>CM073558.1:12742000-13990000 GCA_037074615.1 Leucaena leucocephala
CAAAAATCATTTTACCCCCTTCTTAGGTTTTTCATTGATCTTGACATCTAATCTACTAGGTTTCCACATAAAAGGCTCCTCGAGAAGAACAATAGGGTTGTGCCTTATACTATTTATATTGGGTGCAATAACTTTATTTTTATGGATCAGACCACAACAGTCCGACGACCTCATCAATGGTGTTGTTGCCATGGAGCCAAGTAATTGGTTACCTAGTAATTGATTGTCCATTTCATTAGCTACCTGAGTCATCTTTCTTGCTTTTGTTTGCTTTTACTTTTTAGTAGTTTTTAAATTGTATTGTATTACATTATACACTTTTCTGAATATTCTACAAAATTACTCTCTGTGACTTCGAGTCGCTACCTAGACTCACCTACATCGCGACAACTACTCTATGTGACTTTAAGTCATGACCAAACATCATTTATGTCTCAACCTGATTGCTCCCCTATGAAATTTGACTACTCTACGAAAACCAATCGCAACATTTAACACCTTCAGTTGTGACTACTTTTCTCTGTGATATTGTGTCGTGACTAAAATACTCTTTAGTCATGACTAACTAGAAATTTCTTGTTGTGTAACTTCTGTGACTGATGGCATTTTTTATTCTCTATATGTTCTGCATTGCATGGGTAAAAGAGCTGAACCATTAGTACCTTTTGAACCTAAAATTCAGAGAAGACTTATGAAACTAAAGAGAGAGTTTAGAGAATTTAGAGAAGAAGAAGCAAAATCTAGTTCCTTCTCTAGTATTCCAGATCTAAAACTGAACCGAATATGGATGACATTAATCATAATAGGCCTAATGGGCATAGAGAAAATGAAATACCAATGAACTCAAAAGATAATAGAAGTGTGAGGGAATTTAATAATTCACATATGAATTATGATCCTTATGGTTTCTATACTGAAGAAGCTAATTTTGAGATTAAAGGAGCTTTGATTGCGGCCTTACCTAAATTGCATAGTTTTATAGGAAAATGTCCACACAGGCACTTACAAACCATGCATATGATCTATTCTTCAATGAAACCTCCAATAACCATACTGGATGATATCTTAAGGAGGTGTTTTCATTTTACCTTGGAAGGGAAGGCTAAAGAGTAGCTATATAATTTGCCCACCTATTTCTCTACTCTTATATGGGATCAGCTGAAGTCAACATACCTTGAACAATTTTTCCTGGCTTCCAAGACCACTCAAATGAAGAAGGAAATCATGAATCTTTTGCAACAGGATGGAGAATCTCTACATGAGTATTGGACGAGGTTTCTTAACCTGTTGGCTTGATACCCTCACCACAATATGACCAAAGCTGATTTAATATACATTTTCTTTGAAGGTCTACTTCCTCATAATCAAGTTTTCTTAAATGCTACAGCAAATAGATCCTTAAGAGATAAGACTCTACAAGCAAGTTGAGAGTTATTCCAAAAAATGGCCAATGAAGACCATCAGATAGGGGATCTAAGGTGAATATCCATATCCTCTTCAGGTAATTCAAAAGAGATCTTAGAATAAATAGCAACCTTATGAGACAGATGGAGAAGAGGATGGATCTGATTGAAAGAGAGCTGCATTCCATAAAACAAGTTCATGTAGTGGATACCTCGCAAGCCTTAGTTATAGGATGTGAATCATGTGGTTCTATGATACAGGCTACCAGTAGATATGATAGATAGTATGAAGAAGTGGCACAATGTATCGAGGGAGAAACAATCAATACCAGAAGAGAGATCCATACTCTAACTCATACAACCTTGGTTAGAGAGACCACCCAAACTTTAGGTTGGGGTGATAAGCCAAATCAATTCTAAAGAGGTGGTACTTCCTCATGCAACTACCAAAATAATGCAAGGTCCATAGTTCTAACTCATCCTATAACCCTATTAACACAAGGCCATATGAGACTTCTCAATTATTAAAGAGTATGGCTGTGTAGATGAACAACATAGACGGTAGAATGACCAATATAGATAACAAGCTCAAAGAGAATGACGGTCAATTCACTTCCATAGCTCCAATCCTTCAAAGTATGCAGAAGGATAATACTGATGTGTATAGGAAACTTGAGGAGTTAAGTTCTAAGAATGCATATATCACAAGTCACTTAACTCAAGTCTCCAATACAGTGACTGACATTCAAGGGAAGAGCAGTTGCAGCATACCTTTGAATACTGTCATCAATCTGAAGGGTCTGAATGCTATATCCCTCAGAAGTAGAAGAAAAGTTCATTTTAAGGAAACTGTACACAGGAGCAGGAAGAGGAAGGAGCTGAATATGAGAATTCATCTATGCCACAAGTACACATTGGGAAATCTAAAAGTGCTAAAAAATAGCAACTTGTAATGAAGAAGACAACCCAAGAGGAGAACCCACAAACCCAAGTGGAGATGTAAGAGCTGCAAGAAGAAGCAGTAACAGTACCAAGTCCAGCCTATAAAGGAAAGCAACCTGAGGAGAAGCTAGAGTCGAGCAAGCAAGGAGCCTCTACGCACAAAGGTAAGGAGGTAAGTATATAAGATCACCTTTTTCTTAACTCTTACTTTGCTATAAAGAAAAAAAATTGACCCTAATTTTGTAAAAGATGCTTATACTATATCCAATAAGTTAGAAATAAATGTCCCTTTAGTCGGGTTCCTTACGAGAAACCCTAAATATGCAAAATTTTTGAAAGAACTGTGTGCTGATAAAAAGAAGTTTAGGCCTCTTTAGATAATCCAAGTGAGTGCTAATGTGTCATCACTATTTAAGGATGAACTACCTGTCAAGTGCCAAGACCTAGGATCCTACACAATCCCATGCACTATAGGAAATGTTCATATTAAGGGAGCATTACTAGATCTAGGGGCAGCCATTAATGTAATGCCTTTGTCAATATATCAAGCCTTAGGAATCAACAGCCTTAGAGACACAAACGTAATGCTTTAATTAGCTGATAGGCCAATTAGATATCCTAAGGGAATCCTTGAGGATATTCTAGTACAGGTCAAAGACTTAGTATTCCCAGCTAATTTTTATATTTTGGATATGTCCAATGAGTTAGTAAATGACAGCACTCTGATCCTAGGCCAACATTTCCTCCAAACCTCCAAGACCATCATTAGTATGAAGCATAGTTCCATCACAATGGAAGTTGGAGAACATGTGGTAAACTTCAACATGAATAAAGTAATGAAATTCCCTTGTGATAATTCTACTTGTACTGCTTTGAATACCATTGATTATGCTATGGAAGAGACTAGGGATAAGCATGAACTGAGTTTACATGATAATGATAGAGAAAATGCACTTGCAAAAGGTTTGTTGAGTAATCTTGTAGGATCCTAAGATGTGCTGGAAGCTAGAAGTATAATGATTGAAGAAGAGCCGAATTTCTGTGACCAAAGGTCATGACCAAATGGCCTCCCTATCGCGACTGAACATCAACCTGACATCCACTGTGAGTCTGTGTCACGACCAATTGGCATTATGGTCACAACACAAAAGCACAGAGACTTCTAGTCGTGACACGAAGATAAAGATGTCACAACTAAACCTCAATATGCTAAGGGAGAGCCTTTATGCAACTGTAAGTCATGACTAAAAGATGAACAAGTCACTACCAAAAGTTCCAGAGACACACTCTGTCAATTGAAGTCATGATGAGAAGAATAAAGGTCATGACAAGAAATGCCAGACGTAACCAGAGAACCCCACACTCCTTCAGTTCTACACTTTACTACTTTGGTTAAAGGGCTAATACATCCTAACTCTTCCCAACCTAATTATCATTCCAAAATTACATCTCATACCTTAATATTTTTGAAAGATCTAATCTCTAATAATGATGCAGGTATGGAAAAGAATGATCCCAAGTACGTTGTAGTCGTAGACCAACCTCAGCTTTGTACGACACTTAGGAAAGTACATGATAAATTGGAGGGCCTACACAAGCTAGAGAAGAACAACTACAAGGAATATATGAAGGAGGCAAATGAATTATTTCCAAAGTCTGTTGCCATGACATGGCAACCATAGCTGGGTAAGTTCAAGTTTAAACAGGGAAAATTCAAGATGGGCCTAGATGAATCTCAATATAAGATGTGCGATTATATAATACTGAAGTGGAGAGAGAGGGCAACTGGGAAAATTGTCTAATCGCACAACCATTTTTTAAAGTTTTATGATTTCCCTCTGTCGCCTTAAGGCCAAGTTGTCATTTTCCTATCTCTTTCCTTTAGGAATTCATATGTGCTTGACATGTTGGTCTGGTGATTGGAAAGGGATGAACCAGTAGGAGTAGTAGTTCATTTTTCTACTTGATGCTTCAGTAGGGTAGTTTTCATTTTCTATTTATTTCTATTTATTCTAGGGTTCTTTCTATTTTGAACACCCCATTCCTATCCATATATTGTTTAGTCATTGATTATTCCCTCTGGAGTTTCCATATTCAGATGCATGATCTTAGCTTCCCCGTATTGCCATCTATGCCTTACTAGTATTTCTTTACATGACTTTAATGTGACTATGTGTTGAATTGTTAATTTGAATTGAATGAATAGGCTACTTGCTATTTTACAGCTACATTTGATTGGCTTTGCAAAGTGATTGTGATATTTTCTGCTTTAGTTATGATGACAGTGAGGACACTGTCAAGTTTAAGTGTGGGGGATATGTCTTTGCTTTTTGCTACCCAATGTGACATTCTTCGATTAATCCAATCTTTCATCACAAACTTTTTGTTTTTGATCTTAATGTGTGATAAATTGCTGAAAATTGGACCCTCGCTTTAAACTTTTTTGATAACTGGAAAGGTTTTAGAATGAAAAATTGTTTTGGGACTTTGACAATTACCACTCGATAGTCTGTGTGAAAATGGTCATGACGTACTGACTTTTAGGTCACGACCTGTAATGAAACTTTGGATTTGGTCTTCTCTCTGTGACCTACGGTAACAACCTATGAACATAATGGTCATGACAATAACTCCTTGTTGATTTGTGTCCTGACATGATTACCTACATGGTCGCGACTATTTCTCTCTATGTTTACGTCGCAAAAGATATACCCTATTGACGCAACTAAATATTTTGAAAGTCCTGAGCATGCACCCCTATGATATTTGGTCATGACCTTCACTATCATAAGTCATGACCAATGGTTGAAAAATATCCAATTACTTTCTCTTTGCCTTGTGCAAAGTTGTATAGAAGGATCCCTTTTTGAACTAGTGAGATTCTTTCACAAATAATTCATTGTTTCCTTATTTCAAAACCTTTTTAGCTCCTAGAAACCATTGCCCACTTGAACTTTTTGAAATATCTTGGAAATTGAATTTGAAAACACCTAAGCCTTCGCTATTATACTTGGATTATCACATGGTTCTAAGTGATTACTTTGAAACTTGTAAATCATCGTTTAGAGGATTTTTAGTTGTGATAAGTGTTTTAATGCCTAGTGAATGATGAACATTGTTTGAGACTTTAGCTTATGAGCAATCTAGATTAAAACCTTTGTCCTTAAATTCTATATTGAGTGATTATTCAATTGGTTTATATCCTCTAGAACTTGTCTTGGCTCTAAGTTTAGAATTACTTGCGCATTTATGAATTGAACATGATAAAGGCATTCTTTCTAAACCTTCTTATCCCAAACACAAGCCCACTACATATTACAGCCTTAATTAACCCTCTTAAACCCATGACTTTTTCTTTTCATCATTCCTATAGAAAGACATATGTGCATAAACATAATTTTGAAATAAAATTTTTATTCATCTCAAAAAATCATTATTGTTGTGTTATTGTGCTGTAGCTTTCATGAATGAGGTGCCAAACAAAAGAAGAAGAGAAAAGAAACATATTGCACTGAAAAAACAAAAAAAAGGAGAGAGAAAATGCAAGAAAAAGAAAAGAGAAGAAGACACCATTATCAACACTTATTAGCACAATTACCACAACTATATCCCTAGAGACATGAATTCATATTCATTGTTGAATGCATATAGTACTTTTTACTCTTCATATTCTATTATGTCATATCCCAATTTTTAGGCTTAGAAGCCCAGTATATAGCCTGTAAAAGGGATGCTACTAGACCTTGTTGAGTAGAGGTCTCAGTAAATAGAGAAAATTATGCTGATCAGTTTGATGTAACACAGAGTTTTGATATGAGGTCCCGAAAGATTTATATTAATTTTTTAAGAGAAAGAAAATTAATACAGTATTCTCTGGACCTCAGAATCAGATGAAATGTGGTAGTAAATTCCTATAATTAATATAAGAATTTCTAAAACTAACAGAGCTCCAAAAGGAGTTCCGTAGAATTTACTATAGAATTTACAGTGGATTAAAAAACCCGATAAATAAGTTTTAGGGGGATTTCTCGGGAATTGAGCCCATGAAGATAAGGGATCATACAGAGGGTCCAGAATGGTATCTTATAGACCCAATGATATTTTCAGATAAGTATGTGGGCTAGGGCTAATAAAGATAGAGAAAAATAAAGAACTGCGAAAATGCCACTGAAGGTATGCCAGTGTGTTGTGTCATTGAGTCAGAGTCAAACGAAGGGCATTATGATCATTTGACTAAGGTTAGATAGTCAAGATAGGGCATTTGGATAGTTGACTAGGGTCAAGAGATACTCTGGTAAGGTATAGAAATATAACAGTGCTCCTATAAGTACTAAAAAGGAACTAAGGGCATTATGGTAATTTACTAAGGATGTTTCTTGGGAACTGAGCAACCATAATGCTTGGGCTTGGTTAGAAACCCAAGATGACAATCCAAGGCCCAAAAACGTAGCCCAAGAGTAATGTGGGCCCAAGAGGCCTTAAAATATTATTTTAGTGCTTTTTCAATAAAGTAAAGTGACCCGGTCCAAGATAGAACTAGGTAAAGTGATCTGGAATCATGAGAGGACATAATTGGGACCCAGAAGATGCTACATGGCATGATTACAGTAAAAGAAGAAAAGCAAAGGATGCATGGCATGATTATGGAAAAAGGAGAGAAAGCAAGAGGACACGTGGCACGATCTCGGCCGTCCATTCAAGGAAAAGACTCTGTAACTCTTTGGAAAGGCTGAGTCAGCTAGTGAGGTGTCCCAAGGGCCCCACCATTGCACCACATATACCCCTGAGGTGTCCTGTGAGGTGTCCTGGATGATGTCATTAATGGTGAGTCATCAAGGAGGGTGATATCATCGTGATGATGCAGGCAAAGCTTCTTAAGGAAGCAAGCAATCTGAGCCATTCATCCCGAATCAGTCTAGACCATTCATTCCACCTCCTCTAACCTATAAATAGGTCACTCCCCTCCCATTTCAAGGCACACCACGGATTTGGCAAGAGAAAGAAGAAAAAAGAAGAGAGAAAGAGAGAAGGAAAGAAAGAAATGAAAGAAAGGAAGGAGTTCTGGTGGAGCCAGGAGCAGTCTAAGGAGCTTAGGGACTGGGCAAAGCTTAGGAATGAGGTAAGTAAGTTATCTAGTCCCTGCTCTAATAAATTAGAGGATTGCTCTTAGTGGTTAGAATAGAGAAATATCTCTATTAATAAAGTTAGCTATAGATAGAAAGAAAGTTAGAGGAATATCAGAATAAGGATATTACCCCTAGTTAAGCATGAGTTAAGTAGAGCTTTCTTATATGGGAATCATGCCACATACCCCTATTAGGTGTCCCATGACTGTCCCACATGATGTCATAATTATTCTTTTTAGAAAAAGTTAATCCAAGATTAAATGTGAGCCCTTAGATCAAATAGTAACCAAATTAATCGTGGCCATCCATTTCAACCCAAATTTCTCTATAAATACCCCCTATTTAGATGGCTTCGGTATGCATGGTGAACCATAGGGAAACTCTTGCAAAATTTCCATTCAACAAGAAAGAAGCACACAAAGTGAAGCAACAATCAAGGTAATCATCTCCCTTGATCTTGAGCTTAATTCTAGCAAGTTAGCTCATGGTTTTAAGTGCTGCTGTAAGTGCTGCTCATATAAGAGCTTTATGTTATGGATAATTTAGATAAGCTTAAATAAGCTAGAATCAAGTGGTATAAGCTTGGGAATTCAAGTATGTTTGTATTTAGGGTTTTGTGTTCTTGATGTTACTGTGCATGACACTGTTAATATGATGGAATTTCATGATTTTTATGCTTCCAATGTGTTTAAAATGGAAAATTGTGTGGGGATAAAGTAGGAGAACAAGTATTGGAAGCTTTTGAATTAAAATGTGAATTTTTGGAAAACAAGAGCATGCATTCGGTTTGGTACTGTAGCAAGTGGTATGTTTTGATTTTGGAAATTCTGATTTCATATTTGGATTCTACATGAAAAATTATGTGGAAATGAACCATGATAATTTATTTTGGAAAGATAGAAGTAGGAAACATAAAAGAGAGAAAGAAAGGAAGTTAGAGAAAACCTAATCTTGGATTTGGTTTCAAGTTGAGTTATAACTTGATATTATTTTGTAATGGCTAGGATTTGACATTTGTGAAGGAAGGAAATCATCCCAAGAAGTTCTTGACCAAGATATCTAAGAGGTAGCAAGGATACCTAACTATGACTCATGTTTGTTTAATTGTTTTGCTTGCTTGTTGATTATGGTGTTTGGTTGAGCTTGAGCTTATGTCATCATGTTATGATGAAGTATGAATGATTGCAACTCCTTGCAAGTTATGTCATGACAATATGCATGTTAGAGTTTGCTTATGTACCATTATGAAGTAGCTCCCATCTCATGATAACATGTTAAGCATCCAATTAATCATGCATGATATTATGGCTTGTGTAACTTGCAATTGGGATTTCCATGAAATCTCATTCCTTCCACATGCATAACTATGTTTTAGGTGCTGTATCCTCTCAAGGGAAGAGAGTAAATGTTGATAGTTAAGGTTGTATAATAAGTTACATGACTTACATGACATTATGGGATGATATGCTAGTATGCATGGTGTATGTTTCTATTACCCTGTTATGAGGCTGTGGTGATGTGACGATGATCATGATGCCTAAGCCAACGAGTTTTAGTCTTAAATTTGGTTAAACTTAAGATACAGAGATTTAAATGTACACCAGGAAAACCTTAATTGGATAAGTATCAGAATTGTTATGATTTTCCAAAGTGGGAACTAAGATCTGGAATTGACGTAAAATGAGTGTTAAAAGGCAAAGACTTTCACGCAATGATTTTATATATCAAATGAACGAATTTTTCACAAAATTTTGTGAACTTAAATAGGACGTCCAGAGCTTCAAATACATAGGTAACACATTTCATTTGGATAAGTAACCAAAGAGAAATAAATTTTTGAAGTTACGGCAAAGAAACTGGAACTTCCAAATTTTACCAAATGAACAGTGATTTTCAACGAATAAACTGATTTCATTTGCACAAGAAAACCTCAATTTCATATTTTCCCCTCAAATATCTATGAAAGAACCTTCATTAGAAATTGGAACCACATTATTTTGATTTTCTACAATTACTTATGATTTTTCAAAGTAGGGTACATGTTCTAGAATTACCAAATGAATAGTAAAAGTGAACAGTACCCCAGAGAGCAATTCTTTCGGAAATGAATGATTTCAAAGCAAATGATCATGAAATTGGTTCCAATCACTTCTAATGGAGTATAATTGAGGTTAAAATTAAGGATGTGACATTGAATTTGAGTGAAAGAACCCTAATAATGAGAGAAAATAGAGAGCTAAACACTTATCCTTTGAGAGGATATATTGCACTCATACAGTTGAGGTTGATTTCACTTAGTAGTTGATTACTTGGCACTGCTCACATTACCACCATTGCATTCCCAAAAGATGACGAGTTATTTGTTTTTAGGGTACACTATGGATTGTGCTGTTATCTTGAATTTAATAGTGTTGTTATAGGTGTGATTCATTTATTTGTCTAGGAGTACAAAGGTTCAAGTATGGGGGAATTGATAAGACACATTTTGTATATGGTTTCTGTGGTATTTTTAAGAGCTTTATAACAACTTTACCATCATTTTAGGTCTTAAATTGTACTTTTGTGGTAATACATGATTGTGCAAGGTAGTGTGCTAATAAAAGGTTAAAATGGTAAATTAACTCTTCCAAACTGTATATATTCTGTTATTTACTTATTTGAACTTTTACAGTGAGCTTTTATTTTAGATTGCAGGTATTTTCAAAGAGAGCAAGGACCAGGAAAGAAATCACAAGCCAATGAAAGTGAAACCACCTCGTACACATTTTAGTCGCAACCAAAGAGTCTGATGGTCGCGACTTGATTCTTTTAGAATATTCTCTGTGTTCACAAGTCGTGAGCATAATGTGGATCTGGTCACAACTAATATACAAAATCAATGAAATTGCACACTTTGAATTAGGTTATACAGAAATAAAAGGAGGAGGAAGGCTACCGTCAAAAGAGGCTGGTTTTTGGACCTGATTAGGATGAGAAGCAGTACTCTTGCGCTCTCTGTTTACCTTCTCTACCGCTGCCATCATTCTATACCTCTCCCCATATTTCTCCACCTTTTTACACCATCAACTTGCCATCTTCTCATTGTTTCTCTATGACATCCCAACTGAACAGCGATTGTAGTACAGTAAGAGTCATGAGAGGCTAAACCTTTAGCCTCTTGGTGATGAATCAGATATCTTGAGCTCATAGACTCAAATTGGGAGTTTCTTCTATTCTAATTTGTATCTTCTCATGTTATGATTGCTGCTAGATCTAGGGTTTTCATCTTATGAGCATGTTTTAAATATCAATTGATTTTTCATTAGATTAGATTTTGTAACTGGATTCGGATGATTTGAACATTTACTTTTAATAGAATATTTCAGTTTTGATTTTAAATGAGTGGGTTATTACTAGCGATCGTTGTTAATTAGTTCATTTCTTGAAATCTAGGGTTTTCGATCGATAACCATTTGTAAGCGGTTTCATCATCTAAATTCAAGTTACATGCTAAGTGGTTTACGACAGTTCACTAATAGTTCTTAGCTCAGCTTTGATCACAGGGGTTTAAGAAAAATTAGGGTTCTTGACTCAATCGATTGATTGAGGTTTTTTTTAGACTTAGTGATTTCTAAACTCCAATTTTAAATGTGAAAGCAAGGATAGATACGTTTTCATCATCAAGAGTCTTTCACAGCATATTTCTTAACTCAACCAACTTGTTTTCATCGTAAATAAGAATAAAAAAATATCTACTTTTCTACACCCTACTTTTATTGCATCAATCACTAAAACCCAAAAATCATTTTACCCTTGCTCAGGTTTTTCGTTGATCTTGACATCCAATCTACTAGGTTTCCACATAAAAGGCTCCTCGAAAAGAATGATAGGGTTGTGCCAAATGTCATTTCCTAATTTTTAGACCTAGAAGCCCAATGTGTAGCCTGAAAGAGGTAGGCTACTAGGCCCTGTTGAGAAGAAGTCCCAGAAGTATACAGACAATGTCCAGGGACTAATCTGCAAGTAAGTAAAAGATCAGGGACTAAATTATAAACAGTGAAAGTCCCTAGGGGTATAATGGTCATTTTGGAAAAGAAAGGGACTAAAGTGAAAAGTTTAAAAGGTTTAATGGTGCCAAAAGGAAGTAGACATAAAGCTTGGGCCTTTATGTGTAATTATGAAAAGTTAAGGGACTTAATTGAAAAGATGGAAAATTTCTAGGGGCAAAATTATAATTGTAGAAAGTTCAGCCAGAAAAGGCTTAGAACTGCCCGAAAGCATTTCAGTCCCAAAATTCATTAGTAGATAAAGAAAGTTATACTGGTTAATCTAGTATGATACATAAATTTTATTAGAGTTCCATATAGCCAGTATTTATCGGATAGTCTGAAAGTTATCTGAAATTTTATCAGATCTTATGGACCTTAGATATAAGTGAAAAGTTATAAGAAGGTATGCCCTATAACACCAGATATTATGGATATGACATAATATCGAAAGGAGATCTATAGAAGAATTATTCCCATATTAGTGAATTTTGACGGGAGTTTGTGAACGCGCGAGATCTTATTATGAAACTTAGTAGTAAGCAAGTTATTACTGAATAAGCTCAGATGATGTCACAGAGAGGCCTATGATGATGCCAAGTAAGGTCCAACCCTATGATATCAACTTATCAATTGAAGAGGTCAGCGCTAGAAATATGCAGAAGAAGTGCAAAATGACGAAAATGCCTTTATGTTATAAAATAATTAAAGAATGAGTGAAGGGTAGTATGGTCATTTCACTAGGGTTAGGCAGTCAAGGAAGGTTATATGGATAATTGACCAGGGTCAAAAAATACTCTGGTAAAGTATGAAAAGACAATAATGCCCCTAGAATTATTAAAGAGGAACAAAGGGAATTTTAGTAATTTACTAAGGGATGTTTATTGGGAATTGAGCCACCAGAGTGCTTGGGCTTGATTAGAGGCCCAAGATGACATTCCCAGATATCCAAAAATGTGCCCTAAGAGTGATGTCAGTCTAAGTCACATTAAAATATTAGTTTAGTAATTTTTCAATAAAGTAAAGTTACCTGGTTAAAGATAAAACTAGGGAAAGTGATCAGATAGAGCTTTAGACTCATCCAGAACCATGAGGTGGCATAAAAGGTTTCCTCATGGGACCCACAAGGAACCACGTGGCATGTGTCTAGGGAAAGAAGAAAAAGCTAAGGACATGTGGCACGATCTCAGCCGTTCATTATAGGATAGGACTTTGGAATTCTCTTGAAATACTGAGTCAGCTGGTGAGGTGTCCCAAGGGCCCCACCATTGTGCCACCTAAGCATGTGAGGTGTCCCATGGATGATGTCATCTTGTTGAGTCATCTAAGATGATGATGTCATCGTGATGATGCAGGCAAGGCTTTTTAAGGAAGCTAAGCGATCTGAGCCGTTCATCGCGATTCGATCTCAACCGTCTATTCCACCTCCTTTCAACTATAAATACCCCACCCCACTTCCATTTCATGCCATGGCCAGCCAAGGGAAAAGATAGAAAGAAGAGAGAAAAAGAGAAAGAGAGAAAGAAAAAAGAAAGAGAAAGAAAGGAAGGAAAAAGAAGGACTTCTAGTGGAGCTATGAGCAATACAAGGAGCTTAGGGACTTGGTAAGCTTAGGAGTAAGGTAAGTAATTTATTCTAGTCCATTCTCTAACAAATTGGAGGATTGTTCTTATGAATTTAATAGTTAGAATAGAGAAATATCTCTCTTGATAAGGTTAGCCGTGGATATAAAGAAAGTTAGGGGATTGTCAGATTAAGGGTATTACCTCAAGATTAAGCATGAGTTAGGTAAAGCTATCCTGGATAGAATAATAATGAAGATATTATTATGCTATATATAGGCTCTAACCTATGAAAATAAGGAATCTTAGGGCAAAGGCTAAGAGCTAGAGGAGTGAAGCATGTATGTGATGTTTACTTACCTTGATGATTAAGCATAAGGAATTTTATGTGATGTTTACTTACCTTGATGATGTGAAGCATGTATGATTAAGTAATGCTCTGTTTCTTTTTATGCTATGGACATATGTTATAATTAAGTAACATGGAAGCATGTATGTTTTCATTATGCAAGCATGATCATTAAGTGCACACATAGTAACATCAAGCATATAGTTGCATACATTGTATAGTTTCTGTTTGCTACTGAGATTTCCCCAGAAATATCACCCTTTCCATATCAATCAAATTATAGCAGGTCTTCTCAGGATGGAGGAGATAAAGATGCATGAAGAGAAGTTAATAATTATTTGGCATGATTGATATGTAATTGATGTATGTATAAATTAGTTGCTGGAAATTGCCACTATGAACAGTAACTCGTGGCGAGACAGTGACATTTTAGTTATAATTAAAAATAGTAAATAGTTGAATAAATGTATGATATTTTACCATTAAATAGTAGACATACTAAGCTTCGATTTGATATATAGAACATCTTATTTTCTCATCTACACATAAAGATATGATTTTCCAAAGTTGGGACAAAAATATTGGAATCAGGGGAAGGACGCTGGATAAATAGTAAAATTTGGACATTGACTGATGTTGACTGAGTTAAGGTGTGGTCAACGAGTTATTTTTTCTTGAAATATAATTAAGTTAGCTTTGTGTAGCAATTTGAACCACTTCATTTTGATTTTTCTAGATTTAGTTATGATTTTTTGAAGTTAGGTCACTTCTCTGAAATTTGCATAGTGAACAGATCTCAGTAGAGGAAAATTCCAGATTGTGTAATGTGACTTCAATGACCTTAAAAGAGATTCCAAATGCTACCATTTGGTCCCTAAGATATAAAAAAATTAGGATGTTACACCTTATACTATATTATATTGGGTACAATAACTTTATTTTGATTGATCATACCATGACAGTCTGACGACCTCATCAGGACACCTCATAGCCACATGTGATGAAATTCCAAGGGGAAGAAGCATCTAAGAAATTCTAGTTTAATCTAGTACATGCTCAGTCCAATTTTTCAAAAATTATACTATTTTATAAATCTAATTTTTTTGAGATTCCGTAATATGCTTTCTGATTTTAAATATAGTACCCAAATTCTTTCTACCATTGACATTCATGGACTGGGTCTAAACTTAATTAATGATTTCTTGGTAAATTTAATGATTTCTTGATAAATTATCAAAATACCCTTTAGTTCTTCTTTATTGACTTTAATATCTCTAAGTCATTATCGTCTTTTCACACATAATTAGAGTATTCCCTGACCTTGGTCAACTATTTTGGGAACTCTTCTTGACCATCTAACCTTATTCAAATTACCAAAATGCCTTTCATTTATATCTTAGTCAATGGCACAACACAGTGGCCTACTTGGTGGTATTTTCATAATTTTATATTTTTCTATGTTATTATTAGCACTCACCTATAAACTTATTTAAAAATATTATTGGGCCTATAAGGTACCATTTTGGGCCTTCTACGTGGTCCACTGCCTTCATAAGCATAACTCCCAAGAAATTTCCCTGAAAAGTATTTATCGGGCGTTTTATTCCACTGTAAATTCTATTATAAATTCCACATAATTCCTTTTTGAGTTTTTTCAGGTTCATAAATTCTCATATTAATTATAAGAATTTACTAAAAATTTTCAGATGATTTTAAGATCCAGAGGATACTGTACGAATTTTCTTTTCTTCAAAAATTTATATCAATTTAAGGACTCAAATCAAAATTATGTGTTGTATTAAACTGATAAGAATAATTTTCTCTATTTAATGAGAAAATTCAGTACTGAAGTGATTATAAACAGCTTTGGTCCTTTTCCAGCTCAACTTTCTATAAATACCATTTTACCCCTGAACTTTTAAAAATTACACTTTAAGCCCTCAACTTTCCATAATTACTCTTGATTACCCAAAGCTTATATCTAGTTTACATTTTGAACTATAGAACTTTTAGAGTTTTCCTTTTAGTCCCTTTTCTTTATACATTTGTCTAATCATTATCGTTCTTTCTATTCCTCATCACAATCCATTCCAAACATTTTTCTCTATCAGTCTTGCACAAATAGGGAAAATTATGATGTGACAAATCTACAAAAAGTAAATTGTGTGGCATAAATAGTTAAGCACATGGTCAATATTATCGTGTCAAATAGGACTGACCTGACTAAGAAGGTAAAATTGTGGTTTTAATGATTTCAATTTTTTTTTAATTTAATATATATTAGTAATGCCTTAATTTCTTTAATTTTAATTTGATATTTCAGATGTTTAATCAACCTAACCAATTTCTTGGACAAGATATTGAGGACCTGTCTAATCATTAGGCTGAGTTTTTTATTCAAAACATTTCTTCTCAATAGTATATATTTACCTTTCAATATATTTTTTAAATTTTATGTGTGTCATATCCTGATTCGTTCCCTGTCTATATAATACTGATAGTGGAAAGAGATTTAGAAAGGATCATGATGGAGATTAGAATAAATGATAAAGGTTGGATGAGTATTGATGAAAAAGAATGACCTAAACGCAAAGTATAAAAGGTTAAAGGCAAAAAGTTAAAGTAGAAACAAAAGTGGGGCAAAAAGTGATAATTTACAAAACTTAAGTGACTTAAATGTAATTAAGTAAAAAGTTAAAGGGCAAAATTGTAATTATAGAAATATCAGCCAGGAAAGGGTTATAACTGCCTGAAAGTTTTTTAGTCCCATATTCCATCAGTAAATAGAGGAAGTTACACTAGTTAATCTGGCATGGTACATAAATTTTATTAGGGCTCCACACAGCATAACATTATCTGATAGTCTAAAAGTTATCTGAATTTTTATCAAATTCCATAGATATCAGATATAAGTAGGGGAATTATAGGAAAGTGTGCCCTACAGTGTTAGTTGTTATGAATCTGACAGAACCCTGGAAGAAGTCCTGTATAAAAAGTTATTCCCATAATAGTGAATTTTGACGGGAGTTTGATACCACCCGTGATTCGATAATAGAACTTATCGGTATGTGAGCCTAGATAGAATGATATCAGATGACCTCATATCTAGGCCCATGATGACGCCAAGAAGGGCTCAAAACCCAGGGTACTTGTTTATCAGTAGAAGGGTCCAGTGTCCATAAAAGGTGTGAAATTACAAAAATGTCCCTGGATGCCTGGATTGTACCAGTGATGGATGGAGAGCATTTTGGTCATCTGGGATAGGCTAAAAATGTGGCACATGGAATAAATATGATGTCATAATTATTCTTTTTAGAAAAAGTAAAATCCAAGATTAAATGTGGGCCCTTGGATCAAATAGTAACCAAATCAATCTTGGCCATTGATTTCCACCAAGATTTTTCTATAAATACCCCCTTCATTTCTGCAAAAATCCATGAGCCATGGATACCTTGGGGAAACTCTTGCAAAATGAAAACTCAAGCCAAGACAAAGAAGATTCAAGGTACCAAAGTTCAAGCAAGCTAGAGATTAAAGGTAAGCAATCTCTCCTAGCTTATTTTCCTTTGATTTGGGAGCTTGAACTTAGAGTTTTCATGGGTGAAAAGTTGAGTTTTCTCTAAGGGGAGGTGCTTCCCAAAAGCCATAGATGAAAGGGGAAAGAAGAAATAAAAATTAGAAACTTATGATTGAAGCTTAAACAAGCTGGTTAAGTGATTGGTTGTTGAATCAAGTTGATATTCTTGACTTTGCCATGGTGTGCCCTATTCGGTATGCAATGTTCATGAGGGAAGGAAATTGAATTTCAATGATTTAATGCTTCCATTGAGTTTATATGATGATTTTGTGTAGGATTGTAAAGCTTCTGAACCTTGGAAACATTAAAATCTCAATGTTGTAGTCTTTGAGATTCCTTACTATTACTGTTCACTCGCATGACCAGTGATTGGAATTTCATGATTTTGATGGTTCCAATGGTTTTAAAATGAAAAGTTGTGTGGGGTAAAGTGGAGAAACAAGTATGGGAAGCATTAGAATCAAAATGATAATTTTTGAAAGAATTGTATGCTTATGTTCAGTTCTGTACAGCAGGCCATGAAGGAGCTGGAATTTCATGATTCTAAGCTCATAAATGGATTTAAAAGATGAAATTGTGTAGGGTAAAGTCAAGACATCAATTGGTTCAAGAGTCAAGTGGATTAGTGAAAATTAGAGAAAGTTATGACAATAAAGAGTGTAACAAAGTTAGTCTTAAACATGGTTGAAGTTCATGAGTCCTAATGAGTTATGTGATGAATATGAATGTGTTTAGGACCATGAAACATACAAGAAGATGTTGGGAAGTGATGGACATAAAGGCTTCATGGTTGGAAAGCTAGGGAGCAAGGGCTAAAGGTCAAGAGGAAAGCTTAAGTGCAAGGTAGTGAACTTACCTCTTTATGTGCTTGATGTGGTATGCTTATGTGTTTACATGTATATGATATTTGAATGATGTTGTGACATGATTAATGATGTTCAATGTATTGTGAATAACATATTTTCCATGGCTAGGCACTTTATGTAAGAGTATATAGCATGATAGCATGTCACTAATCAAAGAAAGTTTAATGAAATTACATATCATGCATTAGAATCCATCTTGCATATTTAATTGGTAATGTTTGCTACTGAGATTCCCTAGAATCTCACTCTCCCATAACCAACCAATTTAGGTCAAGCATGAAGAATAGGTATGCATGGAGAAGAGCTAAAGAATGGAAGAGAGGAAGTGAAGTATTGAGATTTTAGCATATACTATAAATTGTCCATGTATGTAAATGCCATGTAAGGTATCCATTTATGTGATAAAACTTTTGTAATACATATGGCATATGTATATGATGTATATGAAGGTTGAGAAGCTTATTTGATGGCTTGTGCATGCTGAAACAATTATTGGAAATGAAAGAAAAGAAACTGAAATGGTAAAAACGTAGGTCCTAAAATAGTTTTGTTATAGCTTCAATTTGACCTTGCAAATGAAGGAATTAGTTCATGAAATTTTATGAGGATGTAGCACACATCCAAAAATTTAAATTCATAGGTAGAACGTGTCATTTGGATGTGTATAACAAGAGAAATGAATTTTCAAAGTAAGGGATCAGAATCTATTTCAAAAGTTTTTGACAAAATGAATAGAAAAATTTAATGAATAAACTGTATTAATTGGATACTCATTTGGTCTGGAAATTATTTGTCCTTTAAAGGCCAAGATGTTAGGTTCACGTAGCTTTTTAAACCACTTCATTTTGATTTTTCTAGAATTAATTATGATTTTTCAAAGTTCATTGTGTAATCTAGAATACCATATGAACATTAACCCGAGAAAGAGTAAAATTCCAGATTTAGCTAATGGACTTCCAAGGTCTTGTAAGTAGTTCTAAATGCTACTGAATAGTTCCTGAGACATATAAAAGTAATGATGTTACTCTGAATAGATTATTTATGGACTGATATGAGATTATTCCTTAGCTTATTTCTAGACCCTAACCCTAAACAGTAAGAATATTGTTAAGTTAGGGTATTTATTGGGATAGTTAGCATTGCTTAATTAAGCAAATATTACAGGAACAGATATGAGATTTTATAAAGTTAAGTCAGAGACTTCAGTTAATAGGGAGACCCCAGGGCAGTAGTGATGTACGGACATGGTGTATATCCAGACTCTGATCATCCCTTAGACCATAAAGAAAGTGCAGATGAGAGTATAGGAGATTAGTCAGGAAAATCTACAGTAGAATACCTCATAGATGTTTCTGTAGACTTAAACCTGCAGTCTAGAGGTGATGTAGAGATTCATTTTGAAGCTGTGAATGCACCATATGATATTTAGTCTAGTGACTCTATATAGTATGAGGATTGTTACAATGCCCTCTGATCCGGATGTAAGCCTTATTCCTCTCATGAGAGGATAGATTACGGCTGAGGAAACTGAGTACTGGTACTGGATTAAGGGTAGACCAGATATCATTCTTCCTCCACTAGAGTTTGAGGACAGAATTTTATGAGTAATAGATCATGGTCCCCTAATTCAGATATCTAGTCAGAGTTTATGATAGTTCTTGTCCATTCCCAAAGTCCAGGAATATGTGACTTTATAGAGAAAGATTAATGGGATGTTCCTGATCCTAGTCAACCCCAACCTTCTTTGTTAAAGATAGTTAGTGTTGATCGTATTGGTCTAAAGAAAGATGCGGAGAGTGACTTACTCAGTCCAGGTCAAGGGATGGACAGAAAAAGAGATTAAGAACAGACAGTTTACATGCAGATCCTCAATGCCGTAGCAGAGACGATAAGCAGATGTATGATAGAGGGCTTTAACCTAAATCAAGTTTATACTCTAGCAGATTGACATAGGATGGTAGTAAGTTAGATATTGCCATATACCTATGTATGGTATATAGAGACAAGTGAGTTTTGGCAAATGATTTTCCAGCTGATATGTGGGGGTGATACTTCTGTTTGTAGAAGTATGTGCAGTTTATGATTCCCTAAGAAACAATGTAAAGAGAGATAAGGGGTAATGTAAATATGTTAAGTGTAAGATGAATACATGGATGTATGATAGTTACAATGTACTCCAAATATGTAATTGACATGTATGTAATATGTGTGCAAATGTTATGGTGACATAAAAGGTGATGGCTAGAAGTGCCAGATAAGTTAAGTCATGATGAGTTAAGCCACATGTCATGACAGATATTTACAGAAACTCTTGGTCATGACAAGTAAAGACCATTTATCGTAACAGGAATTTTCTGAGCTGTTAGGTCGCAATAGAATATGACCTATGGCCACAGCTAAAGAACACAGAGAAAGTTATGACAAGCAAGTGTAGGTGGCCGCGACTAAAGTGTACAGAGAATATGATTCACGACTAGCCAGCACTCAAGTTGCGACTAGTTACATAGGGACCTGACAATAGGGAATGAAAATGCTAACCTCATTGAAGTTTATTAGTTAGAGGTTTAGCGCATGGTATAGGCAAGCTAAACGATGCAAGAAACTGTGATACAGAAGACCAATTTAAGAAAATATTCAATAGTAGATCTTCCGTATGATCATCAGGAGTTGATTTATGTTACGAAAGACTTGCCTAGAAAGGAGCCTAATGTATAGCTTAAGGTGAAAGACATGATGACTAATAAATAGAAAGTTAATATTCCCAAATAGATAGATTCTAGCACGAAGAGACAGTAACCTAGCACACATAGGGTAGAGCCCTAAAGAACATAAATAATAAGTCTAGGTGATGAATGAGACCCAAGTGACTTAAATTAGTCAGGATATAAAGACAGACTAGAAAGGAATCACAATCTAGTCCAGAATAGATTGAGACTGACAAACATAAAGAGTTAAGAGACATTTTCTCGCCTGTTAGTAGTGCAGGAGGATAAAGGAAAACTTAAGATTTCGAATGGCATAAAGATATGAGCTAAACCCTTCCTTAGTTAGCTAAAAGGAAATAGCTGACTCATTTATGGATTACCGCTACATTACGATAAGGCCAAGGACACATAAATCCTTCAGGTTAGAGACATAGAAGTCTTACAGGCGATAAGAGATGATATGATAGAATGAATATGACCTAGTAAGGTAGCCACATATTCAAAGATGATGTAACTTCTTTATTCCGTATGTAAGAAAGAGTAAAGAAGGGTTGAGTCTATACCCTAGTAGGAGGGTAACATGGCAGCCTACGTGAAACAAGTAAATGACTTAGATTCCTGAATAGATGATTAGGACTTGGCAGTTAAGGTGCTTTAAAATTTACCTAGTTAATTATTTAGTTACAGTGTGCATATAAGGAATAGTGGAACAAATTATGTAATAATGATATTGCTTATGTTGCTATAAGTTATTATGAGAAGTTACATCTCCTTTTAGTTGTCATAAGATGACACGCATGTTAGAGAATGCTTAAATAATTGCATCTCCTTGCATATTATGCATGTTGAGTATGCTATGATGAATGAATACCCCCCTTTACATTACATGCAGGGTAGAGTAGATATGATAAGAAAGTTATGTTGCTCCCATGCCCTACGACATTGAATTAAATAATTCAACTTTGTAAGGATGAAACAATAGCAAAGGGCTAAACGCTATAGTTAGCTAGTTAAGTCCCAAAGAGTAGAAAGAGAAATTATGATCAAACAGTGATAGTCAATGAGATAGCGAATGAGATTGAAGATGAGGACTAATAGTGAATCTACAGATAAATGATTATGATACTCAAGATATATCCCTTCAGTAGGGGTAAGATGTATGAATGATGTGGCCCCAAGAAGGAGCAAATTCTAAGTAATATAAGTTAATGTTGTTGCAATAGAGCTAGATTACTCTCGCGATAGAGTAAGATTACTTTTGAAATGAAACCCAGAGATGGACAACATAGCTCATGTAGAGTAATATTCTTCAGATGAGATGAATAGATGATGATAGACATATGCATGGTAGAGCATGTGTATCTCTCTGCAATAATGGATCTAGTAAGTTATAAAGTTTGAGAATGATATGAGAAGTTCCTGAGTTATAGAGGAAATGAGTAAAGTCCTAATAAATAATATTGGCTTCTGTGATCATTTTTAGGGAATTATTTGTGGAGTTACCAACTTTGTGAAAGTGACTAACCTTATAACTTTGTGCATTAGTTTAGGTCTTCCAGAGATAAGAATACAGTACAACAGAATCACAGTAGATTCTGGAGGATTGCAGTTAGATCCTAGTATGGCTCACAGGGTCACATTTAGATCCTAAAGAGGCTTGCGATTGATCGCAGTAGATCCTAAGGGTCATAGTAGACCAAGCCTAGAGCAAGAAAGTAATGAGCCATAAGTACATTATTTCTTTGGAAGGATGAATACCAAGGAAAAGTGAATGTATAGAAGTTTCACAAGTTGATTAACTCATAACAGAGAGAGTACCCATGATGTTAGTTTCAGATAGCCTTATTACTATTAGGGACTGAACTCATAATCTTCTTACACATAACAGGAACTCAGTAATCAAAGTTAAAGTTGTTAATCTTGAGTCCCAAGGATTTATAGGAATATTACGTAAGATATGAGAAGAGATCCTTATGATGAGATTACATAAAATAAGAGACAAGTAAATCCTCCAGATGAGGATAAAGAGATTAGACGGCCAGATAAACCCAAAAGAGATAGTATAAGAATGGTCTAAGATAGTAAAGTACTAGGGTTGAAGCTTGTTGGCACCAGTGCTTCAGATTTATATCTGTACTTTGTAGTTAAGCGTGCTCAGGTAAGGGTAATTCAATGATGGGTGACCCCCTGGGAACTGATAGAAAAAAGTAGAAATGCCATAGAAATTGGCATATATGCACAGAACTGTGTAAAATGATAGAAATAGTTATGAAAAGCTAGAAAGGGTTATGAACGGTAAGAGACTAGAACCCTTATGTTAAGTCCAAATAAAATAGATTTGAAAGATAGACGATGATATAACCAAATTTTGGCCAGATATGCCATGTTATGACATGAAAGATATGAAATGAGATATGTTATGAAAAGTATGTAATAAGATACGAAATAAGAAATATGTATTGAGAAGTACGATATGAAGTGGCTTTATAGCTAGCCTTGTAAACAGATTGAGAGGCTATATTTTTGAAAAGGATAAGATGTTCAAATGTTATATTACAGATAAAAGAGCAAATGAGAGCTTTCACTCCTTGCATGAAATGCCAGGCATTATGTTATGCTACGTTATGTTATGTTATGTTATGTGATGTTTACATAATATGCTAAAGCTCTGAATGTTAGAGCAATGCAAGCTCTGAGTGTTAGAGCTGTGCAAGCTTCGAGTGTTAGAGTTGTGTACATTAAGAGAAGCAATGCTTGAGCTCTGATGTTAGAGCTTTGCATTCATGAGCAGGTATGTAGTCCTGTAGTATGCTGGCTAGGCATTATGCATGTTAGAGTATGTGCTCCTATGTGCTCCTGTTTAGCAGTAAAGCGATAAATGAAAGAATAATGATATAAGTCATCTCTCTGTATTATGATGAGTTATTAAAGATGATAAGAAGTGTAATGATATGACAGTGAGAAATGAAAGTTGTGCAGATGTTCAGAGAATTTCGCTAGATACTAAGAAATATGATGACTAGTTAATAGAAACTCCCAAATATGGCAGTATTCGAGAGAATTTAATATGAAAGAAATGGACACTACTCACAAGTTCAGTATAGTGAGGAGTCCATATACAAATGGATGCAAAGCAATGACGTAAATAATATAATGAACTGGAGTTCAACTCTGATTGAGTTGACTCAGAATAGAAGAATTATCATAGCAAAGATATAAAGAATTGCAGATATGAAAAGTACTCTACTAAGATGTCAAGATAAAATATAAGAGATAGATACCCCAATTCTTGACTAAGGTGTTGAGTAAATTTCGAGGACAAAATTTATTTTAAGGGGGTAGAAATGTCATATCCTAATTTTTTCCTATCTGTATAATACTAATAGTGGAAAGAGGTTTAGAAAGGATCATGATGGAGATCAGAATAAATGATAAAGGTTAGATGAGTATTGACGATAGAGAATGACCTAAACGCAAAGTAGAAAAGGTTAAAGGCAAAAAGTTAAAGTAGAAACAAAAGTTGGGCCAAAAGTGGTAATTTTCAAAAGTTAAGGGACTTAAATGTAATTAAGTAAAAGGTTAAAGGGCAAAATTGTAATTATAGAAAGATCAACCCCAAAAGGGTTATAACTGCCCAGAAGTTTTTCAGTACCATATTCCATCTGTAAATAGTGGAAGTTACACTAGTTAATCTGGCATGATACATAAATTTTATTAGGGCTACAGACAGCATAAAATTATCTGATAGTCTAAAAGTTATATAAATTTTTATCAGATTCCATGGACATCAGATATAAGTGGTAGAAGTACAGGAAAGTGTGCCCTATAGTGTTAGATGTTATGAATCTGACAGAACCTTGGAAGAAGTCTTGTATAAAAAGTTATTCCCATAACAATGAATTTTGACGGGAGTTTGATAACACCCGTGATCCTATAATAGAACTTATCGGTATGTGAGCCTAGATAGAATGAAATCAGATGACCTCATATATAGGCCCATGATGACACCAAGAAGGGCCCAAAACCCAGGGTACTAGTTCATCAGTAGAAGGGGCCAGTGTCCAAAAAGGTGCAAAATTACGAAAATGCCCCTAGATACCTAGATTATTCTAATGATGGATGGAGGGCATTTAGTCATATAAGATAGGCTAAAAACGTTTTACATGGAATAAATATGATTATTTAGAGCCAATATATGCCCTAAGGCAATGCAAAGAAAGGTAAAATGATGATTATGCCCGTAGGGTTAGTACAGTAGAAGAAAGGACACCAAGGGTATTTTGGTCATTTTTCAAGGGATGGATGGCATATGAATATTCAGTATATCATTGTCAATGGTATGAGGAGCCTAGGCATTGATTTTTAGGACATAATACATATCCTGGTATATTATAAAAAAATTAAGAACAGAAAATAGTCTGGTTGCTATGAAACTGCTCCGATCGATAATAGATTGGACCAGAATTTTTCTAGAAGCTTCCTTACATGGACAGCAGGCCACATACCCCTCTTAGGTGTCCCATGAGCTGTCCACATGATGTCATAATTATTCTTTTTAGAAAAAGTAAAATCCAAGATTAAATGTGAGCCCTTGGATCAAATAATAACTAGATCAATCTTGGCCATTGATTTCCACCAAGATTTTTCTATAAATACCCCCTTCATTTCTGCAAAAAACCATGATCCATGGATACCTTGGGTAAACTCTTGCAAAAAGAAAACTCAAGCAAAGACAAAGAAGATTCAAGGTACCAAAGTTCAAGCAAGCTATAGATTAAAGGTAAGCAATCTCTCCTAGTTTATTTTCCTTTGATTTGGGAGCTCGAACTTAGGGTTTTCATGGGGGAAAGTTGAGTTTTCTCTAAGGGGAGGTGCTGCCCAAAAACCATAGATGAAAGGGGAAAGAAGAAATTAAAATTAGAAACTTATGATTGAAGCTTAAACAAGCTGGTTAAGTGATTGGTTGTTGAATTAAGTTGATATTCTTGACTTTGCCGTGGTGTGCCCTGTTTAGTATGCACTGTTCATAAGGGAAGGAAATGGAATTTCAATGATTTAATGCTTCCATTGAGTTTATATGATGATTTTGTGTGGGATTGTAAAGGTTTTGAACTTTGAAAACATTAAAATCTCAAGGTTGTAGTCGTTGAGATTCCTTATGGGTACTGTTCACTCGCATGAACAGTGATTGGAATTTCATGATTTTGATGGTTCCAATGGTTTTAAAATGAAAAGTTGTGTGGGGTAAAGTGGAGAAACAAGTATGGGAAGCATTAGAATCAAAATGAGAATTTTTGAAAGAATTGTATGCTTATGTTCAGTTTTGTATAGTAGGCCATGAAGGAGCTGGAATTTCATGATTCTAAGCTCATAAATGGATTTAAAAGATGAAATTGTGTAGGATAAAGTCAAGATATCAATTGGTTCAAGAGTCAAGTGGATTAGTGAAAATTAGAGAAAGTTCTGACAATAAAGAGTGTAACAAAGTTAGTCTTGAACATAGTTGGAGTTCATGAGTCCTAATGACTTATGTGATGAATATGAATGTATTTAGGACCATGAAACTTCCAAGAAGATGTTGGGAAGTGATGGACAAAAAGGCTTCATGGTTGGAAACCTAGGGAGCATGGGCTAAAGGTCAAGAGGAAAGCTTAAGTACAAGGTAATGAACTTACCTCTTTATGTGCTTGATGTGGTATGCTTATGTGTTGACATGTATATGATATTTGAATGATGTTGTGACATGATTAATGATGTTCAATGTATTGTGAATAACATGTTTTCCATGGCCAGGCACTTTATGTAAGAGTATATAGCATGATAGCATGTCACTAATCAAAGAAAGTTTAATGAAATTACATATCATGCATTAGAATCCATCTTGCATATTTAAGAGGTAATGTTTGCTACTGAGATTCCCTAGAATCTCACTCTCCCATAACCAACCAATTTAGGTCAAGCATGAAGAAAAGTTATGCATGGAGAAGAGCTAAAGAATAGAAGAGAGGAAGTGAAATATTGAGATTTTAGCATATACTATAAATTGTCCATGTATGTAAATGCCATGTAATGTATCTATTTATGTGATGAAACTATTGTAATACTTATGGTATATATACATGATGTATATGAAGGTTGAGAAGCTTATTTGATGGCTTGTGCATGTTGAAACAATTATTGGAAATGAAAGAAAAGAAACTGAAATGGTAAAATATAGGTCCTAAAGTAGTTTTGTTGTGGCTTCAGTTTGACCTAGCAAATGAAGGAATTAATTCTCAAAATTTTATGAGCGTGTAGAACACATCCAGAGATTTAAATTCATAGGTAGAACGTGTCATTTGGATGTGTATAACAAGAGAAATGAATTTCTGAATTAAGGGACCAGAATCTATTTCTAAAGTTTTTGACCAAATGAATGTAAAATTTAACAAATAAACTGTATTAATTGGATACTTATTTTGTCTGGGAATTATTTTTCCTTTAGAGTTCAAGATGTTATATTCATGTAGATTTTTGAACCACTTCATTTTGATTTTTCTAGAATTAATTATGATTTTTCGAATTTTGTTGTGTAATATGGAATTCCATATGAACAGTAACCCGAGAAAGAGTAAAATTCCAGATTTGGCTAATGGGCTTCCAAGGTCTTGTAAGTGGTTCTAAATACTACTGAATGGTCCCTGAGACGTATAAAAGTAAGGATGTTACAATGTGCAAATTGTTTCACTTTTTGTATTGAATTTTATTAAATGAATAATTAGCAATTGAATTTGGTCTCTATCATCTTGAACTTTATGCTATCTCTTTTATTTGTATATTTGTGTTGTTTATTTATAAAGCTTCAAGGGATGGGGTAATGAAACGATGAATGGGTCGTATTAAAAAATAATATTTAAACCAGTAACAAAAGTTCATTGTAGAAACAATAAGTAATATTATTTCATATACACCGATTTTGTGCAGGTGAGGTGTAGAAAATATATATATTATCACGTCCCAAAATTTGAGCCGTAACTAACATAGAATAGGAATAAATTCATATTCCTTAAGCCTAAAAACTTAAATAAAATGTTTGAAACATAAATCATAATCTATTACAATTTTAAATCAAAAGCAAGTCCCCTATAGGAATTTCGGCAATATCATCGTCATATAACCAACCTCCCAACAATCCTACATTTGACTGTAAACGTTCAAATCTTCTATAATATTTTTCCCAAAATAACCATAATCTTATCTATAAACTATATGGAGCATCTATCTTGTTATCGAACGTTAGGCTCTTTACTGCTCAGTAGGAGGAGTAGGGTCAAATGTACTATCTGAAGCCAAATTATCTACCTGTGAATAACGTCCCAAAAACATGATTTAAAAATTCAGAAATAAATAATGCATCAACATGTTTAAATATAAATCATAACATTTCATAATTTGATGTAAACATTTCTATAAACTTTTTAATTTCAGGAAAACCATTTGAAATAACCATTTCAAATCAATCATTTTTCTGTAGGACTTTAACAAAACATAAACAGGCGTGGACACACAGTCCACGAGGATAACTAACTAATCTGGCACGGCGCGAAGCCACGAAAATAGGCTTAGACATACAGTCCACAAGGGTAAATAAACAGGCATCGCATGAGGCCACAAAATAAGATTGGACACAATCCACGAGGGTAAATAACCAATTAGGCACATCTCGAAGCCATGAATAATAGGCGCTGGTACGAGACCTATGAATAACAGGTGTAGGTACAAAACCTATAAATAATAGGTGTGAGAATAAATCCCACGAATAACTAGCACAAGTACGAGTCTCATGAATATCCATCGAGCTCAGGTAACTAAGGTACACCAAGGACAAACAGTACTGCTGTTAACAACCAGCGTTCTCTATTATGTCCTTTCTAAAACCTTTCCAATATGCATGGGTCCATTTCACATGTAATGATTACAATAGTTTCTAATGTAATAATCTTTGGTAAGAATACTTTGAATTTCAAAACCCCTTCATGAATATTTAAAATCAAATATCAAGATACAATGGGAAACATATGAAATTCCAATAAGAATATTTCATGAAGAAAATCAATTCAATATACTATTTGTCAAAGTCTTTTTCTAAAACTTCTTCATCCATTTTCATACATACCCATAATCCTTTTGTAAACCAATTGAAAAAAACCATTTCTAACAATTAAAGCCATGAATTCGTAAAACTTGTTTTTCGTAAGTCATAGTTAAAATTCAACATTTTAAATCAAATAACAATTTATTGAAAATACTATTTTAAGGGACATTATTCACTCACCTGTCATTCTCTTAAACCTTTACTCTTTTTAGCCAATCAACTTCTGATTGTTTTCACTTCTCAATTCCCTGGTATCTCAAAATAATATATTAACATTCTATTCAAAGTTTCAACAAAAGTAATCATCCTTAATCTAACATTTTATTTTATTACATGCCATCAATCATTCAACATATATTCAATACATGCACTCCTAAACTATCATCCAGTCACATCCTTAATATACAACCAATCATAAAGGCATCAACGTTGACATGCCTTGACCATAATGAAAAATGATTGAAACACTTATTCATTTCTAAATATTGACACGACCTTTGCACAGATTTATAACTTTAACAATTTATCTCTATGTATATATATCCAATGCTCCTTTACTTAATGCAATGCATCTATTCACACATATACACATACTAACACTTAGTAATTTCAACGATTTTATATTATCATTTCTTTATTTCCAATATGAAATTTTAATCTTCATTCCAATATCTCACCTCATGAAAGCATAAAATCATCATTTCCTCTCTTTACTTCCATTAATATACTTCCATTAGCTTCCTAATTCATTTACACACACACACACACACACATATATGCATATCAACAGCAATCCCTTCTTCTTTTACTCTTCTTACTTTCTTCTTCTTCCCATAATATTTTCCCATATACATACACATACACAGCGTACTCAATGCATAAATATACATATATACGTGTGTACTCTGTTCAATTCAGACTAGAACAGCAGCATATATGTTTATATCTAATACACTAATCATCAAAAGCCTTGTTTTTATGGAATCACCATTGACACAGAAAGCACAAACTAAAACAGAGCAAGAACATGCAACCTGTCTCACTTTTATTCAGTTACATATTAATTTCCCCTTGCTCTAATTTTAGAAAATTGAAGCTAACCAATAGGAATCGCATAGCACTAATTTCAATAGTCATCGTTCACAACAAAAGGCGGTCAATCACAGTAGTAAATGTTTCATAACTATAAAACAAAGCATTTAAAAGCAGCAACATATACCATCTAAAATAGAAAAGGAAGGAGAAGAGTATCCAAAAGTTTCAATACTTACACAGTGACAGACATATGCTACTAGGTACGTGTTGCTAGTGGAAATTTGCGCTTACTCGATGGCGATAGATTGAAAAGATAACATGCCATAGAGCTATAGATCAAAGAGAAGAGGGAAAGAGTTTCCACCACGATCTAAACAGAGAAGAAGAATGATGGCAACCACCTCTATTCTCCCTACTCTATCGTCTCTCTATTTCCTCACTCCCCATCATTCGCCAACAGAGATGATGAAGAAAACCATAGCAGTGACAGAGCACTACGGCAATGGCGTCAGTGACTCAGGTAATAGAGAATAGTGTTAATTACTCAGCTATAGCCTAAAGACGTGAAGCTTCACTGCATAATTCCTTAGTTTTCACTCTCTATATCCTGTGGTCAACTGAAGCCAAAATAGAAATTAATATAACGCCAAAGAGGAATGATGATGGCCAGCAATGATAGAACAAGGCAGTAGAAGTACTAGCAGAAGCAAGTTTGGTCACACGGTACCGTTGGCATGAAGTTTCCTTCCCTACTCTCCCACCGCCAAGGATTTTTAGATGAAATGAGGAAAGGCATACGATGTCTGAAGGAAAAGGGAAGAGGGGTATTTTTATAATTTGACACGCCTAAAAAAAATAAAACCCTCACTTCTGTAGTTTTCAGGGCTCAAACACGAGACCTCTTCTGCCACTTGACCACTCTACTAACACCTCCTCATTGACATTTTCTAAAATGAATATATATTTGGTATTAATATGATTTTATATATGGGAATTTTCAGAGATATTACATCTATCTACACTGGCCATGATCATAAACTGTGTAGAAAATACATTCATCTACACCAAACAAGACCATAACTAGTATAGATATTAGCGTATTCTACACCCAATATCAAATCAGACCAATTTAAATGTTCTATTTTTCCCTTAGAAAATTAGCCTTCTACACCTTATATTTAGACCAGTTTATAAACATACTTCTTCTATACTGATGTACCACCCAGTTTAAAAGGTGGTATACTTTCTACATTAGTTGTATCAATTTTGGATCATCGTCAGGTGTAAAATAACATTTCCAATTGGTTTAAAAAGCCTATTTGGTAGTAGTGTCTAGTATATGGAATGAATGTTTTGAAAATACTTATCAATAGGTATTTTGATAAGCCTAAACCAAGCCTCTATAACTAAAAGCTTAGTTTTTGGAAGACATTTCAATAAGCCTAGTCTTCAAAGTATTATTTGATAAGAGTTTATTTGTTTGAATATATATTGTTCTTCAAAATATTTTTCAAACCAAAATTTGATAATTTAATCAAAAAATTGGAGATTAATTGATATTTGCTTAAACACTTGTTATATTATTTATACAATACATTCTAACATTAAATGTAGATAGAAATGAGATCAAATGAACAAATTCATTAAAAGGAAAATTTTTGTTAGATGCATTAATTACTTCAACCGTTAGTAACACCAAAAGCTTTATTCTTCAATAGCTACTTCAACAAGTACATGACTACTTTTCATATCCTATTTTTTAGTAAAAGCCTAATATATAGCCTGAAATAGGTAGGCTACCTAGGCATATTGAGCAGCAATCCTAGAAATATACAAATGATGTTCAAGGATTAAACTGTAAATATTGAAAGTTCAAGACTAAATTGTAAACAGTAAAAGTTCCTTGGGCATAATGGTCATTTTGAAGAAGAGAAGGACTAAACTGAAAAGTCTAAAAGTTTCAAGGTATAAAATGGAAGTAGACACAAATTATAAGACATTAAGTGTAATTATAAAAAGTTGAGGGATTTAATTTAAAAGAGGAAAACTTTCCCAGGTAAAATGGTAATTTGGCAGAAAGTTAAGCCAAAAAAGGGTTAAAATCTCCCAAAAGTATTTTAGTCCCAAATTCTACCAGTAACTAGAGAAAATTATTCTAATCAGTTTAACAAAAAATAAAATTTTTATTTGAGGTCCCGATAAATTGATTAGTTTTTGAAGATTGGGAAATTAATACAGTATCTTCTGGACCTCAAAATTAGATGAAATTTTATGATAAATTCTTATAAATAATATGATAATTTATAAAACTAATAGAACTCAAAAATGAGTAATGTAGAATTTATAAAGGAATTTATAGTAGATTAAAACACCCAATAAGTGCTTTTCAGGGAATTTCTTGGGAGTAGAGCCCATGAAGGCAGGGACCTCATATAAGGACTAAAATGGTACTTTATGTGCCCAATAATATTTTTAGATAGGTATATGGACTAGTGTTTATAAAGACCCTAAAAATATAAAATTATGAAAATGCCCCTATATATGCCACCATACTGTACAATGAGTAAGAGGTTAATTGAGAGAAATTTAGTCATTTGACCAAGGTTAGATAATCAAGGAGGGTTATCAGAATAGTTGACCAGGGTCAGGCAATACTCTAGTGATGTATGAAAAGACAATAATGCCCTAGAGATATTAAAGTAAATAAAGAAGAACCAAGAGGCATTTTGGCAATTTGTCAAGGGATCAATAATTAAGTTCAGATCCAGTCCATGAATGTCAATGGTAGGAAGAATCTAAAAACTAGATTTAAGATCAAAAAACATATTATGGAATCTCAAAAAATTTAGATTTAGAAAACAGTCTGGCTTTTAGGAAATTGGATTGAGCAGTATTGAATTGGATTAGAATTTTTCCATATGCTTCATCCCCTTGGAATTGCATCACATATGGTTATGAGGTTCCCCTTGATGATGTCATGGATGATGTCACCTTTTGGCTTCGAGGGCAAGCTTAATCTAAGAGTAAATAAGAGCCATTAGATCAAATAGTTCACAAAGTGATCTTAGCCGTTCATTTCCATGCCTTCAAGTCTATAAATAATCTCCTTTTCTCTTCACTTTACATCAAGTTTGGAATAACATGGGGAGGTGCAGCCCAAGTTGAAAGCTAAGCCAAGACAAAGAAGAATCCAAAGTCCAAAGTTCAAGCTAGCTAGGGATTAAGGTAAGAAATCTATCCTAGCTTATTTTCCTTTAATTTTGGGGGCTTAAACTTAGAGTTTTTATGGAAGAAAGTTGAACTTTAAGTAGATTATACATGCTGTCCAAAACCCTAGATTAAAGGAGAAAGAAGAAATTAAAGCTAGAACTGTGATTAATGCTTAAACAAGCTAGTTCAAATGATTGGTTTTTGAATCAAGTTGATCTTCTTGACTTTGACAAGGAAGATACCTTTTGGTCTACACTGTCTATATATAGGGAGATGTAATTTTAATGATATAATACTTCCATTAAATTTATATGAGGATTTTGTATAGGATTGGATAGGTTTTGAACATTGGAAGCATTGTAATTGGAAGTTATATTTTTTGGAAGTATTCTATGTTATTGTTCACACATAAGAACATTGATTGGAATTTCATGAGTTTGATGCTTCTAATGGCTTCAAAAAGAAAAGTTGTGTGTGATAAGTTAGAGAAACAAGTATTTGAAGTATTAGAATCAAAATGAGAATTTTTGAAAAAAAAATATAGGCTTTCTAGTTCTATCTAGAACAATATATAGCTACTAGAATTTGGGAATTCTAAGTTCATAAATGGATTCAAAAGGTCAAATTGTGTGGGTGAAGTCAAGACATTAATTGGTTCAAAGGCAAGTCAATTAGTAAAGATTCGGGAAAGTTATTGTAGTTGAGTAAGCTGAATGTTCAAAAGAAGTTAGATTGTAATGAATGAATGATAATTTGATTTTAAGATTTGAATGGTGTGCTTAAAGAGAGCATACACACATCAAGGACAAGTAAGAAACAAGTGTCAAAGATAAAGTAAAGGAAAGTCAAGCATGTGAGGTAGTAAACTTACGTACTTGAATGATTATGTTGCTTCATTTCTGCAAAAAAACCATGATCCATGGATACCTTGGGGAAACTCTTGCAAAAAGAAAACTCAAGAAAAGACAAAGAAGATTCAAGATACCAAAGTTCAAGCAAGCTATAGATTAAAGGTAAGCAATCTCTCCTAACTTATTTTTCTTTGATTTGGGAGCTTGAACTTAGGGTTTTCATGGGGGAAAGTTGAGTTTTCTCTAAGGGGAGGTGCTGCCCAAAAACCATAGATAAAAGGGGAAAGAAGAAATAAAAATTATAAACTTATGATTGAAGCTTAAACAAGCTGGTTAAGTGACTGGTTGTTGAATTAAGTTGATATTCTTGACTTTGCCATGGTGTGCCCTATTCGGTATGCACTGTTCATGAGGGAAGGAAATGGAATTTCAATGATTTAATGCTTCCATTGAGTTTATATGATGATTTTGTGTAGGATTGTAAAGCTTCTGAACCTTGGAAACAATAAAATCTCAAGGTTGTAGTCTTTGAGATTCCTTATGGTTACTGTTCACTCACATGAATAGTGATTGGAATTTCATGATTTTGATGGTTCAAATGGTTTTAAAATGGAAAGTTGTGTGGGGTAAAGTGGAGAAACAAGTATGGGAAGCATTAGAATCAAAATGAGAATTTTTGAAAGAATTGTATGCTTATGTTCAGTTCTGTACAGCAGGCCATGAAGGAGCTGGAATTTCATGATTCTAAGCTCATAAATGGATTCAAAAGATGAAATTGTGTAAGGTAAAGTCAATACATGAATTGGTTCAAGACCCAAGTGGATTAGTGAAGATTAGAGAAAGTTATGATAATAAAGAGTGTAACAAGGTTAGTTTTGAACGTGGTTGGAGTTCATGAGTCCTAATGAATTATGTGATGAATATGAATGTGTTTAGGACCTTGAAACATCCAAAAAGATGTTGGGAAGTGATTGACATAAAGGCTTCCTGGTTGGAAAGCTAGGGAACAAGTGCAAAAGATCAAGATGAAAGCTTGAGTGCAAGGTAGTGAACTTACCTCTTTATGTTCTTGATGTGGTATGCTTATGTGTTGACATGTATATGATATTTGAATGATTTTGTGACATGATAAATTATGTTGATTGTATTGTGAATAACATGCTTTCCATGGCCATGCACTTTATGTAAGAGTATATAGCATGATGGCTTGTCACTAATCAAAGAAAGTTTAATGAAATTACATATCATGCTTTAGCAACCATCTTGCATATTTAAGAGGTAATGTTTGCTACTGAGATTCCCTAGAATCTCACTCTCCCTTAACCAACCAATTTAGGTCAAGCATGATGGAAAATGTATGCATGGAGAAGAACTAAAGAATGGAAGAAAGGAAAAGAAGTAATTGAGATCCTAGCATATGCTATGGATTATCTATGTATGTAAATGCCATATAAGGTGTCCATCTATATGATGAAACTATTTGTTACACTCATGGCATATGTACATGATTATTGAGAAGCTTATTTGACGGCTTATGCATGCTGGAACAAATATTGGAAGTAAAAGAAAGAAAACTGAAATGGTAAAACGTAGGTCCTAAAGCAGTTTTTTGTGGCTTCAGTTTGACTTAGGAAATGAAGGAATTATTTCATGAAATTTTACAAGTGTGTATCATACATATAGAGCTCTAAATTCATATGTAGAATGCTTCATTTGGATGTGTATATCAAGAGAAATAAATTTCCAAAGTAAGGCATTAGAATCTATTTCTAGAGTTTTTGCCTAAATGAATAGTAAACTTCAATGAATAAACTGTATTAATTGGCTAATCATTTGGTCTGGAAATGATTTTTCCATTAAATTTCAAGATGTTATCTTCACATAGCTTTTCGAACCACTTCATTTCAATTTTCCTATAATTAATTATGATTTTTCAAAGTTTTATTGTATAATCTGGAATACCATATGAACAGTAACCCGAGAAATAGTAAAATTTCAGATTTGGCTAATGGACTTCCAAGATCTTGTAAGTGGTTCTAAATGCTACTAAATGGTCCCTAAGACGTATAAAAATAAGGATGTTACATTTATTTACTTTGATTATGTGTAGCATGTATGATTAAGTGATTCTCTTTTTCTTTTTATGCTATGACCATATGTTATAGTTAAAGGACATGGAAGCATGTAAGATATCACTATGCAAGTATAATTATTAAGTGCACACATATTACATTAAGCATGTAGTTTCATATATTGGATGGTTAATTTTGCTACTGATATTTTCCCAAAAATCTCACCCCTTTCATGTAATCCTAATACCAATAAGTTCATGAATATTGAAGAAAGAAGATGAAGTGTAAAGAGAAGTTAGGGATTGGATAGTATAAATGTTCTATGATGAATTGTTGTATGTCATAATATTATTTGACTAGTTTGAGCAATATTGTTCATGATGTAATAAAAAATAGTAAATGATGGAATAAAAATATGAAATTTTACATACACTTAGTTAACAAGCTTTGTTTTGACACCAATTATGCCTTATTCCAATGTCTACGTAAGGAGAATGGAATTTTCAAAGTGGGGACAGGAACTATTTTCATAAATGTTGACCAAATGAATAGTAAAGTTTGACTTAAGAGTTGACTCAGTTGATTGGAAAATTTATCTGAAGAATTATGTTTCCTTTAAATTTCACGAGGTTAGCTTTGTGTGGCTTTTTGAACAACTTCATTTCAAATTTCCTAGAATTAATTATGATTTTCTGAATTCATCGCCAAATCTAGAAATACCATATGAATAGTAACTCGTTAGAGTGAAATTCTAGATTTAGCTAATGGATTTCAAATGTCATCTAAGTGGTTCTAAATGCTACCAAATGGTCCTTAAGATATAAAAAAATAAGGATATTACACTATTCAACTAATTTATTTTCAAGACTCAACTATAAAAGAAGCCAAGTAAATGCAGATAATAACAAACGAACAACCGATACTTATTGACCATTGATTACTGCATTCATTACTACTTGTTTTACTTTGTTTCTCATTCTCTGAATTGAGCATTTTAATCATTGAGAGAGTGACTTAAAAAGCTTTATCTTTATTGTTTATCATTATCACTCTAAATGAGAGAGAGTTATAAATCTTTATTCTTTCAATTGAGATACTTGAGTGTGGGACTCTTGAGTTAAATTGTAAGCTTATGAGAAGTAAGGGGAGTGAGAGAGGAAATCTCTTGTTGACATGCTTAGGCACTAAGAGCCGAATCATCCTTTGGATTAGGTCATTGGTAAGTCAATGAAGAGGTAAAAATCTAGAGACAGGTGTTTAATAAAGTGTGATTCTCTTCATTTATCATAAGCATTGAACATGCTAATGTTGATGAAGCTCTAATCGGTGCATTATGGATATAAGATATGCAAGACAAGCTAAACTAATTTGAGTGTAATCAAGTTGGGACTTGGTACCTATACCTAATGACCATATAGTAACATACACTAAATGGGTATTCAAGAATAAGCTCAATAAATTTGTAATAATAGTTAGAAATAAGGCTAGACTTGTTACAAAAGGCAATAATCATGAAGAAGGAATTGATTATGATGAAACATATGCTCTAGTGGCTAGATTGGAAGCTATACGTACTCTTAGCCTTTTAATGTATACAAGATTTTAAGCTTTATCAAACGGATGTCAAAAGTGCATGTCTAAATGGTTATATTATGGTTGAGAAACCCCCTGGTTTTAAAAGTTTAAACTATCCTAATCATGTTTATAAATTGAAAATCTTTATATGGTTTAAAGCAAACTCCAAGAGTTTGGTATGAATAAAAGTAGATAAACACTCTTTATAAAAAGGAATAAACAAGATTTATTAGTTTATATTTATTTTGTTGATATAATATTTGGTGTTACTAATGAAGATCTTTGTCAAGAGTTTGCTAACTTGTAGTGGGTAGAATTTGAGATGTCAATGATAAGAGAACTCAATTTCATTATCAAATTACAAAGCAATCAAAAGAAGAATGGCATATTCATCTCACAAATAAAGTATCTCAAGGAACTTTTGAAGAAGTTTGAGATGGATCAATCCAAAAGCATGGCCACACCAATGAGATCAACAATTCAACTGGATGTATATGAGAAAAGGAAAGAATTCAACATCACAAAATATCATGTAATGATGGGATCTCTCTTACATCTAATAACAAGTAGACCATCAATGGCAAAAGCTTATCTAATAGTCTAAAAGTTATCTAAATTTTTATCAGTTTCCATGGACATCAGATATGAGTGGGGGAATTACAGAAAAGTGTTCCCTACAATTTCAAATGTTATGAATCTAACAGAACTCTGGAAGAAGTCCTGTATAAAAAGTTGTTCCCACAATAATGAATTTTGACGGGAGTTTAATAATACTCGTGATCCGATAATAGAACTTATCAGTATGTGAGCCTAGATAGAATGGGATCAGATGACCTCATATATAGGCCCATGATGACGCCAAGAAGGGCCCAAAACCCAGGGTACCAGTTCATCAGTAGAAGGGGCTAGTGTCCAGAAAAGGTGCGAAATTATGAAAATACCCTTGGATGCCTGGATTGTACTAGTGATGGATGGAGGATATTTTGGTCATATAGGATAGGCTAAAAGCATGGAACATGGAATAAATATGATTATTTAGAGCCAATATATGCCCTGAGGCAGTGCAAAGAGAGGTAAAATGACGATTATGCCCTTAGGGTTAGTACGGTGTAAGAAAGGACACCAAGGGTATTTTGGTCATTTCCCAAGGGATGGATGGCATATGAATATTCAGTATATCATTTTCAATTGTATGAGGAGCCGAGGTATTAATTTTCAGGACATAATACATATCCTGGTATATTATAAAAAAATTAGGAACAGAAAATAGTCCGATTGCTGTGAAACTGCTCCGATTAGTATTGGATTGGACAGAAATTTTTCTAGAAGCTTCCTTACATGGACAGCACACCACATACCCATCTTAGGTGTCCCATGAGCTGTCCCACATGATGTCATAACTATTCTTTTTAGAAAAAGTTAAATTCAATATTAAATGTGAGCCCTTGGATCAAATAGTATACAAATCAATCTTGGCCATCCATTTTCACCTAAATTTCTCTATAAATACCCCCTTATTTCAGACCTATTTGACAGCCCTTGGAACTATGGGGAAAATCTTGCAAAATTTCCACTCAACCAAGAAAGAAGCACACAACTTGAAGCAAGAAGGTAATCATCTCCCTTGATCTTGAGCTTTGTTCTAGCAAGTTAGCTCTTGGTTTTAAGGGGTTTTGTGCTCTATTTCCCTTATGGTTTCTGCTGTAAGTGCTGTCCATATGTAGTTAAAATATAAATTTTATGGTATGGATAGTTTAGACAAGCTTAAACAAGCTAAAATCAAGTGGTATAAGCTTGGAAATTGAAGTATGTTTAGATTTAGGGTTTTGTGTTCTTGCTGGTACTGTATGTGGTACTGTTCATATGAGGGAATTTCATGTTTTTAATGCTTCCAATGAGCTTAAAATGGAAAATTGTGTGGGGATAAAGTAGGAGAACAAGTATTGGAAGCATTGGAATCAAAATGTGAATTTTTGGGAATCAAGGGCTTCACTTCGGTTTAGTACTGTAGCAACTGAAGTGTTTTGATTTTGGAAATTCTAGTTTCATATTTGGATTCTACATGAAAAATTATGTGGAAATGAATCATGAGAATTTATTTTGGAAAGATGGAAGTAAGAAACAAAAGTAGAGAAAGAAAGGGAACTAGTGAAAACCTAGTCTTGGTTTTATACTCAAGTTGAGTTGTAACTTGATATTATTGTGTAATGGCTAGGTTTTGACATTTGTGAAGGAAGGAAAGCAACTCAAGAAGACCTTGACAAGGATAACTAAGAGGTAGCAAGAATACCTAACTATAACTCATGTTTGTTTAATTGTTTGCTTGCATGTTGATTATGGTGTTTGGTTGAGCTTAAACTTATGTCATCATGTCTATGATGAAGTATGAATGATTGTAACTCCTTGCAAGTTATGTCATGAAAATATGCATGCTAGAGTTTTCTTATGTACCATTATGAAGTAGCTACCATCTCATGATAACATGTTAAACATCCAATTATTCATGCATGATATTATAGTCTGTGTAACTTGCTATTAGGATTTCCATGAAATCTCATTCCTTCCACATGCATAACTATGTTTTAGGTGCTGGATCCTCTCAAGGGAAGAGATTAAATGTTGATGATTAAGTTTGTATAATAAGTTACATGACTTACATGACACTATAAGGTGATATGCTAGCATGTATGGTGTATGTTTCTGTAATTATGTTTTGAGGCTGATGCTTTTTGATGATGTTTATAACGTCTAAATTGACGATTTTTAATCTGAAACTTGGTATGATTAAATTTAAGATACAGATATTTAAATGAACACCAAGAAAACTCATTTGGATAAGTATCCGAATTGTTATGATTTTCCAAAGTTGGAAGTAAGATCTGGAATTGAGATAAAACGAATGCTGAGAGGCAGTGACGTTCACGCAATGATTTCATATATCAAATGAACGCATTTTCTATGAAATTTTATGAACTTAAATAGGACATCTATAGCTTCAAATCCATAGGTAAAATAGTTCATTTGGATAAGTAACCAAAGAGAACTAAATTTATGAATTTAAGCAAAGAAACTAGAACTTCCAGATTTTACCAAATGAATAGTGATTTTTAATCAATAATCTGATTTTATGTGGACACGAAAACCTCAGTTTCATATTTTTCCCTCAAATATCTATGAAAGAGCTTTCATTAGAAATTGGAACCAGATTATTTTTATTTTTCTACAATTAATTATAAATTTTCAAAGTAGGGAACATGTTCTGGAGTTACCAAATGAACAATAAAGTAAACAGTACCCAAGAGCAATTCTTTTGGAAATGAATGTTTTCAAAGCAAATAATAATGTAATTGGTTCCAATCACTTCTAATGGAGTATAATTGAGGTTAAAAGTAAGGATGTGACAACAAAGCTAATCTAGTAGACATTTTATTTATGGTCTACTTCCTCACAATAAGATATCTTTAAATGCAGCAGCAAATGGATCTTTAAGCAATAAAACTCCTCAAGAAAGTTGGGAGTTATTCCAGAAAATGGTTAATGAAGATAATCACAGTGAGGATCCAAGAAGAATGCTTACATCATCTTCAAGTAATTCAAAAGAGATTTTGGCAAAAATAGTAGCTTTACAAAACCAAATGGAAAAGAAATGACTTTACTTGAAAGAGAGCTACATTCTACAAAGCAAGTTCATGCAGTGGAAACCTCACAAGAATTAGTTATAGGGTGGGAGTTATGTGGTTCAATTATGCATGCTACTAGTACATGTGACAGACAATATGAAGAAGTAGAATCATGTACTAAGGGAGAGACAATCAATACTAGAAGAGAGACCTATACTCTAATATATACAATCCTGGTTGGAGAAACTACCTAAATTTTAGGTGGGAGAGGGGAAAATAGGCCAAACCAATTCCAAGAAGGTGGTGCTTCATCAAGCAACTACTAAAGTAATATAAGGTCTATGGTTCATGCTCAACCTAATACCTTAGTAGCATCCAGACCAGATAAGACTTCTCAATTGTTGAAGAGTATGGCTGTACAAATGAACAACATGGACAATAGAATAACTAATATAGATAACAAGCTCAAAGAGAATGATGGTGAATTCACCTATATATCTTTAAAAGTATGCAGAAGGATAATTCAGATGTAGACAGTAAACTTGAGGAGTTAAGTTCTAAGAATGTTAATATTATAAGTCATTTAACTTAAGTTTCCAATACAGTGAGTGATATTCAAACAAAGAGCAGTGGCAGTATACCTTCAAATACTGTTATTAATTTGAGGGGCTTGAAAGCTATATCACTCAGAAGTGAGAGAAAAGTGCACTTTAAGGAAGATACTGCACCAAATGAGGATATGAAAGACCTTGAAGCTAAAAATACGTCATTGTCATAGATGAAAATTGGGAAATTAGAAAGTAAGGAAAAATAGCTGATTATGATTAAGAAAGCAATCCAAGAGGATAACTCACAAGAGGAAATATAAAAAAAGCAAGAAGAGGAAGTGATAATGCTAATCCAGCATACAAAGGGAAATAAGCAGAGGAGAATGCAAAGTCGAACAAACAAGGAGCCTCTATGTATACTGATATATCCTATTTTTACCACCTCAGAGTACATATTCAGAAGCATTACATTAACCCAAAAATTAAAATTTTAAAACTTACTTCTCAGGTACAGTTCATTTGGTGATTTTTAGATTTATAGTCCAAATTTAAAAATTCATAATTAATTGTACAGAAACCGTATGAAGGTGATCCAAATTTATAATTGAAGCTCTTTCATATCTCTTTAAAGGAAAAATATAAATCTGGACATTTACTTTGCTAATTGATATAGTTAAATCTTTACCTCTTACTGTTCATATGGCAATTTTTGGAATTTCTAGATTATGTCTCTTAAATTTGGAAATTCATTTCTCTTGACATACACATCCAAATAAGGCTTATTACATATTCATTTAAAGATATGGATGTGTACTACGTGCTTATAAAATTTTGTGGATTAATTCCTTCATTTACTAGGTCAAACTAAAGCCATAACAAAACTGTTTTAGGACCTACGATTTCAGTTTCCTTTCTTTCACTTTCAATAATTGTTCCATCATGCATAAACCATCTCTTTTGCCTTTCATGCATTCATATACATCATGTGGTTTTTCCATAATTATTTCATACATTTTCTTTACATATAATGGATATTACATAACATTATATAAAAAGGCTAACATACATGCATGACATCACTTGTCTACTCTTCCTCTTTCATTCCTTAGCTCATGTACCAAATAGGATTCTTCCATCATAAATAACCTATTATGGTTGGTTATGAGAGGGTGAGATTCTAGGGAATCCCAATAGCAAACATTATCACTTAAGTATGCAAGATGGATGCTAATGCATGATATGTAATTTCATTAAACTTCTTTCATTAGTGACATGCCATCATGCTATATACTTTTGCATAAAAGTGCATGGCCATGAAAAACATATTATTCACAATACATTCAAAATCATTTATCATGTCACAACATCATTCAAATATCATATACATATCAACACATAAGCATACTATATCAAGCACATAAAGAGGTAAGTCCACTACCATGCACTTAAGCTTTCCTCTTGACCTTTAGCCCTTGCTCCCTAGCTTTCCAACCATTAAGCCGTTATGCCAATCACTTCCCAACATCTTCTTGGATGATTCAAGGTCCTATCATATTCATCACATAATTCATTAGGACCATATACTCCAACAATGTTCAAGACTAACCTTGATAAACTCTTTACTAACATAACTTTCTCTAGTCTTCACTAATTAACTTGGCCCTTGAACCAATTGATGTATTGACTTTACCTTATGCAATTTCATCTTTTGAAGTTCCAGCTCCTATGCACTGTTCTGTACAAAATTGTATAACACCCTCTTTCCTTTCAAAAATTCTCATTTTGATTTTAATGCTTCCCATACTTGTTTCTCTACTTTTTCCCACACAACTTTTCATTTTAAAACCATTAGAAATATCAAAATTATGAAATTCCAATCATAGTTCATGTGAGTAAATAGTACATAGAAGAACTTCAAAAACTACGACTTGGAATTCCAATGCTTCCAAGGTTCAAAACCTATCCAATCCTACACAAAATCATTATATCAATTCAATGGAAGCATTAAATCATTGAAATTATATTTCCTTCCATTATGAATAGTACAAACCAAAATGGTTCAACCATAGCAAAGTCAAGAAAATCAACTTGATTCAACAACCAATCACTTAACTAGCTTGTTTAAGCTTCAATCATATAACTCTAACTTTAATTTATTCTTTCTCCTTTCATATAAGGTTTTGGGAAGCACAAATACCTTAGAGAAAACTCAACTTTCTTCCATGAAAACCCTAAGTTTAAGCTCCAAAATCAAAGGAAAATAAGCTAGGATAGATTGCTTACCTTTAATCTCTAGCTTGCTTAAACTTTGGTACCTTGAATCTTCTTTATCTTGGCTTGAGTTTTCATTTAGCAAGAGGTTCCCCAAGGGTTCTCATGCCACAGTTTTGAGCACAAATAGTGGGGATATTTATAGAAAAATTCCATGGAAAATGAAGGGCCAAGATCACTTTGTGCACTATTTGATCTAATGGCTCATAATTGCTCTCATATTAAACTTACTCACCAAGCCAACTTGAGATAAGGTCACATGACAAAAATCTTCTCGTCCCCTTTATCTTGGACACCATGTGTGAGGGTGTGTGGGTCCCATCATGTGTAAACCTTAATTCTCACTTTATTCCTTTTTTCTTCTTTTTCAAAAATTTATAAATTATTCATTATTGGACTTAGGCTCCAAGATAACTCTTGGGACTTATTGCGTTTCCCTAGGATTTCCTTGGGTATAATAGTTAATTGGCATAAATCCCAAGGCATTATCCTTATACTTATATCCTAATTTTAAAATAAATGCTAGACATATCTTTTAATGGTTCTAACATTTTTAAAAATTCATTATAATATAAAATAACTCCCTTCCAAAGTCTCATAATTTTTGAGACCCATAAGTCTTGATAAAACTTCCTTACATTTCTTTAAGACCCTTTATCAATGTCCGATTTTATTTTAATTACTGAAAGGACATTATCATCTTTTCACACATCATCAGAGTATTTTCTAACCTTGGTCAACTATTTTGGAAACTCTTCTTGACTGTTTAACCTTATTCAAATGAATAAAATACCCTTCGTCTAACTCTAATTCAATGACACAACATAGTGGCATACATTCAATGGCATTTTCATAATTTTATATTTTTCACAGTCTTTATTAGCCCTGGCCCACATACTTATCTAAAAATATCATTGGGCCTATAAGACACCATTTTGGGCCCTTTACATGATCCACTGCCTTCATGGGCTCAATTCCCGAGAAATTCCCCCGAAATATATTTATTGAGTGTTTTAATCCACTTTAAATACCATAATAAATTCTGCATAACTCCTTTTTAAGTTCTGTCAATTTTAGAAATTCTTATATTAATTATGAGAATTTACAACCAAATTTCATCTGATTCTGAGGTCTAGAGGATAGTGTATTAATTTCCCTTTCTTCAAAAATTAATATAAAATTTTTGGGACCTCATATCAAAATTCTGTTATGTCAAACTGATCAAAATGATTTTCTCTATTTACTGGAAAAATCTTGGACTAATCTGATTCTGGGCATTTCTAAGCCTTTTCCGACTCAAGTTTCAATAATTACCATTGTGCCCTTGAACTTTAAAAAATTACACTTTAGGCCTTCAACTTTTCATAATTACACTTAATGGCCCAAAGCTTTTGTCTGCATTCATTTTTCACCATATAAATTTTAAAATTTTTAGTTTAGTCCCTCATCTTTATACCTTTGTCTAATCATTATTTTTCCTTTCTATTCATCATCACAATCCTTTCTAAACCTCTTTCCACTATTAGTATTATACTGATAAGAAAAAATTAGGATATGACATATACAGGTAAGGAGGTAAGTATAAAGGATCTTCCTTTTCCTAAAGCTTACTTTGCTGGAAAGAAAATGATTGACCCTAAATTTGCAAAAAATGCTTATACTCTTTTTAATAAAATCAAAATAAATATTCCTATGGTCAAATTTCTCAAAAGAAACCCTAAGTATGCTAAAGTTTTTAAAGTTGTGTGCTGATAAGAAAAAGTTTAGGCCTCTTGAGAGAATTCAGGTGAATGCTAATGTGTCATCACTTTTTAACGCTGAATTACCAGTTAAGTAACAAGACCCAGGATCTTACACAATCCCATGCACTATAGGCAATATTCATATTAAGGGAGCATTATTATATCTAGGGGCTGCCATTAATGTAATTCATTGGTTGGTATACTTAGCCTTAGGTATTAATAATCTTAGAGACAAAAGTGTAGTGCTCCAATTAGCTGATATATCAATTAGGTATCCTAAAGGAATTCTTGAGGATATTCTAGTGCAGGTTAAGGATTTAGTGTTCCCAACTAATTTTTATGTTCTAGACATGTCTAGTGAGCTAGTGAATGAGAGCACTTTGACCTCAAGTAGACATTTCCTTCAAACTTTTAAGACAATAATTAGTATGAAGCATAGTTCCATTACAATGGAGGTTGGAGGACATGTAGTGACTTTCAATATGAACGAAGCAATAAAATATCCTTTTGATAATTCTACTTTTGTTGGGTTGAATGCCATTGATTATGCTATTAAAGAAACTAGGGATGTGCATGAATTGAGTTTGCATAATGGGTATGATCCTATGTTACAAAATTCCCATGAAGCATTTCAGGAACATGTTGATTCAAATTCATCTTTGAGTGCTTATGATAACTATTTTGAGTATATTTCTTCTGTTTATTCCTTTTCTTGCTCTTATGGAGGAAATCCATCATGTTTTAATTGTTTTGATGTAAATAGAATACTTTCAGTTTCTAAATATTTCTCATTCCACCTAACTTTGATACAATTTCATCATTCTCAAGTGATAATGTTTTTGGAAAGGAATTTGTGAGTGATTTTATAGGAATACAAGACATTGTGGAAGCTAGAAGTAGAACAAACAAAGAGGGATCAATCTTATATGATACCAAGTCACGACATAAAGACCTCCAAGTCACGACTAGATATAAACTTGATAAGGGAGAGACTCTCTGTACAACAGACTGAGGATAATTAAGTCATAACAGAATATCAGGGTGCTGAGGGACTGTCTCTTTATGATCCCAGGTCTACACTACAAGATGATTGTGTTGTGACCAAATGTTTTAGAGACACTCACTATCATTTGAGTCATGATAGGAAGTTGAAGATAAGCATGAGAGGTCACAACCAAAAATGGCAGACACAACCAGTAAATTTCAAATTCCTTTAATTTCATATTCCACTGATTGGTTAAAAGGCCAACGTGTTATAACTCTACTTATCCTCACTCACATTCAACCATTACCTCTCATACTTTAAGATTCTTAAATGATTTGATCTCAAATAATGATATAGGAATGAAAGAGACTAATCTCAACTATGTTGCAGCAGTAGACCAACTTAAGCTTAGCACAACTCCTGAAAAGATTACAGGAAAGATGGAATGTCCTCATGAGCTAAATATGAGCAACCTCCAAGAATCTACAAAAGGGAGTATTTATAATTTAAATGATCTCCCCCATTTGATCCCTTCTTTTATTCAACCCCCAGAATTAGAGTTAAAAGATTTGCTTTCTAACATAAAGTATGCTTACCTTGAGCCAAACTCAAAATTTCCAGTAATAATTTCTAGTTCTTTAACTGTTAATGAATAATCTACTTTATTAAGTATGCTTAGAAAGAATAGAGAGGCCTTGGGTTGGCAATTAGTCGATATAAAAGGGATAAATGCCACTGTTTTCACACATAGTATTTTACTTAATGAAGATTCCAAGCCAATTAAGCAACCCCAAAGAAAATTAAATCCATTGATCTTTAATGTGGTTAGAAAGGAGATTAATAAATTGTTAAAGGTAGGAATCATATATGATATTTCATATAGTGAATAGGTATCCCCTATGCATGTGGTGCCTAAAAGAACAGGTTAACAGTAGCAAATAATGAGAATAATGATTTGATACCTACTAGAGTACAAAATTCATGGAGGGTTTATATTGATTATCGAAAGTGAAATGATTCTATTAGGAAAGATCATTTTCCCTTACCTTTTATTGATCAAATGCTTGAGAGATTAGCAGGGAAAAGCCATTATTATTTTCTAGATGGGTATTCAGGATATTTCCATATTCCAATAGATGGACCAAGAAAGTACCACATTTACATGTCCCTTTCATAGATATGCTTATAAAAGAATGTCATTTGGTTTATGTAATGCTCTAGGCACATTTCAGCGTTGTATGCTTTCTATATTTGCTAATTTTATTGAAAAACACATTTTACCCTTTTGTTAATTTCATTGTGACTGGCCTAATCCCATCTCATTTGTCTAAATTTTAGGCCCAAAAGCTCAAGAGTGAATCTAAATACTTTAGTTGGGACAAACCTTTTCTGTAAAAGTTGTGCTCAGATCAAGTATTAAGACAATATGTCCCATACCAATATCACAAATCAGTTTTAGAAGCTTGCAATTCATAGGTTTGTGGTGGTCATTTTGGGGTGAAAAGGAGTGTACGTAGGGTCCTTGAATCTAGTTTCTATTGGCCTTCCCATTTTAAAGATGCTTTTTAGTTTTGTAGAACCTATGATAGGTGCCAAAGATTTAGGGAGATTAGTAAACGGTATGAGATACCGCAACAATCTATTATGTTTTGTGAGGTTTTTTATGTTTAGGGAATAAATTTCATGGGATCTTTGCCACCTTTAGCAAGAATTTATTACATTCTTCTGGTTGTAGACTATTTATCTAGGTGGGTAGAGGCTATTCCTACAAGACTTGATGATGCTTAAAGGTCTCTAAATTTCTAATGTCTCACATCTTTGTAGATTTGGAGTACCTAAAGCATTAATTAGTGGTCAAGGCACCCATTTTCGTAGTAAGTTAATCAATAACTTATTGGCAAAATAGGGTGTAACTCATAAAGTCTTAACCCCATACCACCCTCAAACTAATGGGTTAACAGAGCTTTTAATAGGGAAATAAAGCCTATTCTAGAAGGATTGTTAAGCCATCCAATAAGGATTGAAATTTAAGACTTGACGATGCTTATAGGCATATAGAAAAACTTTTAAAACTCCTCTAGACATATCTCCTTATAGGATGGTTTTTGGGAAAAATTGTCATATGCCTATGGAAATAGAGCATAGGACACTTTGGGCAGTGAAAGCTTGTAATGAGGACCTTGTAGAAGCTAGTTTAGAGAGGTTGTTACAGATTCAAGAGCTATAAGAGATTAGATTGGATGACTATAGTATCTCTAAAATTTATAAACTAAAGACAAAAATAATCCATGATGCTCATATTTTGAGGAAGAGGTTTAAGAAGGGTGATAGAGAGTTAAGGTACCAAGTTAGGTTTAAGTTCAAACATATAAATTCAAAACTAGCTGGGATAGACCTTACACAGTTGTTAAAATCCACAAATTTGGGATGCTTGAGCTGAAAAAAGAGGCAGCAGGCAAAATCTTTCAGGCAAATGGCCACCTCTTGAAACTTTTTGAGGAATATGTTTTGTCGCCTTAAGGCTAGGTTATCCCTTTCCTATCTCTTATCTTTTACAAGTTTTCCTAATGTGATGTTTGTTTGACATGTTGATTTGATGATTGGAAAGGGATGAACCAGTAGAAGTAGGAGTTAATTTTTTGCTTGACGATTCAATAGGATAGTATTTAATTTTAGTTTGTTTCTATTTTAAATAATACCCATGTGTTGTTTACTTATTATTGGTTCTCTGAGCTAAATCCATAGTCAATTGCATGATTTTAGCTTACCCATCTTGTCATCTTTGCTTTCCTTGTGTTGCGATGTATGATTTGAATGTGACTGCGAGCTTCACTATGAATTTATATTGAGTAATGTATTTAACTGATGTGCTTAAGTTGGATTTAAATTGATCTTATGTAGCACTGTGGTATCTATAATTCTACTGACAGTGAGGACACTGTCAAGTTTAAGTGTGGGGAGATGTTGTTGTTTTTGTTCTAATTAATGTAAAAAATTTTGATTAATCCAAACTTTCATCACAAATTTTTTTGTTTTTGTTCTTAATGTGTGATGAATTGCTAAAAATTGGATCCTCGCTTTAAATTGTTTTGCATTTTGCTAAAAAGGTTTTAGTGTAAATGATATTTTGGGCTTTGAAAACTATCAAGTGGTAGTCTCTGTGTTCTTTCATCGTGACCTGACATGGAATTTTGGACTTAATATGCTCTCTGTGAAAATAAGTAGTGACACAAGCGGTCACGACAATATCTCTATGTATTTAGGTTGTGACTTAATCTTTTTTGGTCATGACTAGTTGTAAGTTTAGAGCAAGCATTCACTGTGAAATTTGGTCACGACCTCCACTGCTTTCAGTTGCGATTTAAGTATGGAAATGTCCACTTAACTTCTCTTTGCTTTGTGCAATGCTGTATAGAAGGATTTCTCTTGAGCTACTAAGGTTTTAGAAATGATTTATTGCCCTCTTATTTTTAACCTTTTGCATAAATAGTTTATAGAAACCATTATCACACTTAAATTTTTGAAAATTGAAATTGAATTGGAAACACATAAGGTTTTACTGTTAGATTTGGGATTATTATATGATTCTGAGTGATTACTTTGGAACTTTTAATTCCTAATTTAAGCTAGTTTTCAATTGTGATAAGTGTTTTAATGCCTAGTAAATGAACATTATTTGAGACTTTAACTTATGAGCAATTAAGATGAAAGCCTTAGTTGGAAGGATTCTTAGCCTAAATTTCTATATTGAGTGGTTATTCAATTGCTTTATATCCTCTAGAACTTGTCTTAACTTTGAGTTAAAAACTACTTGTGCATTTATGTTATTGAATATAATAGAGGCATTCATTTATAAACTCTTTTATCCCAAACACAAGCCCGAACATATTATATCTATAGTCACCCCGTTTGAGCCCATCACTTTTTCTTTCCATCATTTTTTTAGAAAGTCATATATGATATAACATCATTTTTATTCATGTCAAACAAAAATAGAGAGAGATAGTGCAAGAAAAATTGAAGAAGAAAGAAAAGAGAAATGAATGAAACACTATTATCAACTCCTATTAGCACAATTACCACCTTTACATCTCTGAAGACATGAATTTATGCTATATATTCATTATTAAATGCATATGTTACTTTCTATCCTTCATATTCTATTCCACGTGGACTATCTCTATCATTTCACCCTTAAAAGACCTCTTAATTCTTTGCATGAGTGTTGTATAGTTGATGAGATTTAAAGCCATTACAAGCATATGGTAGGATATTTTCTAGTTTGAATTTGAGTGAAAAAACCCTAACAATGAGAGGATATAGAGAGCTAAACATTTACACCATTAGAGAGAATCTATTGCGCTCATATAGTTAAGGCTGATTTCATCTAGTAGTTGATTACTTGGCATTGCTTATATTGTTACTTTTCCATTCCAAAAGAGATGCTGTATTAATTGTTTAAAGGTGACACTATAGATTATGTTGTTACCTTAGATTTAATAACATTAGCTTAGGTGTACTTTATTTCTTTGTCCAAGAGTACAAAGGTTCAAGTGTAGGTGAATTAATAGGACACAAATTGTGTATGGTTTCTGTGACATTTTAAGAGTGTTGTGACAACTTTACCATTCATTTTATGCCTACAATTGTGCTTTTGTGGTAATATATGATTTTGTTTGCCAATATACTGATCTAAGGGTAAAATGGTAAATTAACTCCTCCAAATTACATATATGTCATTGTTTAGTAACTGGTTGGACTTTTACAGTGAGCTTTGATGTTGAATTACAGGTATTTTAGAGGAAAACCAATGATTAATGTGAGCAAAAAAGAAATCACAAGACAAAGATAATCAAATCAAGGAAGGTGACTTTTGCGCTCTTTCGTCACGACCAAAGTGTCCACAGGTTGCGACCTTATTTCTTTTGGGAAGTTTTCCTGCATTCACAGGTCACGACCAAAAATAGGATCTGGTCATGACCAAACAATATATTCAGTGAAGCTACGCATTTTTTATTAGGTCATTCTAGCAAAGGGAGGATGGTTTTACCTGATAAAGCTAAGAAGTAGTACTCCATCATTCTCTTAACACTCTCTCCACAACCTACACACATATCTTTCATCATTCATCTTTCCATCACTATTTTTCTATTTTCTTAATGGTATCTAAGTAGTGATTACAGCATAGCAGGAGTCATGAGATGCTAAATCTTTAGTCTCTTGGTGATGGATTGTATATCTTGATCTCATAGACTGCACTGCACTGGGGAGTTTTCTATTTATCTCTACCTTTGTCATGTTTTAGAATTCCTAGATCTAGGGTTTTTATTGTATGAGTAGGGATTGAATATCAATTGATTATTCTGAGATTCGATTTTGTAATTGAATTTGGATTATTTGAATGTTGATTTTAATATGAATATTTCAATTTTGATTTCTGGATAATTGGGTTGTTATCAATGATTGTTGCTAACTAATTTAATTGCTTGAAATCTATGGTTATCGATCGATGATCATTTGAGGGCATTTTTATCATCTGATTTAATTATACACTAAGTGGTTTTTAATAGCACATTAATAGTTCTTGAGCAAATTAAACTCAATCGATCGATTGAGGGTTTATTTAAGACTTAGTAATTTTTAAAATTCCCATATCAAATTAAGAGCAAGGATAGATAGGTTTCCATCATCGATAGTCTTTCTTAACATATTCCTTTCACAATCCACTCATTTTCCATCTTAATCAAAAATACAAAAGTATTTACTTTACTACACCGTATTTTATTACATAAAAAATAATCAAACCCAAAACCCATTTTACTTTCACTCAGGTTTTCAATGGTTTTGTCACTGATTTGCTATGATTCGAAAGAAAAAGGGATCCTTGAGAACAACGATAAGGTTGTTCCTTATACTACATTAATAGGGTGCAATTATTTTTATTTTGATGGATCGGACGATGACAATATGAGCATCTAGCCACCAAGTCAAGACAAGAGAGAACCAAGGTACCAAAGTCAAGTTAGCTAGGAATTAAGGTAAGTAAGCTATCATAGCTTATTTTCATTTGATTCAAGAGCTCAATCTTAAGATTTTAATGAAAGAACAGTGAGATATTCTCTTGGGTATGGTGCTGTCTGAAACTATATAATATTGGGGGCAAATGAAATTAAAGCTCAAAACATAAAATTGAAGCTTAGATAAGTAAGAATCAAGTAATATTGGAATTGTAATCTTGAGACCCTATCTATCACTATTCATGAACCTAGGTAGGGGTTAAAATTTCATGATTTTGATGCTTCCAATGTGTTTAAAATGAAAAATTATGTGGGATAAAGTAGAGAAACAATTAAGTGTTGGGAGCATTAGAATCAAAATGAGAATTTTTTGAAAATAAAGAGGGTATTTTTCGGTTATGTACAGAAGTCAATAAAGGAATTTTATTTTTCATAAATCTAAGCTCATATTTGATTTCCTTTGACAAAATTATGTAGGATTGGTCTAATGAAATAATTATTACAAAGCTAAACCACTAACTCCAAGAATTAAGTTAAGAGTTAGGGGTTTAAAGGGATTTGATGTACAATGTTTATGTAATGGTTCTAATGAGTTATATACACAATGTGATTGTGTTTAGGGACATAATAGGTGAAAGAAAATGAGTTAAAGAGGATGAACATACAACAAATATTTGGTCGGAGAGGAGCAAAAGAAAAGGATAAAGTTTTAAGGTAGTAGACTTACCTCTTTATGTGCTTGATGTGGTATGCTTATGTGTTGACATGTATATGATGATTGAATGATGTTGTGACATGATAAATGATGTTGAATATGTCATGTATAACATGTTTCCCATGTCCATAAATTTTTAGTCAAAGCATAAAGCATGATAGCATGTCACTAACTAAATAAAGTTTAATGAAATTACATATCATGCATTAGCATCCATCTTACATATTTAAGTGGTAATATTTGCTACTGAGATTCCCTAGAATATGTCATATCCTAATTTTCCCCTATCTGTATAATATTGATAGAGGAAAAAAGATTGGAAAGGATTGTAACGATGTTCAAAAGCATAAAGGATATATGAGTTCTGAAGGAAGAGAGGTACTAAATTAACTAGAAATAAATTATGAGTCATTAAGTGTAATTTTCAAAAGTTCAGGCACCTAAATCCAATTAACAAAAAGTTTAGAGACCTAAATGTAATTATGAGAAAGTTAAACTATAACATCCTTACCTTTATATGTTTTAGGGCCCAATCAGTAGCATTTAGAACCACTTACAAGACCTTGGAAGTCCATTAGCCAAATATGAAATTTTACTCTTTCTCAGGTTACTGTTCATATGATATCCCAAATTATGCAACAAATTTCAAAAACTCATAATTAATTTTAGAAAAATTTAAATGAACTATTTCAAAAAACTACATGAAGATAACATCTTAAACTTTAAGGGAAAATTAATTTCCATACCAAATGACTAGCCAAATAATACAGTTTATTTGTTAAAGTTTACTGTTTATTTGGTCAAAAACTCTAGAAACAGATTCTGGTCCCTTACTTTGAAAATTCATTTCTCTTGTTATACACATCCAAATGACACGTTCTACCTATGAATTTAAAGCTCTGGATGTGTGCTACATGCTCATAAAATTTAGTGAACTAATTCCTTCATTTGCTAGGTCAAATTGAAGCCACAACAAAACTGCTTTAGGACCTACGTTTTTACCATTGCAGTTTCTTTTCTTTCATTTCCAATAATTGTTTCAGCATGCACAAGCCATCAAATAAGCTTCTCAACATTCATATACATCATGTACATATTCCATAAGTATTACAATAGTTTCATCACATAAATGGACACCTTACATGGCATTTACATACATGGACAATTTATAGTATATGCTAAAATATAAATACTTCATTTCCTCTCTTCCATTCTTTAGCTCTTCTCCATGCATACCTTTTCTTCATGCTTGACCTAAATTAGTTGGTTATGGGAGAGTGAGATTCTAGGGAATCTCAGTAGCAAACATTACCACTTAAATATGTAAGATGGATGCTAATGCATGATATGTAATTTCATTAAACTTTCTTTGATTAGTGACATGATATCATGCTATATACTCTTACATAAAGTGCATGGCCATGGAAAACATGTTATTCACAATACATTGAACATCATTAATCATGTCACAACATCATTCAAATAACATATACATGTCAACACATAAGCATACCACATCAAGCACATAAAGAGGTAAGTTCACTACCTTACACTTAAGCTTTCCTCTTGACCTTTAGCCCTTGCTCCCTAGCTTTCCAACCATGAAGCCTTTATGTCCATAGCTTCCCAACATCTTCTTGGATGCTTCATGGTCCACATTCATATTCATCACATAACTCATTAAGACTCATGAACTTTAACCATGTTTAATACTAACTTTGTTACACTCTTTATTGTCATAACCTTCTCTAATTTTTGTTTAGGTCCCTTTCTTCTTTCAAGACCCATTTAACCTTTATTATCTCTTCTGATTATCATCATAATCCTTTCTAAACCTCTTTCCACTATTAGTATTATACGGATAGGGAAAAATCAGATATGATATGAACCGAAAATGGCCCAAAATGCCTAGAATCATAGTAGTCCCAAATTTTACCAGTAGATAGACAAAATTATTCCGATTAGTTTAATGCAACACATAATTTTGATTTAATGTCCCGATTAATTGTCATTTTCCAAGGGATTTGTAATTAAATTTTGACCCAGTCCAAGAATGTCAATAGTAGGAAGGATCCAGATATTGGATTTAAGGTTAGACAGGATATTATGGAATCTCAAAAAAATTAGATTTATAAAATAGTCCAGCTTTTGGGGGAATCAGACTGAGTCGGTATCGGATTGGACTAGAATTTTTCTAGAAACTTCCCCTATTGGAATATCGCTACCAAGCCCCCTAAGTTGTCCCTTGATGATTTCATGGATGATGTCATAATTATCTTTTTGAAAAAGTCAAATTCAAGATTAAATGTGAGCCATTAGATCAAATAGTGCATAAATTAATCTTGGCCATTGATTTTCCATGCATTTTGGCTATAAATACCCCTCAAATCTGAACCAAAACCATGAGCACAAGAACCCTTGGGTAAATGCTTGCAAAATGAAAACTCAAGCCAAGACAAAGAAGATTCAAGGTACCAAAGTTCAAGCAAGCTAGAGATTAAAGGTAAGCAATCTATCCTAGTTTATTTTCCTTTGATTTGGGAGCTTGAACTTAGGGTTTTCATGGAGAAAAGTTGAGTTTCTCTAAGGTGTTTTGCTGTCCAAAAACCTTAGATGAAAGGGAAAAGAAGAAATTAAAGTTAGAAGTATATGGTTGAAGCTTAAACAAACTAGTTAAATTATTGGTTGTTGAATCAAGTTGATATTCTTGACTTTGCCATGGTTGAATCATATTGGTTTGCACTGTTCATGATGGAAGGAAATGGAATTTCAATTATTTAATGCTTCCATTGACTTTATATGAAGATTTTGTGTGGGAATGGAAAGGTTTTGAACCTTGGAAGCAATGAAATTCCAATATTGTAGTTTTTGAAATTATTCTCTATTACTGTTCACTAGCATGAACAGTGATTAGAATTTCATGATTTTGATGCTCCCAATGGTTTTAAAATGAAAAATTGTGTGGGATAAAGTGGAGAAACAAGTATGGGAAGCATTAGAACCAAAATGAGAATTTTTGAAAGAATTGTGTACATGTTTTGGTTTTGTACAGAAGGCCATGAAGGAGCTGAAATTTCATGATTATAAGCTCATAAATGGATTCAAAAGATGAAATTGTGTAGGGTAAAGTCAAGACATCAATTAGTTAAAGAGATAAGTTGATTAGTGAAGATTAGAGAAATTTATGATAAAAAATAATATAACAAGGTTAGTCTTGAACATTGTTAGAGTTCATGGATCCTAATGAAGTATGTGATGAATATGAATGTGTTTAAGACCTTGAAACATCCAAGAAGATGTTGGGAAGTGATTGACATAAAGGCTTCTTGGTTGGAAAGCTAGGGAGCAAGTATAAAAGATAAAGAGAAAAGCTTAAGTGCAAGGTAGTGAACTTACCTCTTTATGTGCTTGATGTGGTATGCTTTTGTGTTAACATGTATATGATATTTGAATGATGTTGTGACATGATAATGATGTTGAATGTATTGTGAATAATGTGTTTTCCATGGCCATTCACTTTTATGCAAAGGTATATAGCATGATGGCATGCCACTAATTAAAGAAAGTTTAATGAAATTACATATCATTCATTAGCATCCATCTTGCATATTTAAGTGGTAATGTTTACTACTGAGATTTCCTAGAATCTCACCCTCCCATAACCAACCAATTTAGGTCAAGCATGAAGAAAAATGTATGTATGGAGAAAAGCTAAAGAATGGAATAAAGGAAGTGAAGTATTTGAGATCCTAGCATATGCTATGAATTATCCATGTATGTAAATGCCATGTAAGGTGTCTATTTATGTGATGAAACTGTATTAAATAATTATGGCATACGTACATGATGTATATGAATGCATGAAAGGCAAAAGAGATGGTTTAGGCAAAAACGTAAGTCCTGGAACAATTTTATTGTGGCTTCAGTTTGACCTAGCAAACGAAAGAATTCACAAAATTTTATGAGCATGTGGTACACATCTATATCTTTAAATTCATAGGTAGTACACCTCATTTGGATGTGTATATCAAGAGAAATGAATTTTTAAAACTAAGAGACAAAATCTGGAATTTCCAGGATTTGCCATATGAACAGTAAATAGAGGAACTAGAATATGGAATTAAAAAAGATTAGCCCAAAAAGGGTTAGAACTGGACAGAAGTATTTCAGTCCCACATTCCATCAGTAAATAGAGGAATATATGCTGGTTAATCTAGCATGATACAGGAATTTCATTAGGGCTCCAGACAACAAATATTTATATGATAGTCTAAAAATTATCTAAGATTTTATCAGATTTCATGGACTTCAGATATAAGTGGGAGAATTACAGGAAAGTTTGCCCTACAGTGTCAAATGTCATGAATCTTACAGGACCCTGAAAGGAGCTCTATAGGAAAAGTTATTCCCATATTAGTGAACTTTGATAGGAGTTTCATAACACCCATTATCTGATTATGGACCTTAGTATTAAATAAGCCCAAAACCCAGGGTACCAGCTTATCAGTAGAAGGGGCCAGTGTCTAGAAAAAATGCAAAATTATGAAAATGCCCCTCGATGCTCATATTGTACGAGATAGATGGAGTGTATTTTGGTCATCTAGGATAGGCTAAAAAAGTGGCATATAGTATAAATATAATTAGTTAGAGCCAGTATATGCCTTGAGGCAATACAATGAGGGGTGAAATGACAATTATGCCTTTAGGGTCAATATAGTGCAAGAAAGAACACCAATGGTATTTCATGTTGGAAATCGTGCCCTAGGGGCCAATCATTGTCTTATGAACATTATTGATTTATGAATTTATTAATTGTGTTATCATATTATTTGCGTTTATTGTGATGACCATCCTTGGATAATTCATGATCTTATCCTAAATGTCCCTGGTCGGTCATCTATGCAGGAGCACAGATGAAATAAGACCAGTATGACTTTGAAGATGTATAGAGATATAAATCAAAGTCATAGGCACATGTAAGTGTACAAGGTGATGGACTGACCCGCTATGAGAGAACTGCATGGGTAACGTCATAAGCTTTTCTCATATACAAACCATGTCAATATGCCCTTTGACCTGAGATCATCATGGATTCCTACATGACAAACGCTCAGCTTTGACCTAGTCAAAAGTCACTTTTGACCGAGTGATCATAAAGACTATGTTCGGGTTTAGTGGTTTTTCATGCGGAGGAATATGAATGGTCAAGATGGAATTTGTCCCTCACATTCGTAGAGAGATATTACTGGGCCCCTCGATGAGTAAGTCTGAGAAATGTATGGCCATACTGTAATGGAAAGATAGTTCCATTTCTATAGTCAGACTACTCAGGGATCGAGAAAGTAACGGTCAGGAATAGGAGGATGACATTATCCATGCCTCAACTATTACCAAAATATCGTGTGACAGAAGGGACATGATATGGTTGTATAAAAGGTTATATCGTTTAACGATCCTCATATGATTTGGGTAGTCGTTATGTCTTGCTAGAGACCGCTTGCAACTTGTGGGCTAGTATAACAAATGGCCCACTGCCAACTTCATATGGGCCTACAGGGTCGCACACAAAATAGCCCAACACGAGCTATGATGTCCAAATTCATTGAATCTAAGACATGTCCAGATTCAATGAATGATCCAGGATAGATGTATATATATTTATTTATATTTATATTCGTATATATATAAATTCATATATATACATTATATATAAGAGATATATGAGATTTAATTTATAAGGATAAATTAAATCTCTATCACGTTTGAATTTGAAATTCAAATTGATAGGATATCTCATATAAGAGATATTTATAAGATTTAATTTATAAGGATAAATTAAATCTCTATCACGATTGAATTTAAAATTCAAATTGATAGGATATCTCATATAAGAGATATTTATAAGATTTAATTTATAAGGATAAATTAAATCTCTATCACATTTGAATTTGAAATTCAAATTGATATGATATCTCAAATTTGATTTATGAGAATAAATCAAATACAGTTCAGTCTTAGCTTTATTTTAAGTTAAATAAATAGGTGAATTAAATCTATGGGACATATTTAATATTATTTATTTAATTAGTTTCTTATCAAATTATACAATATATGATATTGTATTAATTTCAGAATTAATATAAGATTAACTCCTAAAATCCAATTCGGTAGAAGAAAACGCAGAGCATCCTATATATCTAATATTAGGAGCTACGTTTTGCATAGAGATATACATAGAACACAGAAAGGCCAACGGGGACTGAGAAAAAGGTTTACAGATAAGAAACTGTCGAAATAGAGATGGAGAGGATGAACTCTTGAGAAAGCCCTGGAGGGACAAGAGACGCTAGCACATCATTCGTGGTTGGAACGCTGTTCGTGTGGATGCCAGTAGAGGAAGCCGACCTGAGTCGTCGACTTCTTGCGATCGGAAAGGGAGCACGAGCCGCGGAAAGAAGCTGTGAATGTCGTGACCAAAAGCTGTGGAAGTCACTGAGGCACACTAAGGGTAATGCTTCTTCCCACTTGACTTAAACACATACGGTAGATCCTGGCTAGGAATGGAAAAATTTTTAAATTAATTTTCGCTGCGTGTCTTCCAATTCCTTTCATTTCAGTAATTTCCCAAGGGATCTGTAATTAAATTGTGGCCGAGTACAAAATTGTCAATGGTATGAGAAACCTAAACATTGATTTTTAGGATAGAATACATATCCTAGAATATTATAAAAATTAGGAATAGAAAACAGTCCAATTTTTGGGGAATCGGACTGAGCCGGTACCGCATTGGACTAGAATTTCTCTAGAAGCTTCCTCCCCATGAGAATTATGCCACATACCCCCATGAGGTGTCCCATGAGTTTTCCCTTATGATGTCATAATTATTCTTTTTGGAAAAAGTTAAATCCATGATTAAATGTGGGCCTTTGGATCAAATAGTGCACAAAGTAATCTTGGCCATTGATTTTCTATGATTTTTTTTATAAATAGCCCCTAAAATCTGGTCCAAACCGTGAGCCTGTGATACCTTGGGGAAACTCTTGCAAAATGGAAACTCAAGCCAAGATAAAAAAGATTCAAGGTACCAAAGTTCAAGCAAGCTAGAGATTAAAGGTAAGCAATCCCTCCTAGCTTATTTTCCTTTGATTTGGGAGCTTGAATTTAGGGTTTTCATGGGAGAAAAGTTGAGTATTCTCTAAGGTGTTATGCTGCCCAAAAAATTTAGATGAAAGGGAAAAGAAGAAATTAAAGTTAGGAATATATGATTGAAGCTTAAACAAGCTAGTTAAGAAATTGGTTGTTGAATCAAGTTGATATTCTTGACTTTGCCATAATGGAACCTATTCAGTCTGCACTTTTCATGAGGGAAGGAAATGGAATTTCAATGATTTAATGCCTCCATTGAATTTATATGATGATTGTGTGTAGGATTGAAAATGTTTTGAACCTTGGAAGCATTGAAATTCCAAGATTGTAGGTTTTGAAATCCTTCTCTATTACTGTTCACTCACATGAACAGTGATTGAAATTTCATGATTTTGATGCTTCCAATGGTTTTAAAATGAAAAGTTGTTTGGGGTAAAGTGGAGAAACAAGTATGGGAATCATTAGAATCAAAATGAGAATTTTTGAAAGAATTGTATGTATATGTTCAGTTCTATATAGCAAGCCATGAAGGAGCTGGAATTTCATTATTCTAAGCTCATAGATGGATTCAAAAGATGAAATTGTGTAGTTAAAGTCAATACATCAATTGATTCAAAGGCTAAGTCCATTAGTTAAGATTAAGGAAAATAAATGAGCTTAATGTTTAAGAGGGAGTTATGTTAGTTAAAGTGAGTTTAATGCTCAAGGAAATTAGATGATGATGGATGAATGGTTATGTGATGTTAGAGATTGATTGATATGCTCCAAAAGAGGTAACCACATATCCAAGTGAAGTGAGAAGTTAGAAGCAAGATAAAGTGAAAAAGAGTCAAGTTTATAAGGTAGTAAACTTATTCTAAACTTGTATGCATTGAATGTTATGCTTGATTGTGCTATGGCTTTGTTGAATTGTGTTGCATATGTGCTTATGTATGAATCTCTATTTCTATAATTACTTTGGCCAATTGTATTTCATATGGTACATGGAAGCATGCACATTACACAATGTTAACACTTTCACAAGCAAGCACAAGTATTTATATTAATGCATGCATTGTTTAGTAATATTTACTACTGAGATTTTACCAAAAATCTCATCCCTTTTCATGCAATCCCAACCCCATAGGTTTATGAGTAATTAAAGAGGATGATGAAGCATGAAGAAAAGCTAGGGATTGGATGGTATATATGTTATGTAAATGTGTAATGTTAGTATATGACCAATATAAGTAGTGATGGTCATGATATAATAAAAGTTAGTAAATAATAGAATAAATGTATGAAATTTTACAAACATTTATTTAACATGCCAAGCCTCATTTTGACACTAAGAATGCCTTATTTTGATATCTGTACAAAGAGAACTAATTTTCCAAAGTAAGGGACCAGAATCTATTTTCAGAATTTTTGACTAAATGAACAGTAAACTTTGGCGAATAAACTGTTTTGATTGATGAAGCATTTGGTTTGGAAATTATTTTTTCCTTAAATTTCAAGATGTTATATTCACGTAGCATTTTCAACCACTTCATTTCAATTTTTCTAGAATTAATTATGATTTTTCAAAGTTCATTGCGTAATCTGGAATACGATATAAACAGTAACCCGAGAAAGAGTAAAATTCTAAATTTGGCTAATGTAGTTCCAAGGTCTTGTAAGTGGTTCCAAATGCTACTGAATGGTCCCTAAGACGTATAAAAGTAAGGATGTTATAGACTGTAAATCTAGAAATTATTAGGTGAATAGTACCCGATAATTAAGTTTTAAAATTTTAATTTTTGGGCTAATGTAATGCTTCCGCTAATCAAATATGCTTCCGAATACGTACTCTTAGGTGGTAAAAGTAGGATGTTTCAAAATATCACCCTCCTATAAACAACCAATTTAGTTCAAGTATGATGGAAAATGTATACATGGAGAAGAGCTACAAAATGAAAGAAAGAAAGTGAACAAATTGATACTCTAGCTTATGATGTATAGTTTCCCTATTTATGTAAATGTTATGTAAAGTGCCTCTTTATGTGATGAAAATATATAAAATAATTATTGCATACTTACATGATGTATATTAATATATGGTAAGTCTATTTGATGGTTTATGAATGCTGGATTCATTTATGGAAATTAAAGAAAGAAGATGAAATGGCAAAAATGTAGGTCCTGGAGCAGTCTTGTTTTAACTCTAGTTGGACCTAACAAATGAAGGAATTAATTCACTAAATTTTATGAACATGTAGTAAACATCCAAAGCTTTAAATTCATAGGTAACACACCTCATTTGGATGTGTATATCAAGATAAATAAATTTCCAAATTTATAAGAAAGAATCTGGAATTTCCAGAATTTATCATATAAATAGTAAATTTTGCTTATTTAACTGGATCAAATGGCCATTAAATGTCCAATTTCATTTTTTTTCCTTAAAAAGGAATGAAAGAGATTTCATTAGAGATTTTAAATATCTCCATATGATTTTTCTAGAATTAGTTATGAATTTTTAAATTTGGACTGCCAATCTGTAATTTATCAAATGAACAGTACTCGATAATTAAGTTTAAAATTTAAAATTTTAGCCCAAAGTAATTCTTCTGCTAATTAAATATGCTATTGAATATGTACTCTGAGGGGTTAAAATTAGGATATGACAATCAACCTTGGAATATTGTATCCTAAAGGAAGTGAACAATTCTTGGTAGCTTACTCATATTTAGATCATGCTAGTTGCAAGACTAATAGAAAAAGCACTAGTGGACAATGTCAATTTCTTGATGATTGTCTTGTTTCTTGGTTTAGTAAGAAGCAATACATTATTACTCTATCTTCAATTGAAGCTAAGTAAATAGTTGTAGGAAGCTATTATGCTAAAATTTTATGGTTAAAGCAGTAGCTACAAAACTTAGGAATTCAATTCAAGGAGATACCAATTATTTGTAACAATACAAGAACCATCAACTTATCAAAGAATATGTTACTTCACTCAAGAACAAGCACACTCATGTATGATACTACTTCATCATAGATCATAAAAAGAAAGATATCAGAGAAGAATCATCCTAACTCATCTACAACAAACTTATATTTTTTACAAAACCTCTGGCAAAAGAATAATTTAATTATATAAGAAAAGAATAAGGAATAATAAATTCCAATGAGTTGTAATATGTTTCTAAACTTAATGATTTTTGTAAAATTTCATATTCATTTTTAATGATTAACTAACTTAAGTATCATAGTATGTAGAATTTTGTTTTGCATGTAAATGGTATAATTGATTGAATAACACTTCGATAAAAGGGGTTGATCAAAGAAGACTTCGATAAATGGGAGTTTGGAAGAACTGAAGTAAGAGATTTATCAAAAAAAGACATCGATAAATGGTATTATCAATAGGGCCTTCGAAAAATGCAGCAAATTCTTTGATGAAACCTTTTCTTCTGAATGGTAATATTTATTGAACCATTAATCGATAAATGAGAGGTAAAATGTTTCTATTTTTAGTTACTGCTGTGGTATGATACATCAAAATAAAGTTTATTACACCCAATATAATGTAGTATAAGGCACAACCCTATCATTCTTCTTGAGGAGCCTTTTATGTGGAAACCTAGTAGATTGGATGTCAAAATCAATGAAAAGCATGAGCAGGGATAAAATGGATTTTGGGTTTTAGTGATTGATGCGATAAAAGTAGGATGCAAAAAGATAAATATTTTTGGATTTTTGATTAAGATGAAAACGATTTAGTTTGTTGAGAAATATGTTATGAAATACTACTGATGATGAAAAAGTATCTATCTTTGCTCTTACATTTAAAATTGGAGTTTAGAAAGCACTAAGTCTCAAAGAAAACCTCAATGATCGATTAAGTTCAGAACTCTAATTTTCCTTAAACCCCTTTGATTAAAGCTGATTTAAGAACTATTAGTGAACTGTCATAAATCACTTAGTGTGTAAATTGAATTTAGATGATGAAAATGCCCTCGAATGGTCGTCAATCGAAAACCTTAGATTTCAAGCAATGAATTAGTTAACAATGATCACTGATAATAACCCACTCTCTTAAAATCAAAACTAAAATATTCTATTAAAAGCAAACATCTAAATCATTCGAATTTAATTACAAAGTCGAATCTAAGAATGATCAATTGATATTCAAAACTTGCTCATAAGATAAAAACCCTAGATCTAGCAGCAATCATAAGATGAGAAGATGCAAATTAGAATAGTAAAAACTCCCTGTTTGAGTCCATGAGCTCAAGATATCTAATTCATCACCAAGAGGCTAAAGGTTTAGCCTCTCATGACTCCTGTTGTATTACAATCGCTGTTCAGTTGAGATGCCGTGAAGAAACAATGGAAAGTTGGTAGATTGGTAGTGTGGAGATGTGGAGAAATATGTGGAAAGTTGTAGTATGATGGAAGAGGTCGAGAAGGTGATTAGAGAGCACCAGAGTACTGCTTCTTAGCCTAACCATGTCAAAAAATAGCCTCCCCCTTTTGATGGAAGCCTTCCTCCCCTTTTATTTTTGTATAACCTAATTCAAAACGCGCAGTTTTAGCAATTTTGCATTTTAGTCATGACTATATCCATGTTTTGGTCGTGACCTGTAAACACAAAGAGAAATCTAGAAGAATCAAGGTTACGACGGATTGACTCTTTGGTCGCGACTAAAACGTGCAGGAGCATTGTTTCCCTTTCATTAACTTGTGATTTCTTTCCTGGTCCTTGCTCTTTTCCAAAAAACCTGCAATCCAATATAAAAGTCACTGTAAAAGTCCAAATCAGTAAATAACAGAATCTATGTAGTTTGGAAGAGTTAATTTACCATTTTAACCTTTAATTAGCACATTGTCATGCACAATCATTCATTACCACAAAAGTACAATTTAAGGCACAAAATGGATGATAAAGTTGTTATAAAACTCTTAAAAGTGTCACAGAGACCATATACAAAATATGTCTTATCAATTCACCCACACTTGAACCTTTGTAATCCTGGACAAAGAAATGAATCAATCCTAAATCAACACTGTTAAATTCAAGATATCAACATAGTCCATAGTGTACCCTGAAAACAAACAAGTCCTCATCTTTTAGGAATGCAAAGGTGATAATGTGAGTAATGCCAAGCAATCAACTACTAAGTGAAATCAACTTCAACTTTATGAGTGCAATAGATCCTCTCAAAGGTTAAGTGTTTAGCTCTCTATTTCCTCTCATTGTTAGGGTTCTTTCACTCAGATTCTAATTGGAAAACACCCTACCATATGCTTATAATTGCCCTAAATCTCAGCAACTATATAACACTTATGCAAAGAATCAAGAGGTCTTTTAGGGATGAAATGATGGAAATGGGCCACATGGAATGTAATATGAATAATAGAAAGTACTATATGCATTCAACAATGAATATGAATTCATGTCTGTAGGGATGTAGATGTGGTAATTGTGCTAATAAGAATTGATAATGGTGCCATCTTCTCTTTTCTTTTTGTTTTCTTTTTCTTGCACTTTCTCTTTTTTTTATTTTTGTCAGTGCAGTATGTTTCTTTTCTCTTCTTCTTTTGTTTAGAACCTCATTCACGGAAGCTGTAGCACAATAACAACAATAATGAATTTTTGACATGAACAAAAATTTTATTTCAAAATGATGTTTATGCACATAGGACTTTCTGTAAGGGTGATGAAAAGAAAAAGTGATGCGCTCAAGAGAGGTGACTAAGGATGTAATATGTAGTGGGCTTATGTTTGGGATAAAAGGGTTTAGAAAGAATACCTCTATCATGTTCGATTCATAAGTGGGCAAATAATTCTAAACTCAGAGCCAAGACAAGTTCTAGAGAGTATAAACCAATTAAATAATCACTAAATATATAATTTAAGGCTGAGAATCCTTCCAATAAAGGTTTTGATCTAGATTGCTCATAAGCTAAAGTCTCAAACAATGTTCATCATTCACTAGGCATTAAAACACTTATCATAATTGAAAACCCTATAAAAAGATGATTTAAAAGTTTCAAATTAATCACTTAGAACCATGTGATAATCCAAATGTAACATCAAAGGTTTAGGTGTTTTCAAATTCAATTTCCAAGATTTTCCAAAAGAATTCAAGTTAATTGGAATAATGGAACAATATAAGAATCTCAGTAGTTCAAAAGGGGTCATTCTATACAGCTTTGCACAAGGCAAAGAGAAGTTAATTGGACATTTTTCAAACATTGGTCATGACATAGAATAGTGAAGGTAATGACCACTTATCACAGGGGTGCATGCTCAGGACTTTTAAAACATTTAGTTGCATCCACGGGGTGTATCTTTCATGACGCAAACTCATAGAGGGGGCTAGTGATTACCATATAGGTACTTATGTGGCAACTCTAATCAATAGAGAGTTATTGTCATGACCACTATGTATATAGGTCGTGACTACAGGTCATAGAGAGCATATAAAGTCTAAAGTTTCATTACAGGTCACGACCCAAAAGTCAGTATGTCATGACCATTTTTCACAGAAACTACCGAGTGATAATTATCAAAGTCCCAAAATGATTTTTCATGCTAAAACCTTTCCAGTTATCAACAAAGTTTAGAGCGGGGATCCAATTTTTAGAAAATTCATCACACATTAAGATCAAAAACAAAAATTTTGTGATGAAAGATTGAATTACTCAAAGAATGTCAAATTGAGTGGCACAAAAACACAAATTGAGTAGCACAGAAGCAAATATATCTCCCCCATACTTAAACTTGACAGTGTCCTCACTGTTAACTAAACCAAAACAGAAAAAATCACAACCACATTGCAAAGCCAATCAAACGTAGTTGTAAAATAGCAGGTAGCCTAATCACTCAATGCAAATTAACAATTCAGCACATAGCCACATTTAGGTCATGCAAAGCAATACTAGTAAGGCAGGGATGACAAGGTGGGTAAGCTAAGATCATGCATATGAGTATGGAAGCTCCAGAGGGAACAATCAATGACTAAACGATATATGGACAGGAACGGGGGTGTTCAAAATAGAAAGAAACCTAGAATAAATGAAAATAAATAGACAATGAAAACTACCTTATTGAAACATCAAGCAGAAAAATTAACTACTACTTCTATTGGTTCATCCCTTTCCAATCATTAAACCATCATGTCAAGCACAAATAAATTTGTATAGGTAAGAGATAGGAAAGGGATAACTTGGCCTTAAGGCGGTAGAGCAGATTGCTCACAAAGTTTCAAATGGTACCCATTAGCCTAGAAGATTTTCCCAGTCGCCACCTATTTTAATTCAATCATCCCGAAGTCGTGGAATTGAACAACTCTATAAGGTCCATCCCAGCTAGTTTTGAATTTTTCATGTTTGAACTTGAACCTAGCTTGGTACTTTAATACTCTGTTACCCTCCTTAAAACTCTTTCTCAAAATATGAGCATCATGGATTAACTTTGTTTTCTGCTTATAAATTTTAGAGCTGCTGTAGGCATCTAATATAATCTCCTCTAACTCCTGAATCTGCAACAAGCTCTCTGAACTAGCTTCTGCAAGGTCTTCATTATAGGCTTTCACTACCCAAAACATCTTATGCTCTATTTCCACAAGCATGTGACAAGCCTTCCCAAAAATCGTCCTATAAGGAGACATTCCTAGAAGGGTTTTAAAAGCTATTATGTATGCCTACAATGCATTATCAAGTCATAAATTCCAATCCTTATTAGATGGCTTAACCATCCTTTCTAGAATATGCTTAATTTCCCTATTAGAAACCTCTGCTAGACCATTAGTTTGAGGGTGGTATGGGGTTGAGACTTTATGAGTGACCATATTTTGCCAATAAGCGATTGATTAACTTATTACAGAAATGGGTGCCTTAATCACTGATTAACGCTTTAGGTACTCCAAATCTACTAAATATGAGACCTTAGAAACTTGGAGACTATTTGGGCATCATCTAGTCTTGTAAGAATGGCCTCTACCTACCTAGACAAATAGTCTACATCCAATAAAATATAACAAAATCCTACTGAAGGTGGAAAGAGTCTCATGAAATCTATTCCCCATACATCAAAAACCTCACAAAATATAATAGGTTGTTGTGGCATCTCATGCCTTTTGCCTAATCCCTCCAAATCTTTGGCATCTATCACAAGCTTTACAAAACTCAAAAGCATCTTTAAAAATGGAAGGCCAATAAAAACTAGATTCAAGGACCCTACGTGCAGTCCTTTTCCCCCCAAAATAACTGCCATAAACCTATGAATGGCAAGCTTCCAAAACTGATTTGTGATCTTGGTATGGGACACATTGTCTTAATACTTAATATGAGCACAACTTTCACAGAAAAGGCTTGTCCCAAATAAAGTATTTAGATTCACTCTTGAGCTTTTGTGCCTGAAACTTAGATAAATGAGATGGGGTTATGTCAATCTCAATAAAATTAAGTAAATGAGCATACCAAGGTTATACTACAGCAATAAGAGAAAGGGATTGATTAGGGAAAGAATCACAAATAAGGTCAGAACTATGTACTCCCCTTATCTCTGTTGGTAACCTGCTCAGATGATCTGTAACATGGTTCACATTTCCAGCCTGATCCCTCACTTCTATATCGAACTCTTGAAGTAGTAGCATCCACCGTAGAAGTCTTGGCTTAGATTGAGGCTTATGGAACAAGTACTTGACTGATGCATGATCTATGTAAACTATAGCTCTGGAGGTAATGAGATATGCTCTGAATTTATCCAAAGCCATTACAATTGCAAATAATTCTTTCTTAGTAGTGGTATAATTAATTTGAGTAGCACAAGTATTTTAGAGGCATAAGCAATCACCCTAGATAAATTATCTTCCTTTTGTCCTATCATAGCTCCCACAGCATAATTGGAAGCATCACATGATAGTGCAAAAGGAAGATCCCAATTTAGTGAAGTTAGGATAGGTGGAGAAACCAACCTACCCTTCAATTTTTCAAAAGCCTCTTTGCATTCAGTAGAAAAAATAAATTCGGTGTCCTTTTGAAGAAGTTTTGAGAGTGGCAAAGTAATTTTGCTAAAGTCTTTAATGAATCTTCTATAAAATCCAACATGCCCCAAAAAAGATTGAAGTTCTTTTAAAGTTTTGAGGTAGGGCAACGAGGAGATGACTTCAATTTTTGCTTTATCTACCTCAATCCCCTTGCTAGATATAAGATGTCCAAGTACTATTCCATGATCAACCATGAACTGGAACTTTTCAAAGTTCAAAACCATTTTTTTCTCAATAGATCTAGCAAGGATGCTATCAAGGCTTTCTAGACACTCATCAAAAGATTTCTATATATAGTAAAACTGTCCATGAATACATCCATGCATTTTTCAATGAAATCAGCAAATATAGAAAGCATACAACGCTAAAATGTGCCTGGAGCATTACATAAACTGTCATATCCTAATTTTTTCCTATTTGTATAATACTGATAATGGAAAGAGGTTTGGAAAGGATTATGACGATTATAAGAAGAAATAATAGAGGTTAAATGAGTTTTGAAGGAAGAAAGGGACCTAAACAAAATTAAAAAAGTTTAAAGGCCAAAAGATAAAGTAGAAACTAAAGTTGGGCCAAAAGTGGTAATTTCTAAAAATTTAGGGACCTAACTGTAAATAAGCAAAAATTCAGGGACCAAAATGTAATTATGAGAAAGTTCAGCTGAAACAAGCCAAAAATGCCTGGAATCATATAAGACCCAAATTTTACCAGTAGATAGATAAAAATATTCTGGTCAGTTTAAGGCAACACATAATTTTGATTTGAGGTCCCAATTAATTAATATAAATTTTTGAAGTTAGAAGAATTATTATAGTATTTTTTAGACATCAGAATTAGATGAAACTTTATAGGAAATTCCTATATTTAATGAAGAATTTATAACATTGACAGAGTCAGAAAAGGAATGCTGTAGAATCCTTACGGGATTTTACGGCGAAATAAAATACTCGATAAATAGGATCGGGAGAGTTATCTTGTGAATTGGACCATAAAGACAATAAAGGCAATAAGCCCATATTAAGGCCCAAATGGCACTATCATGACCCCAAAAAGGTAGTGAGATAGTTAAGTAGGCCAGAGTCCAGACCAATCCAGGAAAAGTACAAAATTAAGAAAATGCCCCTGTACCAGTGATTGATGGAGGGTATTTTAGTCATTTTGGATAGGCAAAAAATGTGTAATGTAGTATAAATGTGATTAGTCAGAGCTAGTCTATGCTCTGAGGCAGTGCAAAGAGGGGTAAAATAATTATTATGCCCTTAGGGTTAATATAGAATAAGATAGAAAACCAAGGGCATTTTAGTCATTTTCCAAGGGATCTGTAATTAAGTTGTGGCCCAGTACAAGTATGTCATTGGTAGGAAGAATCCGGATACTAGATTTAAGGTCATAAAGTATATTATGGAATCTCAGAAAAAATTATATTTATAAAATAGTCCGATTTTTAGGAAATCAGACTGAGCTGGTACCGGATTGGACTATAATTTTTCCAGAAGCTTCTCCCATTAGAATTTTGCCACATAATCCCTTTGAGGTGTCCCTTGTGATGTCATGGATGATATCACAATTACCCTTTTTAAAAAAGTTAAATTCAAGATTAAAGTGGGCCTCTAGATCAAATAGTAACCAAATCAATCTTGGCCATTGATTTTCCATGGATTTTGGCTATAAATACCCCCTCAAATCTGCATCAAAACCTTGAGCCATGGAACCTTAGGGGAAACTCTTGGAAAATGGAAACTCAAGCCAAGATAAAGAAGATTCAAGGTAAAGTTCAAGCAATCTAGAGATTAAAGGCAAGCAATATCTCCTAGCTTATTTTCCTTTGATTTGGGAGCTTGAACTTAGGGTTTTCAAGGGAGAAAAGTTGAGTTTCATCTAAGGTGTTGTGCTGTCCAAAAACGTTAGATGAAAAGGAAAAGAAGAAATTAAAGTTAGAAACATATAATTGAAGCTTAAACAAGCTAGTTAAGTGATGGGTTGTTGAATCAAGTTGATATTCTTGACTTTACCATAATGGAACCTGTTTGGTATGCACTATTCATGAGGGAATCAAATGGAATTTCAATGATTTAATGCTTCCATTGAATTTATGTGATGATTTTGTGTAGGATTCAAAATATTTTGAACCTTGGAAGCATTGAAATTCCAAGATTGTAGTTTTTGAAATCCTTCTCTATTACTGTTCACTCGCATGAATAGTGATTAAAATTTCATAATTTTGATGCTTCCAATGGTTTTAAAATGAAAAGTTGTGTGGGGTAAAGTGAAGAAACAAGTATGGGAAGCATTAGAATCAAAATGAGAATTTTTGAAAGAATCATATGCATACGTTCAGTTCTGTACAGAAGGCCATGAAGGAGGTAGAATTTTATTATTCTAAGCTCATAGATGGATTCAAAAGATGATATTGTGTAGGGTAAAGTTAAGACATCAATTGATTCAAATGCCAAGTCCATTAGTTAAGATTAAGAAAAGTAAATGAGCTTAATGTTCAAGAGGGAGTTATCTTAGTTAAAGTGTACTTAATGCTCAAGCAAGTTAGATTATGATGAATGAATGATTATGTGATGTTAGGAATTGGTTGGTATGCTCCAAGAAAGGCAGCCACATGTTCAAGAAAAGTAAGAAGGAAGTGGTTAGATAGTTCAAAGAAAGTCAAGTATATGAGGTAATAAACTTATTCTAAACTTGTATGCATTGAATGTTATGCTTGATTGTGCTATGGCTGTGTTGAATTGTGTTGCATATGTGCTTGTGTATGAAGATCTATTTCTATTATTACTTTGGCCAATTGTATTTCATATGTTACATGGAAGCATGCACATTACACAATGCTAACACTTTAACAAGCAAGCACAAGTATTTACATTAATGCATGCATTATTTATTACCGTTTGCTACTAAGATTTCCCCAGAAATCTCATCCCTTTCCATGTAATCCCAATCCCACAGGTTTATGAATAATGAAAGAGGATAATGAAGCATGAAGAAAAGCTTGGGATTGGATAGTATATATGTTATGTGAAGAATTATTATGTGTAATATTGGTGTATGGCCAATATAAGTAGTGATGGTCATGATGTAATGAAAAATAGTAAATGATGGAATAAATGAATGAAATTTTACAGACATTTAGATGACATGCCAAGCTTCATTTTGACACCAAGAATGCTTTATTTGGATGTCTGTACAAAGAGAACTAATTTTCCAAAATAAGGGACCAGATGTTATCTTCATGTAGCTTTTTTAACCACATCATTTCGATTTTTTTAGAATTAATTATGACTTTTTGAAGTTCGTTGTATAATCTGGAATACCATATGAATAGTAACATGAGAAAGTAAAATTCTAAATTTGGCTAATGGACTTCCAAGGTCTTGTAAGTGGTTCCAAATGCTACTGAATGGTCCATAAGATGTATAAGAGTAAGGATATTACACAAACCAAATGGCATTCCTTTATAGGCATATGTACCAAAGGGGCATGTAAATGTCATATTTTCCTAGTCCCTCGGGTCTATTGGAATCTAGAAATACCCTGAATATACATCTAGGAAATAATAATGGCTTTTCCCTGGCAACGATGCCATTGATGAGGTCGGATTGTCGTGGTCTAATCCATCAAAATAAAGTTTATTGCACCCAATATAATGTAGTATAAGGCACAACTCTATCATCCTTCTGGAGGAGCCTTTTATGTGGATACCTAGTAGATTAGATGTCAAAATCAATGAAAAACCTGAGCAGGAATAAAATGGTTTTTGGGTTTTAGTGATTGATGCATAAAAGTAGGGTGCAGAAAGATAAATGTTTTTAGATTTTTGATTAAGATGAAAATGAGTTAGTTTATTGAGAAATATGTTATGAAAGACTCTTGATGATGAAAACGTATCTATTCTTGCTCTTACATTTAAAATTGGAGTTTAGAAAGCACTAAGACTCAAAGAAAATGTCAATCAATCGATTGAGCTTAGAACCCTAATTTTCCTTAAACCCCTTTGATCAAAGCTGGTTTAAGAACTATTAGTGAACTGTCATAAACCACTTAGCGCATAAATTGAGTTTAGATGATAAAAATGCCTTTGAATGGTCGTCGATCAAAAATCCTAGATTTCAAGCAATGAATTAGTTTACAACGATCGCTGATAATAACCCACTCTCTTAAAATCAAAATTAAAATATTCTATTAAAAGCAAACATTCAAATCATCCGAATTCAATTACAAAGTCTAATCTAAGAATGATCAATCGATATTCAAACCTTGCTCAGAAGATGAAAACCCTAGATGTAGCAGTAATCATAACATGAGAAGATGCAAATTAGAGTAGTATAAACTCCTCGTTTAAGTCTATGAGCTCAAGATATCTGATTCATCACTAAGAGGCTAAAGGTTTAGCCTCTCATGACTCTTGCTGTACTATAATCGTTGTTCAGTTGAGATGCCATGAAGAAATGTCATATCCTAATTTTTCCCTATCTGTATAGTACTGATAGTGGAAAGAGGTTTAAGAAGGATCATGACAAAGATCATAAGAAATGATAAAGGTTAAATGAGTCTTGAAGGAAGAAAGGGACCTAAACGAAAATTGGAAAAGTTTAAAGGCCAAAAGTTAAAGTAGAAACAAAAGTTGGGCCAAAAGTTGTAATTTTCAAAAGTTTAGGGACCTAAATGTAAATATCCAAAAAGTTAGGGATATAAATGTAATTAAACAAAAAGTCAGGGACATAAATGTAATTATGGAAAAGTTCAGCCAGAAAAGGCTTAGAACTGCCTGTAAGTATTTCAGTCCCACATTCCATCAGTAAATAGAGGAAGTCATACTGGGTAATCTGGCATGATACATAAATTTTATTAGAGCTCTAGACAGCAGAAAATTATCTGATAGTCTAAAAGTTATCTGAAATTTTATCAGATTTCATGGACTTCAGATATAAGTGGGCAAATTACAGGAAAGTGTGCCCTACAGTGTCAGATGTCCTGGATCTGACAGAACTCCAGAAGAAGTTCTGTATAAAAAGTTATTCACATATCAGTGAATTTTGACGGGAGTTTGTTAACACCCGTGATCCGATAATGGAACTTATCGGTATGTAAGCCTGGATAGAATGAGATCAGATGACCTCATATATAGGCCCATAATGATGCCAAGGAAGGCCCAAAACCCAGGGTACCAGTCTATCAGTAGAAGGGGCCAGTGCCAGAAAAAGTGCGAAATTACGAAAGTGCCCCTGGATGCCCAGATTGTACCAGAGATGGATGAAGGGCATTTTGGTCATCTGGGACAGGCTAAAAATGTGACACATAGTATAAATATGATTAGTTGAGCCAATATATGCCCTGAGACAGTACAAGAAGGGGTGAAATGACAATTATGCCCTTAGGGTCAATATAGTGCAAGAAAGGACACCAAGGGTATTTTGGTCATTTCTCAAGGGATCTGTCATGCAGTTATGGCTAGTACAAGTATGTCAATGGTATGAGAAGCCTAGACATTAATTTTTAGGATAGAATACATATCCTGGTATATTATAAAAAATTAGGAACAGAACACAGTCCGATTGTTGTGAAATTGTACTGATCGGTACCGGATTGGACTAGAATTTCTCCATAAGGTTCCTTACACTATGAGCACGCCACCTAACCCCTTGAGGTGTCCTTTGAGCTGTCCCACATGATGTCATAATTATTATTTTATGAAAAAGTTAAATCCAAGATTAAATGTGGGCCTTTAGATCAAATAGTAACCAAATCAATCTTGGCCATTCATTTTTCTTGGATTTTGGCTATAAATACCCCTCAATTCTGGTTCAGAACCGTAAGCTCATGTACCCTTGGGGAAGCTCTTGCAAAATGGAAACTCAAGCCAAGACAAAGAAGATTCAAGGTTCCAAAGTTCAAGCAAGCTAGAGATTAAAGCTAAGCAATCTCTCCTAGCTTATTTTCCTTTGATTTGGGAGCTTGAACTTAGGGTTTTAATGGGAGAAAAGTTGAGTTTTCTCTAAGGGAAGGTTCTGCCCAAAGACCTTAAAGGAAAATGGAAAGAAGAAATTAAAGTTAGAACTATATGATTGAAGCTTAAACAAGCTAGTTAAGTGATTGGTTGTGGAATCAAGTTGATATTCTTGACTTTGCCATGGTGTGCACTGTTCGGTCTGCACTGTTCATGAGGGAAGGAAATTGAATTTCAATGATTTAATGCTTCCATTGAGTTTGTATGATGATTTTGTGTAGGATTGAAAAGGTTTTGAACCTTGAAAACACTAAAATCTCAAGGTTGTAGTCTTTGAAATTCCCTACAGTTACTGTTCACTCGCATGAACAGTGATTGGAATTTCATGATTTTGATGGTTCCAATGGTTTTAAAATGAAAAGTTGTGTGGGGTAAAGTGGGGAAACAAGTATGGGAAGAACAATCAAAATGAGAATTTTTGAAAGAATTGTGTGCTTATGTTCAATTCTGTACAGCAGGCCATGAAGGAGCTGGAATTTCATGATTCTAAGCTCATAAATGAGTTCAAAATATGAAATTGTATAGGGTAAAGTCAAGACATCAATTGATTCAATAGCCAAGTGGATTAGTGAATATTAGGGAAAGTTATGACAATAAAGAGTATAACAAAGTTAATCTTGAACATGGTTGGAGTTCATGAGTCCTAATGAATTATGTGATGAATATGAATGTGTTTAGGACCTTGAAACATCCAAGAACATGTTGGGAAGTGATTGGCATAAAGGCTTAATGGTTGGAAAGCTAGGGAGCAAGGGCTAAAGGTCAAGAGGAAAGCTTAAGTGCAAGGTAGTGAACTTACCTCTTTATGTGCTTGATGTGGTATGCTTATGTATTGACATGTATATGTTATTTGAATAATATTGTGACATGATAAATGATGTTGAATGTGTTATGAATAACATGTTTCCATGGCCATGCACTTTATGTAAAAGTTTGTAGCATGATGGCATGTCACTAATCAAAGAAAGTTAATGAAATTACATATCATGCATTAGCATCCATCTTGCATATTTAAGTGGTAATGTTTGCTACTGAGATTCCCTAGAATCTCACTCTCCCATAACCAACCAATTTAGGTCAAGCATGAAGAAAAGGTATGCATGGAGAAGAGCAAAAGCATGGAAGAAGAAAAGTGAAGTATTTAAGATGTTAGCATATGCTATGCACTTTCCATGTATGTCAAAGATATATAAAGTATCTATTTATGTGATGAGATTGTATGAAACAATTATTACATAACCCCATGATGTGTATGAATTCAGAAAAGGCAAAAGAGATGATTTATGTATGCTGAAACAATTATCGGAAATGAAAGAAAAGAAACTGAAATGGTAAAAACGTAGGTCCTGAAGCAGTTTTGTTGTGGCTTCAGTTTGACCTAGCAAATGAAGGAATTATTTCACAAAATTTTATGAGCTTGTAGCACACATCCATAGCTTTAAGTGCATAGGTAGAACGTTTCATTTGGATGTGTATATCAAGAGAAATGAATTTCCAAAATCAGGGACCAGAAACTGTTTCCAGAGTTTTTGATCAAATGAACAGTAAACTTCAACGAATAAACTGTATCAATTGGATAATCATTTGGTCTAGAAATTATTTTTACCTTAAATTTCAAGATGTTATGTTCATTTAGCTTTTTGAACCACCTCATTTCTAGTTTTCTAGAATTAATTATGATTTTTTGAAGTTCGTTGCGTAATCTGGAATACCATATGAACAGTAACCCGAGAAAGAGTAAAATTCCAGATTTGGCTAATGGACTTCCAAGGTCTTGTAAGTAGTTCTAAATGCTACTGAATGGTCCCTAAGACATATAAAAGTAAGGATGTTACAAGAAACACTGGAAAGTTGGTAGATTGGTGGTGTAGAGATATGGAGAAATCTATGGAAAGGTGTAGAACGATGGAAGAGGTTGAGAAGGTGATCAGATAGCACTAAAGTATTGGTTCGTAACCTAATAAGGTCAAAAACTAGCCTCTTCTTTTGACGGTAGCCTTCCTCCCCTTTTATTTTGGCATAACCTAATTCAAAACACACATTTTCACCGATTTTGCATTTTAGTCACGACCAGATCCATGTTTTGGTCGTGACCTATAAACATAGAGAGAATTCCAGAAGAGTTAAGGTCACGACCAGCGGACTCTTTAGTAGCGATTAAAATGTGCAAGAGTGTGGTTTTACTTTCATTGACTTATGATTTCTTTCATAGTCATTGCTCTCTTCCAAAATACCTATAAACCAAAATAAAAGTTCACTGTAAAAGTCCAAATTAATAAATAACAGAATCTATGCAGTTTGGAAGAGTTAATTTATCATTTTAACCTTTAATTAGCACATTGTCACGTACAGTCATTCATTAACACAAAAGTATAATTTAAGGCACAAAATGGATGGTAAAGTTGTTATAAAACTCTTAAAATTGTAATAGAAACCATATACAAAATGTGTCTTATTAACAGTTATTTATCAAATAACTCTTCAATAAGAGTACTTATCAAAAAGTACTTCAATAAATGAGTAGATTGTGTGAAAGATATTTATCGATATTTATTGATAAACACTTCAAAAAGGGTCCTTATCAAAATGCTTATAAAAAATTATCAATTATAAAGTTAAAAATAACCCTCATTTAAAAAAATCTCTCTACTCTTTATAACCGAAACTCTTCTAATAGTTTTCCAACCTTAAATTCATCCTTTCAACCCTCCAAATCCTACTCCCCAACTTCTCAAACCTCTCTTCACTCACAAATTTCCCATATTCCTTATCCTCGGCTATCACGATCACAATGGTTAAGACAAAATGCAAAAGTTGGGAGTAAAAGTAGTAAAGGGAAGGAGCCATTGACTCCTTCCAAGTCAAAATCACTTTCATTCAAGCTCAAAGTCAAGAAAGCCATTATTCCTCCACCATGATACTTAGTTACTCTATAGTTTGATATGAAGAAAAGCTCAGAGCAACCTACTTCAAAAAGAAAAAAGCACATCTTGCCTATTATGTTTAAAGAATATGGGTCAGAGAACACCAATTCAAATGAAAACATCGATCAAGATGTCAATGTTGCCCTCAATATGGGAATCTCCTTTAAACCTACTCTATCTATTCCTCCTCCTAGTTAGAGGAAGAAACAAACTTCTAGGAGAGGAAAAGTTTGTTCCCCTTAAGGTATCTCTTCTAATCCCACTCCTACTTCTACTTTTGATGAATTACCCCTAGGACACTTAGACAAAGGAAAATATAAGTTAGAATTTACTTATAGGGATTTCTATCTAGTGGTTTATGTGGACTTAGACTATTTAGAATTAGATCTATTTAATCCCATGAAACACTATGAAAACTAGCTAGTAATCCACCTATCTTATATCCCTGAGTTAGTAAGAAGATTTTACTATAACATTAAGATTTATGATGAAGTGAATGAAGATGGAAAGCTGATTAAAAGTTACCTCACTACTTATATAAGAGCAGGGAGATAAGGGTTGATGGTGACATAATTAATATTTTCCTCAGGACAAACATCATGTGAAAGGACCGGCACTATCACTCAAGGACATTTACAGAGTTTTGATGTTGAGTGGCAACTTTACTAGAGATTTAAAGTTTGTCATAAAGGACATATGTGATTATCATAGGAAAATTCACTACATTTACTCTATAAGAATGCTCAACAAGTCAAGGAGTGTTATTTATCTCAATCAAGATGATTATCTTCTTCTTGCTATAATTATCAGTAGAGAGAAGATCAACATACGTGCTTTGATTTATAGTGAAATCCAAAACTTCCACTATGATAAGTCTAAGGTCACTCATATCCCCTATCCCCAATTGGTCTCATTTATCTTTCATCACAACAACATTGACTACTTGGAGAAAGGAGATAAAGAAGTAAAGATTATAAGATTTAAAGCTGAGCATATGCATAGGATGAGAATCACATTTCCCTTTCCATCTAGGGGCAAGAAAGCTTAAAAAGGAAAAGTGTAGTGTCCTTATTTTCACCCTCAGTTATGCTCAATTGGAAGTAGACTGAAACAAAGTAAAACCTCTTTAACTCAGAAAAATAAAAATTAAAAAAAATTCTGGAATTGTTCATTTAATATTCTAGATTATATAATCAATTTTGAAAATTCATAATTAAATCTAGAAAAATCAAAATATAGTGGTTCAAATTTCTATTGAAATATCTTTCATTAAAATATAATAGAAAAATATAAAAATGAGCCTTTATTGGCTAAATTAATACAGTTTTTGTTGAAGAAACATTATTCATTTGATAAATATGAAAATTCCAGTTTTATTGTCTTAATTTCAAAAATTCATTTATCCTTGTTCACCTATCAAAATGAGGCATGTTACCTATGGATTTAAATATCAAGATGTTTTCTTTAAGACGATAAAATTTTGTGGAAAAAATCATTAATTTATTATTTGAAATTGGCATCTGAACCTCACAGCCTCTCGACTCTCACTGATCTCATTCCAGATTTTATCTCCAACTTGGAAAAATCATATTAAATTGAAAACTTAACCAAATAAATCATTCTTTATGTCATTTAAATCTCTATATCTTAGCTATATTCATTCCAAATTTCACATCATAACTTATTGGCTAAGTCATAGAAAATACTGTCATAATGTCACTGCTTTATAATACATACACACCATAATTTACTATTGCATCCCATAATCTCAAGTAATCAACTTAAATTATAATACAAGTTTATTCATCCACATTTAACCTTTTTCCTTTGTATTTTCCAGTACCTATAACATGGTTTTGCATATACAACTTAAATGCCTACCATGTTATCATGATATGGGAGCTACTTCATGATCATATATAAGCAAACTCTAACATGCATATTGTCATGACATTAGTGTCAAGGAATTGCATCCATTCATACATCATCATTATCATCATCATCATCATCATAACATCATTCAAGCTTAACCAAAGATCACAACTAACAAGTAAACATAAAGTCAAACAACCATAAGATTATAGTTAGGTAGTCTTGCTACCTCTTATGCTATCCTTGTTAAGCTCTCCTTCAAATTGACTTCTTTTCGAACAAATGTCAAAATGTAGCCACTACATAGTAATAAGAAATTACAACTCAATTCCAAAATAGTTCCAAAACTAGGTTTTCACTAAGTTACATTCTTTGTTCATGTTATGGCTTATACTTTCATCTTTTCCAAAATAAATTCTCATGGCTCATTTCTGAAATATCCTACTTTTACCACCTCAGAGTACATATTCGGGAGCATATTTGATTAGCGAAAGCATTACATTAGCCCAAAAATTAAAATTTTAAAACTTACTTCTCCTATACCGTTCACTTGGTAATTTCCAGATTTATAGTCTAATTTTGAAAATTCATAACTAATTGTAAAAAAATTGTATGGAGGTAATCCAAATCTATAATCATAGATCTTTCATATCTCTTTAAGGAAAAAATATAAATTTGGATATTTACCTCGCCAATGGATATAGTTTAATCATTACTTTTACTGTTCATATGGCAAATCCTGGATATTCTTGATTCTGTCTCTTAACTTTAGAAATTCATTTCTCTTGATATTCACATCCAAATGAGGCATAATAACTATGCATTTAAATATCTAGATGTGCGCTACAGGATCACAAAATTTTGTGGATTAATTCCTTCATTTGTTAGGTCAAATTGAAGCCACAACAAAGCTGCTATAGGACCTATATTTTTACCATTTTAGTTTCCTTTCTTTCACTTTCAACAATTGTTCCAGCATGCATAACCCATTTCTTTTGTCTTTCACACATTCATATGCATCATGTACATATGCCATAATTATTTCATACAATTTCATCACATAAATATACATCTTACATTGCATTTACATATATGGAAAATTCATAGCATATGCTAGAATCTTAAATACTTCACTTTCCTTCTTCCATGCTTTAGCTCTTCTCCATGCATACATTTTCCTTCATGCTTGACCTAAATTGGTTGGTTCTGGGAGAGTTAAATTCTAAGGAATCTCAGTAGCAAATATTACCACTTAAATATGCAAGATGGATGCTAAAGCATGATATGTAATTTCATTTAACGTTCTTTGATTAGTAACATACCATCATGCTATATACTTTTTCATCAAAGTGCATGGCCATGGAAACATATTATTCACAATACATTCACACCATTTATCATGTCACAACATCATTCAAATATCATATACATGCCAACACATAAGCATATAAAGAGGTAAGTCCACTACCTTGCACTTAAGCTTTTCTCTTGATCTTTTGCATTTGCTCCCTAGCTTTCCAACCATGAAGCCTTTATGTCAATCATTTCCCATCATCTTCTTGGATGTTTCAAGGTCCTAAGCACATTCATATTCATCACATAATTCATTAGGACCCATGAACTCCAACAATGTTCAAGACAAACCTTATTACACTCTTTATTATCATAACTTTCTCTAATCTTCACTAATCAACTTGGCTCTTGAACCAATTGATGCTTTGACTTTACCCTACACAATTTCATATTTTGAATCCATTTATGAGCTTAGAATCATGAAATTCTAGCTCCTTCATGGCCTTCTATACAGAACCGAAACATGTACACAATTCTTTCAAAAATTATCATTTTGGTTATAATGCTTCCCATTCTTGTTTCTCCATTTTATCCCACACAATTTTTCATTTTAAAACTATTGGAAGCATCAAAATCATGAAATTCTAATCACTATTCATGTGAGTGAACAGTAATAGAGAAGAATTTAAAAAACTACAATATTAAAATTTCAATGCTTCCAAGGTTCAAAACCTTTCCAACCCTACACAAAATCATCATTAAATTATTGAAATTACATTTCCTTACATCATAAACAGTGCATACCAAAATGATTCAACCATGGCAAAGTCAAGAATATCAACTTGATTCAACAACCAATAACTTAACTAGTTTGTTTAAGCTTCAATCATATACTTATAACTCTAATTTCTTCTTTTCCCTTTCATCTAAGGTTTTTGGACAGCACAACACCTTAGAGAAAACTCAACTTTCCTCCATGAAAACCCTAAGTTCAAGCTCCCAAATCAAAGGAAAATAAGCTAGGATAGATTCTTACCTTTAATCTCTAGCTTGCTTGAACTTTGGTACCTTGAATCTTCTTTATCTTGGCTTGAGTTTTCATTTTGCAAGAGTTTACCCAAGGTTTCTTGTGCTCATGGTTTTTGTTCAGATTTGAGGGGTATTTATAGCCAAATTTCATAGAAAATCAATGGCCAAGATTAATTTGTGCACTATTTTATCTAATGGCACACATTTAATCTTGAATTTGACTTTTTCAAAAAGGTAATTATGACATCATCCATGACATCATCAAGGGACAACTCAAGGGGATAGGTGGCAAAATTCCAATAGGGAAAGTTGCTGGAAAAATTACAGTCTAATCCGATACCGGCTCTGTTTGATTCCCCAAAAATCGGATTGTTTTATAAATCTAATCTTTCTGAGATTCCATAATATGCTGTCTAACCTTAAATCCAGTATTCAGATCCTTCCTACCATTGATATTCTTGAACTAGGTTAAAACTTAATTATAGATCCCTTGGTAAAGACTAAAATGCCTTTGGTTCACTGTCTTGCGCTATATTAACTCTAAGGGCATAATTATCATTTTACACCTCTTTATACTATATCAGAGTATATATTGACTCTAAATAATCATTTTTATAATATGTTGGACATTTTTGGCTTGTCCATAATGACCAAAATGCCCTCTATCCATCACTGGTACAATCTGGTCATGTAGGGTTATTTTTGTTATTTCGCACTTTTCTAGGTTTCTCTAGACTCTGGCCCACTTAACTGTCCTACCACCTTATCAGACCTCTTGGGATGCCATTTAGGCCTTAGTATTAGTCCATTACCTTTATGGCATAAATTCCAAGAAATCTCTTTCGACCATATTTATCGGGTATTTTATTTTACTGTAAATTCCCCTAAGAATTCTACAAGATTCCTTTTCTGACTCTGTCAATTTTATAAATTCTTATATTAATTATGGGAATTTACTGTAAATTTTCATATGATTCTGAGGTCCAAAAATTATTGCAATAATTTTTCCTAACTTCAGGAATTTATATCAATTAATGGGGACCTCAAATTAAAATTCTATATTGTGTTAAATTGTTGAAAATAATTTTCTCTACTTACTGGTAAAATTTGGGACTAATCTAATTCTGGCCAATTTTGGGCCTTTTTTGGTTCAACTTTCTGATAATTACATTTAGGTCCCTAAACTTTTTGTTAATTATATTTATGTCCCTAAACTTTTGAAAATTGCACTTACTGACCCAGAATTTATTTCTACTTTCATTTTCCACCATAGAACTTTTAAACTTTTCAATTTAGTCCCTCACTTCCTTCAGGACTCATCTAACCTTTATTCTTCTGATCATCGTTACAATCCTTTCCAATCCTTTAAAATTTACTTGGCACCTCAGTCAACAATTTTGGATATATCTCTTTTTTCTTTTTTATGACTAATGATTAGGGTATCTATCTCTTATCTTTTATCTTATCATCTTAGTGGAGTACCTTTCATGTCCGCAGATCTTCATATCTTTACTGTTATTACTTTTCTTCTGTTATGAATCAACTCCATCAGAGTTGAATGCTACCTCATTCTATTACTTGCTTTCTTGTCTTGCATCCATTTGAATATATACTTCTCACTATACTGAACTTGTGAGTAGTGTCCATTTCTTTCATATAAAATTCTCTCGAATACTATTTATTGTATTCTGGAGTTTTCATCAACTACTCATCATACTTCTTAGTGCAATCACTTATCACTCATCTGAATATCTAGCGGAATTCTTTGAGTATCCGCAAAACTTCATGTCTCACTTTTATACCATCATACTTCTTATCATCTTTAATAACTTATCATAGTACAGAGAGAGGACTTATGTCATTATTCTTTCTTTACTTACTTTACTACTGGATAAGAGCACATAGGAGCATATAAGAGCACATACTCTAACATGCATAATGCCTGGCCAACATATTGCAGGACTACATACCTGCCTATGAATGCAAAGATCTAACATCAGGGCTTAAGCATTCCTTTTCTTAATATACACAGCTCTAATACTCAAAGCTTGCACAGCTCTATCATATAGAGCTTGCACTGCTCTAACATTTGGAGCTGTAGCATATTTTACAAACATAACATAATGCATGGACTTTCATGCAAGGAGTCAAAGCTCTCATTTGCTATTTCATATGTAACTTTACATTCAAACGTTTTATGCCTTTCAAAAAGGGAGCCTCTCTATCTGTTTACAAAGCTAGCTAGAAAGCTATTTCATATTGTACTCTCAATACATATTTCTCATTATGTATCGTAATACATATTTCTCATAACGTATCTCATTATGCACTTTTCATAACATATCTCATTACGTATATTTCATGCCATATCTAGCCAAATCTGGCTACATCATGGTCTATCTTGCCTTGTCATAATGTATTTTGAGATACAATACGTCAAACACTCTCTTTAACTTAGAACTTTGCTAGCTTTTGAGAAAATTCTTCTAAATATTTCCTTTCAAATCCTTTCCATTTGGACTTCACATAAGGGTTTTAGTCTCTTATTGTTTGTAACCCTTTCTAACTTTTCATAGCTCTTTCTATCATTTTACATAACTCTGTGCATATATCCAAATTTCTATGGCATTTACACTCTTTTCATTACTTCCCATAGGGTTACCCATCATTGGACTACTCTTGCCTGAGCACACTTAACTAAAATATGCAGATAAAAATCTGAAGCACTAGTGCTTATAGGCTATAACCCTGGTACTTTACTATCTTAGACTATTCTTATACTATCTCTCTTGGGTCTATCTGTCCTTCTATTCTCTTTATTCTTATCTGGAGAATCTATTTGTCTCTTATTCTTATTCTTTGTAATCTCATCGTAAGGATCTCTCTATTCTCATTTGACTCCTTCTCATATCTTATGAAATATTCTCATAAATCCTTGGTACTCAAGATCAACAACTTTAACTTTGATCCCTAAATTCCTGTTACATGTAAGAAGTTTTGAATTCAGTCCCTAATAGTAATAAGGCTATCTGAAACTAACATCATAGGTACTCTCTCCGTTATGACTTAACCAACTTGTGAAGTTTCTATACCTTAACTTTATCCTTGGTATTTGTCATTCCCAAGAAATATTGTACATATGGCTCAATACTTTCTTTCACTAGGCTAGGTCTACTGCAACCCTCAGGATCTACTGCAATCAACCATAAGCCTTTTCAGGATCTAACTGTGACACTAGAATTTTATTCTCTATGAGCCATAGTAGGATCTAACTAAAATCCTCTGAAATCTACTGCGATTCTGTTGTACTGTATTCTCATATCTCGAAGACCTAAACCAACAGACAAAGTTACAAGGTTAGTCACTTCCACACAGTTGTTAACTCAATAGATAATTCCCTAAAAATGATCACATAAGCCACTATTATCTACAAGACTTCACTCATTTCCTCTATCACTTAGAAATTTCTCATATCATTCTCATCTTTTATAATTTTACTATATCCATTACTGTAGAGAGCTACACAGGCTCTACCATGAATATATCTATAATCATCTATTCATCTCATCTAATAGACATTACTCTATATGAGCTACACTATCCATTCTCTTGGCTTTATCTTAAAAGCAATCTTTCTTTATCGCAAGAGCAATTTAGCTCTATTGCAAAAATATTAACATATATTACATAGAGACTGCTCCTTCTTATAATTGTACATCTTTTATAAATGCTTCTTATTTTATTTTATATTCATGGTACATTATTCATGTATATTATCCCTACTAAAGGGATATGTCTTGAGTACTATGATTATTTGTCTATAAATTCATTATGAATCCTCATCTTTAATCTTATTCTTAATCATTGTTTGATTATAAATTCTCATTCTATTCTTTGGGAACTAACTGGCTAACTATGTCATTTATGACTCTTCTATTGCTTCATCATCACCAAGTTAAATTATTTAATTGCATGTCGTATGGCATGGGAGAATTAAATTTTTCAAAACTTTCTCATCATATCTACTCTACCTTGCACGTAATGCAAAGGAGAGTGTCCATTCATCATAGCATACTCAACATGCATAATATGCAAGGAGATGCAACTTCTCATCATAAACTTCTTTTCTTATTTTGCATATATCTACCGCTCTATTGAACTTCAACAACTATATGAGAAAAACTCTTTCTTTATAACACAGAATTCAATCCATAAACTAACTTTCAATCATTCAACTCTCAATGTTCATGTGGATGAACTCGGCTAAGTATTCATCAAAGGGTTTCTCTTTCTCTACTTTAACCCTTAGCCTTACGCTCATCATTCTCTAACTGAGAGGAATGCCTCTGGTAAACTATTCAATAAAAATGTCTCAGGTGAGTAGATCAATCTTCACCTCATATGGTGCAACTTTTATATCCTTATACTATCTCTAAACTCTTTCTATCTGTCTGTCTTAGTCTGTTCTGGACTAGACTGTGGTTTCTTCCTAGTCTATCTCTAGATCCTGACTAACTTACGTCACTTGGATCTCATTCATCATCTAGCACTATTACTTCTGTTCTCTTGGGTACTCTACTATAAGTATGCTAGGTTACTATCTCTTCGTGATGGGATCCCTCTATTTTGGAAATATAAACTTTTTATCTATTAGCCATCACGTCTTTAACCTTAAGCCATGTGCTAGACTCATTTCTAGGCAAGTCTTAATCTGACTTTTAATTCTTTCGTAATGTAGATCTACTCCTGATGATCACATGGAGGATCTATTTCTAAACATCTTCTTAAATTGATCTTCTATATCTCAGTACCTTATACTGTTTGGCTTGCCTGCATCACGTGCTAAACCTCTAACTAATAAACTTCAGTGAGGTCAACGTCTTCATTCTCATCATCAAATCTTTATGCATTCCAGTCGTGACTTGAATACCAGCTAGTTGAGACTCATATCCTCTATAAACTTTAGTCGCGGCTATTTCCACTTGCTCATCATAACTGGATAGCTCTATGTTCTTCAGTTATGACTATAGGTCATCTTCTATCGTGACCTGATATGCTCTGGAGCTTCCTGCCGTGACCAATGGCCTTTACTCATCACAACTTAACTTCTCTAGAACTTCTAGTCGTGACTTAAACTGATTCACATCACGATCGGACATAGCTTTTTCTAAATATTCACTTCTAATGTTCTTGACTATGATAAATTTGAGTCAACTGAAACTCATTCATATCAATTTCATATTCAGAGGGGGTATAATGTAACTATCATACATCTGAGTAATTAATTTACACTATTTACATTACCCATTATCTCTTTTACATTCTTTTCTAGAGAGTAGTAGATTGTAAATACTTCTGCATACAAAAGTACTGCCTTTATATATTGGTTGGTAAATCATTTGCCAAAAATTCACTTATCTCTATATGCCATGTAGAGGTACCATCTCATACCAACCTACTAGGGTGTAAACCTGATTCAAGTCAATGCCCCCTATTCTATATATGTCTATCAACCCTACTACGACATTGAGAAACTGTAGATAAATTGTCTATTTTTATCTCTACTTCTATCCATCCCTTTACCTAAACTGAGTAATTCACTCTCTACAGCTTTCTTGAGACTGATATGGTCAACATTATTTGTCTTTAACAAAGAAGGCTAGGGTAGGACCAAGAATATCACACTGATCTTTTTCTATAAAGTCACATATTCCTGGACTTTGAGAATGCACAGGGACTATCATAAACTCTGAATGGATCCCTGGATTAAGGGACTGTGTATATTACTTATCTCAAATCTATCCTCAAACTTTGGTAGAGGATGAATAACATCTGGTCTACCTATAATTCAGTTCCAGTATTTAGCTTCTTCAGCCGTAATCTGTCCTCTCATTGGAGGAATAGAACTTACATCAGGGTTAGAGAGCACTCCAAAAACTCACATTATATCTGTTATCATCTATTTCTACTAATCCTCAAGAAATTTTTGAGGCTATTGATCTTTAGTATATATCTCCAAGATCCTAATTATCAATTTTAGGAATCTAAGAGAGCTATCATGTTAGGCCATTGCACCTTAACTAGGCTATATTCATTCTACCATAACATCTCTCATCACCTGTAAGACTTCTGTGTCCTTAGCCTGAGGGACTTATGTATCCTTGGCTTCACTATAATCCATAACTAGCTCAGCTGCTTTCTTTCAGCTAATTGAGGAAGGGTCTGGCTCATATCTCTATGCTATTCATACTTTTAAGTTTTCCTTTATCCTCTTGGGTCACTAACAAGCGTGAAGGTATCTCTTATTAAGCCTTCATGTTTATTTCTCTAAAGCATAAATCACCAATCCATAATCTTAGTTGGACTATGAATAAGTAACCCATTACTAACCTCAATCTCAACCTCAATTGGGCCTTAAGTAACCACTACATACTCTGTTTCCTAATCAAAGCAAGTTTATCTTGCACCAGAACCTCTGTTCTATGCTAAAACTTTGTTATGTACCAATGCCATAAACTTTTACTCTAATACCAAAATGAAAAATCCTACTTTTACCACCTCAGAGTACGTATTGGGAGCATATTTGATTAGCGGAAGCATTACATTAGCCCAAAAATTAAAATTTTAAAACTTACTTATCAGGTACTGTTCACTTCGTAATTTTTAGATTTATAGTCCAAATTTAAAAATTCATAACTAATTGTAGAAAAATCGTATGGAGGTGATCCAATTCTCTAATATTATCTATTTCATACCTCTTTAAGGGAAAAATACAAATCTGGACATTTACCTTGCCAATGGATACAATTTAATCATTACTTTTTCCTGTTCATATGGCAAATCTTGGAAATTCCAGATTCTGTCTCTTAACTTTAGAAATTCATTTCTCTTGACATACACATCCAAATGAGGCATACTACCTATAAATTTAAATATCTGGATGTGTGCTACATGATCACCAAATTTTGTGGATTAATTCCTTCATTTGTTAGGTCAAACTGAAGCCACAACAAAGCTGCTTTAGGACCTACGTTTTTACCATTTCAATTTCCTTTCTTTCACTTTCAAAATTGTTTCAGCATGCATAACCCATTTCTTTTGTCTTTCACGCATGCATATGCATCATGTACATATGCCATAATTATTTCATACAATTTCATCACATAAATAGACACCATACATGGTATTTATATACATGGAAAATGCATAGCATATGCTAGAATCTTAAATACTTCACTTTCCTTCTTCCATGCTTTAGCTCTTCTCCATGCATACATTTTCCTTCATGCTTGACCTAAATTAGTTGGTTATGTGGGAGTTAGATTCTAGGAAATCTCAGTAGCAAACATTATAACTTAAATATGCAAGATGGATGCTAATGCATGATATGTAATTTCATTTAACGTTCTTTGATTAGTGACATATCATCATGCTATATACTATTGCATCAAAGTGCATGGCCATGGAAACATGTTATTCACAATACATTCACAACATTTTTCATGTCACAACATCATTCAAATATCATATACATGCCAACACATAAGCATACCATCTCAAGTACATAAAGAGGTAAGTCTAGTACCTTGCACTTAAGCTTTTCTCTTGATCTTTTGCACTTGCTCCCTAGCTTTCCAACCATAAAGCCTTTATGTCAATCACTTCCCAATATATTCTTGGATGTTTCAAGGTCCTAAATACATTTATATTCATCACATAATTCATTACGACCCATGAATTGCAACAATGTTCAGGACTAACCTGGTTACACTCTTTATTATCGTAACTTTCTCTAATCTTCACTAATCAACTTGGCTCAGGAATCAATTGATATCTTGAATTTACCCTACACAATTTCATCTTTTGAATCCATTTATTAGCTTAGAATCATGAAATTCCATCTCCTTCATGTCTTGCTATACATAACCAAAACATGTACACAATTCTTTCAAACAATCTCATTTTGATTCTAACGATTCCCATTCTTGTTTCTCCACTTTGTCCCACACAACTTTTCATTTTAAAACCATTGGAACCATCAAAATTATGAAATTCTAATAACTATTCATGTGAGTGAACAGTAACATAGAAGAATTTTAAAATCTACAATCTTGGAATTTCAGTGCTTCTAAGGTTCAAAACCTTTCCAATCCTACACAAAATCATCATATAAATTTAATGAAAGCATTAAATCATTGAAATTCCATTTTCTTCATCATGAACAGTGAAGGCCAAAATGATTCAACCATGGTAAAGTCAAGAATATCAACTTGATTCAACAACCAATCACTTAACTAGTTTGTTTACGCGTCAATCATATACTTCTAACTTTAATTTCTTCTTTTCCCTTTCATCTAGGATTTTTGGACAGCACAACACCTTAGAGAAAAATCAACTTTCCTCCATGAAAACCCTAAGTTCAAGCTCCCAAATCAAAGGAAAATAAGCTAGGATAGATTGCTTACCTTTAATCACTAGCTTGCATGAACTTTGGTACCTTGAATCTTCTTTGCCTTGGCTTGAGTTTTCATTTTGTAAGAGTTTACCTAAGGGTTCTTGTGCTCACATTTTTGTTTCAGATTTGAGGGGTATTTATAGCCAAAATCCATGGAAAATCAATAGCCAAGATTAATTTGTGCACTATTTGATCTAATGGCTCACATTTAATCTTGAATTTGACTTTTTGAAAAAGGTAATTATGACATCATCAAGGGACAACTCAAGGGGCTAGGTGGTGAAATTCCAATGGGGGATGAAACATCCTTCTTTTCTTACATCTCAAGGACCAAATGGTAGCATCTGGAACCACTTCTAAGGGCATTGAAGTCAAATTATACAATCTAGAATTTTACCCTGATGAGTACTGTTCACTGTGTAAATTCTAGAGAAGTGACCTGACTTCAAAAAATCATAACTAATTCCAAAACAATCTAAATGAAGTGGTTCAAATTGCTTCACAAACCTAATTTAATGATCTTTCAGGTAAAAATAACTCGTTGACCATGCCTTGACCAAGTCAATGTCAGTTAACATTCAAAGTTTACTGTTCATCCAGCTTCTTCCCCTGATTCCAGCATTTCTGGTCTCAACATTGAAAAATCATATCTCCATGTGTAGACATCCAAATAAGATATTCTATATATCAAATAGAAGCTTGGTATGTCTACTATTTGCTGTAAAATACCATACATTTATTCAGAAATTTACTATTTTTAATTATAGTTCAAAGGTCATAGCCTCTCCATGAGCTACTATTGGCCAATTCCAGCAATCAATATTACATACGACATTAATCACATATAAGTCATGCTAAATAATTCTTAACTTTTCTTCATGCATCTTCATCTCTTTCACCTCGAGAAGACCTTTAATGATTGGATTGATATAGAAGGGGTGAGATTTGTGAGGAAATCTCAGTAGCAAACGAAAACCATACAATGTATGCAACTATATGATTGATGTTACTATGTGTGCAGTTAATGATCATGCTTGCATAATGATAACATACATACTTTCATGTTACTTAATTATAATATATGGCCATAGCATAAAAAGAAACAGAGCATTACTTAATCATACATGCTTCATATCATCAAAGTAAGTAAACATCCCATAAAATATCCAAGCAGTATAAGCATACAAGTAGGTAAGTTTACTACCTGGCGTGGAGCCTTTCCTCTAGTCCTTAACCTTTGCTCTAAGGTTCCTTCTTTTCATAGGTCAGAGCATTATTCCTAAGCTGGCCAAATCCCTAAGCTCTTTGGATTGTTCCTAACTTCGCCAGAACTCCTTCTTTTCCTTCCTTTCTTTCTCTTTCTCTCTTTCTCTTTTTCTCTCTTCTTTCTCTCCTTTTTCTTTTACTGGCCGTGGCATGGAATGGGAGGGGAGTAGGGTATTTATAGTTGAGTGGAGGTGGAATGGATGGTCTAGATTGAATCGCGATAAATGGCTTAGATCGCTTAGCTTCTTCAAGAAGCTTTGCCTGCATCATCATGATGACATCATCATCCTCAATGACTCATCAAAGTGACATCATCCATGGGACACCTCACATGCTAGGTGGTGCAATGGTGGATCCCTTGGGATACCTCACCAGTTGACTCAGTGTTTCCAAAGAATTTCATAGTCTTTTCCTAGAATGAACTACTGAGATTGTGCCACGTGTACTTAGCCTTTTCTTCTTTTTCTAGACTTATGACATGTGGCACCTTATGGGTCCCATGAGGACACCTTTCATGTAACCTCATGGTTCTATATAATTCTAAAGCTTTATCTGATCACTCTTCCCAGTTCTATCTTTGACCAGGTAACTTTACTTTATTGAAAAAGTACTAAAATATTATTTTAATGTCACTTGGAACCACAAAACTCTTAGGCCACATTTTTGTACATATGAGAATGTTATCTTGGGTTTCTAATCAAGCCCAAGCACTCTGGTGGCTCGATTCCCAAGAAATATCTTTTAGCAAATTACCAAAATGCCCCAGGGACTTTTACTATTGACAATTTGGTCCTTGATCTTTCACTTTCTTGCAGTTTTATCCCTGAACATCATATGTATATTTTTTTAGGCTACATACTAGGCTTCTAGGCCTAAAAATTGGGGTATGACAAGGGAAGTTTTTGAAAAAAATTCTAGTCCAATCAGGTACCAGCTCAGTCCGATTCCCCAAAAACTAGATTGTTTTATAAATCTAATTTTTCTGAGATTCCATAATATGCTATCTAACCTTAAATCTAGTATCCAGATCCTTCCTACCATTGACATTCTTGGACTAGGTCAAAACTTAATTACAGATCCCTTAGGAAAGACTAAAATGCCCTTGGTTCACTGTCTTACGCTATATCAACTCTCAGGGCATAATTGTCATTTTACACCTCTTTATATTGCATCAGAGTGTATACTGACTCTAAATAATCATCTTTATACTATATTGGATATTTTTGGCTTGTCCATAATGACCAAAATGCCCTCCATTCATCACTGGTACAATCTGCCATGTAGGGGCACTTTCGTAATTTCACACTTTTCTAGGTTACTCTGAACTCTAGCCCACTTAACTGTCTCACCACCTTATTGGGCCTCTTGGGACATAATTTGGGCCTTAGTATTGGTTTATTACCTTTATGGCATAAATCCCAAGAAATCACTCCTGACCATATTTATCGGGTATTTTATTCCACTATAAATTCCCCTAAGAATTCTACAGGATTCATTTTGACTCTATCAATTTTATGAATTCTTATAGTAATTATGGGAATTTACTGTAAAGTTTCATTTGATTCTGAGGTCCATAAAATACTACAATAAGTTTTCTTGACTAACTTCAGGAATTATATCAATTAATCGGGACCTCAAATCAAAATTATATATTGCATTAAAATTATCAGAATAATTTTCTCTACTTATTGGTAAAATTTGGGACTAATCTGATTCTATATATTTTTTGGCCTTTTTCGGTTCAACTTTCTCATAATTATATTTAGGTCCATAAACTTTTTGTTAATTGTATTTAGGCCCCTGAACTTTTGAAAATTACACTTAATGACCCAGAATTTATTTCTACTTTCGTGTTCTACCATAGAACTTTTAAACTTTTCAATTTAATCCCTTACTTCCTTCAGGACTCATTTAACTTTTATGCTTCTGATCATTGTTACAATCCTTTCCAATCCTTTTTCCTCTATCAGTATTATACAGATAGGAAAAAATTAGGATATGACAATTTTCACATAATTTTTCATGTAGAATTATGAAATCAAAATTTCCAAAATCAAACTCCTTCCTTGGCTATTGTATAGAACCGAACCACCCTTTGTTTTGCAAAAAAAAAATCTCATTTTGACTCCAATGCTTCCACTACTTATTTCTCTACTTTACCCCACACAATTTTCCATTTTAAACCCATTAGAAGCATCAAAATCATGAAATTATCACATATAAATAGTGAATCTTACAGTGGCACCCAAGAACACAAAACCCTAATTACATGAACACTTGAATTTCCCAGCCAATACCATTTGATTCTAACTTGTTTAAGCTTGTCTACATTATCTATAACAAAAAAATCATATTCCCACCACATATGAGTAGCACATCCAGCAGCAATACCAAAGGGAAAAATGACATGAAAACCACTTAAAACCAAGAGCAAGCTTCCTAGAATAAAATCCAAGATCAAGGGAACTAATTGCCTTTCTTTTTGCTCCAAGTTGTATGCTTTCTCCTAGATCCAAAATAAAGTTTGGCAAAGTTTCCCTAAGGTTCTCAAGCTTGAAAAAATGGGCTGTTAAGAGGGGGTATATATAGAAATTTTTGGGTGAAAATGAGAGGCCAAGATTAATCTAAACACTATTTGATCCAAGGGTCCATATTGCATCTTCCACAAAGCTTGCCCACCAAGCCAAAAAGTGACATCATCCATGACATCAAATAAGGCTTTGTTTTGGCACACGACATAGGAAAATACTTACAGGAAAAATTCCAGTCCAATTCGATATTGATCTAATCAGTTTCACAAACATCAGACTGTTTTATGCTTTTAATTTTTATAATATTCCAAAATATGTATTTTGTCATGAAAACTAGTCCTTAGATTTTTTTTCTACTACTGACATTGTTAGAATGAGCAATTATCTGCTTATCATCCCTTAGAAAATGGCTGAAATACCATAGTTTATTAGATTAGCCCTAAGGACATAATTGTCATTTCACACCTCTTTACAGCTTATCAGTATATATACTAACTCTGACCAATCATTCCTATATCACCTTTGACATTTTGACAATGTCCAAATTACCAAAATGCCATGCATTCATCTCTTGTCTAGTATAACAACACATGGGCATTTTCATAATTTTATATTTTTCAAGGTTTCTTTAGACACTAGCCCACATGATATTCACATCTTTTACTGGGCCTATAGGATGTCAACTTGGGCCTTTAAATAGGTCTAATTCCTTATGACTCAATTCCAAGAAACCTCTCCCAAAAGTATTTATTGGGTGTATTATTCTACTTTAAATTCTATTCTAAATTCTACATAACTCCTTTTTAAGTTCTATCAGTTTTATAAATTCTTATATTAATGATGGGAATTGACTGTCAAGTTTTATCTGATTAGGAAATCTGAAAGGTCATGTAATAATCTCTAGACTTTATAATTAATATAAATTATTTGGGGCCTCAAATCAAAATTTTGAAAAATGTATCTAACCTAATTTCTATTCTCTATTTACTAATAAAATTTGGAAATATAATATTTCTGGGCAATTATGGGCCTTTTTTGGCATAACTTCCTCATAATTATGATTTTTCCCTTAAACTTAAACTTTTTATAATAACACTTCATGCCCAAAATTTATCTCTATATTTTATTTTAGTCCTAGAACTTTTCTAAATTACACTTAAGTCCTTGAACTTTCCATTATTTACAATTTAATCTATTTTCCTTTTCAAATTGAAACCTTTTCCTTATAGAATTTCATATATATTAAATACAAACTTTATATACATACCAGATAAGGAAAATTAGGGATATGACAAAAAGGAAAGCAACTATTGCATCAAGCTCAAAGTAGCATGATGAGGCTCAATCTTCTATAGGACCTACTTAACCATCTACTCTATATTTTGTTCAAGAATCTCTCAATCATGTGCTGCAACAAGAACTGAGAAGTTTTGAGGAAAGAATGATGGCCAGAGTTCAAGAAGTTGGTCAAGCTCCTTTTAGGGAATTCCTGAATTATTCAATGACTTTGGGCAATCACTTGAAGACAAATTAGTTTCTGAGATCACTAAGGGGTATGAAGCTTCAAAGAATCCATTTGGGATTCTTTACAATCTCATTGATATCCAAACTCAATCACTCAAGGCACTAAGACAAAAGGTGATAGACTTGAGGGCCATGGTTGACAACTCTCAAACTGCTTTCTCTATTGATGAACTACTTGCTTCATCAAATCCTCCCTCTTCTCCCAGACCTTTAACACCTTCCTCTATACATTTTACCTTTGAACCCTCCTCTTCTAAACCATAGTTATGTTTTTCATAATGTGAAAAATGGGGAACTTACAAGTGTTAATGAATTTTTGTATGTTCATATTTTATACCTTAATATTATGTTTTTGTCATGTTCTAGTGCTTACTATCAATTTTTGCTATCAGTACAAGTTTTTAGTGTTTACTGTCATTTAAACAAGTTTAGATTGATTGATGAGTTCTAAAGCTTAATTCATGTAAAAATCATATTGTTTTTATTACTTCTGTTTTGCCATCATAAAAAATGGAGACATGTTGGACTTCATGTTTTGATGATAACACTTCAAATTTATTTTTAACAAAGCTTATTTTTTATAAGCTTATGAGAAAGGGTGTTTATCGATAATTTAGATAAAAAAGAACAAAATTCAGTTGTGAAATATGTTTTAAAAGAATTTATTGAAGCATTTATCGATAAAGTCTTCAAAAAATAAGAACAAAACTTAGTTTGCGAAATTTACTTCTAAAAGGAATTTATCGATAAGGGTGTTTATCAATAAGCTCTTCGATAAATAAGAACAAAGTCGTATGAAATCTGTTTCAGAATATCATTTGTCAAAGTATTAATCGATAAGACAGTTTATCAATAAACACTTAGATAAATAGAGAAGATTTAGTTGTTAAATCAATTTTTGAAACCAGTTAAGCAATTATAGTATCTGTGATTATTTGAAGAATGATCTTATGATTGATTTAAAATATGATCATATAAAATCTTGACTTGAAATATATAACATAGCCTTTAAGATAAAGTTAGAAGAATCCAAGCAGGTTTCAAAAGTCTGACCATTATTCTTAAACATAAGGACTTTATTAATAAGACTATTTATTGAAAAACACTTCGATAAATTACTATTTTGGTCTATGGAATAAATGTTTTGAAAAGACTTATTCTCGATAAGTACTTTGATAAACCTGAACCAAGCCTCTGTAACAAAAAGCTTATTTTTGTAAAGACATTTTGGTAAGACTGATATTCAAAGTATTATTCGATAAGAGTTGATTTGTTTGAATACATATTATTTGATATTTATCGAAGCTATTTTCAATAAACACTTTGATAAATCTATATGTTCTTCAAAATAATTTGTAAACCAGACTTTGATAATTCAATTCAAAATATTGGAGATTAGTTTATCTTTATTTAAACTCTTATTATGTCATTTATTTATACAATACATTTCAAGATAAATTGCAGGCAAAAATGAGATCAAATGAAGAAATTGATTAAAAAGAAAATTTATGTCAAATGCATTAATACTTTAACTATCAGCAACACCAACGATTCTATTCACTGGTGCAAAATATGCTTTTTAAAGCCCTATTTTTAAAGGGTCCTTGCGGATAAGGTTTAGAAAATGACTAGTGGTATTTTTGTAAATAAGACAAAATAGTTACACCAGATGTACACGTAACTGGTGTAAAAGATAATTACTACACTGGATACTAATATCAATAGGATTAGATTAGTTGCGTCATTTTCTAACTCTTCAAGTTCTTATTTTAAAACAAATGACTGCTAGCATTTTTGTAAATAAAATGAAATATTTACACCGGATGTACAATGAACTGATGTAAAATATATTTAACCAGTGTTAAATATACTTTCTATTCTAACTTTTCAGTTTCCTTTATATGCTTTCCTGCTTCTTTTCTTTATAACTTATTAGGCCTTTCATTTCAATTATTTGGTTTCTAACATTTATCCCTCATTATGATAGAAGGCCAATTGCATTCTTCGATATTCTTTTCCGAAACAGTTCTTATTCCTCAACCATCTGTATACCATTCCTATGATCAGTACTTTTTGTCTCATCACTTTATCTTTGTTTTCTTTTCTTCTATCTGAATGCTCAAATGGCTTCTTCCTCACGCACACCTCCTTCTTGCCGTACAAAAGAAAAAAAGATGATTTTAAAGATAAACATCCTGACCCTCACCCTGTAGTTTCTCCTATTTTATTTTTTTATACGTACTGACAAAAAGAGAGAATATATTATATTATGATAGATATTATTTTGGAAATTTCATACTTTTTATGTAAAGTTATTAGTAAAGCTAAATGAATGAAGTTTCTTGTTCTGATAACATGGTGTTCTTGTATTTTTCAAAAAAAATATAACAGATTTAAATTGGACATGTCAATGTCAGGTGTATAATATAATGTCCAGTTTAGAAAAAGCTATTTTAACATAGGTCTTCTATTTCATCCAGTGTAGATTTGTAGAATTTATAATATTTTACACCGGTGTAAAAAGTGACCAGTGTAGAATATAATGTCAGGTTAAAAAAGGTTATTTCTACACCTATGTTACATTTTATTCGGTGTAGATTTGCTATACACTTTAAAAAGCCCCTTCGCGCCTGATATCTGTCATTTCTCACTTGTTTGCATGTTTAAGTATTCTCGACCCTTCACAGCAGTGAGTTTTGTTTTGTACTCCTTGTCTCAAGAACTAAAGATTTATGCACTACTGACAATAGCTTTTACTGTTATTTGTGCTGGATTAATTGGTGAGTTCTTCCACTTGTGTGTGATATATTCTCTCCAATAATTAGCTACAAGCTAGATTTTATTGTTTTTGTTTTCCTAGATTTTTAGTCTTCCATAAATATGGATTGTAGTTGGATAAATGCTAAACGAACAAATGTTGAGTATGCTGAGGGGATGAAAGAGTTTTTGGATTTTGCTAAACAAAATGGTGATGATGACAATGGAAGGTTTTATTGTCCTTGTATGAGTTTTTTGAATGAGAGGAAACAAAGTCCTACAGATATGTGAACTCATATACTTTATAACATGCTTTGCAAGAGTTACACAGGATGGTTATGGCATGGTAAAATTGTGGAAAGGTCGAGTGCATCTGAATAGTTGGAATAGACCTTTGATGATAACATGGATACTGATTATTGGGTAAAGGACATAATTTGTGATATTAGAGAAAATGATTTTATGCTGTCATATGCATATGGTAATATGTGCAATGATACAAAAAAATCTCTATACCTAGGGTGCAAAAAATACAACATGTTGAATGCAGTGTTAAGATTAGTAAGTGTGAAAGCACGACATAGGTGGAGTGAGAGGTTTTTCATAATTGCTTGAGTTGTTGTAAGATATGTTTCCAAAAGAAAATGTGTTACCCAAACGCTACTATGATGCTAAAAAATTAATATGTCTTTTAGGCATGCAATATATAAAGATTCATGCATGCCCAAATGATTGCATATTATGCAAGAAATATTTTGAAGATGAGGAGAAATGTCCTATATGTAAGACACCAAGGTACAGATCAAACAAGTCTCCTACAAAGATGTTATGGTATCTTCCAATTATATCAAGGTTTAAGCGGCTTTTTGCTAATGAAGATGATGCAAAAAAATGTTATGGCATATGACTAAAAGGATTTGTGATAGAAAGCTTCATCATCCAGCTGATTCTTTGCAATGGAAGAAGATTGATGACTTACTTCTTGAGTTTGGCAATGAACCACGAAACCTAAGGCTTAGACTGAATATAGATTGCATGAACCCTTTTAGTAGCCTTAGTAGTATCCATAGTTCATTGCCTATCCTCTTGGTGGTTTACAACCTATCTCCCTTATTGTGTATGAGACATAAGTATGTAATGTTGTCTATGTTAATCTCAGGACTGAAACAACTGGGAAATGACATAGATGTTTACTAATGCCCTTGATTGAAAATTTAAAGAAGCTATAGGAAGGTGTGGATGTTTTTGATACGACTAAGAAGGAGGTATTCAATATACGGGCCCTGATCTTTTGTACAATTAATGACTTTCCTGCATACAGAAATTTGTCAGGGTATAATATTAAGGCCATAAAGCATGTCCAATTTGTGAGGAAGGGACTTGCTACTATCAACTTCGTCATGGAAGAAAGACAGTCTACCTAGGTTATAGCAGATTTCTAAGACTAGCCCACCCATACCGTCGATTGAAGAAAAAAATTTTGGCCGGCCAAGAATTTGAAAATACTCTAGAGCCATTGACAGGAGAACAAGTTTATGAAAAGGTGAAAGACATCAATGTTACTTTCGATAAGACTACCAAGAGAAGTGAGAAAAATATATGGAAAAAAGGATTTGTCTTCTTTAAGCTTCCGTATTAGCAACATCTTTAGGTAAGCCACTATATTGATGTCATGCATATGGAGAAAAATGTGTGTGATAACATTGCTGGAACACTTCTCAGCCTACATAGTAGTTCCAAAGACGCTTTGAATGCAAGACTAGATTTGTAAGAAATAGAAATACGTGAGGATTTACATCCAAGGCTAGATGGTGAGGGGAGTTATTGTGTTAAAGAGATTAAATTTTGTCTAAGGATAAGAGAAGAAGTATTTGTGAATATTTGCAAGGAATCAAAATTCCCTCTGGGTACTCAACTAATCTTAAGAATATTGTATCGATCAAAGATTTGAAATTAGTAGGCCAAAAGTCTCATGATTGTCATGTCTTGATGTAAAATTACTCCCACTAGTTGTTCGAGGAATCCTTTAAGATGATTTGAGACATATTGTAACTCGACTTTGCTTCTTCTTCAATCTTATATGTGGTAAAGTCTTTGAGACTAAAAAGTTAGATGAATTGAAGCATGAGGGTTATGTTATTTTGTGCCAACTTGAAAAATTGTTTCTTACAAGGTTTTTTTGTCAAATCCCAATTTTTAGGCCTTGAAGCCCAGTATATAGCCTGAAAAGGGATGCTACTAGACTCTGTTGAGAAGAGGTCTCAGTAAATAGAGAAAATTATGCTGATAAGTATGATGCAACACAAAGTTCTGATAGGAGGTCCTAAAAGATTTATATTAATTTTTGCAGAGAAGAAAAATTAATATAGTATTCTATAGACCTCAAAATCAGATGAAATATGGCAGTAAATTCCTATAATTGATATAAGAATTTCTGAAACTGACAGAGCTTAAAAAGGAGTTCTGTGGAATTTACTACAGAATTAACAGTGGATTAAAAGACCCGATAAATAGGTTTTGGGGGAATTTCTCGGGAAATGAGCCCATAAAGATAGGGGATCATACAAAGGGTCCAGAATGGCACCTTATAGGCTCAATGATATTTTCAGATAAATATGTGGGCTAAGGCTAATAAAGACCGAGAAAAATGAAGAATTACGAAAATGCCACTAAAGGTATGCCACTGCGTTGTGTCATTAAGTTAGAGTCAGACGAAGGGCATTATGATCATTTGACTAAGGTTAGATAGTTAAGAAAGGGTATATGGATAGTTGACCAGGGTTAAGAGATACTCTGGTAAGGTATGAAAAGACAATAGTGCCCCTATAAGTACTAAAGAGGTAGTAAGGGCATTTGGGTAATTTACTAAGGATGTTTCTTGGGAACCGAGCCACCAGAGTCCTTGGGCTTGGTTAGAAACCCAAGATGACAATCCAAAGGCCCAAAAACGTAGCCCAAGAGGAATGTGGGCCCAAGAGGCATTAAAATATTGTTTTAGTGCTTTTTCAATAAGGTAAAGTGACCCGGTCCAAGATAGAATTGGGTAAAGTGATCTGGAATCATGAGAGGACATAAATGGGGCCCACAATGCGCCACATGGCATGATTACAGTAAAAAAGGAAAAGCAAAGGACACATGGCATGATTAGAGAAAAAGGAGAAAAAGCAAGAGGACACGTGGCACGATCTCGGCCGTCCATTCAGGGAAAAGACTCTGGAACTCTCTGGAGAGGCTGAGTCAGCTGGTGAGGTGTCCCAAGGGCCCAACATTTCGCCACATATACCTTTGAGGTGTCCCTTGAGGTGTCCTAGATGATGTCATGAGTGGTGAGTCATCAAGGAGGGTGATGTCATCATGATGATGCAGGCAAAGCTTCTTGAGGAAGCAAGCAATCTGGGTCATTCATCATGAATCAATATGGACCATTCATTCCACCTCCTCTCACCTATAAATAGGCCACTCCCCTCCCATTTCAAGGCACACCACGGATCTAGCAAGAAAAGGAAGAGAAAGAAGAGAGAAAGAGAGAAAGAGAGAAGGAAAGAAAGGAAGGAGTTCTGGTGGAGCCAGGAGCAATCTAAGGAGCCGAGGGACTGGGCAAAGCTTAGGAATGAGGTAAGAAAGTTATCTAGTCCCTGATCTAATAAAGTATAGGATTTCTCTTAGTGGTTAGAATATAGAAATATCTCTATTAATAAAGGTAGCTAAAGGTAGAAAGAAAGACAGGGGAATGTCAGATTAAGGATATCACCCCTAGTTAAGTATGAGTAAAATAGAGCTACGCTGATAGAATAATAATGAATATATTATTATGCTATGTATAGGCTCTGACCTACGAAAAGAAGGAATCTTAGGGCAAAGGCTAAAAGCTAGAGGAAAGCTATATGCCAGGTAGTAAACTAATCCTAAACTTGTATGCATTGAATGTTATGCTTGATGTGCTATGACTTTGTAGAATTGTGTTGAACATGTGCTTATGTATGAAGCTCTGTTCCTATGATTACTATGGCCATTTGTATTTCATATGTAACATGGAAGCATGCACATTATGCAATGCTAACACTTTCACAAGCAAGCACAAGTATTCACATTAATGCATGCATTATTTAGTGTTATTTGCTACTGAGATTTCCCCAGAAATCTCACCCCTTCCATATCAATCCAATTATAGCAGGTCTTCTCAAGATGGAGGAGATAAAGATGCATGAAGAGATGTTAATTGCTTAGCATGATTGATATGTGATTCATGTATGTATAATTGCTGGAAATTGTCACTATGAACAGTAACTCGTGGGAAGGCAGTGACATTTGAGCTGTAATTATAAATAGAAAATAATTGAATAAATGTATGATATTTTACCAGTAAATAGTAGACATTCCAATCTTCGATTTGATATATATAACGTCTCATTTGGATGTCTACACATAAAGATATGATTTATCAAAGATGGGACCAGAATGCTGGAATCAGGGACAGGACGCTGGATGAACAGTGATTTCGGAACATTGACCAACGTTGACCTGGTCAAGGAGTGGTCAATGAGTCATTTTTCCCTGAAATAACATTAAGTTATATTCGAGTAGCAATTTGAACCACTCCATTTTGATTTTTCTATAATTAGTTATGATTTTTTGAAGTTAAGTCACTCCGCTGGAATTTACACAGTGAACAGTACTCAATGGGAGTAAAATTCCAGATTGTATGATTTGACTTCAATGGCCCTAGAAGTGGTGCCAGATGCTACTGTTTGGTCTCTAAGACATATGAAAAGGAGGATGTTATATTTTTGACATCATGGTACACCTCATCATTCATCTAGTGTGAGAGATAAAACTGTATGACCCTATATACTTACGATGGATGTACCCATTTGAAAGATACATAAAAAATCCTTAAAGGGTATATGAAGAATCCAAATTGGCCTGAGGTATCCATTGTTAAAAAATATGTTTCTGAAGAAGCTATGGATTTTTGTCAATGCTACCTGTCTAAAGTAAGACTTACCGGTCTCGCTAAACCCCGTGCCAAACTGGGGGTCAACGTGGAATGTTATTGAAGAGTGTTGACTATAATAAATTACAACAAATACACTTACACATCATGAATAACGTTAATAAAGTTTAAGACTATATAGATGTTCATAAAGAGCTTGTCCACAAACAAAATAATAGAATGACAAAGCAAAAGGTGATTAGAGAACACAACGAATCTTTTACACATTGGTTCTAACAGAAGGTTGAAAATGATTATTGTGTATCTGATTCAATTAAATGGTTGGCATATGGTCCTAAATTTAATGTGATGTGTTGGAATTCATTTAATATCAACAGGTATTCCTTTTGTACGAAGTCCTTATATGATAAAAGTAGTGTGCAAAATAGTGGTGTTATGTTAGTGTTTGAAGCTATGCACTTCTCTAGTTCAAAAGATAACAATCCTAAATTAGCACTCATCTATTATTATGGCATTGTTAAAGAGATTTGGGAGCTGATAACACCAAATTCACAGTTCCCATATTCAAATACAAGTGAGTTAATGTAAACAACAGTGTTATGATAGATCAATTAGGGTTTATACTGGTTGATTTGAATAGTACAAGTTTTAGGAATGAGCCTTTCATTATGGCATACCAACCAAAGCAAGTGTTCTATATCATTGATCCGACAAATAAAAGATGGTATGTCACTCTAAAAAGAAAAATGATTGTTGACGATATTGATTCAATTTGTGAGACTTCTTCTTTTTCAGTAGGTTTACCAAAATTGAATGAAGAAGAAGTGGATTCTGATTGATTGGTATGTGATTGCATATATTGTTTTGAAATAATAATAGCAAAATTATATTGTTCTTATAGCATATATTATTTTGTTGTAACTTACAAGTGATAGATTAATAAAAGGGTTAGTTTAAAAAAATAACTCTAACATTTAAACCGGTTGTAGATGTTATCCAGTGTAAAAAATGATATGAAAAACTTAAGGTCACCTTTTCTACACCAAATAACAGATTGGCTGGGTTGATGACCCAGACGGAGTGGATGACTCCAATTTAGTTTGAGGTTTCTAGACAGAAGATTCAGATGGAGTGGATGACTCCGTTTTAGTCTGGTGGGTTCCCTGTGGAGACCCATATTATTGCATCACCTTTTGGATGATGGCCTCCAGTTCAGAACTAGAGACAGTTTGACTTTGGGCATCTTGTAAAATACCCTTTTGTTTTTTATCCTCACCACCACTCTCTCCGGGTTTCTTTTTTCGTGGCATCTTTTGGTGAATGGTTTTCTTGCTTGTTTTCTCTCAAAACTATCTACCCTGTAAGAATTCATGGGTAAGAAAGTCAGGAAGGGAGTTTGAAGTACCTTTGATGTAATCAATATCAAAATCAAAGATACTTAAAATTGCTTGCCATCTGGCGAAGACTTGTTTAGAAGCAAGATTTTTTACATCTTTTTGTAAAACATCTTTTGCAGATTTGCAATCAATGCGGAGTAAAAATCTTTTGTTTAATAAATCAGCTTGAAATTTGGAAATGCATAAAACAATTGCCAAAATTTCTTTTTTTATTGTGGAATAGCTCTGTTGGGTACTATTCCAATGTTTAGACGTAAAAGACACAATTTTCTCTTTTCTATCAAGACGTTGTTTAAGAATGCCACCATAACCTATGTCACTGGCATCAGTTTTAACAATTTTGAAGGCGATCAGATCAGGAAGGCTAAGACAAGGAAGTTCCTTAACCTGGGATTTGATCTGCCTAACAATATCTAAATGAAGGTCAGTCCACGGAGGTGGATTGTCCTTGAGTTGCTGATGAAGCGGTTTAATGAAGTTACTGAGATGAGGAATAAAATCAGCAACGTAGTTTAAACATCCCAAAAATCTTTGAAGTTGTGTTTTATCAATGATTTGATCAGGAAATTTGTCAGCAAATTGAATTGCTCTTTCAATTGGTGTAATAGATCCTTGGTAAATCCAATGACCCAAAAACCTTATTTTAGTCTGAAACAAACTAATTTTAGGTTTTGAAACCACTAATCCATTTGTTTCTGCAATCTTAACGAATTTAGAGATATGTTTGAAATGTTGATCTATAGAATGACTATAGACTAATACATCATCTATGTAGACAATAATGTATTGACTATGATCATTAAATATCTCATTCATAATTCTCTGGAATTCGAAAGGAGTGTTTTTTAAACCAAAAGGCATAACATTCCACTCATACTGACCAAAAGGAACAGTAAAAGCAGTTTTATACCTATCTTTTTCAGAAATTTGTATTTGCCAGAAACCAGATTTCATATCAAATTTTGAAAAGATTTTTGCAGAATACAAACATTTTAGTAGATCAGATTTATTTGGGATTGGATACCTGATCCATTGCAACGAATCGTTTAAAGGTTTGTAATTAATTACAAGTCTAGGAGCACTACGTTCAATCTCAGCATTTTTATTGACATAAAAAGCAGCACAAGACTATGGACTTCTCGACTTGCGAATTAATTTTTTGTTTAAAAGATCATAGATCTCTTTTTTGCAAGTTTCCAAAAGCTTCGGGCTCATTTGGATTGGACTGGCTTTTGTTGGGATTTTCTTTTCGGAAAAATCTTTTTCATATGGCAAATCTACCACATGTTGTTTTCTATTCCAAAAAGCATTTAGTAAGTCAGAACAAATGAGCTTGTGAATTTGCTCAAGAGAAGTTTGAATTTTCTTTTGAACATCTTTTTGACACAATTGCCTTTCCAAATGTTGAAAAGAAATCTCTTCATTTAAAAAGTTTATTTGTTGTTGTTTTGAAGTTAAAAGATTGAGCTCTTTGATTATGGGTTTCTGAGTAAAAGGAAACATAATCGTTTTGTCCAAATATTGTTTTGAAATTCCATTCTCATCAGTCATGTATGGGAATAATAACCTAGCAAAAGGCGCACCCAGAATGATCTGAGTTCCCATATTTTTAACTAATATAAACAGAGTTTCAAGTTTCAATTCTTGATTTTCAACAACAACTTTTGAAACTTTATATTTGACATCTAAGCGTGAGCCATTGATGCCATTAAACCTTTCAGTTATTTTCAAAGAATTTTGTTGGAATGATTCCTTCGTTAAAATAATTAGAATTAGCTCTTGTGTCAAATAAGACAGTTTGTTCCAAAACAAAATCATTGTGAATAATAATTTTGGCATAGATGTAAAATTTTTGAATTGAAATCCGAGAAATCAAATTTAAGAAAGTATTATCTTCCTCATTACCTTTATCGGGTATGATTTCTAAGTTTTCATCAGTTTTACTTGTTAATTACACATCTTCTAGTTGGGATATGGCTTCACTACAGGCTTCCTGTTGGAGTTTGATCAGACATATTTCAGTCTTAAGCTATTTGACCTCTAGGTGTAAATCCTAAAGGGTGATTGGTTTAACATAGTGTTAGAACTTGTTTAAAACATCTGTTAAATTGTATTTGTTTAAAGGGAAAACTGGTTTTGAGTTTGAAGAAGAAGGTTGTTGATTAACCAATTCTCGAAACTTAAACAAGTATTCTCCTTTTTCAGAATCTGGTAATTTTTCAATGATATCAAGAAGTAAATCTTGTTCTTTTGTGATAACATTGATTGAAGATGAAGATTCTGGGACATCATCGTTTTGAATATTTTGAATATCCTCAGAAGACTTATTTTCACTATCAGTTTCTAAACTAGAAGTCTCTTCAATCAAAAGATTGTTTATTTGTTCAAGAACAGATTCATCAATACACCTGATTTTTTTGAGTTTTCTTGTAAAAGCACAATATTTTGAAATATGGCCTAGTTTACCACATTTAAAACATTTGACTTTTGTTTGTTGAGGAAAATCGACCTTGGGTTTGGATCTAAATTCTGGTTTCAACCTTCGAGGAGGTGTGTTTGGATTATATCTTTGGTAGATATGTTTTTTCTTCTTTTTGTGGTAGGAAGAAGGGCTCCTATGTTTTTTAGGTTTTTTGCAGGCTAGAAGACCGAATTATTCACAGAAAGTTTCTAACTCTCTCCGGTTAACGGTTTTCTCTTTAGCCAGTTGATGTTGGATGCTATCATCCTGACAAATTTTAAGAGCAGTTTTTTGGACATAAGAGATTAATTCTCCATACGTCAAATGCTCATAAGGGATTATGCCATCATTTTGGTTTCTAATTTTTTCTATAACTTTATCACCCAAAGATTTAGGTAATCCAGCTAGGAATTTTTCTTTCCAAAAAGGTTGTTTGGCATCATCTCTAGTGAGTACTCGAGCAAGAAAAGTATCTCTATACCATCTGAAATCAGAAAGAGTTCTACACTTAAGATTTGACAATAATTCAGCTGATCTATCTTTCCAAATAGACGGATCACCAACAAAATGTTTAGCAATTGTAAAAATCAAAGTTTGGACTGAATCTGGGTAGGTTTGACCATCATAAAGGATAGGTGTTCCCTCAGAGTTAGTTTGGATGGATGAAAAAATCGTTTGTTTGTCTTCTGGGGTAAGGTAATGATCCCACCAATTTTTCAATTGACCGGTGAAACCAGACACCAAAAGGTTTGTGATTTATTCATCAGAATAGTTATTTTGTGTTTGATACACAGTACACAACATTGTCATCTGCTGCATTGTTGAGAGGATATTAGCTTCGTTAAGACCATAAATGTTCCATTCATAAATGTTCTCTCCACTAAATGACCTAAAAGTTTGGTTAACTCTTTCTTCAACCAGGATATCTGGAGGGCTTGCCCTTGGGTAATATAGTTTGGAGGGTTGTTTCCAGTGTTGTTGGTTGATTTGGAGTTGTGATTCAGAAGAGTCTGTTTGAGAAGCTTGGGAGTCTTTTTCCAAGTTTCCTAAGAATGCAGGATTAGAAGAGGTAGACTCATTTTGAGGAGTTTCTGGGACAGTCATGGTTTGGGCTATTTGGAGTCTTTTTTGATTGATTTTTTCTATCAAATTGGACTTGTTTTTAGCCAAAAATTTCAGACTTCATTTGTGGGCTGAGCTGAAATGGTTTGAAGATTGAGTTTTCAATCCTTAGTTTTGACTGTTCAGAAATAACTTTTGAAGATGTTTGATCAAAATGATCACCTAATTGTTGAAGATACAAATTAGTATAATTATTTTGCTCAACTATCTTTTTTATATCATTTGAGTCAACAGGTTGACTCACGTTTTTAAAACGAAAGGGTACTGCTAGTAATGGTTGACCTAAATTATCCTTTACTGTAGGTATTTGCACCGTTTTTTGTGGTAAAAATTCAGAAGTAATATTTTCTCCTTGAGAACTTTTCCAATGTTTAATAACACCAACAGTTTGATCAAATGGATAATCCATTTTAGTAGTTTTAGCATATTCGCCAAACCAGTCAAAGAATGGAATATTCATTTGAACTCTTTCAAGGAATCTGTAGAATTTTGCTTGAATTTCTTTTCTAACAAATCCTTTGAAGTTTTCTAGAAACCATTTCCTCTGGAGATTATATTCTTCCGAGTAAAATTGGTTTTGTAAGGTTGTTTGTCAATCTGAAATTCATTTTCAATGACATGTATGTTTAGGTTTCCCATATCCATTGATGAATAAGTTGGAGACTCAACAGATCGTATATCTAATGGTAAGTCTTCTTCTCTTTCATAAACAGTTTGGGGAACGTTTGAAGAATTCTCAATTCCTTGGATTGAGACATTAGTAGTTGGTGGAGTTTGGACAACTACTGTGGGTGTTTTATATGCCATTCCATATATGACAGAAGGCGGTTTAGGAATTGAAGAACAAGAGAATCTAGATGATTATGTTTGGACATATCTACAGTCTTCATATATTGAAGCTTCAGATCTTTGAATTTAGGGAAGTGATCTTCTGGATTGATCAAATGATAACCTGACAGATCCATTAGAAGTTTGGGTAATTTTCCTTAACTGGGAAGTAGGTTGAGGAGTTGGCTGTGAAGCTTTCTCTATGACCCACTCATCTGGTAATACAACATCATTCCACATGATAATCTTGGGAATAGTTATATTAACATTTTGTTAATCAGTTAAGAAAATAGTTGTTTGGTTAGTTTCAACTGGTATTCGAACATAAGAAGTTAAGGTGTTAGAGACCCTATACTGTATCCTATAAATTTGGGTAGCGGGTATAGATCCTTTCAACATGTTCAAACCATGAAGTTTAATTTTAAGTTTAATACCTTTGAGGACATTTTCATCATTTAAATCCATCATTCTATCAGGAAAACAGTTGAAATAAATGGGTCCTGCATGAAAGCTAGTTTCTGCCATTGCTAGAACAGTATCTTGATATATATTATGTCTACCATCTTGTAAGACAAGTAAACATGATACATTCAAGCCTTTTCTGAAAAGAGGTTTTATGGCGATTTGAACGCTACCAACATGTAAAAAATTATATTCTTTACAGTGTCGTTCAATCGACTTTTTTGAAAGAAGAAAGAAATCATCTTTTTCTGGTTTAATAGAAATTGATTCTTCAACAGTCCTGATTATATGATAGGATTTTGAAAACCATTTTCTATCCTCAGTTTGCGCATAAAGCGAGTTTGTGGCAATTTGGGGTAAAGTCCAATTGTCAATGTTTTGATTGATATTTTGAAAAGAAATTTCTTCTTTGAAAATTCTTTTGTTTGAAACAGTTGCTTCGTTTAGTTCTTCATCGTTTAGAGGAGGACGAGAAGAGGAGGAAGAAGCGTTTGAGTTTGAGGAAGATCCTCGTTTAAAAGAAAGTGAACGGAATATAGATATCATAAAAGAAAATTAAAAGAACAGAATTTAAATTGCAAAATTTGAAGACTGAATTTAGAACAGGAATTTAAATACTGAAATTTAAAAGACTGAATATAAAATTCAGAAAGTAAAAAGCATAAAATAAAAGAACAGAATAAGTAAAAGTGCGAGAAATTAAACAAAGAAAGAGGAAAGAATAGCGATAAAGAAAAGCAATAAAGTAAAAAGAAAGGAAAGCTCAATAATTAACTTTCTCCCTTTCATCGGTATCTTTACCTTCTGGATTCATAGTAGTATGATGAATAAAAGTGATTTGAAAAATTTAGCGTCACTTTTTCTACACTGGATTTATATGTTATCCGATGTAGAAAGTCTTATGAAATTCAAAATATTGGTCATTTCATATTCAAAATATGATTTTTACACCACATTTAAATGTGAACTGGTGTAAAAAGTCTTACAGAAAATCCTTTTTTTAAACCCGCCCCTTAGCGCGCCTCTTCATTTCACATTTCTCAGGTTTTATTCAGTCTTATTTCTTACGTCATCTATCATTACTCTGCTCATCGTGCTCTGTGATTTTTGTCAAGCTTTGCTGTGTGTCATATCCCAATTTTTAGGCCTAGAAGCCCAGTATATAGCCTAAAAAAGGGATGCTACAAAGCCTATGGAATAGAGGACTCAGTAAATAGAGAAAATTATGTTGATCAGTTTAATACAACACAGAGTTTTGATATGAGATCCCGAAAGATTTATATTAATTTCCAAACAAAAGAAAAATTAATACAGTATGCTCTAGACCTCAAAATCAGATGAGATGTGGCAGTAAAATCCTATAATTAATATAAGAATTTCTAAAACTGGTAGAGTCCAGAAAGGAGTTCTGTAGAATTTACTACAGAATTTACAGTGGATTAAAAGACCCAATAAATAGGTTTCAGGGGAATTTCTCAAGAATTGAGCCCATGAAGATTGGGGATCATACAGAGGGTCCAGAATGGCACCTTATAGGCCCAATGATATTTTCAGATAAGTATGTGGGTCAGGGCTAATAAAGACTGAGAAAAATGAAGAATTATGAAAATGCCACTGAAGGTATGCCACTATGTTGTATCCTTGAGTCAGAGTCAGAGTCAGAGTCAGACGAAGGGTATTATGATCATTTGACTAAGGTTAGACAGTCAAGAAAGGGTATTTGGATAGCTGACCAGGGTAAAGAGATACTCTAGTAAGGTATGGAAAGATAATAGTACTCCTATAAGTACTAAAGAGGAACTAATGGCATTTTGGTAATTTACTAAGGATGTTTCTTGGGGACCGAGCCACCATAGTACTTGGGCTAGGTTAGAAACCCAAGATGACAATCCAAGGCCAAAAACTTAGCCCAAGAGTAATGTGGGCCCAAGAGGCATTAAAATATTATTTTAGTACTTTTTCAATAAAGTAAAGTGACCCGGTTAAAGATAGAACTGGGTAAAGTGATCTGGAATCATGAATGGGGCCTACAAGGTGCCACATGCCATGGTTATAGTAAAAGAAGAAAAGCAAAGGACACATGGCATAATTACAAGAAAAGGAGAAAAAGCAAGAGGACACGTGGCACGATCTCGGCCATCCATTCAGGGAAAAGACTCTGGAATTCTTTGGAAAGGCTGAGTCAGCTGGTGAGGTGTCCCAAGGGCCCTACCATTGTGCCACATACCCCCTGAGGTGTCCTGGATGATGTCATTAGTGGTGAGTCATCAAGAAGGGTGATGTCATCTTGATGATGCAGGCAAAGCTTCTTGAGAAAGCAAGTAATTTGAGCCATTCATTGCGAATCAATCTAGACCATTCATTCCACCTCCTCTCACCTATTCCTTCCATTCGATTCATGGCCAAAGAAAGGTAAAAAGAAGAGAAAGAAGAGAGAAGAGAGAAAGAGAGAAAGGAATGAAGGAAGAGAAAGAAAGGAGGAGTTCTGGTGGAGCCAGGAGCAGTCTAAGGAGCCAAGGGACTGGGCAAAACTTAGGAATAAGGTAAGTAAGTTATCTAGTCCTTACTCTAATAAAGTAGAGGATTGCTCTTAGTGGTTAGAATATAGAAATATCTCTATTATAAAGTTAGCTAGATAGAAAGAAAGTTAGAGGAATATCAGAGTAAGGATATTACCCCTAGTTAAGCATGAGTTAAGTAGAGCTATGCTGATAGAATAATAATGAAGATATTATTATGCTATGTATAGGCTCTGACCTATGAAAAGAAGGAACCTTAGAGCAATGGCTAAGAGCTAGAAGAAAAGCTATATGTTTGATAGTAAACTTATCCTAAACTTGCATGCATTGAATGTTATGCTTGATGTGCTATGGCTTTGTTGAATTGTGTTGAATGTGTTTATGTATAAAGCTATGTTCCTATGATTACTTTGGCCAATTGTATTTCATATGTAACATGGAAGCATACACATGACATAATGGTAACACTTTCACAAGCAAGCACAAGTATTCACATTAATGCATGCATTGTTTAATACCGTTTGCTACTGAGATTTCCCCAGAAATCTCACCCCTTCCATATCAATACAATTCCAACAGGTCTTCTCAAGATAGAGGAGATAAAGATGTATGAAGAGATGTTAATTGCTTAGCATGATTGATATGTGAGTCATGTATGTATAATTACTGGAAATTGTCACTGTGAACAGTAACTCGTGGTAAGGCAGTGATATTTGAGCTGTAATTATAAATAGTAAATGATTAAATAAATGTATGATATTTTTCCAGTAACTAGTAGACAAGCCAAGCTTCGATTTTATATATAGAACGTCTTATTTGGATGTCTACAAATAAAGATATTATTTTTCAAAATTGGGACTAGAATGCTGGAATCAGGGACAGGACGCTGGAGGAACAGTAAACTTCGGACGTTGACTGACATTGACCTGGTCAAGGCATGGTCAACATGTAATTTTTTCCTGAAAGAGAATTATGTTAGCTTCGTTTAACAATTTGAACAACTACATTTTGCTTTTTATAGAATTAGTTATGATTTTTCGAAGTCAGGTTACTCCTCTGGAATTTGCACAGTGAACAGTACTCGCTAAAAGTAAAATTCTAGACTGAGTTATTTAACTTTAACAGCCTTAGAAGTGGTTCCAGATGCTACCATTTGGTCCCTAAGACGTAAGAAAATGAGGATGTTACACTGTGCTTAGTCTTTCTTCTCTATTCTCACTCTCATTGTGCTTTGCCTTGTACGTGTTCTTGACACTTATTTTCTCGTGTACATGCTTTTCCGTTTACGTGTTCATTTAATATAGGTTTTATAGTTTTCCTGCTTTAAATGCTTGCACTTCTTTCCATGGATAAATGCTAAAGCAACAAGTTTTAGGTATTATGACAGAAGGCAAAAGGTTTAATTTTATTTACTATGTTTAATTTTGTTATTATGTATATAGGAATATGGGGTAGTGGTAATCATAATTAGGCTATTGATACTCCAAGCGACTCTAAGCAAAGGAGAGGCAAAAGCGTGATACGATTGAAAAATATTTTGAAAGATAGGAAGGAAGGGAAATTACTACCAATTGAGTTTGACACATGTTAGAACCCAATTGGTGAACACAGGACCAAGTACATGAGCTATGTTAGCCTCCTAGCATGCAACAAGACTAACATTGCCATACAAACTTGGGATGCAGTTGATAATCTCATGAAGAATCCAATTTGGGACTCTATCTAGGTATAGGAACTGACTATTGTAGATTGTATGCAAACTAATACTAAAAAATACAACTGTTTATTGATAACTCTACTTTCAATAGAAATTATTGCAGCTCACTTACAATATTCCCAACAATGAATTCTTGAAGAAGAAGACATTGTCTTATTGAGCTGAGTATTTGAGGGCATTCAAGACACAACTAACTCGTCAGTATGTGCATGGCCGGGACAAAGATGGTTAGCCTTATCCTTCTCCATGTAGCAAGTATCAATTCATTGATGGAGCTACTTGGGAAGAATTTGTTAGACTTTAAACTACAACAGTAGCTGTGGTAAGTTTATATGTAGTAAAAAAGGAATCTTGCATTTCCCATGTTTCTTACTTTTATATGTATTGATTTTAACTACTTCCAATCTTGTAGGAAAAAAGAGCAAAAGCCATTGAACATGCTCTCAAGAATAATTGCCCCCACACAATGTCTCAAGGGGGTTATGTAAAGGCTGAAAGAGACTTGTTGGGGCCAAGAGGAAGAGGCTAGAAGAAAATATTGAGTTTGATCCTAGTGTTACTCTTGCTCCCCCATCTCCAATATGTCACAAAGATAAATGGTTGTACGCTCACTAAAAAAGGATCAGATCATTTACAAGTGATCACACTCGCATGATTGCGAAAAAATTGTAAGTACTACTTCTATTATTTTGTTTTAGTAGACTAATGATATTATTTCTTATGTTTGCTCTTTATATGTTATAGGTTGATATTAAACAACAAGAAGCCTATGGCTCCTTCAATTCAAATGGTAGGAATGACCTCTTGACTATTCCCAAAAGCAAACAAGAGCATGGGGTCTGTGTCAGGGAGATAGAGGAGGTGCCGGTATAAGAGATTATTTTGGAGCATCTCCACGATATTCCCTATATGTACCAAGGGCAGAGCTGGAATCATTGTTATCCACCAAAAGGGCAGAGGCTAGGGCATAGGCAGAAGCTTCAATTGAGGCATGATTACTATAGGGGTTTACAAAGATCCAGGAAGAAATGTTGACCATGATGATGTCAAGGCAACAAGAGCCAAACGCCCCATAATTGCTCTCAAATGATGCATGTCCTAGCACTAAAGGGAGTTATTTCATGGCTGGGCTGGAGTCAGAGGATACTAAACCTTGTGATCTATATATGGAGGATCCTATCGAAAGGAGTGGCACATAGTTCCATCCATATCTTAGGGGCAACTATCCACCACATCTAAATTCAGGAGGATCAGTTAAGAGTGGTAGTTGAAGACATGATAATTGAATATGCTCTTATCCCAATTCCCACTGATGAGGTAAAGACAGTGATTCAGGTGTAACATCCTTACTTTTATACATCTTAGGGACCATTCAATAGCATTTAGAATCACTTATAAGAACTTGGAAGTTCATTAGACAAATCTAGAATTTTACTCTTTCTTGGGTTACAATTTATATAGTATTCCAAATTACACAATGAACTTATAAAAATCATAATTAATTCTATAAAACTTGAAATGAAGTGGTTAAAAAATTTACATGAAGATAACATCTTGAAATTTAAGGAAAAAATTATTTCTAGACCAAATGATTAGCCAATTAATACAGTTTATTCGTTGAAATTTACTGTTCATTTGGTCAAAAATTCTGGAAACAGATTCTGGTCCCTTACTTTAGAAATTCATTTCTCTTGATATACACATCCAAATGAAACGTTCTTCCTATGCACTTAAAGCTCTAGATGTTTTCTACATGATTGTAAAATTTCATGAAATAATTCCTTCATTTACAAGGTCAAACTGAAGCCACAACAAAACTGCTTCAGGACCTACATTTTTACCATTTCAGTTTTCTTTCTTTTACTTTCAATAATTGTTCCAGCATGCATAAGCCACCAAATAAGCTTCTCAATATTCATATACATCATGTACATATGCCATAAGTATTACAAATAGTTTTATCACATAGATGGACACCTTATATGGCATTTATATACATAGATAATCCATAGCATATGCTAGGATCTCAATTACTTCCATTCCTTTCTTCCATTCTTTAGCTCTTCTCCATGCATACATTTTCCATCATGCTTGAACTAAATTGGTTGGTTATGAGAGAGTAAGATTCTAGGGAATCTCAATAGCAAACATTACCACTTAAATATGCAAGATGGATGCTAATGCATGATATATAATTTCATTAAACCTTCTTTGATTAGTGTCATGCCATAATGCTATATACTTTTACACAAAGTGCATGGCCATGGAAAACATGTTATTCACAATACATTCAACATCATTTATCATGTCACAACATCATTCAAATATCATATACATGTCAACACATAAGCATACCACATCAAGTACATAAAGAGGTAAGTTTACTACCTTGCACTTAAGCTTTTCTCTTGATCTTTTGCACTTGTTCCCTAGCTTTCCAACCATGAAGCCTTTATGTTAATCACTTCCCAACATTTTCTTGTACATTTCAAGGTCCTAAAAATATTCATATTCATCACATAATTCATTAAGACTCATGAACTCCAACCATGTTCAAGACTAACCATGTTACACTCTTTATTATCATAACTTTCTCTAATCTTCACTGATCCACTTGGCTCTTGAACCAATTGATGTCTTGACTTTACCCTACAAATTTTATCTTTTAAATCCATTTATGAGCTTAAAATCATGAAATTCCAGCTCCTTCATGGCCTACTGTACATAACTGAATACATGCACACAATTCTTTCAAAAATTCTCATTTTGATTCTAATGCTTCCAATACTTGTTTCTCCACTTTACCCCACACAACATTTCATTTTAAAACCATTGGAAGCATCAAAATCATGAGATTCCAATCACTGTTCATGTGAGTGAACAGTAACTATAAAGGATTTCAAAAACTACAATCTTCAAAATCTTTCCAATCCTACATAAAATTATCATATAAATTCAATGGAAGCATTAAATCATTGAAATTTCATTTCCTTCCCTAATGAACAGTGCATACCAAATAGGTTCACCCATAGCAAAGTCAAGAATATCAACTTGATTCAACAACCAACTACTTAACTAGCTTATTTAATCTTCAATCGTATGTCTCTAACTTTAATTTCTTCTTTTCCCTTTCATTTAAGGTCTTTGGGAAGCACCACCCCTTAGAGAAAACTCAATTTTTTCTCCATGAAAACCCTAAGTTCAAGCTCCCAAATCAAAGGAAAATAAGCTAGAAGAGATTGCTTCCCTTTAATTTTTAGCTTGCTTGAACTTTGGTACCTTGAATTTTCTTTGTCTTGGCTTGAGTTTTCATTTTACAAGAGTTTCCCCAAGGGTTCATGTGCTTCACGATTTTGGGCAGATTTGAGGGGGTATTTATAGAAAAATCTTGGTGGAAATCAATGGTCAATATTAGTTTGTACACTATTTGATCTAATGGCCCACATTTAATCTTGGATTTTACTTTTTCAAAAAGATAATTATGACATCATACATGACATCATCAAGGGAAAACTCAAGGCGACAACTCATGGGGTTATGTGGTGTAATTCTAATGGGGGAAGAATGTTCTGGAAAAATTCTAGTCTAATCCGGTACCAGCTCGGTCCTATTCCCCAAAAACTGGACTGTTTTCTGTTCCTAATTTTTTTAATATTCTAGGATATGTATTATGTCCTAGAAATCAATGTCTAGGCTTATCATACCATTGACATTGTTATACTAAGTATTTATCTGCCATCCATCCCTTGGGAGATGACCAAAATACCCTTAGTGTCCTTTCTTACACTATATTAACCCTAAAGGCATAATTGTCATTTTACCCCTCTTTGTACTTCCTCAGGCCATATATTGGCTCTAAATAATCATATTTATACTATATACCATGTTTTTAGCCTATCTCAAATGACCAAAATGTCCTCCATCTATCACTGGTACAATATGGGCATCCATGGGCATTTTCATAATTTCACACTTTTTATAGACACTGGCCCCTTCTACTGATAAACTGGTACCCTAGGTTTTGGGCCCTCCTTGGTGTCATCATGGGCCTATATATGAGGTAATCTGATTTCAGTCTACCCAAGCTTACATACTGCTAAATCCTATAATCGAATCACAGGTGTTCTCAAACTCCCATCAAAATTCACTTATATGGGAATAACTTTTTGCCTTCAACCTTTTCTAATTTTCATTTAGGTCCCTTTCTTTCTTCAAGACTCATTTAACCTTTACCATTTCTTTTGATCTTTGTCATAATCCTTTCTAAATTTCTTTCCACTATCAGTATTATACAGATAGGGAAAATTAGGATATGACATCAGGCAAATGGGATTTTCATATTATAGCCAAAGCATCTTGTTTTGAATCATGTCGCGTTATCCCCAAGTGAACTTCCTGTAAGGAATTGGAAGACACGCAGCAGAAATTAACTACAAAATTTTTCCATTCCCTGCTAGGATCTACCATATGTGTTTAAGTCAAGTGGAAAGAAGTATTACCCTCAGTATTCAGTCGCGACTTTCTCAGCTTCTGGTTGTGACTTCCACAGCTTCTCTCCGCAGCTCGTGATCTCTTTTCGATCACAAGAAGTCGATGACTCAGGTCAGCTTCCTCTATTGGTATCCACACGAACAGCGTTCTAACTACGAACGACATGCTAGCGCCTCCTGTCCCTCCAGGGCTTACTCAAGAATTTGTCCTCTCCGTCTCTATTTCGGCAGTTTCTTATCTGCAAACCTTTTGCGGATTCCCGTTCACACTTTTTTCTGTCCCAACCCTAGCTCCTAAATATCAGATATATAGGATGCTATGCGTGTTACCACAGACTTGGATTTTTGGAATTAATCTTATATTAATTCTAAAATTAATACAATATCATATATTGTATAATTTGATAAAAAACTAATTAAATAAATAATGTTTGTAGCCCATTTATTTAATTTAAAATAAATATAAGACAGAATTACATTTGATTTATTCTCATAAATCAAATTTGAGATATCATATCAATTTGAATTTTAAATTCAAACGTGATAGAGATTTAATTTTATCCTTATAAATTAAATCTTGTAAATATCTCTTATATGAGATATCATATCAATTTGAATTTTAAATTCAAACGTGATAGAGATTTAATTTATCCTTATAAATTAAATCTTGTAAATATCTCTTATATATATAATATATATATATATATATATGAATTTATATATATACGAATATAAATATAAATAAATATATACATCCACCCTGGATCATTCATTGAATCTGGACATGTCTTAGATTCAATGAATCTGGACATCATAGCTCGTGTTGGGCTATTTTGTGTGTGACCCTGTAGGCCCATATGAAGTTGGCAGTGGGCCATTTACTATATTGACTCACAAGTTACAGGCGGTCTCTAGCAAGACATTACGACTACCCAAATCATATGAGGATCGATGAACGATGTAACATTTTATACAACCATATCATGTCCCTTTTGTCACACGATATTTTGGTCATGGATGAGGCATGGAGAATGTCATCCTCCTATTCCTGCCGTTACTTTCTCTATCCCTGAGTAGTCTGCCTATAGAAATAGAACTACCTTTCCATTACAGTATGGCTATACATTTCTCAGACTCACTCATCGAGGGGCCCAATAATATCTCTCTACGAATGTGAGGGACAAATTCCATCTTAACCATTCACATTCCTCCGCATGGAAAACCACTAAGCCCGAACATAGTCTTTATGATCACTCGGTCAAAAGTGACTTTTGACTAGGTCAAAGCTGAGCATTTGTCCTGTAGGAATCCATGATGATCTCAGGTCAAAGGGCATAGTGACATGGTTTGTATATGAGAGAAGCTTATGACTTAACCCATGCAGCTCTCTCATAGCGGGTCGGTCCAATACCTTGTACTCTTACATTTGCCTATGACTTTGATTTATATCTCTATACATCTTCAAAGTCATACTGGTCTTATTTCATCTTTGCTCCCGCATAGATGACTGACCAGGGACATTTAGGATAAGATCATGAGTTATCCAAGAATGGTCATCACAGTAAATATGCAAATAATATGATAACACAATTAATAAATTCATAAATCAACAATGTTCATAAGATAATGATTGGCCCCTAGAGCACAAATTCCAACACTTCCCACACCTCCTAATTTGATTGCCATGTAATGTGTGATCTGATTGGCATCTGACGAAACGTTCCAAGTGGATACATTACCTATGGATTCAGTTGTGGGTGATGTGGGGGCACCTGCCTTTGTTGACCATGCAGATATAAAATATGTTATCACTCCTAGGAATGAACTAACCTCCGGGTGCATCCAAGTATTTTTTTATGTAAGTCTAATTTAAATGTAAATATATATAATAACAAAATTCATGTTTGCTGAGTGCTTTCATTAATTAACGTCATGTTTACATTAACTGTTAGTACATGCAAGCTAAGTTAGTTTCCAAGGGCAAATAAGGTCAATTCGGATTCTTGTGCCCATTTTAGATTTATGCAAAAGGGACCTCCCAATCTTTAAAACTTTAGTACATTTTAAGGAGGATTGGTGAAACCGATATTGATTGTTTCTTTGCACCATATATGCAGAAGTAAGAATAATAATATTTCATTTTATTTCATACTAGTTTTGTATTTGCTTAATGCTAATAATCATTATTATGTAATTAATTTCTATAACAATCATTGGCAATTGATCATACTATTTAAGCATGCTTATAATTTTTTTTTGTACTCCCTCCACTATAAGCCATTGGTTGATACTAAAATGATTATGAACACATGAGTTTTCTTCCTTACAGAATAATGGTGTTTGTAATAAATATGGTATTTGTAATAAAAAGGTTACTAAGTTCATAACTTTGGTCATAGGGCTGTGAGGACGTTTGCAATTGCAATGGGTCTTAAGAAAGCCAACTCAGTGAGAGATCCTAAATGGATCACACCAAAGGTAATAAAAGTGTTAGGTCTTATGCTCCACAGTTTTTTGCTGCCGACACATAATTTTGTTCATGTTAATATTACAGAGTCGAAGGTAACCCAAAAAAAGTAAATTATGTGGCTTCTACATGGTTAAACACATGATCAATATCATCTTGTCAAAAAGTACTAACCTAACTGAGGAGATAAATTGTGTTTTTAATGATTTCATATTTCTTGTCAATTTAATATATATTAGTAATGCCTTAATTTCTTCTATTTTAATTTGATGTTTCATATGTTTGATCAATCTAACCTATTTTATGAACAAGATATTGAGGACCAGCGCAATATTTGGGCTGAGTTTTTTGTTAAAATCATTCATTCCCAATAGTATTTGTCATTAACATAATACATTTTTTATTTTTCTGTTCAAATTGTTGAAATTTTTATTGAATTTTGTTAAATGAATAATGTAATGAGCAATTGAAGATTTCTATCTGCTATCTTGAACTCTATCTCTGCTACAGTCTGAGTTGGTATATTTGGGCAATTTATTCATAATGCTTCAAGGGATAAGGTTAATAAAATATTGAAAGGGTCATTTTTTAAAAAACTATATTTTAATTGGACAAAGAATACTAGCAGGTATAGAAACAATAAGTAAATATTACAACATCTACACCAGTTGTTATTATGGTAAGGTGTAGAAAAGTGATTAATATACACTGGGTGTAAACACAACCGGTGTAAAAAATTTGATTAATCTATTCACATAACCCGTGTAGATATTAGTAAATTCTACTCTCGATTTCAAAAGCGACCGGTTTAAATTCTACTCATTATATACCGATGAACCGCCTGATTTAAAAAGTGTACATTTTCTACATGGTCTGTTTCTACACCGGTCATTGTCTGGTGTAGAATACCATTTTTAACCGATTTAAAAAGTTTTTTTTACAGTAGTGACGGCTACTTCAATGAGTCCAATGGCTACTCGACTAATTGATTTTTAAGACCCAACAATAAAAGAAGGTACAGTAAATGCAAAGAACAATGTATAACATTTACCGAGCATTGATTACTACATTCATTACTACTCTGTTTTACTATGTTTCCATTCTCTAACGGAGCATTTTAATCTTTCAGAGACTTAAAAAGTTTGATATTTAGTGTTTATCATTATCACTCTACTTGAGAGAGAGTTAGCCCAACTTTTATCCATATGTTTTCCACAAAGGTAGGACATGCCTTTTCGTCTAGAAGAACTATTTTTTTAGAGTAAAGATGCATTTTAAATATAGTTTAAGAAATCAATTCAAATATTTCATATATTATATGTGTCCATGGGCATAGCTGAGACTTGATCCAACCAAATCACTCCTTTTCGAGTCATTGTAATTTGTAGGCTTGAATTATAGTATGATCTTGTGCCTTCAAGAACCGTCTCGATCCTTCTTCACTTTGAGCCATGTTTTGCAGAAGCCCTACATCATAAATCATTCATTTTACTTTGTATATATGTTACTTAATGTATATTAAATATAAGAAACATTACAATTATTATGGGGGAAAGTATTTCTTATCAATAACCTGATACTAGAAGAAGCTGATTATTGTCCATTTTCTCCAATGAACTAAACTTTTAGATCAATTCACCTTCACGAAAGGATGAAGAATACTATTTGTATTTCTTCCCTTGCTCAATATTCTATAAAGGAATAAGATCGTCACTTTAAATTTAAAATGTTGCAATCATAAAGAATATAACAATATATAATCAAAAGTTAAAAATTTATAGTGATACCATGCCCCAAAAACCAGGTTAGAGATACCAACGCCCAGAGGAGAATGACAAAGGACTTGCCATTTCACAGCAACCTAGTTGCGAGGAAAGGGAGAAGAAAGTTCAGTAGTCACGTGTACCATGGATTCATCTCCAATAACTGTCCAAGTAACAAATACTTGAAAGGACTACTGTACCTCCAGCTTTAAAACCTTAATACATTAAAATAAAAATCCATGTTTAATTATTCTATATAACACTAAAAAAGAATATTAAAGAGAAAATAGAAGTTTTATAATCACCTCTATTATTTACAAGTTCTGCCCATAGCCCTCCGGAACCAGCATGATTAATCTCCTATAAAATAAATCGTTAACGTCAGTATCAGACACGGAAACAAAAGAAATACAACATTTATACTATTGCAATACACATTCACCTCAAAAATGCGCCAAAATGTTCAGGAATAGGCCGTCCGGATCGAACATCTACATGTATTGTTGCATTGAGGGCATTACATTGAGAGGAAAGGGCTAATAGCATGAGCAAAAGGGTACAAATTTTGTACGAAGACATTTTTATTATTTACTTTGTACACCATTATTTCTATCTCATTCAACTTGTCCTTACAAGTATTTATAATCATGGCCTAGAACTAAATATAGACTTATTGTTAACCTAAGAGATATGATCATACGTTTCAGCCAACTATTTCCGGCAAATATACCCAAAAATCTTGTCTATGGTGTAGATATTTTAGGCAATGAAACTTTGGATCAAGGTCCCTAATACTTTGTGACAAATTACGAGTTAAATGCGGTGCTTATACTTTAAAGTTTGAATTTCGTTTAGGCACTAAATAAATATAGATGACTGCTTTTAGTTTATCTTAGAAAACATCTTGGATATGTTTCTTATATCCGTTGAGATACGTTTGTAGTTCAAATTCTTAAAAATCAATTGATCTTAATTATGAGGCCACAATTTTGGGAGTTCCTATTTTGCTTTTGACATGTAAAAATAATTATCTTCTTTCTTTAATTTTTCACCTCTCATTTTCATATTTTGAAGATTCCCCCTGTTTCAGTTTTTTTTTTTTTCAAATTTAGGTCGTCATGCGTGAAATTTACGGCTTAATCTTTATCTGGCGAGCTCCAACCTATTAAAAACGACCCGAGAACAAAAAATCAATTTGAGCAAGGTTTGTGAGAAGGACTCAGCAGATAGCAATGGCCCAGGTCAAATCAAGGAATTGCGTATGGAAAAAGTATGGACCATGATTTAGAAACCCAACCTAGGATGTTTATTTCTATTAAGAAGACAAGCAGCCCAAGAGATTAGATTGGCTATTCTTCTAGGTATAGTGCCTAGGGCGATTGGCAACTTGAAGTGGGACGTTTGGGATGTGTGAAGATGAAGTGTAGTGCATATAGGGATTGGCCAACATGATATTCTAAGTATAGGAAAGTCTGTAGTGATGAGAAAGGCAAGAATGCTTTACTGGTTTGTCTAAATAATAGGGTCTCTTTCCAACAAGGGAAGAACACAAATAAGAATAAGCTAGATAAGGAGAAAAATCTCGTGCTGCATAGAATTTAGATTCTAAAAATTTGATGGACGTTCCTATTGATGTGAAAAACTCTAGAGGCAACCTATTACACTCTATTGAGTTGAGCAAGGTTGTTTTTATAGCTGGTGAAGCAAGGTGTGGTGGAAAGCTGTCAACGACCACCATAGAACCATGATCATCTTTATTTGGAAATGTCAAAGTTTAGGGGCTACCTCGACAGTTCGCATTTAAAGCAACATGGAAAAAAGTATAAGCCCCAGTATGTTTTTTTGGTCCGAAACTAGAATGAAAACTAAAAAAATTACAAAGATTAGACAAAAGTTTAAGTGTGTTACGGAATATTATGTTGATCCTGTGAGCTAATAAGGTAGTTTAGCTTTATTATGGGTTAAGGAGGTTAAAATTGATAATCTGTTTGCATTAAAGAAAATTATTCATGCTAAAACTTTTGAAGGACGTGTGATGGCATGGGCTTAGGGCCCTTCCAAAAATATTTTAAAAATTTTCTCTCTTGCCTTGATTACCGCCACTCCCATCTCTCTATCCCCCCCCCCACACCACTATCTCTCTCTTCCCCTCCCCCTCCCCCTCCATATCTCTCTCTCATTGCGCTATTGTCTTAGCGAGAGCCCTGTGGATCAGAGCCTCACTTCCACAAACTCATGAGAAGCATCTCCGGCGAGGAAGTGGGTGGCAACCACGAAGGATGAGAGCCTCAGCGAGGTTAGAGTCAGATGGGCAAAGCGAGAATGGATTGTAGCTTTATTGAGGACATTTTCAGAGCTTTGTTGAATTCGTTTCTGAGATTTGCTCAAGCATGTTTTGAATCACGTATCCAACATTTCCTCAACTGGATCTTCTGTAAAGAAAAGTATAGAGAAAAAGAACAAGGATTGCAAGATGAAACTAACTCAATGAGGGCATCACAGATTCCGTGTCCATGGATAATTTCAATGCTTTAGAAATTTAAACAATGAACAAAGTAATCGAGATTTTTAGGAAAAATGTTTTCGCTTGCCTTGAAGGGTGTATTGAAGGGGCTGGTGCCATGGGGGCGGTGACAACGCCGATGACTTTGGGAGTGGTTGCAGATATGCAGGATTGACTATAAATGAAGTGGTGCACCTAAGAATTTCTCAACAAAAAACAAGAGGAGTGTGGAAGAGAGATAATGAGTGCAATGATACTAATATAAGTAATTAAAAAGGACAAAATGGAAAATAAACACAAAATTTGAAACAACGTCACAAGTCAAGGTGAGGCATGGATCGCCACAATCTTATCATATATATCATATACATCTCTCAATACGCTTGTGTATGAAGCAAACTAAAGGAGTTTGTCTTTTGTGTATATTACAAAAATTAGGACCCGTTTCATTTAACCCCTTGTAGGCCTCCAATGGTAATAAGGATTGCATAACTAGGAGGAGAGATGCTTGGTTACTCCTTACACTAGTAATAAGTATTACCATGGTAATTCAATTTAGTAATCTCCATACCTCCACATTGGGTATCATCATCCTCTTGGGCATTTTTGTGCTCACAACTTGGCTGGTTCTCAAAACCAAATGCATGGTTTACACAGTTAAAATTGCTTCAATACATACTTTTAACTTAACCGACGCAAATAACCTCAAAGCTAATTTGGATCTTAATTACCACAATACTATTTCCCCGCTAATATTGCAAATGAAATAATGTTGAATTCGACCGTCACTATTGAACACATTTAGAGAAGCATTGTCTTTTGCAAACTGACTTTCAAAGAACACTATAATACTTCACCCAATCCTAAATAATTAATCAATTATTTCATTGTGAGGTGTTCAGCTATTTTTATCACAAAGCATGGTTTCCATACACACAAAAAAAAAACACTTTTTACCCTATCCAAACACTACGTAGTGAATGATTTTTGGTCGATGATTATTCAACTACTTCTTTAACTTGGAATCAATTCAAGTCTTCAAATATTATATTACTATTAAAAAGTTCTACCAATGCCCTTGTAATAAATGACATGACAGTTTTCTTAGAGGTCACAGATTCAATTGGACTTATAACCTTAATCGTGACAGTACTTGTCTTTATAATTCAAAAAGAAAAGAAAAAGCTCCCAAACGTAACGCATGACATCATCTGCTCTGGCAATGGAAATTGAAAAGGCAACAAGGCATATAAACTACAGAAAACGAAATAAATAAAGGTTGCGTGAGTATTATACAACTCTTAGCACATACAACCAGAACAAATTACCAAAGAATTGAGCATATTGCATCATTAAATACTCACAATCTAAATGGTAATTTAACGATGTGCCTAAAATGTATGAAAGGGGAACCCAGTTTGATACAAACGAGACAAATCAGTATTGTTAATACATACAGAGACTACAAAGTAGAGTGACATCAAAGCATTGATTATAGATGCAGCTAGGCTGTGGAGAGCATAGGGAGGCCAATTGCTTAGGTTAGTGAAAGAACCAAGGAAAAGGTTTACCGATAAGAGAAGACATTAGATGCAGAGATAGATAATGAGAACAAGTCATAGATTACTCATGGCATAACAAGCCTGTCTTCATATCAATAGTAACTCATGGGCATTTTCTTTGTATGTAAGAAGCTCCATGCTCTTCATACCTATCAATTGCACATACCAATTTAGTACATAAAAACATTATATGGGAAAATTTGAAAGCCTAAGCCCTACATATCAATCAATTTCAGTTGGATAAAATTTAGTACTGGCTATCAATTTCATTCATTTAAGCTTAATTAAGAAACCTTTCCCTCATTAATTAAACCGATACAAAGGAATCCAAAGTGTGTTATTCGGGCTTATTAAATAATTATCTACTTCACTTGAATTCAATGGGAAGATTTGAAGGCCAAACTTGACAGTTGGCATTATGTTTTTCAGGTAAAGGTTGTCCACAGTTTTCTTTTTGATCAATTAAGTCCCTATGAAGCCCCCGAGAATTTAAATTTCTCATACAATATTAAGTCCCTATGAAGTCCATATTAAGTCCACAGTTTTCTCAGCTACAATAGAACACAATCTGCAAAGCATCGGGCAAAGAATTTAAATTTCTCATACAAGCTTTGACAAATAATCGATACTTACTCAGACTTGGAAAACCACATTTGCTGGAAGGAGCCAAGAGAAGCCAATATGCTTCCACCTATCCACACACTGCATAATTCACAGCCATAAGCAAGAGGACACTCTTTGAAACGTATATGGGTATACGTAAATATCATGAGCTTACTCCTCTAGTTATTAAACAATGATATAAATCATGCTGCAGCAGTGGCCAATGTTTATAAAACATTCAAAAAAAAAAAAACAGATCATTTCAAATAAGGCAAAACAAATACCTCGTTATAAACTGTATTATTAAGCACCTAATCCTACAACAGATGTAATATGAATCTGTTAATTTATCCAAATTATGATACGTTCCAGGTTCATTAATTCATATAGATGAAACTAGATAACTGCCAACCACGTAATATAACAAAAGCCCTAGAAACCTTCACGTAACCAAATCTTTGGCCCTACTTCACAAATTTCAGTTTAAGTCTTCCTCAATTATCTTAAGTACTAGGTTCATTGAGTCATACAAAAGGAAGTATAAAGCTTGCTTTTACAGCAAGACTAGGACTCAAACAGTGCTTTTCTACATGTAAGCATAGCCACTTCATAGGACTAGTTAAATTTAAATGGGCATTATGTTGACTTTAATTTAGAACTTAAATATCAACTCATGGTCTCCTTAATCGAATCAGTTATGTTCTTATCATTTGAGACAATAAAGTTGCACTAGAAATCACAACATGAAGCATTTAATCCCACCCATTTTCATTAGCATTCATGAAAGTGGTTAAATGAATATATTAATGAATATTTTTAGGCCAACAAATGTGTTAACACATTAAGAAAAAAGAAAGAGCCAAAATAAGGCGTAGTATCAAAGGTTATTGTAACAAACTGTATCGTTAATGACCAAGAGCATAATTAACAATATTGACAGGATAATTAATCCCACCTGAACCTCCTTTCAGTTGAATTTCCACTAGCCAGCACTTTTACTCTAGCAGCTTGAGGGGATTCCTTCATCAGAAACATACTATTCAGTTCTTAACATTTAAACTAATCACTCTAATTACTGTGAAGGAACATACCATCACATGCAACGAAAAAGTTCAAACAGTCCTGATGTATTTATTACTACCATGAGCACGCCTGTAAATCTTTCTCAAATTCAACTGGTTTTTTTTTTATTTGGGGGCCTTACAATAGTAGTTTGCTTACATCAATAAACAATCATTAAAATATATATGTTCCCATAATAGTTTATAAATAATACTTACAATGTACCCAAATCAGACCAATATTTAATTGTTGACACATCAGAGCATGCGGTGATTTCCAGACTGGAGTTGAACATGGGAATGCAAAGCTAAGTAGGGACTTAGAAGTGGGAATACATGGGGTGACTGGTGTATGCTTTTTCTAGATGCCCAAGCACCCACTCATCAACCGAACTTGACAAGGGGGCCAGCCATGGCCTAGATCGTTTTTGGTTTACTCTTGTTTAATCCAGGAGATGTTTGTGAATATCCTGCCCACCATTGAGTTTACTAAATTTGGAAGAGGGACATTATTTGTTGGGTAAATATAGTATCATGGGAATTTGTCATTAATGATGCTTTCATCTGAATTCTAAATTGATCCCTGACAACTAGATGGCTTCAAGAATGGTTTATTTAAGATAAAAAAAAAATCAAGTCCAGTGTCAGCAAAACAATGGGAGTCATTAACAAATGTGTGCACTATCACACCTGCATGTAATGCTAGGGTTTGTCTCATTGAAAACGACAAACTACAATAAAATAGACCAGAAATACTTATCCTGCCTCTAAGCAATATAGCATAAAAACATGCTCATTATCCATATCAATGAGCCTCTAAATATCCACAGGTGGATGACAAACTAATCTGGATACCAGGCATTACTGATAGGGACTTTTTTCAGCATCAACTACCAGAATCCCATTGCAGCATTATAGATAATTGTAGAAATAAGAGTGACAGAGAAGAATAGAAAGAGAATAGAAGAGAAACCGGAATTATACCAAATAACTCATGAGTTCAAAACATAAGAGAATAAGACTAAGGATAGCCTTATTTATAAGTGATTGGTAATCTTAATCCTAATTAAATATTTAATAATATCAAACCTAATATCTTATATAATATCTAATACTAATTCTAATTAGATACTCTAGCCCTTTTAATTATAAAAAAATAACAAAATAACTTAACTTTAACAACTTATTTATATATTACATATCACATTGATGCTTCTTCATAACCCAATCCAGGTTAGCGCTGGATGGGAATCTTGATTAGGGAAGGAAAAAAGCGCTGCCTATCCAGTCACCACTCAAACCATAGGTTAGATAACATTCCTTGAAACATTGTTTTGGTTGGTTTCTTCTAGTGAAATGCATGCACTTCAACTATTGGACATGGACTTCTCTCAGTTGAAGAACTGAGCTTCATGAAAAACAACTTATTCTAAAATACTTTTGTTTTAAAAACATTTATGAGTGAAAAGTTTCTTACAACTCCTCAAAAAGAAGACTACCATAAATCCTATCCTCCAGAAGATTTAAAGGTAAAGCATGGTGACAAGTTTTAAAACAAGATTTCTAATTCTAATTGTTGCATCAAAGCTGTATCTTTAAGCAAAATCAGCCCCTGAAGTTATTAAAAATTATAATGAAGGAAACTGGTAACAGTGCATAAAATTGAAATCAGCTTCCTAAAAAAATTTACCTCTAATAAGTCTTTCTCAAGGCGTTCCTTCAATTGTTGCATTGAAGCCGTACCACCAGCAAGCTGCATAATGAAAATTTTCATCTAAAATTATAAACTAGAAGACAGGGGATCCAACCCCAAACATATGAAAAAGTCCCAAAGCATAGTTGGTAATGGTCACAGCACACTTGCTATAGGGGCCCATGGGCATCACCATGCGCAAGAGAAAGGATAGGGGTGGGAAAAAGATCGAGAAATAAGAGACGCAATGATAATGTGGTATAGGATTTATATGCTGCACACCACAGTGTTCCATTGAATTTTGCAAAGCCGCAAGGGTTGCATGGCACAAAACTCTGGCCCTATGCCACATGACATGAGGCATGTGGTCACACCTCATGAACAATGTACCAAAGCTTCGGCAAGCTAAGCTACTTACATGTACAGACCATCACAGATGCAGGAACATGCCAGTGTACAAATAAGGTAATATAAAATCTCACCAGTATGCTACTAAATAATTCTCTTCGGATGTCCACGTCACACTTGTTAATACTCTCTATAACCTGCACATAAATCAGAACAGTGAAATCATGAGAAAAGGAAGAAAAATTAAGCCCAAGGACATACATTTTAAATATTTTATTACCATCTGAGGCAGACCTCGAACTGAAGGAGCAATCTCTGCATAGCTCTCCATGCCAGGAATAGTCTGCTGATTAGGAGGAAATTTAGTGCACAATACCAGACAAAAAGTGGCACCGACTGTGAAGATAATTATATAAGCATTGAACACCGTATAAAAACGCACATAGTTGAAGCCACCTATCCAAGCCAATGTATAAAATCTTTTCTTTTTAAATTCGAAAATCTTAAATGGGCAAAAAATATTGAAGTGGCTTAAATATTTAGCTTTAGCTTCAAATCAAGGGTACTAGAAACCAGAAACTAAGCAAACTGAATAAATTCCATCATGCAGTTAAATGTGTCACAGCATACCCCAAAAAAAGCAACAAGATGAAAAACATCAGCATCAAAGTTAACAAAGACAGGTAATAATGCGTGCTACTATGATATAAGGGTATTTACATGTAAACATGTTTAAGATGGCACAACAATTTCCAGAAAAGTCTACGCAAAAGAGCAATGAACATCAATAATCAATGGATCTCCTTCATTGCAAGGTAAGCAAAAAACGTTTGCACATACTAAAGGAAAGAATTCAGTGTTGTTTGTCATTTGAGATGCCGCAATTCCATTTCTTATTCTGTTAAGTGACTGAGAATTTTGGATGATTTTAATTAAACAAATGCATCCTGACCTTTCCAACTTCATCTTATATGCCTCTTTCTACCCTACATACATCAAGGTTAGCATCATATCCTGCTGATCCCAACAGTAAGTCACAATATTGGGGTGGTCACTGTTGTACAGTAAAGAAGGTTCAGGCAGCTGGGCGGACATGCATATGCAAGATCCTCTTAAATTACAAGGACATAAGGATTTCAATAACAAGACCATAACCCAAGATCTGGGCATCGCAATCAACAGCCAATTTTTGCATAATTTGTGTGGCTAAACTGAATTCTAAAGAACTGACACAAGAAAATCTCAACATTTGTCAGTCTTGCCTAAATCGAATTCATTCAGAGGAATAGATGATTCAACCAACTGATTAAAATTTAGCATTTACGTACACCCGGAGTATATCAAAAATACTTTACACCAGATGAACGAAAATGCGTACAGATGCAGGCTACAGACCTGGACCAGGGATGGATTAAAAAGAACATCTGGAATCTTGAATCTATCAGCTCCGATTTCAATTGTCCTGTTTATAACAAGTTAATACAATCAAAACAACAGATGGAAAAGGCCATAAACCAGAAGCAGAAAGTAGGTAATGAAGTGACAGAAATCATTGCAAATACACATGGCAAAGAGACTAGAAATAGGTACATCAAACATTAGCATAGATATTCAATTTTCATCATAATTTCTATGAGAAAAATTAACTTGGACTCACTGGCCATCAGGAAGTTCATATGGGGTCATCGGAATGTTTGAGTATGCCCTCTCTGCCACAGAAAAGGAAGAATAAGGAATGTCAAATACAAGATTAATTATGACCATCTCATATAAGATAGCCATGAAGAATTAACTTAAAAGGAATATATGTTTGTCAAAGCAATGAAATGCCTTTTGTTTTTGGATAAAGGAGAAAGCAAAGAAAACTCATTAAATATGATCTATCAATGTAAGGCAGTAAAGAACAAGTAAATCAAGTCATATAAGGATGCATGTTTTGAAAAGTCTTGCTTCCATGTAAAATGTATAAAAATTAAAACCGATGCCACAATATATAAGGCAGTCATCCATACATATCTTAGAGAAATCAATAAACACAGTGCAAAAAATCAACAGTATTCAAACAGGATATGAAAACAGGCACACAAACCATCATATGGAGTATCAGGAGCTCGGCACACACATTCCTTGATATCACTAGCAATCACCCGCTATCACAAGAAAAAAAAAAAGTCAACAAATTTAATGGAAAAAATTAAAGACAAATCCTTTGGTTATCCACAGACCTGGGAGTAAAGTTTGTAGCTTTCAGTTGTATTGGGAAAATCAACATCTACAGTCTGTAAGCAAAAGATAAATTATTCACCTAAAGTAATATAGTAGCAATATATTACATTCAATAATTACGCATATGGATCTAAATGATACAAAAGTTCAAAATAAAAAATTCTTGTTATAAACTTGGCACTGTTGCCCTGAAGGCATCAATGAAACTAGATTTTGAAATCCTGTTCTACCAAAAATTTAAATTTAGGAGAAAGCATAAAAAAGAAAACCATAATGCTTTGTTTCTACAGCTAAAAGAAAAATATTAGAAGAAACAAGTTACGTTACTAACAAGTAAATAAAATGCAATCTTGATATACCTGAAACTCTCCAGGCCGGATTTCCTTTCTCTTAAATGAATACCGGGGTTTTATCTGAGATAACATAGTAAAAAGAGGAAGATATCAATAGCCAAATAAAAAAATGCAACTTTACTTCAAATGGAAATTGGAGCAGAAAATAAAGTCCAACGTTTGCCACTCACCACAATACCTTTGCTTTCCAAACTTTTCATCAAGCAATCCGTAAGAAACTCTCCTCCAATAGGAGAAGTTGCAACTGCCTGTTGTAAAAAATAATACATGATACAATGAAATAGTAACATTTTCCCTCCAAGAAAGAATGAAAGGCAAGATGCATGAATAGTGTATGTGAAGATATATTTGCAAACAAATAAACAGTATTCCCTTACTAAAGGTGTGCAATTAAACAATGAAGTGGAATTTGTATCAGAGCTTTCACATATATGAAGACTGCCTTAGTTTTACAAATCATCAGAGTATTATCATCATAACAATAAAATTCATGTGTCTCATCTGCTAAACTTGTATCAAAGGAGACTATATGATTAGAAACCCTTGTATACAGGTTATTTTCTCAAATATAATAACACAAATGTTGTTTTGCGTCATAACAAATATAGTTTATCATTCATCTTTTATAATTATTGAAACAACTCTCCTACATATACTTATAACCTGCTTCAATAATTAACTAATGCACCAAACCTGTCAGTGGTCAAGCTAAATTTTAAAGATTGGTTATTGGTGCATATAAAGAAATGAAACAGTAAATCACAACTTCTAGGAGATAATTTAGATAATGAGCAATACCTTTTGAAGAACATAACCATCATGGACAGGTGCAACAGTAGTTGATCCTCCACCACTGAGTGATTAAAATAGAGGAACAACTACTCATCAACAACTATTCCAGCATTGTATTGCAGTATATTAGAGAATAAAAATCACATGCATGCTCCTTGGAAGATACCCAATTTAGTCAATCCACTTCGAATCTTAATGGAATTCTCATGTTTTGTTTAGATATATATCCTTAATCCAGTTAACATTAAGTATAAATGAGACATTTAAGGAAAAAATACAAAATTATCACTTAACTATATATATCTTGAAATCTAACAACGCAAGAACAGATATCCACAATCAAATCAGGTACGTCAATTAACATATCTCCAAAGAACAATATCCAAACTACTAGCCAGACGTGACATCTCTTACCCATCAACAACTAATGCTGTGGCACGCCCTGATGCAAAAGATGTAAGAACCTGGCGTTAAACAATAAACCCTTATTAATCAATTCCTAAAATTTGTCAATATCAAATATAAAGTTAGAAAAAAAAATTCCAATAATTATTCCTGTTTTGCACAGTCATTGTTATGCTTCAATGAGGAGGTATAGAGAAGTGAAGAACTATTCACTTACAGCATTCTTGGCCAGAAACAAAGCAGGTACTTTGTACTTCTCAAACATCAGTTCTGCTGTCCTGTAAGATACAGAACAAACAAAACTGTAAATGTGGATGAACCAAACTGAAAATACTTGACATGAAATAATCTGGTTGTACTACAGATAAAACCAAATCAAAAAGAAAGAAATAAGGATGGACTACCTTTCTCTCTGTTGTTGAGTGTTAGAAGAAGGTTCTGCAAGTAGCATCGGATGCTCTTTAGGATCCATCAAAAGGCATTCTCTAAAATCATTGTGACCAATCACAAGTTAAGCAATTTTAGTGTATAAAAGAGAAAGAATGATATCCGGAAACTTACAAGGCAAAAACAATAAGAAAACAGCAGGGGGGAACCCATCAGTCATCATCACAAATAAAACATAAGCTGTTGCACCAAATTTTAAAAAGAAGAATCATCACAAGAACAAGAAAATTATTAAAAACCTGAAAGCATGATCCCATATGCTATCAACAATATCCCAGTCAGCAACAATTCCATCTTTCAACGGTGATAACACCTGATAGCAAGACACAAATGTATGAATCACTAGAAAATATCTGAAGGCGTCTACCTAAACTAGGAGGTGATTACGAAGGATTACCTCCATATGGTCTCTGCGGTATCCCAAGGACTGTGATCCTACATACAACTTGCGTTTTCCTTTAGTTTTGTCAGAATCAGGATTTCTAGTGTTGTTTTTTGAATCCGCAGAAGCAGAGTTCTTTTCAGTATTATCAGGTTCATCAATGTCCATTTGATCAATTGCTCCAACAACCTAAATAAATACAAGTGGAAAAAACTATAAGATATATTGAATTTCTATGTCCCCTGATAGACTTCAAATCATACACATATCTTCTGTAAGAGGTAAAAGGTCATCACCACTGAGAATGTCAGAGCTCAGTAAAGTAACTGAAAGCCCTCCATATCAATAATTAGTAAAATAATATTAAAAACACTCCAAACGCTGTAAAAACCTAACATTTCAGCGAAATAAAAACGACATTTAAAATAGAATACAAGAAAAAAAGGCGAATTGACAAACAAGGCAACCAATACGTACGGAGGGAAAAACGGCCTTGGGAGCATCTTCGCCGGCGTAACCGGCTTTGCAAGTGTGGGAGCCCAAGTCAACCACAATTGCCGATACTTCGTCTGTGAATTCCACAAAAAAAAAGCAAACCCCAATGGGCGATGAGAAAAAGATTATTCAGAAATGAGAAGCAGAAAGAACTAGATAATAAAAAAATATTATACTCACCACCACCATACATGACTGAAGCTTTTATGGGGTTATAAAGAGAGAATTAGGGTTTTAAAAGGGTTTTAACTTTTCACTCTAAATTTTATTAGGGTTTTATAAACACTAAGATTCAAGCGAGAAGAAGCTCGGGTGCTAAGAACTACCGACAAACGGATTTCCGGCCGTCGTTCATGCAAAATTGACTGCGGTAACGAGGCAATTAGAGGTGGCGCGAGGCAGCTGCGGGATGGGAGTGATTGTTCAGGCAAGAATGGTCTGGGTATCCGACTTTGTGCTCCAAGCCTCAAATAATATGGGCCTCTTCTTTAAATGTTCTGAGGTAAAGCCTAGTTAGTTTTTCACTTTATTTGTTTAGAAAATGAAAATCTTGAATTCACAATTTAATCTCCATAATTTTATTTAATTTTTTTATATAAAAAAAATAGTCTCTATAAAAGAGATTAAAATAAATAAATAAATAAATAATTTAATTATAATATTTTTTTTCAAAAATATTTTTATATAATATTAGATTATATATTAATTTATAAATTAAATAAATTGATTAGAGAAAAATTATAAATATGATAGATAAATTAGATTAAGATCTTATATTTTTAACTAAAATATATCTCTTTATTAGGTCCTATATTTAAAATTGAATAAGTATCTATTATATCCTTATAGTTTCGTATTTATACAAAAATTGTTCTTATGATTTGAAAATGAAAATGTTCATTTTTTTTAGCAAAAAAATTGCTTTATTTTAAAGAAATTACATTGTTATGAAACTAATGACAGTTGCACCACATCATTTTCCTTTGCATTATTTTCAAAACCACAAGGCCACGTTTGGTACATAGCAATAGGGACATGAGATTGGCACAGAGATAGGGAATGAGCTAATTAAACTGTTTGGTATGTAGCACTTAGTAAACTGTTAGATTGAGCCATACCACATAGATGGCATTGGGCATTACCACATCTCCCCCTAGTATTGCATTTTTAATCCTGGCATTAAAATTTTTGAAGACAAAAATATCCCCATTTATCTTAATATTTAGACAAAAGTAACCTTGCCCTAGATTCAAAAGTAACCTTCATTGCTGCCTTCTCATATCGGGCCGCCACTGTGTCTTCATCACGCTAGGGCAGAAGAACGCTGCAACCTGTGACAACATCTTCGACAGGTTTGCTCGTTGTTCTTTAATTGAGTTTTGGAAGTTTTACCTATAAATTAATTTCTGTTTACAGTAGTCTTCATTTCTTGGTGCGTGGCTCCACTATATTGATTTGTGATGGTATGCTTTCTTCATTTCTTGGTGAGTGGAAATGCTATGTTGATTTGCGATGGTGTGCTTCATTCTTTAATCGGAAAATCTTGCTCATTTATTAACTTCTCCTGTCTTTATCGGAGCCCATGATCGAGAATTTCGATTCTTGTTGATAGCGATCTAGACTGGTTTGTTTTTATTGAAACTAAATACACTAGCATGGACGAAAATTCTGAAGCTTTGAAGTCCGACATTGAAACTAATTGGGATAATTCATTTACAAAAAGTTTTCCTATGTTTATAAAATATTGAATCTTGTTGGCTTTATTTTTGAATGTCTATGCAAATAGTTATAAATGGCATTGCACTTTTGGACATGTTTACTCTAGATAAACTGTTTAGTCTGTGCAAATATGTTGTTGTTGCTTTATTGTTATTGCTTCCTACATTTTGATTTAGTTGAACTTAGAGAGTACTTATAGTTGTATATAATTATAATTGGTTACACAGTTATGGCACTATCTGAAGAAAAGAAAGAACTTTTATATTTGTTGCTTTTGTGGGTGATCATGGCTGAGGTAGTTCGAAGTTTTATATGTTAATGTATGACTATCATAGTAAGGAGGCGACGAATAAGGCACATTCCTTACAAGATGGATTTTGTTGCTAAAAGATCTTATTTGAGGAGACTGGTATATAGTAGTGATGTAGCATGTTACAACCTACTTAGAATGAATAGGAGAACATTTAATAAGTTATGTTGCATGCTAAGGGATATAGGTGGTCTTAGACATAGTAACAATATACTTATAGATGAGCAAGTTGCAATATTTTTACACATATTAGCACATTATGTGAAGAATAGAGCATACAATATAATTTCAGTAGATCTGGAGAAACTGTTAGTAGGTATTTCAATATTGCATTTAATAGCACGATGAAACTTGGAGATATGTTGTGGAAGAAACAAGAGCTTGTACCAGAAGACTCAACTGATGATAAGTGGAAGTGGTTCAAAGTATATATATGTCACTAATTCATTATCACTTTTTACTAACATGTGGAAATTTTTTATTTTTGTAATTTGTATTATTGTTTTCTTTGTTACAGCTATGTTTAGGTGCATTGTATATGTTTAGGTGCATTGGATGGAACTGACATTAAGTTAAGAGTTCCTTCCATTGATAAGGCTAGATACCGAAATAGGAAAGGAGAGATCACGACAAATGTGTTACGTGTTTGCTCACAAGATGGGAACTTCATATATGTTCTACCTAGATGGGAAGGATCTGTAGCAGATGGTCAAGTTCTTTAAGATGCTATTAGTAGGAGGAATAGACTTAGAGTTCCACAAGGAAACTATTATTTGGTTGATGTTGGGTACACTAATTGTGAGGGATTTCTTGCACCATACAGAGGACAAAGATATCACTTAAGTGAATGGAGAGAGGGGCAACATCCTAGAAGTGCACGTGAGTACTTTAACATGAGACATTCTTCCGCAAGAAATGTCATTGAGAGGTGCTTTGGAATTCTCAAGATAAGATGGGCTATTCTAAGAAGCCCAGCATTTTATCCTATAAGGACATATAATCAAATAATAATTGCTTGTTGCCTCTTGCATAATTTAATTTGTGAAGAAGGAGAAGATCCTTTGGAAGCTAAAGTTGCAGAAATTGAAGTTGATGCGGGTGGGATGGAGAACCCCCCTTATACAAATTATTGATGCAATTGATGAGTGGGCTACCTTTAGGGAAAATCTGGCCAATAAAATGTTTAATGCTTTGACTGCTAGTAAGACCTAGAGATGTATAATTTTAAACATGTTGTTTGATGTAATTTGGGCTTATGTCACTATATATATTCTATATGAGACCTCTTGTTTGTTGTAATTTGAGACATATTGTTTGCTATAATTTGAGACCCGTAAGCTTAACATTATTCTATATGTGTTATTATGTATGTGTTGTTGTATTTGCGTTTACCATTTCATATGTATTGTTGTATTTTGTTGCAATGACATTTATTCTAACCTATTTTTTGTCTTATAGCTAACTAACTATGGCAGAAAAATCTGGAAAGGCAGATAAGCATGTCTGGACACTGGAAGAGGATGAACTACTAATCCACTGCATGATGCTTCTACATGACAAGGGTGAACTTATCTGTGAAGGTGGTCTTAGGCCCTGAGTCTTGAACCAATTAAAGGATATGCTTCACGGCCTAATACCTGGATGTGTTTTGAAGGCCCATCCTCACATCCAGTCTAGGGTTAAAAAATTGAAAAGTAACTACTATGTGGTAAATTACCTTATAAACTTATTTGGTTTTGGTTGGGATGCAGAAAAGAAATGTGTGACAGCTCCTAAGGAAGTATGGGATGAATATGTGAAGGTAAATCAAATGATATATATAATGAAACTGAAAAGTAACTACTATATGATTATGTATGATGAATTTATTTATCTTTTGTAGGTGAACAAGGATGCTTCAAAGTTTAGGAACAAATCATTCCCTTATTATAATGAGATGCATGATGTCATCGGGAAGGATAGAGTAACTGGGAAGGAAGTGTAAGCTTGTGACGATGTCGTTGAAGAGATAAATGACAATAATATAGATCATTTGGTTGACATGGATGTCTCTCATGGAAACCATTCAACACTAAAGAAGAATCCACAAGATAACACTGAAACTAATAACACTCCATCTGAGGCTGCTTTTGAATCCAAGAAGAGCAAGCGCAAAAACATTGATCAAGATGAGGTGCTATTAATTGGTCTTGAGAAAGTTGCTAATGGCATATCTCAAGGGATTAGAGATGCAAGTGAGCTGCTTGGAATGCATGTTGACAGGGTTGAATAAGAGAAGCGAATAGATAGGATGAAGGAGTCTCTGTATGATGAGCTTATGGAAGTTGAAGGACTTTCACATCAAGAACGCCTTTCTACATATGTGAAGATGATTTCTGGTGAAAGCATGCTGATTGGATTCTTCAAATTGCCTCAAGAGGGAAAGGCAGATGTAGTTCGCCATATTATAGCATAGGCTATCATAGTATTGATTAGATTAAGGCCCTTTTGAGCTTATCATTTCCAGCTTTCTTGACTATGTTATGTAACTCTTTTGAGCTTATCCTTTCCAGTTTTCTGAACAACAATTTGTTAAATAATTCCTATTTCAATCTTATTTTCCCTCGCCCAATCCATCCCCATACAAAAAACCAATGAACAAAGACAAAAAATCACCCAGCTATCCAATCGTATTCCAAACACGGGAGAGCAGAGCATGGCTATCCCTGTACAAAAACCATTTCCATTTTTCTTCTTCTCCTTTTTCACTTTCGCATGTATTCCAAACACGGGAGAGCAGAGCACTGCTATTTCATGTTGCAGGGGCCAGCGCCTGTTAAGCCAAATCGACCAAATCCTTCGACGATATCTGTGTAATCTTTCCTTAGTAACTGCTTCATGAACATAACTGATTCAGAATTGATCACATAGCAAGACTGATTCATGAACATAACTGGGTGGAGCCGACAGCCGCAGTTGGAGGTGCGAACGATAGTGGCGGTTGTGGTTAGAGATGCGATGAATATAAAGAATGGTAAGACAACATAACCTAGGATGAATATGGTGGAGCCGACGGCCGCGGTTGGAGGTGCGAACGACAGTCCCAATCCCAATCCATCAAAAATCATTACTGCGTACCAAACGTGGCCTAAGGACTATCTATATAATTATGAAATTATAAGGATGTAATTATAATAAACAAATTATAAGGATCATATTGTTAATTGAAAAAATTCAAAAATTGAGAGTTTACTTTCCCTACTTTTTTACATGACACTATCAGTTATCAAAAGCATATGCCTATATATAGAGAAGGGGGCTTATTCAAAACATATGGGTATACATTATAGGTTGTGAATTATATGCCAATAAGCATTCATTTTGATTTTGTTGAAAATTATGTAAGTAAAATGCAAATAATACTAACTTATTTAGGAAAAAAACTAAACTATAAAAAGATGTTTTGGTTTGAAATAGATGGGGGTGAGGAGGAGAGATTATGCTCCCACCTTCTTACTAATTTTTAAAAATTTGGAGGAGAGGAATTTTTATTTCAATATCTTAAAAATAGAAAACACATGCCTCATTAGTTCTTGAATGGAATTTTTTTATACACACAAATTTTTAGAAATAAGCTGGGCTCACCCGCGATTTAAAGATAGGGCGAATACCCCATTTCTTCTAAGTAATATCAATATTGAATATGGCAAGATTATTTAATAGAGTTGTTCATGAAGAATACATCGACCCATCCTATCTCTATCCCAGTCAAATGGGACAAGACAAATGATTTTATGAGAAAATTTTAAAAATAAAATTTTAAAATATATATTTTGGGCATGGAGTTCAACTGATTATATCATATTGTCAGCTACTTCGAATCAACTGATTATAGCTAGAGATATTTCTTAGTTAAGTTTTACTCTATTATATACATTTTATGTAATTATTGAGTTACTATTGGTTTTATCCAACACTTGGAGGTTAAGGCCTATGCCAATGAAACATCTTTTTATAAAGATGGAGGTAATACTTAGTCAAGGTCTTTGTTTGAATGTTGTGACTCCTACTTGCTTGTTTTAAATTTCTCTCTCAGCCCATACTATGCGTATGCTTATGATGGGGGAGTCTCACATGTATAATATATTTGTTTCTTTCCACTTGTTTTTGTCCTTTTGTTATTTTGCCACTCATCTGTCCATAGCATAATATTGTTATTCTCCTTATCTGATTTCACTTTTTTACTTGTTTTTTTTTTCAGTTTTTACATCTCATCTGACCCAGGATTATTTATTTCACTTTTCTTCTTTTTTTCTCTTTTGCCTCATCTCATATATTGGCATGATAAGTATCTCCATGTGAGGGGTGTGAATATAAAGGCTTTTTTCTTCCCCAAGGCTTCTATACGCTCGGCATTTTCTTGGGTTTCTTGCATAGGCGTTGTACAGATCGATTATATATGTTTCTTGTTTATTATCTGGCTCTTTCATATTGACTCTTTTGCAGCAAGGTTCAAAGCCTCGGAGGTACACATTCTTACTATGCGTTTTATGTTTATTGGCTCTATTTAGCTTCTTTGTTAGTTTGAATTGTCTGCCATAATTGATATTTCATGTGATTGTTGCTTGTCTGTGTGCCTTCTTGCATCCCTTTTTCAACTTGACGCGGTTTTCCTTTATGAATGAAAATAAAAAGAAAATACTTCTTTTTTTAACAAAATTAGACAAAAGTGACTTCAAAATGTTTTGTGCTGTGTGAGATCTTTAGAATGTCCGCAGGCGAAAAAGGGATTAATACTTCAGTTTGAGATTATGGGAATCAACGTAGGAAGTTTAATCCGATATTACTCTTTCAAAAAAAAAAAAATTGTCTAAATAAATAATTGTTTTCATAAAATTAAAAACACAAACCAATCAAAAATCCTCTTTCTTTTACTAAATGCAATATTTTCCTAAAAAATATCAACTAACTGCTATGCATTTTTACCCACCCAAACTACGAAATTTTGATCCCTCTAAAGGGTATATAGTCCCTAGATTTTCATCCTAGGTCAAGTCTGATCTTGTAAATAAATAATTTTTTCTTTTATTTTTCTATTATCTTCCTTTTTGTAAATAACAAATTTTCCCTCACTTGTTTTTTAGTTTTATTTCTTTTCTTTTTTTGGGTAATTAAAACATAATTAAATGTCATATTTATTTTGAATAATCAACTTAAGTTAACCCGTTCGGCTTGGGGTGCTTAACATTTTCCTCACTCACAATCGATTCCTAAACCCTAATTTGGTTTGCATATCATTTTTATTTTTTTTTATTTCTTAATATAAAGGTTTCCAAAATTACTCATTTTAAAATTTTAGTGGCGACTCCCATGTTTTTTGACTCCCTTTTCGGAAGGTTGAGATTTTGGGCACGGCAGTACAAAATACATGAGAGAATCAAGTAGTGGATAAAACTACTGATTTAACACCTAATAACACATAATTGACTCCTATGATCTATATGCACAAATATCATCTAAAACACATCCAAATAAGCTAAGAATGAATCACATACGCCAAGTTTAGATACTAAAATACATACAAATATTGACACTTGTCAATAATATTAAAAACACCAAAAAAACTGAAAGCTGCAGCGGTTAATTTGTAGCAATTAGGGTAAACCACGGTAGAGTGTCACTTTTGTTGCGGTTTAGATGTGAACTGCTGTAAATTTGTAGCTGTTTGACCATGAGCAATGTCAACGGAGATATTTGTAGCAGTTTTAACAACTAAAAAGATGGCACAAAGCTCACGCCATAAGGTGAGAACAAAATTGTAGCTATTCAAACCACTACTAATATTCGTGCCCCAATGCGCGAAAATTTTTCAGCGGTTCAAACTGCTGCAAAAATCCAAGTGGATAAGTCTAGGGAGTTTATAGCGATTACAAACTGCTGCAAACTTCCCAACCAATGAGCTATCTGTTCGCATGCCAGATTTTGTACTTGTTCAACTTCCCCTAGAAAGGTGACTATTCTGATTCCGCTCTGGGGTCATGTTTGTAGCGATTATAACCTCTACAAAGTCCCACGCAACATGTTAGAGACCGTTTGATATTAGCAGTGGTTTGTCTTAATTAACTGCTAGAAATGTAAAAACCACTACAAAAAAAGGCTCTTTCATAAACCTATATATCCCCATGCCTTCATTTCAAAGTTTTGCTATTTGTGAGAAGCAAAGTTTTGCTGAATTGTGATCAAAACTGATTTTAGCCCACTTTTGAGGTATGAATAAAAATTTTACTTACGTAGTTTATTTATTTAAAAAGTTAAGTTATTTATTTAATTTATTTATATTTTAATTATAACTTCTTCTTTAGCATTATTTAACTATTTATTTAGTGTAGTTTAGATGGTTATGTGGATTATGAATATTTTTTTTGACTAGAAATATTTTTAATATATTGGACTTTATTTTTATTTATTAATAGGGAATATAAATTGGACTAAGAGTACCTATATAACTATAAGTACCTATTGGATTACTTTATTTTTTTAAAATATATTGGACTTAAGAGTGATGTTTGACTAGGAATATTTTTATCTGTTAATTAGGATTGTGATTAGGAATATTTTATAAAGTTTAATATGTTGATTCTTGAATTATGAATTTTTTCATTAAATTGGACTTTATCTATATATTGATTATATATTATTGATTAGTAATATGGATTAGAAATTTTTTATTCACATTTATTTAATATTTTTTTATGTTTTTATTTTAAAAAGGATGAGTCGCCGACATGGTAAGGAGATGATGGATAAGGCGTACAACATTGCCTTAGCTGTATGGACATAAATTTTGGGCATCACAACTCCTCCGCCGTTACCTACTATTCTGATCCTAAAAATAGTCCTACTAGTCCCATTGCCATGCCCCACCCCTACCCCACAAGGTCCATAGCAGTCGTCACCACCAGATCTCAAGAATGTGCAAGATAATGCACAACATCCATAGGCGAATTTTTGTATTTTTTTTAAAAAAACATTGTTATTATTTACATATTTTGGATATTATGAATTTTAGTATATTAATTTTATTTTATTTAATGATCTCACAAATTTTAGTTTATCTCACAAAATTTAGTGTATTTTAGTTTAATTTCATAAATTTTAATTCAATTATATTTAAAAAGTTAAATTTGTAGCGGTTACAAACAACTGCAAAGTTTCCAACAACCGTGTAACTTTGTAGCAGTTTATAACTGCTGCAAACTTGCAAAATTTTAAATTCAAAATTTCCTCCGTGCAGATGTGGCATCATGACATTTAAAACCGCTACAAATGTTCAAATTTAAATTTACCTCCACAGATGTTACACTTTGTAAGGTTTGTAACCTCTACAAATTTCTAAATTTGAAATTTAAATTTCCCTTCATCGATGTTACCTTTTGTAGTGGTTTATAACTACTGCAAATGTCCAAATTTTAAACTTAAATTTCCCTATATTTCTGTTACCTTTTGTAGCAGTTCATAACCGCTGTAAAGGCTGAAATAGATTGACCGTTGTGCATCTTTGTGGCTATTTTTGTAACAGCTACAAATATTTTACCATTATAACTTGTCTTTATAAGGGGTGAATGTTCAATTGAACTTCATAATAACTTCTAATATAGCTTTTACTCTCACATATTCTCCATATCACTGCTACAACAATAATGGATAAGAGTTAGATCAATGCACCATGTACGACCTCACGATATCTAGCTAGACTTACATGATATCTAGTTGGACTTAACTATATCTTAGACTTTACGTTCAATAATGCGTTGGTCAACAGTAAGATTCAATGTCCATGCCCTATATATAAATTCAACAAGTGGCATCCAAGAAATATTGTTATGGACCATTTGATTGTTAAGCCTTTCCCAGAAAATTATGTCATTTGAACTCTACATGTTGAACAACATGATATGCTTGTTAAGTCAACTCCGGCTATATCATGAATGGGAGTTCGAGTGGATCAACCCAATACCATGAATGATGCGGTGAGTTATGCATTCGTCATTCATAAAATTGACACTCTTGATGAAGTATAGGGCCCTAATTCGGAGTTCGAGAGGAATGACACTGCTCGAGACTTTTTTGAATTGATGAATGAAGCCAATAAGACTTTGTATCATGGGTGTACAAAATAAGTCTTTGTATCATGGGTGTACAAAGTATTCTAAAGTGTCATTCTTGGCAAAAATGTATCATATTGAATCTTGTGCTATATCACAGACAAGTCATGTCCATGCTATTGGAATTGCTCAGAGATGTTTTCCCCCAAGAAAAGCTTGCTAGCCCAGTTCAATATTGCTGGATGTACCCTATTGAGAGGTACGAGAAACTTTATCTCTTCATATTTTATTTGGTATTTATACTTTCACAAACACACACAATTGTTAATTGAATGTGACAGTGTAGATTTTTTGGAAAATTGAAAACATATGTTCACAATAAGGAGTAGATAGAGGGGTCAATTATCAAAGGTTATTCGGGTAACGAGCTCCTAACTTTTTATTCAAGGTACCTTGATAACATGGAGACGCCTTTTAACAACCCGTATCATGTTGACAATGCTCCTCCTCATCCTACCATGTCTAGTGATTTGTTCCTCGTATTTTCCCTTTGGAGGATCTAAGTTCTTCAAACTCACTCCCATTAAGAAACTACAGGCACACAAACATGCTATGATAAATTGTAGTCAAGTTGAACTTTTCCTCCTATAAGTATATATATAAATTAAACACACACTATTTTTTATACTTGTAATTATATTTATTCATCTTTAATGCTTATATTACAAATTACACTTCATTGTTAAGGAGTTCATAAGTCATGTCAAGCGTCAGTTACGAGTACATAGGCAAACTTCTATTGAGGTTAATAAAATAGTCCACTAAGAGTTTCCTGATTGGTTTACATGACGAATACACAATGACAATAGACCTTACATAGCCTAATTCATAAATCTTTCACTTGGCCCGTTGGACCATACGAGAAGGTATACTACATGTAATGTTAACGGGGTTCAAGTTCTTCACGGTTACACATGATCAGGGATTACTGATACAAAACTTTAGGGTTTGCAGCATATTTGGGATGAGGAGTTATGCTAGCAGCAATAGCAGTGACATATGAGGCATCACTTATTATGGAAAGCTTATTGACATCGTTGAATTAAATTATCAAATTTTCATAATAACTCTCTTCAAGTGCTCTTGGCAAACACAACATCTTTACGGGGTCTTACTGATGATGACTTAGGCATCACATCTGTCAACTTTTCCAGGCTCATTCATAAAGGTAAATATGAAGATGATGAGTTGTTCATTCTGGCTTCTGAGGCACACCAGGTTTATTATATGGAGGACGACAAGAAGCAAAAAGATTGGAATATGGTAGTTTATCTCAATCCATGAGATCTTTTTGACATGGGTGATGGTGACATTATCGCTTACGACAGTGGGCTCTTACAACTGATAAATTTTATAAATTTCTTCGCTCAAGGTGATGGCAATTTAGCCATTACTAGGTATGTGTCCTCTTCATCCCCGTATTTATTTACAATTGTCATTACTAAATTAATTAAAAACTCATTTACTTTAAATTTAAATTTCAATGTCATATCCCAACTTTTAGGCTTAGAATCCCAGTATATAGTTTGAAAAAGGGATGCTACAGACCCTATTGAGCATAGGTCTCAATAAATAGAGAAAAGTATGCTGATTAGTTTGATGCAACACAGAGCTTTGATATAAGGTCCCGAAAGATTTAAATTAATTTTTGATGAGAAGGAAAATTAATACAGTATTCTCTGGACCTCAGAATCAGATGAAATGTGGAAGTAAATTACTATAATTAATATAAGAATTTTTAAAACTGACAGAACCCAAAAAGGAGTTCTGTAGGATTTATTACAAAATTTACAGTGGATTAAAAGACTCGATAAATAGGTTTCAGGGGAATTTCTCGAGAATTGAGCCCATGAAGATAGGGGATCATATAGAGGGTCAAGAATGATACCTTATAGGCCCAATGATATTTTAAGATAAGTATGTAGGCTAGAGCTAATAAAGACCGAGAAAAATGAAGAATTACAAAAATGCCACTGAAGGTATGCCACTATATTGTGTCATTAAGTCAAAGTCAGACAAAGGGTATTATGTTCATTTGACTAAGGTTAGACAGTTAAGAAAGGGTATTTGGATAGCTGACCAGGGTCAAGAGATACTCTGGTAAGGTATAAAAAGATAATAGTGCTCCTATAAGTACTAAAAATGAACTAAGGGCATTTTGATAATTTACTAAGGATGATTCTTGGGAACCGAGCCACCAGAGTGATTGGGCTTGGTTAGAAACCCAAGATGACAATCCAAGGCCTAAAAATGTAGCCTAAAAGTAATGTGGGCCCAACAGGCATTAAAATATTATTTTAGTGTTTTTTCAATAAAGTAAAGTGACCCGGTCCAAGATAAAACTGGGTAAAGTGATCTGGAATCATGAGATGGCATAAATGAGGCCCATAAGGCGCCACATGGCATGATTACAGTAAAAGAGGAAAAGCAAAGGACACATGGCATGATTACAAGAAAAGGAGAAAAAGCAAGAGGACACGTGGCATGATCTTGGCCGTCCATTCAGGGAAATGACTCTGGAATTCTCTGGAAAGGCTGAGTCAGCTGATGAGGTGTCCCAAGGGCCCCACCATTGCACCACATATACCCTTGAGGTGTCCCTTGAGGTGTCCTGGATGATGTCATTAGTGGTGAGTCATTAAGGAGGGTGATGTCAGCGTGATGATGCAGGTAAAGCTTCTTGAGGAAGCAATCAATCTGAGCCATTCATCGCGAATCAATCTGAGCCACTCATTACACCTCCTCTCATAAATAGGCCACTCCCCTCCCATTTCAAGGCACACCACGGATTTGGAAAGAGAAAGAAGAAAAAAGAAGAGAGAAAGAGAGAAGGAAAGAAAGAAATGAAAGAAAGGAAGGAGTTATGGTAGAGCCAGGAGCAGTCTAAGGAGCCGAGGGACTGGGCAAAGCTTAGGATTGAGGTAGAAAAATTATCTAGTCCTTACTCTAATAAAGTAGAGGATTTCTCTTAGTGGTTAGAATAGAGAAATATCTCTATTAATAAAGGTAGCTAAAGGTAGAGAGAAAGCCAGGGAAATGTCAGATTAAGGATATTACCCTTGAGTGAAGCATGAGTTAAATATAGCTATGCTGATAGAATAATAATGAAGATATTATTATGCTATGTATAGGCTCTGACCTATGGAAAGAAGGCCCTTAGAGACAAGGTTAAAGGCTATAAGGAAAGGCTACACGCCAGGTAGTACACTAATCCTAAACTTGTATGCATTGAATGTTATGCTTGATGTGCTATGGCTTTGTTGAATTGTGTTGAATATGTGCTTATGTATGAAGCTCTGTTCCTGTGATTACTTTGGCCAATTGTATTTCATATGCAACATGGAAGCATGCACATTAGACAATGTTAACACTTTTACAAGCAAGCACAAGTATTCACATTAATGCATGCATTGTTTAGTACCATTTGCTACTGAGATTTTCCCATAAATCTCACCCCTTCCATATCAATCCAATTCCACCAGGTTTTCTCAAGATGGAGGAGATAAATATGCATGAATATATGTTAAATGCTTAGCATGATTGATATGTGATTCATGTATGTATAATTGCTGGAAATTGTCACTGTGAACAGTAACTCATGGTGAGACACTGACATTTGAGCTGTAATTATAAATAGTAAATGATTGAATAAATGTATGATATTTTTCCAATAAATAGTAGACATGCCAAGCTTCAATTTTATATATAGAACTTTTTATTTGGATGTCTACACATAAAGATATGATTTATCAAAGTTGGGACCAGAATGCTGGAATCAGGGACAGGACGGTGGAGGAACAGTAAACTTCAGACATTGGCCAACGTTGACCTGGTTAAGGCATGGTCAATGAGTCATTTTTCCCTGAAAGAACATTATGTTATCTTCGTGTAGCAATTTGAAACACTCTATTTCTATTTTTATAGAATTAGTTATGATTTTTCGAAGTCAGTCACTCCTCTGGAATTCGCACAGTGAATAGTACTCGCTAAGAGTAAAATTCTCGATTGAGTAATTTGACTTCAACAGCCTTGGAAGTGGTTCCAGATGCTACTGTTTGGTCCCTAAGACGTATGAAAATGAGGATGTTGCACAATCCATTATAATTTGATTATAAATTAAACCTAACAATATTTTGTTATAAAAAAACTTTTTTCAAGCAAGGTGATGATGACGATGAATGACTTTTGTTATGCTTTGAATGTTTAATGTGACATTTCTTCTTGTAAAATATAATTACAAAATAAAATTAAGTGTTTTCTTAAAAAAGAAATATAAATTTGTAGTGGTTGTTTAACTGCTACAAATTTCAGCATATAACTGCTACAAAACAACATTAACCGTTGCAAAACTATGCCTGACGTCTCCAAATACCTCATCTCCTCTCATTCTCACTTGCTCGCTCTCTGCTTCGATGTTATCTTTGCTTGTTTACTCTTCTTCTTGTTTTTTTTACTTATGTTGGCTCTTTCTTCAAATGGTGGTAAGATATTATCAATTTATAAACATATTTCTCTTTCATATTTGTATACTTATTTTTATTAACACGAGTATTTATTATTTTCAGGCATTCCAATACAAATTGTTGGATCTATTCAATTATTTCTATGTCATATTTTTCTCTACTTTCTAACTCTATTGTACACCTTCTTTCATCCACTTCGATAACTTTCTATCTATCTAGGTTCAATTTGTACACTTTTTATATCTTAAGCATTTATCATGAAATAAAATATTTTAAATTAAATTACATCGTACAATTAAATAATAAACTTAATTACCACAATAAAACTTTAATCTATCTAATTTGCTACATCATCTATATATCTATATATATACATACATTCTATTAAAATTTCATATGTTAAATATATATAATTATAAATGGAAAAAATGAAGATTTTGATTTTAGGAACTTTTAAGAATAAACCGTACTTCAATCAGAGTTTGGACGTGCCCTCACGCGACCCTAGAAGATTAAATCTAGGAAAAAATGCATATGAAGCCTACTCTCAGGCCTCAGCGTGTATCCAAGAAGCTCGCTGTAAGGGTGCCACTTGGCACACATACCACATGGCCACTCTGTAAAAATAGTTTTAAAAAAAATAATTTTTGAACTTGACAGGCTTGGGCTCTTTCCAACAGGCCCAGTGGTCCAACCCAGCCCAAGAAATTTTATTTATTTATTTCAAACTAGATCGAGTTAGTCCGAGTCCAACTTGACCCAGAATAATCTTTTTCTTAAAAAGGATCGGGCTGGCCCTTTCCAACCTTATACAAACAAAGGTTGTTTTTGTTTGGGCTAGATCACATGATCCAGCTCAAGCCTCAAGTAGCCTTTTTTCTTTGTCTGGGCTGGATCACCTAATCTGGCCCAGTCCAATGGAGACCCATTTTTTTTTTGGCCAGCCCTATATGCTTTTTTAATTAAAAAGGGCAAAATGACTACATTTTGTGCTAGAGGTTGTCTTCAGCCTCTAGTCGAGTCTCGCCGGCTAGTCGAGTCTGTCGATCTGAAAACTTTTTTCCTCCTTTTCTTTAACGTCTGATGTCTATTTTTTACATTCTTGGACTCATTTTCAATTGTTTTCGTGAGCTCTATGCAATGGAACTATTCTTGAAGCCTAAATAGTAGGTTTTTATATGACTCAATTTTGATCTAAAACTTCTCTACTCCATAACTACATCGTCAGTGCTCTATTTGATGCGTTATTGGTGTTATCTGAATCATCTTGTCGAGGTCTACACATTAATGGTGTTTGGTTTCATGAAAACCTTTATTTTTGAAGACCCAATTTTTTGAAGAAAAATGATGTTGGTCAAGGGGGTTCCTTGCACGTTTAATTGTCTTTCCTATATGTTTTATGAATTATCTTGCTTTCAAAGGCTTTAAGTTCTTTGTTTTCATTCATTTATAAGTTCAAAACTTATTTCAAACCAAATCAAACAATAATACGAATTTGTCGAGAATCTCATCAAGAATATACTTGTGTTCATGAAACAAAACAAATATAGAGGCATGTACGTAAAATTAGAAAGACAAAGAAACATAGAGGAGTAAAATTATGTACATAACTCAAGGTCATGAAACAAAAATTATATATATGCATGTACGTAATATTTAGAGGCATGTTTTTTATAGGAACAAAAAAACATACAAGGGTTCATGCATTACAAAGAATAGATATTCACATAGGCATGTACGTAGCATGATATATAGGAGAAGCATGTAATTATTTATTCATAAACTCAACAAATCATGCTTTATAACATGGGGAAAAATAAATTCTAACGCTGAGAAATAATAATAAGGACATGCTTTGATATAAAACATGTAATCAAAGCCTTAAAAACATCACAACCACAATATCATCCATGCTCTAACACCAATGAAAGATTTGAGTGTACCTGTGATATTGATCAATATCTTCGGTAGCCATGCAATAACCTGGTCACTTTGATGGGTTTAGGTATTCGTACATAGAAAGTGCACTCTAAGAAAGAAGAGAGATGGGAGAAGGAACTACTAAGAGGAGAGAATATGTTGAATAATTAAAAACTAGGTCTCCCCATTAGGAGTTATGTTATCCTATTATTCTTTCACTCAAATCTCATATCAATATCCCTCGAATATGCCATTCAAAATTCAAAATTTGAACTAAAGGGAAAACCTTTTAGCTAATAATTCAAACTTTAGGTTATTATCTCATGAGCCCCATATTATATGGGCTCGTGCTTAATCCATTAAGGGTGGATCTAACTCCAAATTCCAACATAAACATTCAAGGCACTTCTCAAACTCAAGAAGGAATAGTCTTATTGTAGTAGAGGAGTACCATGTGACAATATTCAACTTAACAACATCAATCTCACATTCAATATAGCTGAAGTAACTGCTAAATGTTTAAATGTCAAACCCACAATAACGGGGATCGCATCAGCTTATGCAGCAACTTAAGAATATAAAGTTGTTATAAATTAAAAAAAATAGATGCATTACAGACGTAATTTCATTAGATATAGATTCAAATCGGTGTCTATAAAAATGGTGAGCTTGCTTCTCAAATCGTTGAACTATCATGTAGGAAAATGGGCCGGTCCACCCTTGATGTATTAGGCCCAAACCCATATATGTGTATGTAGGCTGAAGTAGAGATACCCAAAGAGTTGGGTTATCATTTTGAATATCCTAAAATATTCAAAAATGATGGAGGAAGGTTATGAGGATAACTACCCACTATCCCTCCATTCTCTCTTCATGGGTACGTGAGTGGGGAATCATTTTTTTTGCAGTGAGAGGACTCTCTGTGTGTGCTCTCTGAAAGGATGAAGTTTCTTCTCCTTACAAAGAATCGAAGCAACTCTTTCCTATCCTCTCTTGAATGTGCTTTTGCTGTGTACCAGAAACTCGAGTCCAGTAACGGTACCGAGTTACCGTGTGGGTAACTGAAGTATGTGAATCGATAACAAGTACACCCAAAATACTATAGTGGTATCAAAGCCAAGTTCTTATTTTTATGATTATTTTGCCACATGAATCTGTCTCTACTAGTTTTCCACAGTAGTTCATACTATAGAAGTAAAAGGGTGAAAACAAGCACGTACGACGTCTTTACAAAGTTTTGAGTTTCTGTAAACAACTATTTTAGCCTCTAAAATTAGTATTATTGAGAAGATCTCGCGAAAATAATGAGAATATACTATAAGAACGTCACAAACGGATGTAGGATGATAAAGTTATGGAAAAGAGAAGTTTCGTGTAAATTTGGGTCACTTGAAAACCTCCAATTTAAACTTTAAAAATAGTCTCATTGTGTAGAGCTCGTGAAAATGATGGAAAACGACTCCAAAAACACAAAAATAAATGTCAAATGTGGACCCATCCAGCTCTGTAAAATGGGTTATCGTGACCCGGCTAGAGGTTAAAGATGACCTTAAGCTGAAATGACGCTGTTTTGGTCCACTAAAAAACAAAAAAAGGCAAGACAGTGACACATTTTAAAAAAATAAATAATTTGGGCTGCAAAGAGGCTATTGAGGAATAAAAAAAGGTTTTTGGGCTGCTGTAAGGAACATAAAAAAAGGGTATTTGGGCCAAGGGGTATTGGACTGGGTCAAATCAGTGCATCCTACTCGAATCCATAATTTAAAAAAAAACAAAAAAATATTATGTGAGCGTGACACGTGGCTACTGGTGAGTATGACACATGTCAATTCCTGAATGGCGCATGTAAGCCACGTGCTAGTGCCAAGAGTGGGTCTGTCAAGTTTTTTTATTTTCCTGATTTTAATCTTCTAGGGGAGCGTGAGGGCACGTTCGGACTCCGATTGAAGTGCGGTTTATTCCTAAAAATCCCTAAAATCCAGATCTTCATTTTGGTATATAGTTTACCCATTTTGGAGGCAAAGGTGGACCTATTTATGAGTATTTAATATATTTTTTGGCACTCTTAGATGTTTAAAAATTCTAGAAAATTATAAAAAAAATTATTATTGAATTTCTATGTGAAAATGAGTCAAAGGACTTTAAATAGCATTGAAATTACTGAATATAGTTCTTTAAACTCCACATCTTGATGATGAAGTTCTAGAAAATGAACCTCAATGTGAGGATTCAAATCATGTACTTCTTGAAGAAGAAGATCTAGAGGAGATTATAAAGTTTGATGGTTCAAAAGAAGATCTTGATTAGGACCCTAAAGAAAATTCAGATGTAGATCGGAAGGTGATCTTCAGCAGAACCCTGAGGATGATCATAAGGATTCAGTGGAAGAACCTCTTCTTGAGGAGCTTTAATTGATATTCACAGATTCTAGATCTAACTCTGTGTCTTCTCTTCTTAAACTTTTGAATAGGGAATAAGAAGTAATCCAACACAAGTACCCCCAACTTTAGCTAGGAGGATAGCTAAAGATCAAGTAGTCAAACTTACAAACATAAAAGGCATTTATAAATTTTTCCATAATTAAGCCAAGTCCATGACTAACAAGAAAGAAAATATTCTACAGTAAAGTCATGATAGTATACATATGACAATAAAAAAAATAGAGACTGGAGCAACAGAAAATCTTTTTGGGTTGAATCTATAGAGATAACTTCATAATTTATGCTTAAGTCATCAAATTTTATTCCACTATTATCTTGAATGATATCTTTTTTGAGTTCTGACACTCCTTATATTTTTATATTGCTATTGAAGACATGATTTCATATATTGAAATGGAATACAAGTCTTACTTTATTTAAAGTTTATTTAAAATGCAATTTGATTATTCGTGTATAATTTATGCATGCTTCTTATAAGTGGGAGTTTTTTTAGAAGATGTGGCTTCTAAAAGTAGTATTTTATTATTAAAGTACTCATATAATTCTTGATAGCACATAATGATTGTTGCTTGCATCTGTGTGATGGGAGGTACAAACGTATGCTCCTTATCGTGGATCTTGTAGTGTCATTATTTTCTAGTCAAGAATAATATAAGTACATGATATTGTATTCTTCACTGTGTTATATGCTTGAAATATTCTCTAGTATGATATTCTTTAAAAAGAGAACTCACATTTGACTAAGAATTGAGAATGGCAATCAAGAGCATTATTTCTGACTAAATAAAGGCGAAAAACTCAATGGGGATAACTGAAATATTTGGCACTGAAAGGTCCAGTACATCTTAGAGGAAGAAGATGCTATTGAACCTTTTTGACGACTGCTATGGATGAACCTGAAGCTGAGAATCTGGCCTAAAATAGGAGAGACAAATAGGGTTACCAGGCTTGGAGAAAGATGAAGAACATAGCTAGAATTATGCTTCTTGGTACATGGCAGATGAAATCATGTGTGAATTTGAGATGCACAAGACGGCTTAAGCCATGTGGATTGTACTAAAGGATAAAGTTGGCAGTATTTCTCTCACTAAGCTTAGGAGGTTGACGATTAAGTTCAACACCTATTAGCTTACTCTAAACACTCCTATGAAACAACATCTGAGAGAGATGACTAATATGATCAGAGAGCTGAAGAAAGATGGTCATACATTGTCTGACGAACAGTAAAGTGCAAGCCATGATCAGATTGCTCCTTACTAGTTAGGGGCATATGAAAGTCAAATTAACCAAAAAAAATGAAAACATTGTTACTTTTAATGATACAACTATGTATTTAGAGCTGGAAGATGAGCATCTATAGGCTTATAGAACCTTTGGACATGCCTATTTGCCTGAGGATACTGGCACTTCCCATTTAAAGCCCTATTTTAAGGAGGGCATGAAGTTCCAAAAGAAAGGGAAGAAGGGCAGTCTTCAATTTCCAAAAGGCAAAAAACAATTCAAGAAGAAGGGTTAGAAAGGCTGAAAGTAGAAATTAGACCTAAAGAAGGTCAAGTACTTTGCTGTAACTATTCTAAACAAGTGAAAGTGAAAAGGTATATTAGTGAATTATATGAATTCATATGCCTCATATATTTCAAATACTATTTTCCTAATAGAAACAATCTCTTCTTCTTGGGTTATTGATTAAAGGTCCCCAAACCATGTAACAAATGATTGATAATCCTTCATGGACTACCGTCGAAGCAAGAGGCTTTATGTAGGGAACAATGTGAGAATTAAGGTTAGAGGTATTGATACCTAAAAATTCACTTTGTGTGATGGACAAACCTTGATACTCCATGATGAGCTTCATGCTCCCTACATAATGCGGAACTTGGTCTCTGTGTTATGTTTTTTTTTGGATTTGGGTTTAAAGTGAACTTTCATGATAAAGTTGCAGACAATTTTAGGTGACTTTGTCTCTCATGGTTTAGCTTTCCTATTCAAAAAGTTATTTGATGTGAATATTATTAGTGGTTCTAGTGTTAATGAATGCTTTCAAATTTCTTCCAATATTATTGATATAAATGCCTGGTACGCTAGACTAGGACATATTAATAAAAAAGGAATGATTAAACTAGCAAAAAGAGGATTGTTGGGTTCTATTGCAAGCATGGAAATGTCCTAATGTGAAAATTGTCTAGTATGCAAGACAACAAGAAAGCTTTTCGGTAAGGGAACAAGAGCTGAGAGTCCATTGCAATTAATTCATTCTGAAATTTGTGGTCCCAATGAGTGTGAGGGCAAGACATGGAGCTTGATATTTTGTTACCTTTATTGATAACTTTTCACGATATAGTCATGTCTATTTGATCTCACATAAGTCTGAGGACCTTCAGTGTTTCAGACGATAAATTACTGAGATAGAGAATCAAATAGACAATAAAATCATAGTGTTACACACTGATTGAGCTCATGATATTTGTCTAGCTAAAGCAATCTACCAATTTCATATTGGGTGATGCTTTATTGACAGCAACATTCATGCTTAACTGTGTGTCCTCAAAATCAGTCTCTTCCATACCCTAAAAGTAATGGACAAAATACAAGTCGGATCTAACCATCTTTAGACAATGGGGGTCAGTTGCGTATATCTATGATAATTCCCTTAAGTATGGGAAGTAGGGTCCTAGAGGAAAGAAGTGTATCCTTATAAGGTACTCTAAATAATCCAAAGGATACATTTTCATATGTGAAAATGAAGATGAAACAGTGACTGACATAGAATCAAGAGAAGCTACATTCATTGAGATAGAATTTCCCAGTAGGGGAGATGTTGATCGCACTGTATCTTTTTATGAGACTCAATTACAAAAAGTGCCAAAGAAATTGACAAACCAGAATTCTCTAGGTATGTCAATATGAGTAGGAGCTAAGAAATGTCAACATAAAAAAGGATAAGGAAGTAGCTCCGTCAAAAGGAGTAACAAGGAAAGTGTTCCAAAGATATACTTCCAAAGAAGGCGAATCACTCTTAGTTACTCCATAAAGGGATGATAAACCCTGCTCTGTTCATGAAACCTTGATAGGTCCTGCTAAGGAAGAATGGAAGAAAGCAATGGAAGTAGAAATGAACTCAATAATGTCAAACCAAGTTGGGGGGTTAATTGATCTTCCAAAAGGGTGCAAAGCCATTGGGAACAAGTGTGTTCTCGAATCAAGAGAAAGGTAGATGGATCAATTGACAAATTCAAAGCCCGATTGGTTGCAAAGGGATATACATAACAAGAAGATATACCTATTGTGCACTTTAATTCGATAAGACTTATTATAGCAATAGTAAACAGTTTAAACCTGGAGTTATATTAGATGGATGAAAAGAAATCGCATTCCTAAATGGTGATCTAGATGAAAAAATCTATATAGAACAACCAATAGGTTTCATTGAAAAAGGATTTGAACACAAGAAGTGTAAACTCAAAAAAATCTATTTATGGATTAAAACAGTCATCCAAATAGTGATACTTGAGATTTCACAAGGCGATAACCTCATATATCTTCTAGATAATAGATGAAAACCACTGTGTCTACGTTAAGCGGTTTGAGGGTAACTTTGTAATATATCCTTATACGTAGATGACATATTCTTAGCCAGAAATAGTCTTGACTCGATGATAGCTATTAAATAATGTCTTTCATCAAATTTTGAGATGAAAGACATAGGTGAAGCAGAATACATACTTGGAGTCAAGATTTGAAGGAATCGCTCTAAGGGAATCCTCACTCTTTCACAAGAGAATTATATCAAGAAGATACTTGAGAGATTCCATATGAGTGATTGCAATCCCATGGATATCCCTTTGGCCATTGGAGTGGCCTTAAGTTCTGACATATGTCCTAAAACTGAATTAGACAAAAAAAAGCAGATGGAAAAGAGTTCCCCAGAGCCATTGGTAGTCTAACGTATTCAATGATGTGTACAAGACCATATATATGTTATCCAGTAGGGCTGGTAAGCAGATTCCAGTCTAATCCTAATGAGAAACACAGGAAGACAGTGAAAAGGATCTTGAGATACTTACAGGGAACAACTTATGCACTGTGTTATGAGGGAAGCGATCTACACCTAGTGGGATTCTAGATTAACTTTGGGTTATACCTTCTTGGTGAATAATGTCACCAAATGTTGGTGTATCAAGAAGCAAACGTGCATTTCCTTACACTCTATGGAAGCTAAGTTTGTGGCATGTACTACAGTAGTGTAAGAGGCTTTGTGGCTGAAAAGATTAATAGAACACCTTGGATTTAGAAATGGGAGTACCAATCTGGTGATAGTACACTGTGGCAATACTGCAACCATAACCTATACTAAAGACCCTAAGTATCATAGCAAGACCAAACATATTGACATCAAGTACAATTTTGTGAGGGATTATATAATACAGAAAGTTGTTACCGTATAATACATTTTTGCCAAATGTATGGTAGCAGATCCCTTAACAAAACCAATAGGCAAAGAAGCCTTTGAGAGACATGTAAAAGCTCTTGGTATGCATAAAATGTGAAATGCAAACCTTTTGTAATGCTTTTATGATTGATGGAATTATGTTTTTCATCATTACTTGATGTGTTTATGAAAGTATACAATATCCAGTATGTCGTACAGGTAAGCGAGGTTGGCTCTCTCACACGAGCAACCGCCTTTGACACTCAGTGGAGTGTGCAAAGATGAGACATTTGTGTTCACCAGTAAAGCGGCAAAAAATGCCGATATGGTAGAGAAGAAACACAAAATATATGTCACCTCGGCTAAATTGTGGTAAGTCGAGATGAGATCTATATACATGAAATTGGATCAAACCATGGAAACCCACTTCCATGGTGCCTATAGCCAGATAACAAATTCTTCAATGTTGATATCATAGAGATGAAGTTGAAGAATTTGGGTTTAGATGCTTAGAGTTTCTAGACTTAAATCCCTACAGTGTTTATAATAGATGAAAAATAACATACGCTCTTAAAGTATAAGAGTAATACCGGAACACATGATTCATACCACATGTGCTAGAAGAACAGCAAAACGGAAGCAAGTGAAAGATCCCTGCTTTATTGCTGTGTGAGCCCCAGGAAGGAATAATCCTTCCAATAGTATTCTTTAACTTTGACAATATCATAGATGTATGTTTCAACGACTGTTACTTTAGCATATATCTTGCAATCATGATATATACGATCTAAAGAATTACTCTAGGAAAGCGGTTGATCCATATCAAAGTGATATATGGGCGAAAGGAAGATTACCTACAATATATTTACGTATGCTAATGCCTGTGACATGTCCCTTATGATATTTTGTTTTCATAAGTGTGGATACTAGGCTTGCAAGAAAGGAAATCTGAGTCAAGTTTGATTCGAGAGGGATCATATTGGCCATATAAAATTGTATATTGGTAAATCTAGGACATCTGAGGCATATTATTAAATTCAAGCTACACAAAGGAAAGGTTGTCTTGTGCTGGTCCTATAAAAGGGATTTCTAGTATAGGCACCTAGATGCAGATGTCATACCCATGTGGTTATAGCAAAGCACTTAGTATGAAAGAAGAAAAATAGAGTATAAGCCCATGATCCCTAACCCACCAAGTATGAGTGAGAGATGTAGGAAAATGGATCGGTCCACCCTTGGTGTATTAGGCCCAAACCCATATATGTGTATGTGGGCTGAAGTAGAGATACCCAAAGAGTTGGGTTATCATTTTGAATATCCTAAAATATTCAAAAATGATGGAGGGAGGTTATAAGGATAACTACCCACTATCCCTCCATTCTCTCTTTATGGGTACTTGAGTAGGGAATAATTTTTTTTGGCAGTGAGAGAGCTCTCTATGTGTGCTCTCTGAAAGGGTGAAGTTTCTTCTCCTTACGAAGAACCGAAGCAACTCTCTCCTCTCCTTCTTGAATGTACTTTTGCTATTTACCAGAGATCTGAGTCCAATAATAGTGCTGAGTTGCCGTGTGGGTACCTGAAGTAAGTGAACCGATAATAGGTACGCTCGAAATACTACATACATCTTTGAATTTAAATAATAGAGACAAATAAATACATATATACAATATTCACTTCAAAATTGTCTCTCAAACCGTCTCTTTTACATTTAAGATAGTTTTAGTTGATGATTGAGATTAAATGATTTTATATTCTATATCTTGATGATGATAACATAACTAAGAAAAGTTTGTTTTGCAGCAAACGTAATTCAAAGTGGAAAATGTTTGAAGATTTTAATATCATATAATATAAGATGTTGAATCACTTTGTTTTAATGATAAAAAAACTAGCAGAAAGATTGTTGTTACCAGATTCATTACATATCTTAGGACAAAATGAAGTTCAAGGGATGCATGCAAGAGAAGACTCAGGAACTTTTGTGTTTTAATCTTGAGTCTTGGTATCTATATAAGAAAGTTTTAAGTGATCTTTGTCTTTTTTAATGAAAACTAGCTATAGTTTTACAATTTTAAAAGAAAGGAAGTTAATGTGCTTTTACAAAAGTTGGAAAGTAACACAAATTATTTTAACTCCACAAACCTAATTAAGACGTTAGCATAATTGTCTAACACGTTAACTGAGTTGTTGAACACATATTACCACTCTCTTTTATTCCAATTGACATGTTGAGTCCTACATTTAACATGTTATCCGTGCTTTAAATGATTTTTCATGCTTTTGAAAAGAGATTAGCACGTCAGAGCATCAAGGACAGTGATTGATACAAATTTTCCAAAGAGAATAATTGAAACGAAGAACAGCATAACACATTAGGGGAATGACCTTAACGCGTTAAGAAATTGAAAATAAGACATTCAATATATGGTTAACGTGTTATAATAGGTAGCTAACATGTTATACAAGTATGAAACTTGAAAATTTGTCTTTATTGCTCTCAAATTGAAATGCGAAAGATAACTTCTTGTTTTAAAAAAAGGGAGAAAAACAAAAAAAACCCTTTTGAATTTCAAAAGGACAAATTGAGCTTCTGAATATTAAAAAGGACAGATTGGGCATGAGGCCCAATCTGTCATTTGTAAATTTGTGTGCAAAGACCAAATTACCCTTCACTTTTCCAATATTTTGACAATACGATTTACAAGTCTGCCAATAATATTTACAACTCTGACAATGATATTTTCAACTCCTATAATAGTATTTATAACTTTGACAATAGTATTTACAATTTTGACAATGGTGTTTGTAACTTTGCCAATAGTATTTGTAACTTCTATAGTGGTATTTGCAATTTCAACAATGATATTTATAACTCCCACAATAGAGAAGAAATAACTTTGACAATACGATTTACAACTTTACCAATGGTATTTACAACTCTGACAATGGTATTTGGTAATTGGGAGAAATCCAATTTTGGCAATTATAAGAAGTTGTAAATCTTGTAGGTGAAGTTACAAACCCATTTGGTGAAGTTGTAAATCCCATTGGGAAAGTTGTAAATAATATTAGCCAAATTAAGTACTAAAATACTGTTGTAAATCTGACAATGATATTTGCAACTCCTATAATAGTATTTATAACTTTGACAATAGTATTTGCAATTTTGACAATTGTGTTTGTAACTTTGACAATAGTATTTATAGCTTTGACAATAGTGTTTGTAACTTTTCCAATGGTATTTGTAACTCCTATAGTGATATTTGTAATTTCAACAATGATATTTGTAAGTCCCGCAGTAGTATTTATAACTCCCACAATAAAGAAGAAGCAACTTTGTCAATGGGATTAACAACTTTGCCAATGTTATTTGTAACTCCCACAATAGTATTTGCAGCTTTGCCAATAGTATTAGCAAGTTTATCAATTGTATTTATAACTCCTAGTATTTGCCACTTCCATAATGGGATTTTCAACTTCACCAATGGTATTTGAAATTCCCGCAATAATATTTATAACTCTCACAACAAAAAAGAAGCAATGGTATTTGTAATAACTTAAACTATTGTCCGACTGATGTTATGAATTAGTTAATCACTTTGCAATGTTCAAATTTTGTAAAGTTGCCTTAAAGAATGATATTTACAACAGTATTTTAGTGTTCAATTTGGCTAATATTATTTGCAACTCTCCTAATGGGATTTGCAACTTTATCAATAGAATTTACAACTTTTCTAAGGGGATTTGCAACTTCACCAAATGGGTTTGTAACTTCACCTACAAGATTTACAACTTCTTATAATGGGATTTGTAACTCCACTTAGTCGAAGCTACAATGTCAGCTATAGTGTTTCTCCCAATTGCTAAAATTGGATTTCTCCCAGTTGTAAATACCATTGTTAGAGTTATAAATACCATTGGTAAAGTTGTAAATCGTATTGTCAAAGTTGCTTCTTCTCTATTGTGGAAGTTACAAATATCATTGTTGAAATTGCAAATACCACTATGGGAGTTACAAATACTATTGGCAAAGTTACAAATACCATTGTCAAAATTGTAAATACTATTATCAAAGTTATAAATACTATTATAGGAGTTGAAAATATCATTGTCAGAGTTGTAAATATCATTGGAAGACTTGTAAATTATATTGTCAAAACATTGGGAAAGTGAAGGGTAATTTGGTTTTTGCACACAAATTTGCAAATGACAGATTGGGCCTCTTGCCCAATCTGTCTTTTTGAATATTCAGAGGCCCAATTTGTCCTTTTGAAATTCAAATGGGCTTTTTTTGTCTTTCTCCCTTAAAAAACCCATTTTGTATATAGGGTTACCGCAATATGTTTTATATGCTAATGTAATGACAAAAAGAAAATATATTTATTGTTAGAATTTTTATTGTCAATAATTTTTAAAAAATTATTGCTTTAAATTTTTTTAGGAAAAGGTTCATGCAATCATTCGATCATGTTGGGTTAATCTTCATTTGACATTTTCTCATCTAAATATTATTGTTTGAAAATAGAACCAATAATAGCAAAAACGTATCGGGCTAGATCTATGTTTGGATTTGAGTTATAACTACGAAGCTCCACGAGTTGATCTACTAATACTCAGGCATAATTTATACTATTAGAGACTAAACTAGAGTGACATAGCAAAGTGTTACATAAAAGAGAGAGAAAGAGAAGAGTAATCTGAAAACTCCTCTAGGGTGTGTTGCCATGTTAGGCTCTATTTATAGTGGTATTGGGTGACTATCATAATTATAAGATGTAATCTCCTGGTTATTGCTTTTTGCCCATCAAGCAACAACTAGGAAATTAATTCTTTATAAAATAATTATTAAAAATAAATTTAAAAATATGTAAATTGTCTGCATATTATTTGATTTTAAATAATTAGATGTCAAATAAAATGTCAAAAGCCCATTATATCAAAACCTGGTTTCAATCCAGGGACATGTGGGTTATAGGCCCACCCTATGATATTATATATTCATTTCAACTCATGCTCTAAGATGATGCAAAATAATAATATAAAAGATAATGAGAATTATTACATATAATAAAAAATAAATTTGTATCTTAAAAAGATGTGAGTTTAATTCATACTATCGTTGTGAGAGTTCATTTGGTAGAAAATCTCATAAGTCTCCTGTAAATACTTTCTAAACCCTAAAACTATTGCTTGACTTTGATGAGGAACCGGTACCGAACCCATCAAAATTTATATATACCAAAAAAATATAACATAAAATAAGAATAAAAATATTAAAAATAAAGAAACATGAATATTTCTTTGAATTACGAGGTTTAACCTTTAAATTAAGAAAAAATAAATTTAAAGCGTAAAGAAGAGTATTTCTTTTTCGTTATTTAGTATTAACTGTTGAATAAATAAAGACAACAAGATTAAACATAAAACAAGGTTTTCACTGAGTGTGATATGAACTTTTGTGTTTGTTCACTACATAGAAGATCAATGCTTTATAAAATAACTATTAAAAATAAATTTAAAAATTATGTAAATTGTGAGCACATATTTGATTTTAAATAATAAGATGACAAATAAAATGTCAAAACTTGCCATTAGCCCATTATATCACAGCTTAGTTTTGGTTTAAGGACTACCACGCTTCCGCTATGCCACATTGATTTATAAAGTTGGAATATATTCATCTCAACTCATGCTCTAAGATAACGCAAAATAATAATGTAAAAACAAAAATATTAAAAATAAAGAAATATGAAATTTCTTTGAATTATTAGGTTTAACCTTTAAAATAATAACAAATAAATTTAAAGAGTAAAGAGAATTATATAACGAAATGTTTTATGTATTAAGTATTAAGTGGTGAATAATCATAGACAAAAAAAGCAAACATAAAATAAGGGTTTGTTGTTTGAGATATGAGCTTTTGTGTTTTTTAGCTGCATAGCAAATAAATGCATTATAAAATAATTATTAAAAATAAATTTAAAAAATATGCAAATCATGTGCATATATTATATTTTAAAGAATCAGATGTCAAATAAAGTAAAGCTGTCATTATATCAAAGCCTAGTTTACGCCACGTTGATTTATAAAATTGTAATTGCCCAATGATATTATATATTCATTTAAAATAATGCTATAAGATGATACAAAATAATAGTATAAAAAGTAAAATAAAAATAAAAATATTAAAAATAAATGTGAATATTTCTTTAAATTATTAAGTTTAACTTTTTTAAACTAATTTTAGAGAATCAATTAACACCCTAAAGTATTTAAAGGTATAATTAGCACTCTAAATTAAGTTTGGAGGTACAACTAGTACCTTAAAATATTTAAATTGGTACAATTTTACTTTTACACTAATAGAAATACAAATTTATGTTTAATCCATGTCACATAAGCTTTTTTATTTTAATGTAAATTTTTTATTTTAACACATTATTATTTAAAACGTCATACGTATCATATTATTTAAAATAAAGTAATGAATAAACTCTAAAATTGATATTGTATAGAATTCATACGTGAATATTAAGAAATTTTATGGTTTATTTAGTACAATTTTTTAAAATAATATTACACATATGTCATTTTAAATAATAATGTGTCGAAATAAAAAGTTAATATGGCATGCATTAAATAAAAGTTTGTTTTTTTATTAGCAAATGGACAAAATTATAACAATTTAAATATTTTAGGGTGTTATTGTACCTCTAAACTTAATTTAAGGTGATGATTATATCCTTAAATACTTTAAAGTATTAATTGTGAATTTGATTTACATTTACCCTATTAAATATTAACAGTTGAATAAATAAAGATAAATAAATTAAACATAAAACAAGTTTTTACAGTGCGTGGTATGAACTTTTGCGTTTAACTATAGATCAACGCTTTATAAAATAACTATTAAAAATAAATTTAAAAATTACCCAAATTGTGAGCGCATATTTAATTTTAAATAATTAGATATCACATAAAATGTCAAAAGTTACCATTAGCCCATTATATCAAAGCTCGGTTTCAATTCAGGGACGTTTGGATTATTAGCCCACCATGCTTCCATTGCTCCAGATTGATTTATAAAATTGTAACCGCCTTTGATATTATATACTCATTTACGGTGGACAGTTGATTAAGTTGCATTTTATCTGGTTCATTTGGGCCTATTGCACTCGGACGATAGCGATTATGCTTCCAGGTTCTCCTGCTTTCACTATTCCTCCTTCACATGAGGAGGATGATTTGCTCGAATGAAGCTCAAAGAAGATTAAGGATGATGGGATTAAAAGTAGAAATGAAAATGTTCTTCAAGGATTTTGGCCAATGCTAGGTTCCAATGGTTCAACTTATGCTAAGGAGGACTTACATTTGCTGAAAAATTTAAGGGTGTGGATAGGAACAGTGAGCAGGTTGAGGAAGAAATGGCTGGAGACAAGGATATAGAGTCTGACGATGACATATTGGAGTCTCCAAACCAGACCAATTAGGATGATGAAGAGCCACTGTGCAACACCATGGAAGACCCTACAAGAAACTTTCCTACCTTCTCCTTCTCAGGTAAAATGAAGAAGAAGCTTTACGGAGAATGGCGCAATATTGTTATTGTCAATCTTGTAAATAGAGGTATTGGATATAAGACTTTACAAACTAGATTATAGACAATGTAGGCAAAAAAACGGGATCAAAATTTAATTGATATTGGGCATGGCTTTTATTTGGTTAAATTATCAAATAGAAAATATTATTTTAATGCATTAACTAGGGGTCATAGATGATATATAATTATTACTTGACTATGAGACTTTAAGAATCAAAGTTTAGACCTAAAAATGCCACCATTAGTAAGGTGGCGATTTGGGTGACAAGGTGAGAATACCTAAATTGCGATTAGAATATTATGATTAGGAAGCCCTCACTGTCATAGGTAATAGAATTGGGGAGACGATGAAGGTGGATTTGAATACCTCATGTCAATTAAGGGGTCATTTTGTGAGAATGTGTTCTAGTAAATGTTAATAAGTAGCTGATGTCTGGATTTACATTGGAAGGTCAAAATTACTATCTTGAATACGAGGGTCTTCATTGTTAGAAAATAAACATCTCAAAACAATATAATCAATCCAGATTATAACATACATGAATATAAAACCTATATGAGATATAGCAGAAGACTTAGAGTTATCTCTAGCCATTAGCTTAATTGATATGAGAAGAACTGAAATTAAATGAGATACCTATCAAATAGAGAATATTGTCAGATAATAACAGGTTCTTCCAACTAGTGATTAGGCACAGTGACGGCAACTTGTGTACCGCCATCACCAGTGAGGAACCTTCAAAAGTGAGCTAAGAGAATAGATTTTCACTCTAGACTCAGAAAGCTATCGTACGGTAAACTAAATTGTTAATTTCCATGATCAGAAAATTAACATTAAATAAATTGAGTCAACAACCCACCTTGGACTGGGCTCAATGCCTACGGGCCACACTCAAAAATATTTATTAACTATCCTAATTAATATATAAATAGGTTATATTATAATAAATATCTCACATTCTCCCACTTGACCTGTATATTCAATGCCATTGCCCTGTCTAGGTAAACTGATGTCATACTACAAGAATCATGGCAATAAGTCCCCTTTTATCGAGTATTACCTTTCATGTATTATAGATAGCACTATCACTTAATGGGTATCACATTATATATGAACTCAATATTCATCGGTTTTTGTCTCAATGTTTATCAATTTTAATAACACAAATATATATAATTACAATTTGAAATGATAAACCACAAAAAATATAATTTTATTGCTCATACCTCCACTAATCAAAAAGTAGGACGAAGTCCTATATGAGGTACATGTGTAACGAAAGTGTTCAGCTTCAACCCTTTCATCAAAGGATCAACCAACATATCCAATATACTGATACGTTTAACAGAAACTTGACCATCTTGAACTCTTTCTCTCAAGCAAAGGAATTTAAGTTCGACAAACTTGCTGCGACTTTATTCCTTTTGTTATTCGCTATGGCCACATCAGCTGTGTTATTACAGTACATTTTGATTTGCTTAGAGACTGAATCCACAATCTTAAGCCCAGTAATGAAATTCCTTATCCAAATAGCTTGTGAACTTTCTTCAAAACACACAATGTACTTACCATCACCGGTAGAATGAGCTATTTGAGTTTGCTTAGCACTTCTCCACGATATAGCTCCTTCTGCCAATAGGAAGATGTAACCAGATGTAGACTTGTTCATATCTACGCATCCTCTAAGATCTGAATTTGAGTATCCAATTACGTCTAGACTGTCTGTTCTCCTATATGTGAGCATGTAGTGTTTAGTGCCTTGTATGTACCTAAACACCTTCTTTGCAGCTGTCCAACGTGCTTCCCTAGGATTATTTTGGTATCTTCCCAACATACCTACAGCAAAAGCGATGTCAGGTCTTGTACAAACCTGTGTATACATCAAGCTTCCCACCGCTGAGGCATATGGGACCCTTTCCATCTGTTTCCTATCAAACTCAATTTCAAGATATTGATTTAGACTAAACTTATCTCCCTCTTCAATAGGAGCTACGTTAGATGAACAGTTTTGCATACTAAATCATTCAAGAACTTTGACAACATAAGCCTCTTGAGATAAACCTATAAGACATTGGGTTCTATCTTTATGTATCTTTATGCCAATGACATAAGAGGCCTCACCCATGTCTTCCATGTCAAAACTCTTAAACAGAAATTGTTTTACCTCACGCAATAGTCCTAGATCATTGTTAGCAAGTAATATGTCATCAACATACAAAATCAAGAATATGATTTTACTCCCACTAGCCTTGTGGTATATACAGTCATCCATGATGTTCTCAACAAAACCAAATGACGTGATCACTTCATGGAACTTCAAGTACCACTGGCGTGAAGCCTGTTTCAAACCATATATTGATTTATTTAGCTTGCATACCAATTGTTCTTTACCTTCTGCAACAAATCCCTCAGGTTGTTTCATGTAAACTTCTTCCTCCAATTCACTATTGAGGAAGGCAGTCTTTACATCCATCTGGTGCAACTCCATATCGAAATGGGCAACCAATGCCATGATGATTTGGAATGAATCTTTCTTATATACAAGTGAAAAAGTTTCACTGTAATCGATTCCTTCCACTTGAGTGAAGCCCTTAGTAACTAACCTAGCCTTGTATCTATCAATGTTACCTTGTGAGTCTCTCTTGGTTTTGTAAACTCATTTATAGACAATAGCCTTAGATCCACTAGGCAACTCTACAAGTTCCCAAATACGGTTGTTTGCCATGGAATTTATTTCATCAATCATAGCATCATGTTACAACTTAGAGTTTACACTCTTCATAACCTGAGTGAACGTTAAAGGATCAATCTCAACACTTACATCACAGTTAACCTCAAAAGAATATACTACATAGTCATCAGATAATGCCAGACTTCTTTCTCTAGTTGACCTCCTTAATTCAATCTCTTGGGTTAATCCAGGTTGCTGAATAAGGACATCATCTATCACATTTTGTGGTGGTTCCACTTGTGTGATAGGTTGATTATCATGTATGTGTCCATCTTGTTTAACATCATTAACTTGAGCCATAGGGTGTACATCACATTCAATGTCAATCCCAATAGTGGAATGATCATTAACTATTGATGTCCCCTCATGAATGATGTCAGTGGTTCACTCTATGTGATCATCTAATAGATAATCGCTCCCACTAATCACATCATTCTCAAGAAAACTTGGCATTCCTAGACTCTACAAATCTTTTAGAAGGTGGAGGACAAAAAAAACTTATAACCCTTAGACCTTTCCACATAGCCTACAAAGTAACCTCTAACAGTCTTAGGGTCTAACTTTTTCTCTTGTGGATTGTACACTCTTACTTCAACAGGACAACCCCATACCTTGAAATAATTGAAACTAGGTTTCCATCCTTTCCAGATTTCAAAGGGTGTCTTGGACACTGCCTTTATTGGAACCCTATTTAATATGTATGTGGTTGTCTTGGGTGCTTCCTTCCATAGGGAAACCGGTAGTTTGAAGCTACTCATCATGCTCCTAACCATATCCAGTAAGGTCCTATTTCTTCTTTCAGTTACACCATTCATTTCAGGTGATCTAGGCATAGTATATTGAGCAACTATACCTTTCTCTCGAAGAAAATCAGCAAATGAACCTGGCGATTGTCCTTCACTAGTGTATCTGCCATAATACTCACCACCACGGTCTGATCTCACAATCTTGATTGGTTTCCCAATCTATTTTTCTACTTCTACTTTATATTCCTTGAAAGCATCTAGTGCCTCACTTTTATTATAAAGCATGTAGACATACATGTATCGCGAGTAATCATCAATAAAGGTGTTAAAGTACTTTTGACCATGTGCAGTCAAATCAGGGAAACAAATATCCGTGTGTATAATTTCTAGCATCTTAGAACTTCTTTTAGCCTCTTTCTGTGACTTATTGGTCTGTCCCTTATGCAGTCCACACAAAAATCAAACTCCGAATAGTTTAAAGATGGAAGAATTATGTCTTTATTTAACCTTTTGATTTTGTCAACAGAGATATGACCCAATCTCTTATGCCACAAGCTATAAAAATTCTCATCGATGACACTTCTCTTAGTACCACGCGAAACAAAAAAATATTGAGGTGAATCAAAAATAATTTTAAACAAGCGATCAATCATAACTAAATTTGCAATCAAAACAGAATTCTTTGTCAAAGTCATAAGTTTCTTAGAAAGAACTAGACAATAACCAAATGGAATGAGCTTTGACATAGAAATCAAATTCCTTTTGTAAGAGGGAACAAAAAATATCATAAAGTTCTAAAACATGATTATTTGAAAAGGTTATGCAAAAAGTTCCAACGACTTTAGGATATCCTCTCCTATTGCCTAAAATGACAGTTTTCTCATTGAGATGTGGAGACCTACTTGACAGAAAGCCCTGCATTTTAGTTGAAATGTGGATCATTGAACCAGTGTCAATCCACCAATTGTCATCGTTAATGCTAGAAAAGTTAGATTCAAAAGTAACACATGATGAAAGCATACCTCTCATCTCCATTATATGTTGCCTCACATTACTAATACATGTAAGCCTCACAGCACAGTTCAGACATGATATCACCACCCATCTACTCATTTGTCAACTTAAATTGCTTATATAAGGCTTCTAGGTATCCTTTGACTGTGTCGCACTTAGGGATTGCTCCCCTAATGCTCTTAGTTATCCATTATTGTATAAGCAGAAGAGATAAGCGATTACGTTGCTCCCACATATTATATATTTCCTTTGCCTCTCTATTATCGGAAGCATCATCAGGCCTCAAAGGTTTATCATATCTCAAGGCATAATCCAAGTCCAAGTAACTGAGCTGCAACAAAATATCATCTCTTTAGTTAGCATAGTTAATGCTACCATCTAAGATTGTTTTATTACTTACATCAGTCATAATCTTGGGGGCAGCAATTGGATCTCTGAAATGAAAATAAACAAATGTACAATAACCTCACAGTAAGAATTTGAAGCAATCACAGGTCACTATGCCATGTATGCATGCTTAGCTTAAATGTAGCATGCAAGCAGTATAAATAAGTATCACCAATATCTACCTATGGGCAAAGACATTAGCATAGCCATGTATCTATCTCAAATGATGGAATTAGAATGCATTCATAATTTTTCAATACCTGTGGGTTAATTAGAAAGTAACAAGGGCATTCTATCCAACCCTGTTTAAATGTACAATTATGAGGTATCTACCAGTGGGTAAAGATAAATCATAGCTATACATTTAATTACAAATGATATTTTAAATCCAGACGTGATTAATGAATGTATGTAACATATTCAATAAACAAGGATGTTGTGGTTACTCCTCAAAGAAGTGCACGTTAATCACAAATATCATTCATGTGCATTGAAAATCTAAATATACACAACTTAATAGAGAAATTAATTCTCCCCTAATTAAATGTACAATCATGAGATATCTACCTGTGGGTAAAGATAAATTATAACTATACATTTAATTATAATTGATATTTTAAATCCATATGTGATTAATTAATGCACGCAACAAAAATAAATAAGGATGTTGTGGCTACTCCTCATAAAACAGCATGCTAATCACAAATATAAATAACATGCATATAAATCCAAATATGCATAATATAATGTAGTATTTAATAAATTAATTTAATCAACAAATGTGACTAAATAATTTAATTTAAATTCTCTCACTATTTCATATACCCAAAAATGTCTAATAAATTAATTTTAACTCAAAAGGTTTTTACAAAATTAAATAGTTAATTTAATTGCCAAGAGAGAAATTAATATATAAAATAGGTAATTAAACATAAAAAATAAAATTTGTAAATACCTTTTTTCAAAGATTAAAATAATAGAGAAATTAATTTAAATATTTATAGTGCATGTAATAACAATTAAAAATGTTCTAAAAAAATCAAATTAATTGGCCAAACATAATTTTCTGGAAATAAAACCAAGTGTCCCATACACAAAAGTCCAAAAAAATAGAGTCCAAAATAATTTTCAGAACTAAAAACAAAAGTTCAGGCCCAAAAGATATTTTCCAGAAACAAACAGAAAAGAAAAAAAAATATTCTGCTCAGCCTAAAAACGCAGGACCCAATATGGTCTTTAAAAAAAATTGTTTCTAAAGGCCCAAATCCAGTGTCAGCCCAATCTGCTCCCAAAAATAAAAAAATATAGATGGCCCAAAATACAGGAGTTGGCCCACATATCATTTAAAAAAAAGGACTATAGGCCATATGACGGCCAGCCCAACATAACCTTAAAAGGGAACAAAACTCTTTTTGGTGGCCCAAACTTGTAATTGCCTATTGTACAAAAACAAAATTGGCAGCCAAATTCGCCCAACAAGCTCTTCAAAAGAAGAAAAAAAAAATATTTTTTTCAGGCCTATTCACAATGCTTGGGAATGTGAATGATTTTTTTTAGAAAGGGTTTGGCCCAGAATGATAAGCAAAGTAAAAGAAAATTAAAGAATCAAAAATAAGGTCCAAAACTGGTCAATTCTTAAACTACAACTCCTCGGGTTATCTTCCCATGAAATTGGGTTACCCTAACCCAACTTGTGACCCAGATGTAGCTGCAAAAGCAAAACTTAATGGGCACATTTTGCTTAGATCCTAGACAGTGCTTCCTCTCTCTTTTGTGTTAGACCAATGATTAGACATGGTTGGAAAATCAAATTGGTTCCTGCAATTGCTTCTTTGTCTCTTGGGTCGTCTCTAATTTTGTAATCTCTCTCAATATATTACATATGCACAACAACAAATAGTCAAAGATCAAAAATAAAATAAATTATGATCTCTAGATATTTTATATCTTATATTCTATCTCATATTATTACTCATGAGAATTATAGATCAATAAGCAAGGTAAGGGGATCTCAAGCAAGACTCTGATGCCACATGTTAGAAAATAAACATTTCACAACAATATAATCAATCCAGATTATAACATACATGAATATAAAACCTATATGAGATATAGCTGAAGACTTAGAGTTACCTCTAGCCATTAGCTTAATTGATCTGAGAATAACTGGAATTAAATGAGATACCTATCAAATAGAGAATACTGTCAGATAAATAACAGGTTCTTCCAACTAGTGATTAGGCACAGTGACGGCAACTTGTGTACCGCCATCACCAGTGAGGAACCTTCAAAAGTGAGCTGAGAGAATAGATTTTCACTCTGGACTCAGAAAGCTATCGTACGATAAACTAAATTGTTAATTTCCACCATCAGAAAATTAACTTTAAATAAACTGAGCTAACAACCCACCGTCCCAATGACTACAAGCCACACTCAAAAATATTTATTAAATCTTAATTAATATCTAAATAAGTTATATTATAATAAATATCTCACATTCATATGCTTTGTACATGCTGTGGTTACTACGGACATCAGATGAAAATTTGCCCAAAAAGAAGAAAGACTACAGATTCAGGGGAAAAAGAGACTAATATGCAGCAAGTTTAAACAGAAAAGAAGGAACAATCTAATACAGAGAATTGTAATAACCAGGACTAATGGAGGGTGGTACAAAAAACTCAAACAAAGGAAAATGAAAGATAATAAAGACGAGTCATCTCGCCAGGTGAACAATGGATCAAAGTTTGGAGTCCTCGCTGACATGGAACTTTAGAACCAAAATTCGTACAATAACGGTAAGGAAACAAATGTCTTTGCTCCTGGAACTTCCCAGCTAGGACTGATGAGTTTGAATGAGGGTAGGTCAGCGTGAGGAAGGAAAAGGGGAAATATGAAAAAATATAACTCTAACGACTTACCTAGGATTAGGGTTGAGCAATAGGCGGGGCAGGCTGGCCTGTCCTGCCCATTTATTTTTTTTCTGGGCACAGGCGTGCCCCAGCCTGTTTAAGCCCATATTAAATAGGTTGGGCTGAACCCATTTGGGCTCCAATAGGCATGGGCAGCTCATTTATCAAAGATAAAAATATTTTTTTATTTAAACCCATTTAAATTTCTAATAACAATGAGAATAAAATAACAATAGTGCACACATGATATGATTGTTCATCATAAAATTAGAAAATAAAATACCATCATAATAACTACAAATTTATAACCATACAGTCCACAATGTTCACATAATATAATCATTCATAATCTTAATTATTCAATTGGATTATGATTATATATCATCTATATTATATTTACTTGTGATGGTTGTAGATAAAACTGCCTCTACTTCTATAAAATAAATTTAAAAAATTATATTAGTATGTAATAAAAAATAAATTTAAATACATATAATCTAATAAATTAATAAAAAAAATATGGGCGGCCTACAGGTTGCCTGATGGTTAGCTTGTAGTTTACCCATATATTTTACTATTTGAGCCCATTTAAACTTGCCAGTTACGGGCATATTTTGGGCAGGTTTAAACAAGTAAAATTATATCGAGTTACCGGTGGGTTCACGGGTTACGGGCACCTTACTTGTCATATCCTAATTTTTCCTTATCGGTATAATATTGATAGTGGAAAGAGGCTTTGAAAGGATTATGACAAAGATCTGAAGAAATAATAAAGGTTAGATGATTCTTTAAGGAAGAGAATGACTAAAATGAAAATTAGAAAAGGTTAAAGGCAAAAAGTGAAAGTAGAAATAAAAGTTAGGCCATTAAGTATAATTTTTAAAAGTTTAGGGGCTAAAATACAATAGCAAAAAGTTCAGGGGCCTAAGTACAATTATACAAAAGTTGAGGGACCTAAATGTAAATATGAGAAAGTTGAGCCGAAACAGGCCAAAAATGACTGAAATCATATCAGACCCAAATTTTACCAGTAGATAGACAAAATTATTCCAATCAGTTTAACGCAACAAAGAATTTTGATTTGAGGTTCCGATTAATTGATATAAATTTATGAAGTCATAAGAATTATTACAGTATTTTCCAGACATCAGAATCAGATGAAACTTTATAGAAAATTCCTATATTTAATGTAAAAATTTATAAAATTGATAGAGTCAGAAAAGGAATCCTGTAGAAGTCTTACGGGATTTTACAGTGAAATAAAATACCCGATAAATAGGATCAGGTGAGGTTTATTGGGATTTGTGCCATAAAGGGCATAAAGGCAATTAGCCCAAACTAAGGCCCAAATGGTGCCATATTAGGTCCAATGTGATGACTGGACAGTTAAGTGGCCCAGAGTCCAGAGTAGTTCAAGAAAAGTGAGAAATTACGGAAATGCCCCAGATGCCCATACTGTACCAGTGATAGGTAAATGACCTTCTAGTCATTCTGGATAGGCCAAAAGTGTGTAAGATGGTATAAAGGTGATTAATTAGAGCCATTAAATACTCTGATAATATTTGAAAAGACGATAATGCCCTTTAGGGAATTAAAGTAAAATTGGACACCGATAAAGGGTTAAAAGAAATGTAGGGAATTTTTATCAGGACTTCTGTGTCTCAGAAAATTATGAGACTTTACAGAGAATTTATTTTATATTATAATAAATTTCTAAAAATGTTAGAACTATTAAAATAGGTGTCTAGCATTTATTTCAAAATTAGGATATTTTAAGAATATCGGTATAAGGAAAGTACCTTGAGATTTGTGCCAATTAGCTATTGGACCTAATGAAGGCCTATGGCAGCCCAAAATTTTGTCCTAGGGCATCCCAATAAGTCCCAAGAGTTGTCTTGGAGCCTAAGTTCAATAATGAATAATTTATGAATTTTTGAAAAGAAAAAAAAGGGATAAAGGGAAAATTATGGTTTGCACATTATGGGACCCACACACCCACACACTTGGCGTCCAAGACAAGGGGGAGGAGAAGATTTTTGTCATGTGGATTTATCTCAAGTTGGCTTGGAGAGTAAGCTTGATGTAAGAACAAATATGAGCCATTAGATCAAATAGTGTACAAAGTGATCTTGGCCATTCATTTTCCATGGATTTTTTGTATAAATAGCCCCTCAATTCTGCAGCAAACTGTGAGCCATGGATCCTTGGGGAAACTCTTGCAAAATGAAAAATCAAGCCAAGACAAAAAAAATTCAAGGTTCCAAAGTTCAAGTAAGCTAGAGATTAAAGGTAAGCAATCTCTCCTAGCTTATTTTCCTTTGATTTGGGAGCTTGAACTTAGGGTTTTCATGGGGAAAAGTTGAATTTTCTCTAAGGTGTTGTGCTTTCCAAAAACCTTATATGAAAGGGGAAAGAAGAAATTAAAGTTAGAAACATATGATTAAAGCTTAAACAAGCTAGTTAAGTGATTGGTTGTTGAATCAAGTTGATATTCTTGACTTTGCCATAGTGTGCCCTGTTTGGTATGCACTGTTCATGAGGGAAGGAAATTGAATTTCAATGATTTAATGCTTTCATTGAGTTTGTATGATGATTTTGTGTAGGATTGGAAAGGTTTTGAACCTTGAAAGCATTAAAATTCCAAGATTATAGGTTTTGAAACCCTTCTCTATACTGTTCACACGCATGAACAGTGATTATAATTTCATGATTTTGATGCTTCCAATGGTTTTAAAATGAAAAATTGTTTGGGATAAAGTGGAGAAATAAGTATGGGAAGCATTGGAATCAAAATGAGAATTTTTAAAAGAATTGAGTGCAGTTTCGGTTCTGTACAGCATGTTATGAAGGATATGAAATTTCATGATTATAAGCTCATAAATGGATTCAAAAGATAAAATTGTGTAGGGTAAAGTCAAGACATCAATTGATTTAAAGGCCAAGTCCATTAGTGAAGATTAGAGAAAGTTGTGATACTAAAGAATGTAATAAAGTAGACTTGAACATTGTTGGAGTTCATGGGTCCTAATGAATTATGTGATGAATATGAATGTGTTTAGGACCTTGAAACATCCAAGAAGATGTTAGGAAGTGATTGACATAAAGACTTCATGGTTGGAAAGCTAGGGAGCAAATGCTAAAGATCAAGAGGAAAGCTTAAGTGCAAGGTAGTGACCTTACCTCTTTATGTGCTTAATGTGGTATGCTTATGTGTTGACATGTATATAATATTTGAATGATGTTGTGACATGATAAATGATGTTGAATGTATTGTGAATAACATGTTTTCCATTGCCATGCACTTTATGCAAAAGTATATAGCATGATAACATGTCACTAATCAAAGAAAGTTTAATGAAATTACATATCATGCATTAGCATCCATCTTGCATATTTAAGTGTAATGTTTGCTACTGAGATTCCCTATAATCTCACTCTCCCATAACCAACTAATTTAGGTCAAGCATGATGGATAATGTATGTATGGAGAAGAGCTAAAGCATGGAAGAATAAAAGTGAAGTATTTAAGATGTTAGCATATGTTGTGCACTTTCCATGTATGTCAAAGCCATGTAAAGTATCTATTTATGTGATGAGATTGTATAAAACAATTATTGTATAACCCCATGATGTATATGAATTCATAAAAGGAAAAATAGATGATTTATGTATGCTAGAATAATTATTGAAAGTGAAAGAAAGGAAACTGAAATGGTAAAAATGTAGGTCCTAAAGTAGTTTTGTTGTGTCTTTAGTTTGACCTAGAAAATGAAGGAATTATTTCACTAAATTTTAGGAGCATGTAGTACACATCCAGAGCTTTAAGTTCATAGGTAGAACGTTTCATTTGGATATGTATATCAAGAGAAATGAATTTCCAAAGTAAGGGACCAGAATCTGTTTCCAGAGTTTTTGAACAAATGAACAGTAAAATTCAATGAATAAACTGTATCAATTGGCTAATCATTTGGTCTGAAAATTATTTTTCCCTTAAAGTTCAAGATGTTATCTTCACGTATCTTTTTGAAACACTTCATTTTGAGTTTTCTAGAATTAATTATGATTTTTCAAAGTTCATTGCGTAATTTGGAATACCATATGAACAGTAACCCGAGAAAGAGTAAAATTCTAGATTTGGCCAATGAACTTCTAAGGTCTTGTAAGTGGTTCTAAATGCTACTGAGTGGTCCCTAAGACATATGAAAGTAAGGATGTTACATTGCTCACCCTTACCTAGGATGGTAAGAAAGGAAGCTGATAAGGGAAATGATGGAGAAGGGATAAAGAAGAGGAGTGAGAAGAGAAATAGGGAGATGGGACAATACGAGAGTAGGTACATTGGGCAATTAATACTGATAGGAAACACTGGTATGAAAGAGAAGGCAGAGGCAGCAAAAAGATAAGTAAATCGGGGGAGACAAGTTGAAAAGGGATGATCACATGATGCAAAGAGTAGACTTGGAGGATGTGGAGCTGGACTCAGGAGATGAAGGCCCATTTCAATTGCAAGCCCAACCAATGCTTAACAAAATTTTAATCCAAGAGATGGACCTAGGTGATGACAATAATGGATCAATTCAAGTGAACTCATACCCTTTTATTATTAATGATATAGATGAAAATTGAGAGGATAGCATAGTATCCGAAACTCAATTCTCAAAAGAGAATTAATTGTTATTTAGTGATTATGATAGGAATTAAAAATCATTAATTTAATTAATTAATTAATTTATGGATCTATTTCATATTAGAATACAAGAGGGGTTTATGTTAAAGGGCTCCTTAAAAATTTAAAGGTAGTGTGCAATGGGCCAAAACCAAATTTTATTATTTTATCTGAAACCAAATGTGATAAGGAATCACGGTTTAAGTTTCTTCACTCTTAGGGTTTTCACTCAATGAAAATTATCCCTAGCTTAGGCCGATCTAGTGGGTTAGTTACGACTTAGAAGAGTAATTTAATTAAAGTTTCAATTTTACTCAAAAATAAGCTATTTTCCACTTTCAATGTGAAATGAGAGGTCAACATTCCTTCTTATTGACAACAGTTTATGCAATTCCTAATTCTAATCTCCACCAGGAATTATGGAAGGAGTTAATTTATCTGGTACTATCATATCCTAATTTTTCTCTATCTGTATAATACTAATAGTAAAAAGACGTTTGGAAAGGATTATGATGAAGATCAGAAGAAATGATAAAGGTTAGATGAGTCTTGAAGAAAGGGAATGACTAAAACGTAAATTAGAAAAGGTTGAAGGTAAAAAGTTAAAGTAGAAATAAAAGTTGGGCCAAAAGTGATAATTTTCAAAAGTTAAGGGACTTAAATATAATTAAATAAAAAGTTCAAGGGTAAAATTGTAATTATAGAAAGATCAGCCCGAAAAGGGTTAGAACTGCCCGGAAGTATTTTAGTCCCATATTATATCAACAAATAGAGGAAGTTACACTGGTTAATCTAGCATGATATAGAAATTTTATTAGGGTTCTAGACAGCATATATTTATCTGATAATCTGAAAGTTATCTAAAATTTTATCAGACTTCATGGACTTCAAATATAAGTGGGGAAATTATAGGAAAGTATGCCCTACAGTGTCAAATGTCATGGATCTAACAAAACCTCAGAAGTTCTGTATAAAAAGTTATCACCATATTAGTGAATTTTGACGGGAGTTTGAAAACACCCATGATCTGATAATAAAATTTATCAGTAAATAAATCTGGATAGAATGAACTCAGATGGCCTCATATTTGGGCCTAGGATAACTCCAAGGAGGGACCAAAACCCAGGGTACGAGTTCATCAGTAGAAGGGGCCAGTGTCCAAAAAATATGAAATTATGAAAATGCCCCTAGATGCCATATTGTATCAGTGATGGATGGAGGGCATTTTGGTCATCTGGGATAGGCTAAAAATATGGCACATGGTATAAATATGATTATTTGAGCCAGTATATGCCCTGAGGCAGTACAAAGAGGGGTGAAATGATAATTATGCCCTTAGGGTTAATATAGTGCAAGAAAGGACGCCAATGGTATTTTGGTCATTTCCCAAGGGATGGATGGCATATAAATATTTAGTATAACCATGTCAATGGTATGAGAAGCCTAAACATTGATTTCCAGGACAGAATACATATCCTGGAATATTATAAAAATTAGGAACAGAAAATAGTCCGGTTGTTGTGAAACTGCTCTGATTGATACTGGATTGTACTGAAATTTTTCCAAACGCTTCCTTACATGAGAATTTTACCACATACCCCCATGAGGTGTCCCATGAGTTTTTCATTGTAATGTCATGGATGATGTCATAAATCTCCTTTTTTGAAAAAGTTAAATCCAAGATTAAATGTGAGCCTTTAGATCAAATAGTAACCAAATCAATTTTGGCTATTTATTTTCCATGGATTTTGGCTATAAATACCCCCTAAAATCTGGTTTAAAACCGTGGCCTCATGAACCTTGGGGAAACTCAAGCCAAGATAAAGAATATTTAAGGTATCAAAGTTCAAGCAATCTAGAGATTAAAGGTAAGCAATCTCTCCTAGCTTATTTTCCTTTGATTTGGGAGCTTGAACTTAGGGTTTTCATGGGGAAAAATTTGAATTTTCTCTAAGGGGTTGTGCTGCCCAAAAACCTTAGATGAAAGGGGAAAGAAGAAATTAAAGTTAGAAGTATATGATTAAAGCTTAAACAAGCTAGTTAAGTGATTGGTCGATGAATCGAGTTGATATTCTTGACTTTACCATGGATGAACCTGTTTGGTCTGTACTGTTCATGATAGAAGGAAATAGAATTTCAATTATTTAATGCTTCCATTGAATTTATATGATGATTTTGTGTAGGGTTGAAAAGGTTTTGAACCTTGGAAACATTGAAATTCCAAAATTATAGTTTTTAAAATTCTTCTCTATTACTGTTCACTCACATGAACAGTGATTGGAATTTCATGATTTTGATGCTTCCAATGGTTTTAAAATGAAAAGTTGTGTGGGATAAAGTGGAGAAACAAGTATGTGAAGCATTAGAATCAAAATGAGAATTTTTGAGAGAATTGTATACATGTGTTTGGTTCTGTACAGCAGGCCATGAAGGAGCTAGAATTTCATGATTCTAGGCTCATAAATGGATTCAAAAGATGAAATTGTGTAGGGTAAATTTAAGACATCATTTGGTTCAAGAGCCAAGTGGATTAGTGAAGATTAGAGAAAGTTATGATAATAAAGAATGTTACAAGGTTAGTCATGAACATGGTTGGAGTTCATGAGTCCTAATGAATTATGTGATGAATATGAATTTGTTTAGGACCTTGAAACATCCAAGAAGATGTTGGGAAATGATTGACATAAAGGCTTCATGTTGGAAAGCTAGGGAGCAAGTACAAAAGATCAAGAGGAAAGCTTAAGTGCAAGGTAGTGAATTTAATTCTTTATGTGCTTGATGGTTCCAATATAAGGTAAAGGAATGTGATCTTTCAGATATGGGATATCAATGACCTAAATGAACCTGGAAAGGTCCTTAGATGGCTGGATGTTCTCGATTATATGAAAGATTAGATCGAGCGATTGTTAATGTACAATTTTTAAATGACCATAATCCTATTTTGCTACAATTTTAGAATAACTCTTGTGAGGGTAGACATAAACCGTTTCATTTTAAGGCTATGTGGCTGGGCCATGAAAATTTTGTAGATTTTTTAGCTAATACTTGGAATGATTATGATAATTTTAATAAATTGTTGGAAGATTTGAGTATATCTCTTGATTATTGGAATAAAAATATATTTGGGTTTGTGGAGAAGAGGAAAAAAATTCTTCTAGCCCAGTTAAATGGAATCCAAAGATCTTCTGCTTATACTCATTCAAAGTTTTTAGATGCTCTTGAGACGAATTTACCAGTTGAGTTGGAAGAGATTTTGAATCTAGAAGAATTTAAATGGTTTCAAAAAGTTAGGACTAATAGGATAATCAAAAGTGATTGGAATACAAGTTATTATCATCTAAAAGCTAAAATGAGAAGGAAGAGAAATAGAGTTTCAACTCTTAAAGATGATAGAGGGATTTGGGTTAATGATGAAACCACGTTAAGATCGATGGTAATTAATTATTTCAAGAATCTTTATAAATGTCATGAAACTGCTCCTAGCAATTTGCAAATAAAGACTAATTTTCCTTTTGAGGTTAAAAGTCGTCTTAATATTATAGGGTATTTACCGACTGACAAGCAAATAAAGGATGCTCTTTTCTCTATGGGACCTTATAATGCTCTTGGAATTGATGGGTTCTCCCCTATTTTCTATCAAGCGAATTGGAATATGATAGGCAGATCTCTTCGTAAATTTGTCAGAGCATCTTTTGAAAAAAATTCGATGGAGTTTACTGCAAACAGGACTTTGATTTCACTTATACCAAAGAAGGAATATCTTGATGTTATTGGTCATTTTATACCAATTGCTTTGTGTACTATGTATTACAAATGTATCACTAAGGTGATTGTTGGTAGGTTAAGGAACATTTTGGATGATATTGTTTCTCCTTTTCAATCTAACTTTATAAAAAGTAGACACATACAAGATAATATTATATTTGGCCAAGAAATTATGCATATAATGAAGAAAGCAAGAGGGAAAACCAGTTTAATGGTGATGAAGATTGATCTAGAGAAAGCATATGACCGCCTCCGATGGGACTTTATTCAACAGGTTCTTGGTGATGTCAGTTTGAACTCTACACTTATAAAGCTTATTATGACTTGTGTTACAACTGTATCATATAGTTTGTTATGGAATAGAGCTAAACTTGAGTTTTTTCTCCTAAAAGAGGTCTTAGACAAGGAGACCTTATCTCACCTCTTTTGTTTGTTCTTTGCATAAACAAGTTATCTCACCTCATTATGGATGCTTTGAACTCTAGCTAGTGGAAACCAATTTTCATTTCTAATGGTGGGCCAAGCATCTCTCATCTTATGTTCGCAAATGACCTACTTTTGTTTGGAATAGCTAATGAACAACAGGTGAAATGTATGATGGACTGTCTAGACAAATTCTGCCTTGACTCTAGGGAAAAAATCAACAAGACTAAATCTTCTATTTTTTTCTCTCCAAAGGTGAATGTAAATACTAAGAGAGGTGTTAGTGAAGTTTTTGGGATGTAGGTTTCTACAGAGATAGGAAAGTATCTAGATTTCCCAATCATTAGAGGGAGGAAACCTAGATATACTTTTCAGTATATAGTTAATAGAGTGAAATCTAAATTGGACGCTTGGAAGGAGAATACACTTACAGTGGCTGGACGGATAACCTTGGCTAAGTTTGTTTTGAGTGCTGTCCTAGTATATCCGATGATAGTTTCTAAGGTACCAATCTCAATTTGTGAGGAAGTTGAGAGAATACAAAGAACCTTTATATGGGGGAAGAGTCAAAATTCTCATAATTTTTATCTTATTGGATGTGACCAAATTGTTAGACCTAAATTAAATGACAGTCTTGGATTCAAGAAACTTTTATCTTTCAATCGTGCTTATGGAGCCAAAATTGCATTGAAGCTAATTAATGGGGATAGAGCTCTATGGATTGATGTACTTTTGCATAGATATGTGCTGAGGAACGAGGAGAATTCGCTAGAGGCAATGGAAAGGGATTATGTTTTGTGCAAATTTGTTACGCAACACAAAGAGATAGAGTTAGGCACGAGATAGTATATCATAAATGAGCAAATGATAATGTTTTTACTAATAAATGGTTATTTCCTTCCATTAAATTGAAAGATACATATATTATATCACTTACTGATGAAGGAGAGAGGAGTAAAGTTGCAAATTGGTGTGATTCAAGATCTTGGGATTTCCAAAGACATATTGATATTCTTCCAACCAGGGCTATTCAGAGATTAAGAAGCATGATACCACCAATAACGGAGGTGGGCAATGATGTTATGGGCTAGAATGCTACAAATAACGGTACTTTTACTATTAAAGGTGCATGCTTTCTAATTGAGCCACAATCAGTAGATACATACAATGGTACTTATAAAGATATATGGAAATAGAAGGGAACCGAGTGTATTCAGGTTTTCATGTGGATAGCATTTAATAATCCCTTAGCAACTAATAAGTTGAGAAGTAAGTGGTCTTCTACTTCTGAAATGTGTGGATATTGCAATAATGACATGGAGGATATTTTACATATTCTTCGGAATTGCAGTTATGCTAGACAACTTTAGCTAAGACTAGTTAATTCCAGATATTATTCCATATTCTTTAGAACTTCATTATGAGATTGGTTTACTCTAAATCTCATAAGGTAGTTGGGAGAGAATGTCATTAATAGTTGGGGATTAATTTAGGGAGTTGTAATATGGAGTTTATGGAAATGGAGGAATCAATATACATGTTTTAAACTATAGTTTGGTCTAAAAGCCCTTTTGGATAAATATGACTATTTTTTTTAAAAAAAAATCAAATTAAAGTTTGGGTCAAAAACTATTTTAAAACAACGGTTTAGTGGTTACCAAACACACACTATATAATAGCCTAATTTCAATCTAGGGACAATACAAATGCTATTAATACTTTTTCAAATCAAGATTTTATAAGAAACTTTTCTAAATCATAAGATCATTGCTTAAATAATTATAGTTTTTAAATATCACTTAATTGATTTCAGAAACTAGATGAAAAACTGAAACTTTTTTATTTAGTGAAGTATTTATCAATAAATTACCTTATTGAATAATACTTTGATAAATGACATTTTAAAATTAATTTTATAAATATAGTTTATTCTCATTTATCGAATGGTTTATCGATAAATGTAATTTAGAAATAGATTTTGCAAAGTCAGTTTTATTCCTTTTTATTGAATGATTTATCGATAAATAAATTTTATTAAAATTATATTTAAAGTGTCATTCTCAAAACATGGAGACTAATAGTATTATCCATGTTAGCTACTTGAATGGTGTTTGACTATTTTCTAATATGTAATTATTCATAATAGACTCTTGTGAAATCATCATGGTTTATTTTCTATCATGGATAAATCTTTAGAAATGAATTAAATTATTTTCTAACCATGATAGTCATGTTTAATGTAAGAATGATATTTTCTATCATGGTTAGTTTTCATTAGTGGTTTGAATTATTTAATAATATAATATTTTTAAAAATGGTTGAATTATTTTTTTCTAGCATAGTTAGTTGTTGATTAAGATAATCCTTTTATAATCATGGTAGGGTTTCCATTGATTTAGTAAAAAAAATTCTACCATGATTAAGTTTTGAATATTGAACATTTTCTACTATGATAGCTTTGTTTAACCATTTTACTTTTCTATCTTAATAGTTGACTAGAAACGGTTTTAAATGGTTAAATAGTTTTTGAAAAAAATAATTATTCTATTTAGTAGAAGAGTTTTACACTAAACTCATTAAGAAGATACTAAGAGCCCATTTGGTTCTATCACATTGCAGGTGTACCATGGTAATGCTCATCGCATTGCCATATATAATACATGTTTCGTTAGACATATGGATAGTTAACCTACTTAAAAACAAGCTAACCTCTAATATTGGTTGGCTTTTTGGGGTAGGCTATGCTACCTGTACCAAAATATCAGCCTGAGCCTGCCCCATTTTGGTGGCGGGTTAGCCCACAGCCTACCTTCTTTTTTTAAATTTTTAATATTTTTAAAAAATTATTTTTAAACTTTTAAAATACTAATAAATAATTTATAATGTTATATTAGTATAATAAAAAATTATTAATATTATACTTTTAAAAATTCTTATTTTTTATAACAAAATTTCAAATTTTATAACTATAAATATAAATAAATATTAACATGATATTAATCAATTATAATATGTCAACACATATTAATAAATAAGTAATCATTTTTATTAATATTCAATAATAAGAGTATTCAAAGTAATATTTAGATACAATAAATAATAATATTAATAATTTTAAAAAAAATTGCCCCAAAATGGCTGGCATTTAACCTGTTTTTTGGGAAAACGGGCTTAGCCTATAGGTTGGGCCTATTTTTCCATCTCTAATGAATACTCATTGCAGCCTTCAATCCTTTATAAAATGTCAACTTTATCCTTAATAACCTCGGTGAAAAGACATTATTTGCCCTCAACAATTATGGATGATGTTCGCCAACAACACTGGCAACATTTCTTCCTTCCACGCCGAAACCCGGCTACTGGAGTCTTCATCCATAGGCTTCTTCAACCTCTCTCTCTCTCATCTCCATGGATTTCAATCAGAGCTTCATCTTCATCATGGGCTTCCAATTGTCACGTTGATCTAGCCTTCAATCTGGGTTCAAGTTCATGGATTCAACTCAAGGTGGCTTCATGATATAGGTTCGTGGTTCGAAATTTGACTGAGCATATCTGATTAGGATTATTATTTGATTGGATTAGGTAATTAATGGATTTGATCCCAAGTGAAGGAATAGTTTGTCCCTGCAAATCCGTAATTATGGTGAAGATGGAGGCATACTGAATGGAGGAGGGTGAGAGAAAAAAGTTCCCTTCAATAGCATCTCTATATTTTCACAACTTTTATTTTTAAATTAATTTTGTCTCCCATCCCTTAAATATCATACCAAACAAACATATGGTAATCAAGATTACATGCATTAAGTATTGCATTACATTGTATTTTTTTTGGTACAAGCATTACATTGTATTACATTCTTAATTCATGTGCAATGGAACCAAACGGCCCAAGATGTGGAACAGTGAAGATTCGTAGAATGACTTTAATGATGTTATCCTCTTAAAATTTTGAGTGGAACAAACTTACCAACATAGAAGTTATCCTCTTTACAAACTATCTTTACAAATGATGGGCAGGGAGGAAAAAGATTGATACTGTTGTAAAAGTATTATTATGTATATTTTGGTATATAGTATTATTAATAATAGACTATGTAATTATGCTTTTTATTGGATATTTTTTAATTAAAATTACATTTTTAGTACGTACGTTTTATATTAATTATATATATACATGGATCTTAGGAATGTTGATTTTTCCTCATTAAGATATCATTTATATAAATGTGTGTGGGAACGAAATACATCTTTTATGGAAGAGATTTTTTTGTGCACAATTGAAACCAAAGTTTAGTTTTACCAATATGTACTTAATTTAACAGTATAATATCCTGTTATATCCTTCTAAGTCTAAAATTGTATTATTAAAAGAGGTACTTTTATTATGAGAGATAGTCACGAACTCTAAAACTATATACTTAGTAATAGGATCTGGCAAATAATATAAAAAAATAAAATTTATATTTTATTATAAAAGAAAAATTAATCTTTTGTCTTACAATTTATCTCAATTTTTAATTAAAAAATAATTAAAAAAATTTCATTACAAAATTTATTCTCCAAAGCTACCTAATAACCTATGTTTTTTAGCAAGTATAACTCATCTTTAATGAATGCATCTTTAATCATATTTAAATATTTTATATTTTGTAAAAAAAAAACAAATAAAAATAGGTCACACACTGCTAAAGAAAAACTATACCTGCTAAAAATTGGTTAAACCTAAATTTTTAAATAAATTTTAAATATTTTTAGATGATAAATCTCGTGGTGAGAATTTTTTTTAACAAAATTTCCTTTTTAATTTAGTCCTAAATCGTATATATTTTTTTTTTGCCAAATAATATAGTTTAAATAATTATAAATTAATCCCAATGCTTTTATAAAATGTCTAATCACTTTTTTATAAAATAAATGTCTAATCCCTTTAATTTTTATAAAGTCAAACTATTTGTCCTTGATCTTGGCACGTCAAAATTATGCTGACATGGCAACGTGACGAGGGATGCCACATGGAAGTTAACGAAGCTGAAGAAATGGGAGGAGTTTATCGCCCTCGTGAACTTGCGCACCATATCCGTTAATGGGTGTGTTTGCCATGATTTTAAAAGAATTTTCCACTTAAAATTTAGTTTAATTTTTTTAAATAAATAATTATATTTATTTAAAAAAACTTTTGAAACTAAATTATATTTTAAAATTATAATTTTAAATAAGTTGATAGAAATAATTTTTAAAATATTAAAAAAATTTATAAATTATTCAATTATTATTTTAATCTTATTTTTTTATACCGTCTCTCCTTTCTCTATTCACTCTTCTCTATTATCTCTCTTTTTTCTTCCCTCCTCTCTTCTCTTTCCTTTATCTTCTGTATTTACTCTTTTTCATATTATCTTCTCTCTCATCTATGTTATTTTTAATAAAATTATATCATTTCTAATAATTTTTTAATTACAACAGTCTATTTAGTAATAACTATCTAAACACTCATTTATTTAGAATTATTTTTTTTATAAACTCTTCTTTAAAAACTACTCAAAAACTTTTTTTTATAAAATATTTTTTAAAAATTTATCTAAATATATACCGTGAGTACATATTTTTCTATTCAGGTGATGACTTTTTCCTATTAAATATATTACTCCTACATGCCTACATATTGAAATTAGATTACTAATTTATTATCTCTACCCTTTAATAAATTTTCAATATCTAATAAAAAAATTGTTATTTTATTAAATATTAAATAATAAATAATAAAGAAAACAGATAAATTTGATCTAAATAATTTACAACTAACTGTAGATTTTTATTAAAAATATTTTAATATTTAATAATATAATAATATTCTTACCTAATATTAAATCTCAACGATTGAAAACTAATCTAATCTATTAGTGGAAAGGAAGTAGAGAGAGATATTCGTCTCACAAAAGCTTGAAATATAAAACAAATAGAAACAAAAACAAAGACGGAGGCGTCTCAGTTGTAATATAAATAGAACAAGCTTCCCCTACCACCAAACAAACATCATCAAGACATTGAAAATAAAATATATAACTATTTAAAATATATTTAATTTTTAAATTTAACTAATAAAAAAATAAAATATATAACTATTTAGAATATATTTGATTCTTAAAAAATATTATTTTATTATAATTTCAGTCATAACACTTAAGAAGACATCTTATCTCCTGAGTGTTTAAATTTATGCATAAAAATATTATACATTTCTTCCTGCCTAATATTAATATCGCTTAAAAAAAAAAGATTCATCTGACCTTAAATTATAGGTGAATCTAGCTATTTTTTACAAAATTTACATTGAATTTCTCAACTCAAATCACCATCTTTGATTGGCCAATTATCAACAATGAGGCTCGCAAGTCTTGTCATTAATCAAACCAAAAAAAATATTACTAAAAATTCGACAATAAGAATGTAATATAAAACGCCTTGTCAAAAAAAGACTTCTCTAAACAGGAATAATTCATTTATACAAGATACACTTTCCAAGAAGCACAAGTTTTTTATACATATTATAGCAACAATGATATCATCTCAATTAAATGAATTATCAAATATTGTTCAAGTCAAAACAGATTAATAGACACAGGTGGCTGCAAATAACGTAAAAAAGATTCCTCAGGCGGGTGGGCAGAAAAAACTCTTCAGATCAAAAGATATATATATATCCATAGTCCATACATAGTGACAATCTCCCTGTATCTCTCAATCCACTTGAAAGACATTATGAAATCAGCATAGAGATGAAAAAAAAAAAGGTTGGAAAACAATGCAATGGGGTATGTAACTGATAATTGGGCACAACAGAGAAAATGTCAACAACACTTCAGAATAAGCATTTACCCATACGGACATTACTCTTGTGAATTGTGATCGAACTCCAGAAATCCTAATCATATTCCATCTTGTTTTTTTTTTTTTTGTTTATACTTAATCATTACAAGCATGAATCCTCCACAGTATTTTAAGAATTACAACAGAGACAGTGCTGCTGCTTGCAGGATTTCACGCCAAATTCACTTAATATTTGTGTATTCATAAATAATTTGATTAAGTACTAAACATGTATCCATCATCAATCAATCTTAAACTGCTCAGCCCAAGACAAAACAAAACCAAAAAAGAGACAGAAAAGCAAAGACCTAATTATAATAAACAAGGACGAAACACAACTGAACTGAAATTACATACACATGATAAAGTGAACTCATTGGCTTCTCTAGCAATGCTCCATCATCACTTTACAACGTCAAAAAACTAATTCCCATCCATTGATCTATAATTCTGAAGGCGATGAAGGCATTCTCTTTGTCGTCTTTTCTGAAACTGCTTTTGCAAATGCCTCCACAATCCTCTGCTGCGATTCCACAATCATCTCGGTCCGCTTCATCTCCATCTCCATACGCATACTCTCAATCTCCCTCGCCATCTCCATCTTCATCTGTTCCATCTTCACAAACCCATCTCCCAAAACCTTAATTGCACACACCATCTCAGTAACTTGATCTCTCTCCCTCTCTCTTTCTCTTTTCCCCACCCCACTTCTCTCTTTCAAAACCCTAGTTTCATAATTGGTACTATTAAAGCCATGCCCAGATTTTGAGACGGGGTTGTTATTGTTATAGTTATACTTCTGATCAGAGAATTTCCCATATAATTGGGAATTCCCAGGTTGTGCAATGCTTACCCCATCGGGAATTCGAATCCGATATCCACCGCTACCGTTGACGGAGCTGCCGCCCATGCCATTCCGATACAACTTATTCAAGCTCCTCGTATTGGACCCACTACCGCTTCTGAATTCCTCGTACAAGTCATTATCCTCATCGCCGTCAAACTCATTAGGGCTATCATCTGAATCGTTCTCAGGTTTGACAGGGGAGGGGCCTTTCTCCATGGAATCCATCCGCTTGAAGTGAACCCAAGAGGAATTGAACCTCGCCACAGGCAGGTTGTGCGCGCGTTGTATCTCCGTGCGGTACCGCTTCCGGAGCTTCTCCATCTTGTGGCGACACTGGACGGCGGTTTTGGGCGGCGAAGCACCAGGGCAGCCGGACGTAACGGCATCGGCGACATCTTGCCAATGCGTGGCCTTAAGATTACACCGGCCAAGAGAATACCACTTGTCACGGTACGCGTCAATGAGAGCGACGGTCTCCTCAGCAGACCAGCACGGTGGTGGAAGGCGGCGAGAGGATGACGGAGGCTGCGAAGATGGCAAAGCCGGAGGAGCAGCAACCGCGAAAGGGACGGCGGTGGGAGGATCGGTGGGAGGGGTAGTGGTGGAGGAGTCAACAGGAGAAGAAGGAGGGGAAGCCATCGAAGAAGACGCAGGAAACAAACTGTATCGTAAGATTCAGATCTTATGGCGGTGGTGGCGGAGGATTATGGTGAAGGTTAAGGAGTGTGGCGTAGGATAGTGAGGGGAATGAGAGGGTTTGGGGAAGAGGGGGTTGTGGTGGCGGCGGCGGAGAAAGAAAAAGTGGAGGGAGGGAGACATGTTGGGTTGGGTAGGGTTAAAGTGGGGCGGTGGTGGGAGTTTTGTGCGCCTGATTATGAGATCTTGAGAGATGGGGAGGCCACCTCCGATTTGGTGGGGAGAGGGGCTATCGTGCGCCGGGGATAAGGCGGCGCACGATTGCCAGGAGGTTGGGACATACATGTTAGGCCAATTGCCGTTTGGATCACTCATATTTCATAATTAGAAATGTGAGGGGGGAAAACTAGCCTAGTTCAACTAGGAGGCGAATTGGGAGAGGGATATAACTCATATGACACAACGCAGTTCTTTTGTTAATCAAATGAATGCAAAAGGGTTAAGGGCTAGTGTTTCATCTCAAATAAAAAAAAAGTATACAACTGGTGGCTAGCTAATGCGGGTGGGGGCATAAGTTTTCCTCTCCCTTTGTTTATTGATTTTTTAATATTTTTAAATGAGATGAATAAGGGTGTTTACAGGTTGGGACAAGGCTAAGATAACCCTACCCCATATCCCATCTCGATACAGGATACGGGACACATTTTTTGTCCCGTGTCCCGTCCTGAATATGTTCTGGTCGGGACGGGTTCAGGAATTCCTGAACCATTTTTTTTTTAAAAAAAAAGAATATAAAAATATTATTTTATAAATTATTCTATATAAAAAATTAGAACTTCCTACAAATATTACTATTACTCCCTCATATGATTTACAAAAGGAAATAAAAAAAAAGTTTACTTTTCATTAAGTATAATTTATAAAAAGAAAAAAGAAAAAAAAAAGTCGGGACGGAATGACCTGAGGGTCGTGCCGAGAACTGTCCTATCCCGATCCTAATATTGTCCCGTTCTGAAGGGGACTCGTACTGGTCCATTTTGGGACAAGACAGATCTGTCCCGAAATCTCTGGGACCAGGACGAGACACCTGAGACATGACACCCATGAACACCCCTAGAGGTGAGGCAATGGGATTTTTCTTCTCCTCTTCTTCACCAAAGCCACAAGGGGATTCTTTCCCAGAAAAATCACTCACAAGTCTCACACAACAACACAAATTATGAAAAGTCTATTGAAATCACTATAATACCATGAAATCTTACGGTTTGTAATTGTGTATATAAGTTTAGATAGGTATAACAAAATGCATTTAAATTTTTTAAACAAATAATTCCTCCCTTCCCATGGTCACCGAAGAGCACCAGACAGCCCCGCTAGAAAGGACGGGTATAACTCCAAAAATGGAGCATTCTCTCTCGACCAAGCTTCTAGAGAAGGATGAAGCCCCTCCCCATCCCGATGACAACAGGTCCACAAAGAGAAGGTGAAGATACGTGCAGAACGTATCGCTGATGGTTCTAATATGCTTTCATATATGATCCCATTTTGCTATCTGAAGATAAAATGTCTGCCGAAGAGGACTCTATCGCCCCACCTTATGGTGACACTAAAATGGCCACCATTAACATGCCCAGCAAGGAACCACTTTCATTCAAGGACATGCTTCTTAACCTCACTTCCAAACAGAAGAAGGAAGAAGAAGGCCTCACCTTTTAGGATGGAGACATCGTCGTCAACCGACAGGGTCCAATCCTGTCGATCACCTTCTTAATGCAAGTCCAGCAGCTACTGAATGAAAAGCACACTGTTGTCAAAATGCTAGGGCGAAACATCAAGTATGATGATATAAGTGACAAAGTAGTAAGTTTCTGGAAACTTCTGGCCCAGTTCAGCTCTCAGACTTAGAAGGGAACTGTTTTATTGCTAACATGAGCAATGAGAAAAATTTCTATGAGGTTTTACTTTGTGGCCCCTGGATCATTTTTGGCCATTACCTCACTGTCCAACCTTGGACTCCCGACTTCTCCCCTCTAACAAATACCATTTCTCAAGTTATGGGATGGATTCAAATTCCTGGCCTGCCGGCTAGGTACTACAAGAAGAGTGTGATTCATGCTATCGGTGAAGTCCTGGGAAGAGTGCTAAAGATTGACTATAACACTGCCTCTGGAGCGCGTGTGAAGTTCGCCCGTGCAGCAGTTCTCATCGATCCCTCCAAGGCCCTTACGTCCAAGATCGTTGCTGATAAAATAATCAAACTTTAATCGTAGAATATGAAGTCTTACCAACGATTTGTTTCTGCTGCGACCATTAAGGCCATCTGGAAAACGTGTGCCCCAGGAAGAACGGCTCTTCGACAACCACCGGCTTCCACAGCGGAATGTTAGACAAGACCTGAGGACAAGAGAGATGAAACATATGATTCATGGATGAAAGCACCTACTACGACGTGAAAAGCTAGTTCCCAAAGCCACGGATAGCATCTTCCTTAACATTGTTAGCAAAGGGACAAGAGTTGACCTATTTGCAACAGAGTAAGCCACTCCTAACATGGCTGCTTCACCAACCCCTACCAACCATGCGACTGTCAACCCAACTGATGTGGATGTGTCCTCGAAAGTTAAAAGCAAAGATATCAAAACGGTGAAACCTCGTCCCAATAAAAAATAAATCGAATCCCCCACCCGCTTGGCAAATCAAGAAAACTCTACCCGTGACCTTCCCTGACTCTATCTTCGTCAGTTGTGCCTACATGAATAAGAAACCCGCCCTGCTAGACCGGTAGACCCTACATTGCATAAGGCTGTATCCATCCCAAACTCCTGAAAAACCCTCAAGCCCATCACCGACCATCAGTCCAAAACACCAGCCCATCACATCACCCACTTGACATTGGCAAAGAGAATTCCCAACCGAAACATCCTGACCCAGATCCATTTCAACCCAAGCGCAAAGTAAATACTGTCATTTTCATAAAAAATGCCAAACTTAGGCCCAAAGAACCCCCAACCCTGGCTGACGAGGTGCTGAAAGTCACTACTAAAGTCACTACTAAGTCCCTCGATCTCCCTGACCCCAACCTTGATGAAATCTCTAATGAGACCCCTGATAATGCGGAAGAGGATGGTCAGTCCAACATGTAGTGATAACTCCACCCCCTCCCAATTTATCAATTATGGTCAGTCCAACATATGGAATTGTCAAGGAGCTGCTAATACGAAGTTTCACTCGGTCCTCAAGTTATCAGCCGACAATAGTAGTTTTGGTGGAGCCAAGAATTTTGGGGTTCAAAGCCGAGAAAGTTATTCAAAAAATAGGACTACCTAGGTCTCATCGAGTGGAAGCGAATGGCTTCTCCGGAGGCATTTGGATGCTTTGGTCGGAAACCATTATTGTCGACGTCCTACACAGCCACCATCAGTTCATACATTGCCAAATCACCCTCAAAGATAACTCCAAAAGCTTCTTATTCACTGCCACATATGCTAGCCCGAACCCACTGAAGGGATTCGGGAGTACCTGAGATGTATATTGGGTTTTTTGGTAGCTATGTGGTAACTTGGTCACTTTTATAGATCTGGATACACGCACACAGTAAATGCACTCCAAGAAAAGAAGAGGGAGCATAGAGTAAAATTTTGAAGAGTAGAGAAATTATTATTTTTTTATATGAAGAAAGAGACTTTTCTCGTCTCAATAAAAATAATGGAGATTATTCAAAAGATATTCCATTATTTCTCTCTCATAATCCCATATTAGTATCCTAGAATCGTTCAAAATTAAAAAATTTAAACAAAAGGAAAAATCTATTTAGATAACAATTCATATTTTTGGTTATTATCTCCTAAATTCTAGATTATATGGACTCAGGCCCAATCCACCAATGGTAGATTTGAGTCCTTATTCCAACATCTCCTAATTACACTTAGTGGATTGGATACCTTAGGCCTAACCTCTTCCTCTTCTTTCTTTCATACTAAATGCTTTGTTGTGACCGCGGGGATACGATGTCTCTGCTTAGCTGCTTATACTAGAAATCCCATTTACAAGACTAGTACAAAGCAAGCTCTTTTGTATAGCTTGAATTTAATATGCCTCAGATATCCTAAATTTACCAATATACACTTTTTCATGGTCAATCTAATCCCTCTTGAATCAATATTTGATTTAGATTGCCTTTCTCGTAAGCCTAGCGCCCACACTTATGAAAATGAAATATCATAAGGGACATGTTAAAGACACTAGCACACGGGTGTATATTATAGGTAATATTCCTTTCGCTCATACATCACTTTGATATGGATCAACCTCTTTCCTAACATAATTCCTTATATCTTATCTATCATGATCGCATGATATATGCTAAAGTAACATTCATTGAAATATACCTCTATGATATTGTTAAAGTCAAATGACACCAATGGAAGGATTGTATCTTCCTAGGGCTCATACAACAATGAACCATGGATCTTTCACTTGCTTCCCTTATGTGGTTCTTCTAGCATATGTGGTATAAATTACATGCTACGGTGTTACTTTTATACTATAAGAGTGTATGTCGGTTTAGATTTATCATTAACACTGTGCATACTTAAGTTTAGACACTCTTATTATCTAGACCCAAACCCTTCAACTCTACTAATCTTATATGACGTCAACGTTGAAGGAATTGTTATTTGGCTCAAGGCATCATGGAAGTAGGTTTCCATAGTTTGATCCAATTTCATGTACATGGATCTCATCTTGACTCGCTATACTTTAATCGAGGCGACATATAGTTTGTTTTTCTTCTCTACTATATCGGAGTAGCCCACTAGGTGTAGATCGTTTCCTTCATAACACAATACATAATTAACTGTGCCTTGCAAGTATCTCAAGATTCTTTTCATTGTCTTCCAGTGTTTCTCACCATAATTGGACTAGAACCTGATTACCAGCCTTACTACATAATAGATATATGGTATTGTACACATCATTACATAAATTAGACTGCCAATAACAATGGCATATGGAACTCTTTCCATCTTATTCTTATCTGGCTCAGTTTTAGGACACATATCAAGACTCAAGGCTACTCTAGTAGCCCCAGGGATATCCATGAGATTGCAGTCTTTCATATTGAATTGCTCAAGTATATTCTTGATATAACTTTCTTGTGAAAGAGAGAGGATCCTTCTTGAGTGATCTTTTTGGATCTTAACTTTAAGTATGCATTCTGCTTCGCTCATGTCCTTCATCTTAAAGTTCAATGAGAGACATTCTTTAATAGATGCTACCGAATCTAGATTATTTCTAGCCAATAGTATATTATCTACATATAAGGATAATATAACAAAATTATACTCAAAACGCTTAATGTAGAAGCAGTGGTCTTCCTCTTTCATTTGGAAGTTTATGTGAGGTTATTGCTTTATGAAATCTCAAATACCAATGTCTGAATGATTGCTTCATTCCATAAATAGACCTTTTGAGTTTATAGACTTTGTTGTCTATTCCTTTCTCAATGAAATCTAATGGTTGTTTCATATAGATTTCTTCATCCAGATCACCATTCAAAAATACAATTTTTACATCCATCTAATGTAATTCTAGGTATAAACTATTTATAATTGCTATAATAAGTCTTATAGAATTAAAACGCACAACAAGTGATAATATATCCCTTCCTATTTCGTATATCCCTATACTACTAATCAAGCCTTATATTTGTCAATTGATTTATCCACTTTTCTTTTAAATTTGAGAACCCACTTGTTCCTAATGGCTTTAAGCCTTTTTGGTATATCAACTAACTCCTATACTTGGTTATTTTCTATTGAATCCTTTTCTTCTTTCATTGCTTTTTTCCACTCCTCCTTAGTGGCCTTTTGTATAGAATAGGGTTTATCATTCCCTTCAAGAGTAATTAGGAGTGATTCTCCTTCTATTTAAAAGTGTATCTTTAGAACACTTTCCTTGTTACTCATTATGAGGAGAGTTGCTTGCTTATCTTTCTTCTTTTATTTTGATATTTGTGTTGACATTTCTTAGCTCCCACTCAGATTGACATACCAAGATGTTTTTGGTCTATAAATTTGTCCTGAATTGTCTTGTTCCTGTTCTTCATAAAGAGATACAGTACGGTCAGCACCTCCTCTATAAGGTAATTCAGTCTCAATAAATGTAACATCTCATTATTCTATTTTAGTAATTGTTTCATCTTCATTTTAGCTATAGAGACGTATCTTTTTGACTGTTTAGAGTACCTTATAAAGATATACTTATTTCCTTTAGGACCCAACTTCCCATACTTATGGGAATTATCATGGATATAACTTGCTGCTCCCCATGGTTTACGGACATTTAAATCTGGCTCACATTTCTTCCATAACTCATAGGGCGTGGAAATGACTAATTTTGAGGGTACATGGTTAAATATGAAGGTTGTTGTTAATAAAACATCATCCCAATATAAAATTGGCAGGTTTGCTTGAGCCATTATTGACCTAACCATGTACAGAAGAGTTATTTTTCTTTTGGCAACTCCCTTCTGTTGTGAAGTAATTGGGATAGTTAGTTGTCTAATTATCCCTTTTTCTTCATAGAGTTGTTTGAATTCGTTAGACAAATATTGATGACCTTTATTAGTGCGTAATGCTTTGATCTTATTATCCATTTAATTCTCTATCTCATTAATGTATCGTATAAAACACTCAATTTCCTCAGACTTTTGTGAGATTAAATAGACATGACCATATCATGAAAAGTCATCAATAAAGGTAATAAAATACCAAGCTCCATGCCTTTCCCTCACACTCATTGGACTGTAAATGTCAACATGGATTAATTGCAATGGACTCTTAACTCTTGTTCCCTTACCAAAAGGCTTTCTTGTTGCCTTGCCAGCTAGACATTTTTTACATAAGGATATTTCCATGCTTGCAAGAGAACCTAACAATCCTTCTTTTTCTAGTTTAATAATGCTATTTTGATTAATGTCATATTCTAGTGTGACAGGCATTCATATCAATAATATTAGAAAAAATAGCAAAGCATTCGTTAACACTTGAACCACCAACAATATCCAAAACAAAGAACTTCTTGAGTAGAAAAGATTAACCATAAGAGACAAAGTTGCTAAAAAATGTTTGCAAGTTTATCATAGAAGTTCACTTCAAATCCAAAATCTGAAAGGCATAACACAAAAACCAAGTTCCGCTAGATGTTAGGAGTATAAAGTACAACATGGAGTATCAAGGTCTTTCTATCATGCAAAGTAAAATTTTAGGTGTCAATATCTCTAACCTTGATTATCGCATTGTTCCTACGTAGAGCCACTTTTTTGATACGGCAACCGTCAGTACTCCATGAAGGATTCTTAATCCTTGTTTACATGGTCTGTGGAGCTTGAATCAATAACTTAAGAAGAAGAAATTGTTTTTGTTATAAAAATAATACTAGAAACATATGAGGCATGTGAATTCATATAATTCAGTAATACATTTTTGTTTTCATCCTATTTAGAACAATTACATGAGAAATGACCTATCTTTTGGCAGGTAAAGCACTTGACATTCTTCAGGTCTAGTTCCGCTTTCCCCTTTTTTAACCCTTCTTCTTGAATTATTTCTTACCCTTTAAAAATAAGGATATCCTTTCTTCCCTTTCTTTTGGAATTTCTTTACCTTCTTGAAATAGGGGTTTGACTAGGAAGTGCGAGTATCCTCAGTCAAATAGGTCTGTCTAGAGGTCTTGTAAGCCTCCAAATGCTCATCTTTTAGCTCCAAATGCCTAGCTGCATTGTTAAAAGTAGATGTTTTTTTATTGTAGGTTAAGTTGACTTTCATATGTTCATAACCAGCAGGGAGGTATTTGATCACAACCTGCACTTGTTGATTAGATAAAGTATATCTAGCTTCCTTCAGTTCTCTAATCATGTTGGCCTTCTCTCTCAGATGTTGCTTCTTTGGATTATTTGGCTTAAGCTTATAGGTGTCAAACTTAAGTGTTAACCTCCTAAGCTTAGTGGTGGAAACATCATTAAGTTTATCCTTTAGTGCAATCCACATGACTTGAGTAACTTTGTGCGTATCAAATTTACACATAAGGTCATCTACCATGGCACTAAGAAGCGTGATTCTAGCTATGCTATTCTTCCTTTAAGCCTAGTAAGCCTCTTGGTCTATCCTGTGCTAGACCACATTCCCATCTTCAGTTCAACAATAACAGTCATTAAAGAATTTTCAGTGACATGGCATAATGAAGTATACAATGTCTTACTTATATTATTCTTAACTAGAAAATAATGACACTATAAGATCCATGATAAGGAGCATACATTTGTACCTCCCATCACACAGATACTAGTAACAACCATTATGTGCTATCAAGAATTCCATACAAGTACTTTAACAACAAAATACAACTTTTAGAAGCTCATTTTCTAAAGCTCCCACTTATAAGAAGCATGCTTATATTATACAAGAATAATCAAATTGCAATTTAAATGAGCTTTTTTAATAATCTTTTCTAGTATAGCATCCATAGTTTTCTAAACTTTAGTGACTTAAGCATAAATTTTGAAGTTTTTTCTATAATAACAACCCTGAAAGATTTTCTAGTGTGCCATCCTCTATCTCTTACTTTTCTTATCTATTCCATCATGACTTTATGTATAATTTTATGTCTTTCTTATTAGTCATGAAATTGGCATAATCGTGGAGAGCTTTACAAATGTATTTTATGTTTGTTAGTTTGGCTGCTTGATATTTAGCTATCCTCCTAGGCAAAGCTAAGGTTTTAGGTTGGATTACTTCTTCCTAGTTCATAAGTTGTTTAAGAATAGAAGGTGCAGAGTTAGATCCAGAATCTCTGAACATTAATTAAAGCTCCTTGGGTAGAGGATCTTCCCTGGATCTTCGTAATCCTCCTTAGGGTTCTGCTTAAGTCCCCTTATAGATCTGCATGAAGATGTTTTTTAGGGTCTTCATCAAGATCTTGCTCTAGACTATTAATCTCTACAAGCTCCTCTAGATCATCTTCTTCAAGAGTTTCAGGATCTGAATCCTCACTCTGAGGTTAATTTTTTGAAATCCATATATAAGGAGTTTAAAGAACTATATTTAGCGATTTCAGTGCTACTTGAAGTCCTTTGACTCATTTTCAGTTATAAATTAAATAATATAAATTGTCATAATTTTTTGAACTTTTTAAGCACCTAAATGTACAAGAAAATACACTGAATAATCACAAATAAGTCCAAAAGTACCACCAAAATAGGAAAATTATATATCAAAATGAAGATATTGAATTTAGGAATTTTTAGGAATAAATTGTGCCATAATCATAGTATGGACTTTCCCTCACGCTCCCTGGAAGATTAAATCTAAACAAAAAACTAGACAGACCCACTATCAGGTGCCTGGTGTGGCTTCCATGCTTTGCCATGTGGCACACGCTGCATGTGCTATATGGCTCCTCTGCCTCTAGATTTTTTAAAAAAATATTATTATTTATTTTATTTTTTAGCATGAACCAGTGCTATGTTTAACTCCATCCAGTGGTCTAACTTGACAAAAAATACCCCCTTTTTTATTGCAAGGGTTTAAATGACACTATTTTGAGTCATCTTTAACCTCTAGCCAGGTCTGGCTGACCTGATACCAACCCGGGTTAGGTTCGCTAGATCCAAAACTTCTTTCCTCTGTTTCTTCAACGTCTGACATTATTTTAGACATTCTTATAGTCATTTTCATCATTTTTTTAGCTCTACACATTGGGACTAGTCTTGAAGCCTAAATTAGAGGTTTTCAGATAACCCAATTTGGTTTAAAACTTCTCTCCTCTATAACTCTATAGTCGATGCTCCTTTTAATGCATTCTTGGTGTTATAGTAATCATCTCATCGAGCTCTACATAATGATGGTGTTTAGTTTCATGAAAGCCTCCATTTTTGAAGATGGAATTTTTTTAAAAAAATGACATTGACCAAGGGGTTTCATAGAGGAGTTCATTAATTATGTTTTATGATTTCTATTTGATTTAGTATCTATTTTTGTTACTCGTATACACTTTGATGCAATGAATTCTAAGAAACAGATATGTGAATGATGTGATTAGAGAAAACATATTAATAGGAATTACATATACATACATATACATACATGCTTGGCATAGATAACTCATATTTATTGCTTATATGAGACTTACAATAAGATGAAATATTAATTATGCTTTCATATAATGATTTGAGAAAAATAAAATTCATAATTATTCAAGGCAACAGCGTATGTATATTCATATATATCCATGCTATCATGATTTAAACAACATATACATGCATATCAATACAAATTATAATATGCTTGTTTATGTTCATATTGAAAGAAAAATAAGAGAGCGTATATGTACATGACAAGACAATTAGAGACTGTTAGTTTAGGTAGATACACCCAAGAGGGGGTGAATTAGGTGTTTTAAAAATTTTAATAGAGATTGATAGGATACAAATTGTGTATGGTTTATATAATATTTTTGAGGGTTTTGTGACAACTTTACCATTCATTTTATGCCTACAATTGTGTTTTTGTGGTAATACATGCTTGTGCTTGGCAATATGCTAATTTAAGGGTAAAATGGTAAATTAACTCTAAACTGCATATATGTTGTTCTTTAGCAACTGATTGGACTTTTACAGTGAGTTTTGATATTGAATTGCAGGTATTTTAGGTAAGAACCAAGGATTAATGTGAGCAGAAAAGAGATCACTAGACAAAGAGAACCAAATCAAGGATGGTAGCCTCTGTGCACTTCAGTCACAATCAAAGTGTCCACAGGTCGAGACTGCTGGAAAACGTGCCCTAGGGGCTAGTCTTATGAACATTATTGATTTATGAGTGTATCAATTATGTTATCATATTATTTGCATGTTTACTGTGATGACCATTCTTGGATAATTCATGATCTTATCCTAAATATCCCTAGTCGGTCATCTGTGCGGGAGCAGAGATGAAATAAGACCAGTATGACTTTGAAGATGTATAGAGATATAAATTAAAGTCATAGGCACATGTAAGAGTACAAGGTGTTGGACCGACCCGCTATGAGAGAGTTGTATGGGTTACGTCTGTTGGAAAACGTGCCCTAGGGGCCAATCATTGTCTTATGAACATTATTGATTTATGAATTTATTAATTGTGTTATCATATTATTTGCATGTTTATTGTGATGACTATCCTTGGATAATTCATGATCTTATCCTAAATGTCCCTGGTCGATTATCTGTGCGGGAGCAGAGATAAAATAAGACCAGTATGACTTTGGAGATGTATAGAGATATAAATCAAAGTCATATACACATGTAAGAGTACAAGGTGTTGGACCGACCCTCTGTGAGAGAGTTGCATGGGTTACGTCATAATCTTCTCTCATATACAAACCATGTCACTATGCCCTTTGACCTGAGATCATCATGGATTCCTACATGACAAACGCTCAGCTTTGGCCTAGTCAAAAGTCACTTTTGACCGAGTGATCATAAAGACTATGTTTGGGCTTAGTGGTTTTTCATGCGGAGGAATGTGAATGGTTAAGATGGAATTTGTCCCTCACATTCGTAGAGAGATATTACTGGGCCCCTCGATGAGTGAGTCTGAGAAATGTATGGCCATACTGTAATGGAAAGGTAGTTCTATTTCTATAGTCAGACTACTCAGGGATCGAGAAAGTAATGGTCAGGAATAGGAGGATGACATTATCCATGCCTCATCCATGACCAAAATATCGCGTGACAGAAGGGACATGATATGGTTGTATAAAAGGTTACATCGTTTATCAATTCTCATATGATTTGGGTAGTTGCTATGTCTTGCTAGAGACCGCTTGTGACTTGTGGGCCAGTATAGCAAATGGCCCACTGCCAACTTCATATGGGCCTACAGGGTCGCACACAAAATAGCCCAACAAGAGCTATGATGTCCAGATTCATTGAATCTAAGACGTGTCTAGATTCAATGAATAATCCAGTGTTGATGTATATATTTATTTATATTTATATTCGTATATATATAAATTCGTATATATATATATATATTATATATAAGGGATATATAGGATTTAATTTATAAGGATAAATTAAATCTCTATCACGTTTGAATTTGAAATTCAAATTGATAGGATATCTCATATAAGAGATATTTACAAGATTTAATTTATAAGGATAAATTAAATCTCTATCACGTTTGAATTTGAAATTCAAATTGATAGGATATCTCAAATTTGATTTATGAGAATAAATCAAATACAGTCCAATCTTATCTTTATTTAAATTAAATAAATAGGTGAATTAAATATGTGGGACGGATTTAATATAAACATTATTTATTTAATTAGTTTCTTATCAAATTATATAATATCTGATATTGTATTCGGAATTAATATAGATTAATTCCAAAATCCAATTCGGTTGAGAAAAACGCAGAGCATCCTATATATCCGATTTTAGGAGCTATATTTTAAACACAACACATAACACAAAAAGGGTCAAACGGAATCTGTAAAAGGTTTGCAGATAAGAAACTGCTGAAGTAGAGACGGAGAGGACGAACTCTTGAGAAAGCCTTGGAGGGACAGGAGACGCTAGCACGTCATTTGTGGTTGGAACGCTGTTCGTGTGGATACCAGTAGAGGAAGACGACCTGAGGAGTCGACTTCTTGCGATCAAAAAGAGAGCACGAGCCGCGGAGAGAAGCTGTGGACGTCTCCTTACGATCGGAAAGAGTTCACCAGCGGCGGAGAGAAGCTGTGGAAGTCGCTAAGAAACACTGAGGGTAATGCTTCTTCCCACTTGACTTAAACACATACGGCAGATCCTGGGAAGGAATGGAAAATTTTTTAAATTAATTTCCGCTGCGTGTCTTCCAATTCCTTACAACATCATAAGCTTCTCTCATATACAAACCATGTCACTATGCCCTTTGACCTGAGATCATCATGGATTCCTACATGACAAATGCTCAGCTTTGTCCTAGTTAAAAGTCACTTTTGACCGAGTGATCACAAAGACTATGTTCGGGCTTAGTGGTTTTTCATGCGGAGGAATATGAATGGTCAAGATGGAATTTGTCCCTCACATTCGTAGAGAGATATTACTGGGCCCCTCGATGAGTGAGTCTGAGAAATGTATGGCCATACTGTAATGGAAAGGTAGTTCCATTTCTATAGTCAGACTACTCAGGGATCAAGAAAGTAACGGTCAGGAATAGGAGGATGACATTATCCATGCCTCATCCATGACCAAAATATCACGTGACAGAAGGGACATGATATGGTTGTATAAAAGTTTACATCGTTTATCGATCCTCATATGATTTGGGTAGTCGTTATATCTTGCTAGAGACCGCTTGCGACTTGTGGGCCAGTATAGCAAATGGCCCACTGCGAACTTCATATGGGCCTATAGGGCCACACACAAAATAGCCCAACACGAGCTATGATGTCCAGATTCATTGAATATAAGACGTGTCTAGATTCAATGAATGATCCAGGGTTGATGTATATATTTATTTATATTTATATTTGTATATATATAAATTCGTATATATATATTATATATAAGGGATATATAGGATTTAATTTATAAGGATAAATTAAATCTCTATCATGTTTGAATTTGAAATTCAAATTGATAGGATATCTCATATAAGAGATATTTACAAGATTTAATTTATAAGGATAAATTAAATCTCTATCACGTTTGAATTTGAAATTCAAATTGATAGGATATCTCAAATTTGATTTATGAGAATAAATCAAATATAGTCCAGTCTTATCTTTATTTAAATTAAATAAATAGGTGAATTAAATCTGTGGGACGGATTTAATATAAACATTATTTATTTAATTAGTTTCTTATCAAATTATACAATATGTGATATTGTATTAATTTTGGAATTAATATAGATTAATTCCAAAATCCAATTCGGTTGAAGAAAATGTAGATCATCCTATATATCTGATTTTAGGAGCTACATTTTCAACAGACAACACATAACACAAAAAACACAAAAGGCCAAACAGAATCTGCAAAAGGTTTGTAGATAAGAAACTGCTGAAGTAGAGATGGAGAGGACGAATTCTTGAGAAAGCCTTGGAGGGATAGGAAATGCTAGCATGTCGTTTGTGGTTGGAACGTTGTTCGTGTGGATACCAGTAGAGGAAGCCGACCTGAGGCGTCGATTTTTTGCGATCAGAAAGAGAGCACGAGCTGCGGAGAGAAGCTGTAGACGTCTTCTTACGATCGGAAGAGATCACCAGCTGCGGAGAGAAGCAGTGGAAGTCACTGAGAAACGTTTAGGGTAATGCTTCTTCCCACTTGACTTAAACACATACGGTAGACCCTGGCAAGGAATAGAAAAATTTTTAAATTAATTTCCGCTGTGTGTCTTCCAATTCCTTATAGTGACCTCACTTCTTCTGAGAAGTTTTCCTGTGTTCAAAAGTCACGACCAAAAATAGGATCTGGTCATGACCAAATAAAGGAATAAGTGAAGATGCACGTTTTACCTGGCTTTAAAAGGAGAAGGAAGCAGCAGGTGACAAGGAGGCTAGTTTTTTACCTGGTACGACAAAGAAGCAGTATTTTAACATTCTCTCCACACTCTCTCCATAACCTACCCTCATATCTTCTATCACTATATTTCTGCTTTTTTTATGGCATCACATATGAGCAGCAATTGCAGCACAACAGGAGTCATGAGAGGCAAACTTGTTAGTCTCTTGGTGATAAATCACATATCTTGAGGTCATGGAGTGCACTGCACTGGGGAGTTTTCTATTTTGATCTCACATTTTTCATATTTTAGAACTGCTAGATCTAGGGTTTTGATTTTATGAGTTAGGATAGGATATCAATCGATTATTCTGAGATTAGGTTTTGTAATTGAATTTGGATGATTTGGATGTTGGTTTAATATGAATATTTTGATTTTGATTTCTGGATAATTGTTTTTTTATCAATGATCGTTGCTAATCGAGTTGATTGCTTGAAATCTATGGTCATAGATCGATGATCATTCGAGGGTATCTTCATCTTCTAATTTAATTACACGCTAAGTGGTTATTAACAGCATATTAATAGTTTTTGAACTAGTTTTGATCAAAGGAGTTTAAGGATTGTTAATGTTCTAGACTCAATCGATCGATTGAGGTTTCATTTAAGACTTAGTGATTTTAAAACCTCCATATCATATTAAGAGTAAGGATAGATAGGTTTCCATCATCAAGAATCGTTCTCAATATATTTCTTTATCAATCTACTTATTCTCCATCTTAATCAAAAATACAAAAGCATTTACTTTACTACACCCTTATTTTATTTCATAAAAAATCAACCAAACCTAAAATCTATTTTTACTTTCACTTAGGCTTTCAATGATTTTGTCACCAATCTGCTAGGGTGCCAATAAAAAGGGCTCATTGAGAAGAACGATAGGGTTGTGCCTTATACTGTATTAATAGGGTGCAATTACTTTTATTTTGATGAGTCAGACAATAACAATCTGCCCTAATTAGAGATTAAAAACTTAATGACAATGGAAATATAATTTAATAAAAAGAATATGGATTAGAAAGATTTCATCGAGAGATAGAAGAATCACCCCAAGTTAGTTTATCCAGATTCAGACTAATCCTCTTATCCTACGTCTAGTCTGCAGAGGTCTTATGAGATTTTCAACTATACCCCAAGATTTGAATGGGCTCTTAGCACTTCAGTACAATAATTAATTTACTTAATCACTCCCCCTTACTTCTCGTAAGGTAATATTTCCAATTTAAGAGAACTAATCTTTCAAGTAAATAGAATGAATGAAAAAATGTTTCTCTATCTCTCTCAAAGAGTATGTATGATGATAAACACTAAAGGTCAATAAATATTGGGTTACATAATGAAGAAATAGAGAACATAATAAATTCAGAAGTTAATCACTTTGTTCGTTGTTCTTTTCTTCATGAATGTCGAGCCTTTAACTAGCATTTACTTTGGTTGGTAGTAGTTAAACTCATTTGTAACAGTCGGAGTAAAGAAGATGTTGGTCATTGGTAGGTATATGAGTATTTAATGCTTTGCCAGTAGTAGCAAGTTTTCATTGCTGTGGCCTTCATCATTTCAAACTCTTAGCATTTTTGAACACACTCAACTTCAAAAGATTTGTCAATAATTAAAGCGTTCAGTAAGTGTATAAACCATTAATTATCAAGTCATTGTAAAAGATTAAGGTTATAAACAAGCTCATATGGCTTTCAAAAAAGTATACTATATTAATCGATTATTTATCATTAATTCGATCAATATTTTAATTAATGAAAGAAACAGAAAACAGAGCATCACATTGATCATAATTTTTCAACCATATATAATGTAATATGATAGGATACATTTCTCAAAAGATATATATTAAAGAATGATAAGAAACATATGAATATTTCATATGTGAAATAATTATATATATCTCAAAGAGAGATTCAATAAATTTCAAATGCAAACAGAGAAATATATTTGAAATTTATGAAGTTAATTAATTAACTAATCGGTTAATATAAATTAATAGAATACCTAGTCATTTAATGTCTCTGGAAGAGTTGAAACAAAAATATTTTTAACACAAATTAATTTATTAACTAATTAATTAATGAATTCATATTTGAATTTCACAAAATGATTCTCTACTGATTAATCGAACATTTAATATATTAATGTAAATTAATTCAACATCTAATCGATTAATAGAGTTGTCGTTGATCAAAGGAAAAACTATTCTTAATGGATTAATCGAACATTTATTCCATTAATCATAATTAATCGAATACCTAATCGATTAATTGACTTATCTGTTCAATTCTAGAGAGCTATCTTACGACATTAATCGAACACTTAATCGATTAGTCGATGTTCACATAATACTATCCTTGCATTAATCAAACTACCAATCGATTAATTGATACTTAATAATTAATTAACTAATCGATAAATTAGCATTAATCGATTGACAATCGATTAACTCCTTTGGTTTTTCTTTTTAACATCTTTTAAACACAAACACTTTAAATCACTTTTGACATCATTCAATCACAAAAATAACTTAATTATTTAATTTCTTTTTGATATCATCAAAACATTATTAAATCTAACATTCTCTCCCTTTTTGTTGATGACAAAACCAAGTGAGTTGATTCATTAAAAATCAAACAAGATTAAACAATAAGAAATGCAACCTGAATAACAAGATTAATTATATTAAAATTTCAAAGTTCTTCAAATCAAATACAGGATAAAAAGAAATAAACTTAAAGGACTCAGAACTCTATCTATGGACTCTTGAGAAGATTCATCCTTCTCTTCACTTTTTATCTCCCCCTTTTTTACATCATCTAAAAGGACTGGGGGTAGAGACGAAGGAATAATAAGAGGAAGTTAGGGTAAAGGAAGGTCAGGTGATATGGAAATGGGAGGAAGTGAAACATCTTACTTTTAACCCTTAGAGTACGTATTTAGAAGCATATTTAGCTAGCAAAAGTATTAATTTGGCCCAAAAATTAAAATTTTTAAATTTGACTCTCGAGTATTGTTCAATTGGTAATTTCTAGATTGACAGTCCAACTTTAAAAATTTATAACTGATTATAGAAAAATCCGATGGAGGTAATCCAAATTTTTACTTGAAGATATTTCATAACTCTTTAAGAAAAAAATATAAATTTAGACATTTACCTTGCCAATCAATATAGTTAAATTGTTACTTTTTACTGTTCATATGACAAATTTTGAAAATTCCATATTCTATCTAGTAACTTTGGAAAGTCATTTCTCTTGATATACATATCCAAAAGAGGCGTATTACATATGAATTTAAAGCTCTAAATTTGTAATAATTGTTCATAAAATTTTGTAAATTAATTCCTTCATTTGCTAGGTTAAATTGAAGCCATAACAAAACTATTTTAGGACCTACATTTTTACCATTTCAGTTTCCTTTCTTTAATTCTCAATAATTGTTCCAACGTGCATGAACTATTTCTTTGGCCTCTCATACATTAATATACATCATGGGGTTATGCCATAATTATTTCATATATTTTTCTTTATGTATAATGGCATATTTCATAACATGATGTAAAAAGGATAACATATATGACATGCATCACTTGCTACTTCTCTTCCATTCCTTAGCTCATGTATCAAGCATAATTCTTCCATAATAAATAACATCTTATGGTTGATTATGGGAGGGTGAGATTCTTCTGATATAATCAAGAGACACCTCACATCCACATGTGATGAAATTCCAAGTGGAAGAAGCATATGGAAAAAGTCTAATCTGGTACTTGCTCAGTCCAATTTCCCAAAAACAAGATTGTTTTATAAATCTAATTCTTCTGAGATCCTATAATATGCTTTTTTATCTTAAATTTAGTATCTGGATTCTTCCTACCATTGACATTCTTGGAGTGGCTCTAAACTTAATTAATGATCCCTTGGTAAATTACCAAAATACCCTTTGTTCTTTATTTACTTTAATATCTCTAGGGCATTATCGTATTTTCACACATCATCAGAGTATTCCTTGACCTTGGTCAACTATTATGGGAACTCTCATTGACTATCTAACCTTATTAAAATGACCAAAATGCCTTTTATCTATCTCTTGCACTATGGCACAATATAGTGGCATACTCAATGGTATTTTTGTAATTTTATGTTTTTCTGGGTCATTATTAGCACATACTCATATACTTATACGAACTTATTATTGGGCCTATAAGGTGCTATTTTAGGCCATCTATGTGTCCACTACCTTCATGGGCTCAACTTACAAGAAATTCGCTCGAAAAACACCTAGCGGGTGTTTTAATCCATTGTAAATTCTATTATAAATTCTACATAACTCTTTTTTTTACTTTTGTTAGTTTCATAAATTCTCATATTAATTATAAGAATTTACTATAAAATTTTATCTATTTATGATGTCGATAGGATACTATACTAATTTCCCATTCTTAAAAAATTCATATCAATTTATCGAGACATCAAATCAAAATTCTGTGTGTTGTTAAACTAATCATAATAATTTCTCTATTTACTAGTAAAATTCAGGACTGAAATGATTTTGTAGAGTTTTTGGCCTTTTTCGGCTCAACTTTTTATAATTACCATTTTGCCCCTAAACTTCTGAAAATTACACTTTAGGCCTCAACTTTTCATAATTACACTTAATGGCCAAAAGCTTATGTCTACTTTCATTTTTTACCATGAAACTTTTAGACTTTTCAGTTTAGGCCCCCTCTTTCTTCAAAATGAATAGTATTCCTTCAGGGACTTTTACTATTTACAATTTAGTCCCTATACTTTCATTATTTATAGTTTAGTCCCTGAACATGATTTGCATAGTTATGGGACTTCTGTTCAAGAAGGTCTGTAGCCTACCTATTTCATGCTATATACTAGACTTCTAAGCCTAAACCTTTTTCTAATCATTTCTTTCTTTCTATTTATCATCACAATCATTTCCAAATATCTTTTCTCTATCAGTCTTATATATATAGGAAAATATTAGAATATGAAATAGGATTTGATTAGAAAAATTTCAGTCTAATCCGGTACCAACCAGGTCAAATTTCACAAAAACTAGACTGTTTAATAACTCTAATTTTTCTAAGATTCTATAATATATTTTCTTATCTTAAATCTAGTATCTAGATTTTTCCTACCATTGACATTATCGTACTGGGTATTTATCTACTTATCATCCCTTAAAAAATGACTAAAATGCCCTTAGTTCACTATATTAGCTTTAAGGGCATAATTGTTATTTTACATCTCTTTACACCTTATCAGGGTATATATTAACTCTAACTAATCATTCTTGTACCTACCTTGGCAATTTGACTTGTCAAAATAACCAAAATGCCCTCCATCCATATCTTCATTATTACAATACAAGGGTATTTTGGTAATTTAATATTTTGTAGGCTTCCTCTGGACACTAGTCCACATAATTGTTCAAATATCTTACTAGGCCTATGGGACTCCAACTTGGGCTTTTACATGATTTTAATACCTTTATGGCTCAATTCCCACGAAAACTCACCCGAAAATATTTATCGGGCTATATTATTCTACTATAAATTCCATAAAAAATTCTATAGAATTCCTTTTTGAGGTCTATAAGTTTTATAAATTTCTACATTACTTATGGGAATTTACTACCAAATTTTATCTGATTAGAAGAACCATAAGGTCCTATGATAATCTCTAAATTTTATAAATTAATATTAATTATCTGGGACCTCAAATCAAAATTCTGAAAAATAGGTTTGACCCAATTACCATTCTCTATTTACTGGTAAAATTTGGGACTACAGTATTTCTGGGCAGTTATGGGCCTTTTCTGATGCAACATCCTCATAATTATAATTTTGCCCTTGAACTTTTGACAAATTGCATTTTAGTCCCTCAAACTTTTTAAAATCACACTTCTTGCCCCAACATTTATCTTTACTTCTATTTTGCACCATGGAACTTTTAGACTTTTTAGTTTAGTCATTCTCTTTCTTCAAAACTCATATAACCTTTATCATTTCTTCTGATCATTGTCATAATTCTTTCCATATAAGTTCCACTGTTTGTTCTATATAAATAGGGAAAAATCAGGATGTGACATTTCTCCCTTTAAATAAATTTCTTCCTCAAAATTTAACTCATACCTTAGTCAAACCATTTTAGATATATCACTCTTATACTATTCTCTGTCTCATGAATAAGGTTTAGGGGTACTTTTATGAAATTGCATCTCTTGTATTAGCATAGGATGGAATTTATTTTAATATCCACACAGTTTTACATCTTTCTTGTGTTATCACATTACTTTTCTGGTTTAACTTAATTAGAGTTAAAGTTTGCTTCTTTCTATTTTTTTCTCATCGATCATTCATTCATCTATTTATGGATAACTCGCCATACTAGTCTTATGAGTAATATCTATTTCTTTTATACATAATCCTTCAGAAATTTGATGAAATTTGGAGGTTTCTATTTTTTATCGTACTTTTTGTCTCATTACATGTCTAATTACCAGTTTCTCTTTATATATCTTAAGATATCATAAGTCTAACATTCTCTTTGATTTACAATTTTGCCAGCCTCTCAGGAGAATATTGCTCTTTTGCCTTTCTTTCTCCTGAAACAAAGTTATAAAATGAATCTTTCCTTTTAGATAATCTCTTTAGATCTAACAGAAGGGGTTCTACTCTTTTACTTTTTAGAACTTTTTCTAACTCTTCTTAACTTTTCTTATCATCGTAGATTCTTTGTGAATCTATGCTAAACATGTGTGGCATTTGTACAATTTTTAATCACTTCCTAGGGGGTCACTGATAAGACATAAATTGTGTATAGTTTCCATGACATTTTAAGGGTTTTGTGATAACTTTACCATTCATTTTATGCCTGCAATTGTGCTTTTATGGTCATACATGATTGTGCTTGGCAATATGCTGATTTAAGGGTAAAATGGTAAATTAACTCCTCCAAACTGCATATATGTCATTCTTTAGTAACTAGTTGGACTTTTATAGTGAGTTTTGATTCTGAATTCTAGGTGTTTTGGAGGAGAACCAAGGACTAATGTTAGCAAAAAGAAATCACAAGACAAAAAGAATCAAATCAAGGAAGGTAGCTTATGTGCTTTTTCGTCATGACCAAACAATCAACAAGTCATGACCTCATTTCTTCTGGGAAGTTTTCTTGCGTTCATAGGTCATGACCAAAAATAGGATCTCGTCGTGACCAAAGAAGAGAATCAGTGAAGCTGTACATTTTTGAGTAGGTCATTCTGACTTTAGAAGGAGAGGGAAGTCACAGACGCAAGGAGAGGCTAGTTTTTACCTGATATAGCTAAGAAGCAGTACTCAAATATTCTCCTAACACTCTCTCCACAATGTACCCACATATCTTACATCATTCATCTTTATATCACCATTCTTCATATTTCTTAATGGCATCATATCTGAACAGTGATTGCAACACAACAGGAGTCATGAGAGGCTAAATCTTTAGTCTCTTGGTGATAGATCGCATATCTTGAGCTCATGGACTGCACTACACTGAGGAGTTTTCTATTTTAATCTCAACTCTTTCTTATGCTTTGGAATTCCTAGATCTAAGATTTTGATTGTATGAGTAAGGATTGAATATCGATCGATTATTCTGAGATTTGGTTTTGTAATTGAATTTGGATGATTTGGATGTTGGTTTTAATATGAATATTTCAGTTTTGATTTTTAGATAATTGAGCTTTTATGAACGATCATTGTTAACTGATTTGATTGCTTAAAATCTATGGTCATCGATCGATGATCATTCGAGGGTATTTTCCTCATCTGATTTAATTAAATGATAAGTGATTTTTTAACAGCGCATTAATAGTTTTCGAACTAGCTTTGATCACAGAAGTTTAAGGAATGTTGATGTTATGGACTCGATCGATCGATTGATGTTTTATTTAAGACTTAGTGATTTTAAAATTCCCGTATCATATTAAGAGCAAGGATAGGTAGGTTTCCATTATCAAGAGCCTTTGTCAACATATTTCTTCAACAATCCACTCATTTTCCATCTTAATCAAAAATACAAAAATATTTATTTTATTGTGCCCTTATTTTATTGCATCAAAAATCAATCAAACCCAAAACCCATTTTATTTTCACTCAGGTTTTCAATAATTTTGTCACCGATCTGCTAGAGTTCTAATAAAAAGGGTTTCTTAAGAAGAACGATAGGGTTGTGCCTTATATTGTATTAATAGAGTGCAATTATTTTATTTTGATGAATCGAACAACAATAATCTATTCAAATTAATGATGCCATTGTCGGGGAGCCAAGTAATTGGTTCATTAGCAACTAGTCGTCAATTTCATTACTTGAGTCATATTTTTTTTGAATTTTAGATTTTGTTGTTTTTATTGCATATCATTCTGCATTTTTTTCAAGTTTATGCGAATTTACTCTCTACACCTTTGAGTCATGACCAAACATAATTGTGTCATGACCAGATTATTTTTTTGTGGTACTTGATTACACTTTGTGCATTCCAGTCATGACAGATACAACCTCTCATCGCGATTGTTTTGGAAAATTTACTCTCTGTGATTGCTGGTCGAGACCAAAACACATTTTAGTCGCGACGCTGAATCCAATTTTTAGAACTTTTACCCTCTGAGTAATTGGGTCGCGACTTGAACACCCTTGTGTTGTGACTTGTTGAACTTTTTTGCTATGAAACTTCTGTGTCTGATTGTGATTGCTTGTCTGGTTATTCTTGATTGTTCTTATGTTGCATGTGTAGCAGAGCTGAAATATTAGTGCCTTTTGAATTTGAAATTGATAGACAACTTAGGAAACTAAGGAAAGAATTTAGAGAAGAGGTAAAGTCAACAGATTCTAGCTCATCATCTAGTGTCCCTGAATATGAAATTGTATTTAATTTAGAGATTCTATTAGAAATTTCTAATATGGCTGAGATTAATCCTAATGGGCATAATGTGCATAATAAACAAGGAGAAAATAAAATACCAATGAATGTAGACGAGAATAGAAGTGTGAGGGAAATAAATCATTTGCATGTGAATTATGATCCTTATGGTTTGTATACTAAAGAGACTTATTTTGAAATTAAAGGAGCTTTGATTGTAGCCTTACCTAAATTTCATGGTGTTACAAGAGAATGTCCACATCGGCACTTTTAAACCATGCATAAGAAATGCTCTTCAATGAAGCCTCCAATGACTGCATTGGATAATGTCTTAAGGAGGTGTTTCCATTTCACTATAGAAGGGAAGGCTAAGGAGTGGTTATACAATATGCCAACTCATTTCTCCACTCTTACATGAGATAAGTTAAAGTCAACATATTTAGAACAATTCTTCCTAGCCTCTAAGATAACTCAGATGAAGAAGGAGATTATAAACTTTCTACAACAGGATAGAGAGTCATTACATGAATATTGGACAAGATTTATAACTTGTTGGCTTAGTGTCTATATCACAACATGACAAAGGCTAATCTAGTAAACATCTTTGATGGTCTACTCCCTTACAATCAAGTGTCCTTGAATAGAGCAGCAAATGGATCTTTGAGAGATAAGACCCCAAAGCAAGTTGGGAATTATTCTAGAAAATGGTTAATGAAAACCATCAGACTGAGGATCCAAGGAGAATGACCTCATCATCTTCAAGTAATTCAAAAGAGATTTTGGCAGAAATAGCAGCTTTAGGAAATTGAATAGAAAAGAGGATGAATTTAATTGAAAGGGAGCTATATTCCACAAAGCAAGTTCATGTAGTGGGGATCGTACAAGTACTAGTTACAGGATGTGAGACATGCGGTTCAATTTTACATTCTACAGGTACATATGATAGACATTATGAAGAAGTAGCAGCAATATTTCAAGGGAGAGACAATCAATAGCGGAAGAGAGACCCATACTCTAACACATACAACCTTGGCTGGAGAGACCACCTAAATTTTAGGTGGGAGAATCCAGAAAATATGCCAAACCAATTCCAAGGAGGTAGTGCTTCCTCAAGCAACTACCAAAATAATGCAAGGTCTATTGTTCATGCTCACCCTAATGCTTTAACAACATCAAGACCATGTGATACTTCTCAATTGTTGAAGAGTATGGTTGTACAAATGAACAATATAGATGGGAGAATGACTAATATAGATAACAAGCTCAAAGAGAATGATAGTCAGTTCACCACTATAGCTTTAATTCTTCAAAGTATGCAGAAGGATAATGCAGATGTACACAGGAAGCTTGAGGTGTTAAGTTCTAAGAATACATATATTACAAGTAATTTAACTCAATTTTCCAATACATCGAGTGATATCTAAACAAAAAGCAATGGCAGTATACCTCCAATCACAGATGAAGATTGAGAAATCATAAAGTGAGAAAGAATAATAACTTATGATTGAGAAGGCATCCTAAGAGGATAACTCACAAGCACAAGAGGATATACAAGAGAAGTAAGAAGAGGAAGTGATAATACCAAATCTAGCATACAAAGGGAAATAAGTTGAGGAGAAGGCAGAAAGAAAAAGATTGACCCTCAATTTGCCAAAGATGATTTCATTCTCTTCAATAAGTTAGAAATAAACATTCCTATGGTTAAATTCCTTAAAAGAAACCCTAAATATGCTAAATTTTTGAAAGAGTTGCGTGCTAATAAGAAAAATTTTAGGACTCTTGAGAGAATTTAGGTGAATGCTAATGTGTCATGACTTTTTAAGGCTGAATTACCGGTTAAGTGTCAAGACCTAGGATCTTACACAATCCTATGCACTATAGGCAAAGTTCATATTAAGGGAGTATTATTAGATCTAGGGGCTACCATTAATGTAATACCTTAGTCGGTATACTTAGCCTTAGGTATTAATAATCTTAGAGACACAAGTATAGTACTCCAAGTAGCTGATAGATCAATTAGATATCCTAAGGGAATTCTTGAGGATATTCTAGTGCAAGTTAAGGATTTAGTGTTCCCAGCTGATTGCTATGTTATGGATATGTCTAGTGAGCTAGTAAACGAGAGCACTTTGATCCTAGGTATACCTTTCCTTCAAACTTCCAAGACAATCATTAGTATGAAGCATAGTTCTATTACAATAGAGGTTGGAGGGCATGTAGTGACTTTCAATATGAATGAAGCAATGGAATATCTTTTTGATAATTCTGCTTTTGTTGGGGTGGATGCCATTGATTATGCTATTGAAGAAACTAGGGATGAGCATGAATTGAGTTTTCATGATGGGTATGATCTTATGTTGAATAATTCCCAAAATTCCCATGAAATATTTTAGGAGCTTGTGGATTCAAATTCACCTTTGAGGCTTATGATAATTATTTTGAATCTCTTTCTTCTGTTTATTCTTTCCTTTGCTCTTGTGAAGGCAATACATCATGTTTTAATTGTTTTGATGTAAATAACATGCTTTCAGTTTCTAAAGATTTCTCATTCCCATCTAACTTTGATACAATTTCATCATCCTCCAGTGATAATGTTTTCAGAAAGGAATTTGTGAGTGATTTTATAGGAATATAGACATTATGAAAGATGGAAGTGGAATGAACAAAGAGAGGTCAAGCTTATGCGATCTCAAGTTGCGACGTAAAGACCTTAAAGTCATGACTAGATATGAACTTGCTGAGGGAGAGACTCTTTGTGAAACTAAGTCGTGACATGATGATTGTTTGGTCAAAACCAAAAACTCTCAAGACATCCAATTGTGACTCGAGGATGATGAAGTCGAGACAAAATATCAAGGTGCTGAGGGACAGTCTCTCTGTGATTCCAAGTCATGACAAAAAGATGACTACATCGTGACCAAACATTTTAGAGACACATGCTGTCAGTTTGAGTCGCGATGAGAAGTTGAAGATAAACCTAAGAGGTTGCAACCAGAAATGACAGACACAACTAGTGAATTTCAAATTCCTTCAGTCCCACATTCTGCTAATTTGGTAAAAAGGCCAATATTTTATACTCTATTTACCCTAATTCACATTCAACAATTACCTCTCATACTTTAAGATTCTTGAATGATTTGATCTCAAATAATGATGCACAAACGCAAGAGCTTAATTTCAACTATGTTGCAGCTATAGACCAACTTAAGCTTGGTGTAACTCCTAAAGAGATTACAAGAAAGATGGAACCTCTTAATGAGGTCAATATGAGCAACGTCCAAGGATCTACAAAAGGGAGTATTTCTAATTTAAATGATTTGCCCCATTTGATCCCTTCTATTGTGCAATCCCCAGAATTAGAGTTAAAAGATTTACCCTCTAACCTAAAGTATGCCTACCTTGAGCCAGACTCAAAATTGCCAGTAATAATTTCCAGTTCTTTTACTGTTAGTGAAGAGTGTAGGTTGTTAAGTGTGCTTAGAAAGAATAAAGAGGCCTTAGGTTGGCAATTAGCTGATATAAAAGGGATAGACCCCACTGTTTGCACTCATAGGATTTTGCAGAATGAAGATTCCAATCCAATTAAACAACCCCAAAGAAGATTAAATCCATTAATCTCTGATATGGTTAGGAAAGAGATCAGTAAATTGTTAAAGGGAGGAATCATATATACTATTTCAGACAGTGAATGGGTATCTCCTGTGCATGTGGTGCCTAAAAAAGGTGGACTGACAGTAGTAAAGAATGAGAATAATGAATTGATACCTACTAGAGTACAAAATTCATGGAGGGTTTGTATTGATTATCAGAAGTTGAACGATTCTACTAGGAAATATCATTTTTCCTTACTTTTATTGATCAAAGGCTTGAGAGATTAGCATGGAAGATCCATTATTGTTTCCTAGATGGGTATTCAAGATATTTTCAGATTCCAATAGATATGAGGGACTAAGAAAAGACCACATTTACATGTCCCTTTGGTACATATGCCTATAAAAGAATGCCATTTGATTTGTGTAACGCTCCTAGCACATTTCAGCGTTGTATGCTTTTTATATTTGCTAATTTCATTGAAAATGCATGGAAGTGTTCATGGATGATTTTATTGTATATGAAAATTATTTCGATGAGTGTCTAGAGAGCCTCGATAGCATCCTTGTTAGATGTATTGAGAAAAAAAATTAGTTTTGAACTTTGAAAAGTGCCACTTCATGGTTGATCGTGGAATAGTACTTGGTCATCTTATATCTAGCAAGGGAATTGAGGTGGACAAAACAAAAATTGAATTTATTTTCTAGTTGCCCTACCCCATAACTTTAAAAGAACTTCGGTCTTTTCTGGAGCATGTTGGGTTTTATAGAAGATTCATCAAGGACTTTAGTAAAATTGCTTTGCCACTCTCAAAGTTTATTCAAAAAGACACTGAATTTATTTTTTCTACTAATTGTAAATAGGCCTTTAAAAAATTAAAGGATAGGTTGGTTTCTTCACTTATTCTAACTTTACCAGACTGGGATCTTCCTTTTGAACTATCATGTGATGCCTCCAATTATGTTGTAAGAGCTATGATAGGACAAAAGAAAGGTAACTTATCTAGAGTGATTGCCTATACTTTGAAAACACTTGATGCTGCTCAAATTAATTATACCACTACTAAAAAAGAATTGTTTGCAATTGTAGTAGCTCTGGATAAATTCAGGGCATATCTCATTAACTCCAATGTTGTTGTTTACACAGATCATGCAGTAGTCATGTACTTGTTCCATAAACTTCAATCTAAGCCAAGACTTCTACAATAGATGCTGCTACTTCAAGAGTTTGATATAGAAGTATGGGATCGAGCTGGACATGTGAACCACGTTGCATATAATCTAAGTAGATTACCAACAGAGAAAAGGGGAGTACTTAGTTATGATCTTATTTGTGATTCTTTCCCTAACCAATCTCTTTGTTTGGTTACTATTGTAGAACCTTGGTATGCTTCTTTAGTTAATTTCATTGAGACCAGCCTAATCCCATCTCATTTGTCTAAATTCTAGGCCCAAAAGCTCAAGAGTGAATCTAAATATTTTATTTGGGATAAACCTTTTATGTGGAGGTTGTGCTCAGATCAAGTATTAAGACGATGTGTCCTAGACCAAGATCACAAATCAGTTTTGGAAGCTTGCCATTCATGGGTTTATGGTGGTCATTTTGGAGGAAAAAGGACTATACGTAGAGTCCTTGAATCCAATTTTATTGGCCCTCCCTTTCAAAGATGCTTTTGAGTTTTGTAAAGCCTGCGATAAGTGCCAAAGATTTGGGGGGATTAGTAAGAGGTATGAGATGCCGTAACAACCTATTCTATTTTGTGAGGTTTTTTATGTTTAGGGAATAGATTTCATGGGACCTTTTCTACCTTCAGCAGGATTTCATTACATTTTATTGGTTGTAGACTACTTATCTGGGTGGGTAGATACCATTCCTACAAGACTAGATGATGCCCAAATAGTCTCAGTTTTTAAGGTCTCATATCTTTAGTAGATTTCGAGTACTAAAAGCATTAATAAGTGGTCAAGGTACCCATTTTTGCAATAAGCTAATCAATAACTTATTAGCAAAATATGGTGTAAGCCACAAAGTCTCAACCCCATACCACCCTCAAACTAATGGTCTAGCAGAGGTTTCTAATAGGAAAATAAAGAACATTCTAGAAAAGATTGTTAAGCCATCCACTAAGGATTGGAATTTAATACTTGATGATGCTTTATGGGTGTACATAACATCGTTTAAAACTCCTCTAGGCATGTCCCCTTTGTAAGGAATTAGAAGACACGCAGCGGAAATAAACTTTAAAAATTTTCCATTCCTTGCCAGGATCTGCCGTATGTGTTTAAGTCAAGTGGAAAGAATCATTACCCTTAGTGTTGCTCAGCGAATTTCACAGCTTCTCTACGTGGGTGGTGATCTCTTTCTGATCGCAAGAAATCGACGGAGTGTTCCTCAGCGACCTTCACAGATTCTCTCCACGGACGGTGGTCTCTTTCCGATCACAAGAAGTCGACGCCTCAGGTCGGCTTCCTCTACTGGTATCCACACGAACAGCGTTCCAACCACAAACGACGTGCTAGCGTCTCCTGTCCGTCCAAGGCTTTCACAAGTCTCCGTCTCTATTTCGGCAGTTTCTTGTCTGCAAACCTTTTGCAGATTCCGTTCGGCCTTTTGTGTTCTGTATTATTTTCAAACGTAGCTCCTCCAATCAGATATAGAGGATGCTATGCGTTTTTCCACTTAACCTAATTGGATTTTGGAGTTAATCTTATATTAATTCCGAATTGATACAATATCATATATTGTATAATTTTATAAGAAACTAATTAAATAAAATAATATTAAATCCGTCCCATAGATTTAATTACCTATTTATTTAACTTTAAATAAAGATGAGACTGAGTTATATTTGATTTATTCCCATAAATCAAATTTGAGATATCCTATCAATTTGAATTTCAAATTCAAACGTGATAGGGATTTAATTTATCCTTATAAATTAAATCTTATAAATATCTCTTATATGAGATATCCTATCAATTTGAATTTCGAATTTCAAACGTGATAGAGATTTAATTTATCCTTATAAATTAAATCTTATAAATATCTCTTATATGAGATATCCTATCAATTTGAATTTCGAATTTCAAACGTGATAGAGATTTAATTTATCCTTATAAATTAAATCTCATATATCTCATATATATAATATATATACGAATTTATATATATACGAATATAAATATAAATAAATATATATATCCACCCTGGATCATTCATTGAATCTAGACATGTCTTAGATTCAATGAATCTGGACATCATAGCTCGTGTTGGGCTATTTTGTGTGCGACCCTGTAGGCCCATATGAAGTTGGCAGTGGGCCATTTGCTATACTAGCCCACAAGTCGCAAGCGGTCTCTAGCAAGACATAACAACTACCCAAATCATATGAGGATCGATAAATGATGTAACATTTTATACAACCATATCATGTCCCTTCTGTCACGCGATATTTTGGTCATGGATGAGGCATGGATAATGTCATCCTCCTATTCCTGACCGTTACTTTCTCGATCCCTGAGTAGTCTGACTATAAAAATGGAACTACCTTTCCATTACAGTATGGCCATACATTTCTCAGACTCACTCATCGAGGGGCCCAGTAATATCTCTCCACGAATGTGAGGGACAAATTCCATCTTGACCATTCACATTCCTCCGCATGAAAAACCACTAAGCCCGAACATAGTCTTTATGATCACTCGGTCAAAAGTGACTTTTGACTAGGTCAAAGCTGAGCGTTTTGTCATGTAGGAATCCATGATGATCTCAGGTCAAAGGGCATATTGACATGGTTTGTATATGAGAGAAGCTTATGACGTTACCCATGCAGTTCTCTCATAGCGGGTCGGTCCAACACCATGTACTCTTACATGTGCTTATGACTTTGATTTATATCTCTATACATCTTCAAAGTCATACTGGTCTTATTTCATCTGTGCTCCCACAGAGATGATCGACCAGGGACATTTAGGATAATATCATGAATTATCCAAGGATGGTCATCATAGTAAACATGCAAATAATATGATAACTCAATTAATAAATTCATAAATCAATAATGTTCATAAGATAATGATTGGCCCCTAGGGCACGATTTCCAACAACCTCCCACTTGCACTAGGTACAATCATTAATTTGACTAATTCCCATTGACCTAACATGACGCTCATGCTTTGCCTGCACAAGCGGCTTTGTTAGAGGATCAGCAACATTATCTTCTCCCGCTACTTTGCATATTTTTATATCACCTCTATCGTTGATTTCTCTGATGAGATGAAATCGCCTGAGTATATGCTTGGTCCTTTGATGTGACCTAGGCTCTTTGGCCTGTGCAATAGCACCGCTATTGTCACAGAGCAAAGTTATTGGATCTGAGATGGTAGGTATCACCCCTAGTTCTGTGATGAACTTCCTGATCCAAACGGCTTCCTTAGCTGCATCAGATGCTGCTATATACTCAGCTTCCATTGCAGAATTTGCTACAGTGCCCTGCTTAGAGCTCTTCCAGCTTACTGCTCCATTATTGAGGAGGAATATGTATCCAGACTGTGATTTTTGGTCGTCCTGGTCAGTTTGGAAACTCGCATCTGTGTAACCAGTTACACAGAGCTCATCTTCTAATCCACCATAGACCAAGAATAAGTCCTTAGTCCTTCTTAAGTACTTAAGGATATTCTTGACAGCAGTCCAATGGCCCTCACCAGGGTCCTGTTGGTATCTGCTAGTCATACTTAAGGCAAACGAGACATCCGGTCGAGTACATAACATGGCGTACATGATAGATCCTATGGCCGAGGCATATGGAACCTTACTCATGTGACCTCGCTGATCAGATGTACTAGGACACAGATCTTTGCTGAGGTGAGTACCATGAGACATGGGTATGAAACCCCTCTTTGATTCGTGCATACTGAACCTATGCAGTATTTTGTCTATGTATGTACTCTGACTGAGTCCTAGAAGTCTTTTAGATCTATCTCTATAGATCCTGATTCCTAGGATGTAGGTGGCTTCACCCAAGTCTTTCATCGAGAAAGACTTTCCTAACCAAGACTTGACAATCTGCAAGGTAGGAATGTCATTCCCAATAAGTAGGATGTCATCGACATAGAGTACCAAAAACACAACTGTGCTCCCACTAACCTTCTTGTACATACAAGGTTCATCAATATTTTGAAGAAATCCAAACTCTTTGATTACTTCATCAAAACGATGATTCCAACTCCGAGAGGCTTGCTTTAGTCCATAAATGGACTTTTGAAGCTTGCACACTTTACCAGAGTCCTCGGAACGCACAAACCCTTCAGGTTGTGTCATGTACACATCCTCAAGGAGCTTTCCATTAAGGAAGGCTGTCTTGACGTCCATCTGCCATATTTCATAGTCATAATATGCTGCAATAGTAAAGAGGATTCTGATTGATTTGGCCATTGCTACTGGGGAAAAGGTCTCATCATAGTCCACACCATGAGTTTGAGTAAAACCTTTTGCAACCAGTCGTGCCTTGAAGACATTTACATTGCCATCCATGTCAGTTTTCTCTTTGAAAACCCACTTGCACCCGACGGTTTTTACACCTTCAGGCGGGTCGACTAAGGTCCAAACCTGATTGTCGTACATGGATTACATCTCAGACTTCATGGCACTAAGCCATTTTTCAGAGTTTGGTCCCACTATAGCTTCTCGATAGGTAGTCGGCTCATTATGCTCAATGAGCAACACATCACGACTATCAGAAATCAGAAATCCATATCTCTGAGGCTGAAGTCGTGTCTTATTAGACTTTCGTGGACCTTGCGTGACTTGAGGAGTCTCAACAACTTGTTGTGAGTCTTCTCTATTTTCCATCTGCAGTTCTGTGGTGTCTTGTTGCTCTCGAACTTCTTCGAGTTGTACCTTACTCCCACTGGTTCTTTTAGAGATAAATTCTCGTTCAAGAAAGATACCATTTCTGACAACAAACACTTTGTTATCAGCAGGGTTGTAGACGTAATATCCCTTGGTTTCCTTAGGATATCCCACAAAAAGGCATTTTGAGGATTTGGGCGCTAATTTGTCTGAGGCTTGTTGCTTAACATAGACCTCACATCCCCAAATCTTGAGGAAAGACAAACTAGGCGTCCTCCCAGTCCATATCTCATACGGAGTCTTTTCAATTGCCTTTGATGGAACACGATTGAGTGTGAACCCAGCTGTCTCTAGGGCATGGCCCCAAAAGGAGGGCGGAAGATCTGTTTCACTCATCATGGATCGAACCATATCTAATAGTGTTCGATTCCTCCGTTCAGAAATGCCATTCCATTGTGGTGTCCCTGGAGGAGTCAATTGTGAGAGTGTCCCACAATTCCTAAGATGATCTATGAACTCTTGGCTCAAATATTCACCACCCCGATCAGATCGAAGGGCTTTAATTGTTTTGCCAAGCTGGTTTTGTACTTCATTTTGAAATATTTTGAACTTTTCAAAAGATTCAGATTTATGTTTCATCAGATAGATGTACCCATATCTGCTGAAATCATCTATAAATGTTATGAAGTACGAATAACCTCCTCTGGCATTTGTGTTCATCGGTCCACACACATCTGTATGTATGAGGCCCAATAAATCAGTGGCCCTCTCACTGTGCCCAGTGAAGGGTGACTTTGTCATCTTTCCTAACAAGCAAGACTCGCAAGTGTCATATGATTCAAAATCAAATGAGTTTAGAAATCCATCTTGATGGAGTTTGGAAATGCGTTTCTCATTTATGTGGCCCAGACGACAGTGCCAGAGGTATGTGGGATTCAAATCGTTTGGTTTGACCCTTTTGGCGGTTATGTTATAGATATTTCCATGATTGGGTTGTTCCAAATTTAATATGTAATGATCAACATGCAAATCACCATGAGCATATAAAATATCATTACGATAAATAGAACATCTACTATTCCCAGCAATGGAAGTGAAACCTTCCTTATCCAAATAAGAAAGTGAAATAATGTTACTACTTAAAGCAGGAACATAATAGCAATTGTTCAAAACTAACAAAAGCCCAGTGGGCAGAACTAATTCATAAGTGCCTACAGCTAACGCAGCAACCCTTGCTCTGTTTCCAACTCGTAGGTCAACCTCGCCCTTTTTCAGCTTCCTACTGTCCTTTAGTCCCTGCACATTTGTACAAATGTGAGAACCACATGCAGTATCTAATACCCATGAGGTGGAAGTAGAAAGATGAATGTCTATAACATAAATACCTGAAGCGATAGCCCCGCTATCCTTCTTGTTCTTTTTCAGATCTTCGAGGTAGAGTTTGCAATTCCTCTTCCAATGACCCGGTTCATTGCAGAAGAAGCAGACTCCTTCCTTCGGAGGCTTTGCCTTCTTTGGTGCAGGCTTGGTTTTGGGCTTGCCTGACTCTTTGGTCTTACCTGATGAGCCATGACCCTTCCCCTTGCCTTTGCCTTTCTTTTTCGTACCCTTTCCTTTCTGAACCATCAAAACACTACTGGGTTTCTTCTTAAGACTCGGCTCAGCAGTTTTAAGCATCCCATGCAGTTCAGAAATAGATTTCTCCATGTTGTTCATGTTGTAGTTCATGACAAAGTGGTCATAACTTTCCGGGAGTGAGTTCAAGATCAAATCCGTAGCTAACTCCTGGCTCATGGGAAATCCAAGCCTCTCAAGGTGATCAATGTACCCTTTCATCTTTAAGACATGAGTACTAACTGATGCACCTTCAGCCATCTTGCAGGAATGTAAGGCCTTAGTAGTCTCATACCTCTCTTGCCTTGCCTGTTGCTGGAACATTTCCTTGAGATGCACAATCATCTCATAAGCCTCCATGTGTTTGAGATCTCTTTGGAGCTCTGGAACCATGGTGGCTAGCATTAAGCATCCCACATCGACAGAGTCTTCCTTATGCTTCGTGTAAGCATCTCTCTGAGCTCTAGGAGCATTGGCGGCTGGCTCCTCAGGAATGGGTTGATCTAGGACATGCGCCTTTCTTTCCTGCTTGAGAACAATTCTCAAGTTCCTAAACCAGTCAAGAAAGTTTGTCCCATTAAGTTTGTCCTTCTCAAGGACAGATCGCAGCGATAATGTAGCAGTATTACTAGTCGTCATGATTCTACAATTAAAATATACAATGTAATTAGTAATCTCCCACTAAATAAATAACCCTCAATGCAATAGTTAGTGGGCTAAGATCCATATTTGGCTCAAACTTAAGTCCGCTTTGGCAGGACGCTTAAATTAAGTTATTTAGGTAGGTAACACCTTTACCAATTACATCAAATGTAACTCTTAGATATTCATGGGATCCTATCATCATATGATCTGGCATGTTCTAATCCCATCTAATGCCTTGAGATCCAAAATCGTTTTGTTAATCTCAATTAAGTCAAACAATAATGAACCTATGAGAGTAGCACCATTACTCTTTACTTATCTCCCCAAGATAACTCAAAAGCACCCACTTTGGTGGAGTCCACAATTGAGCGATCAAGGTTTTGACAAGTGTTCATAAATTGACAGCATTATGACTTAAGATTTCTTTTAGAGGGCTTAATTAACTATCTATTTTTATGAGGATGCATGTATCCCAGTTTGTAACTCATACAAGTAATATGCATGTGCTGATCTAATCATAAGATGCATAATTCAAACGTGATACAATATGGCTCACCTATCCTAAGTCCCCTCAAGCCAATGAGAGGAGCTCTCTAGTAAGAAAAGAGAAATTACATATAGAAACCTCTTTTAACATTCGAGGGGAGTGAGATGAGAGGAGAAGGTACATTGAGAGTATATAGAGGAAGGCACGACACGCAGGCCGTATTTAAAAATTACAACACTTGCAATCTAGAGCCATATTGTTCACCATACCCAAACATTCAATAATCAATATTCAGATCTAATCGAAGGGCAAAAAACATTCACAAAGTAACATATGTTATGGTTATGTTGCGCTACGAACAGGAAGCTACGGCGGTCCCGCTAACCGGTTAGCGGGCGGGGTCTCTGGGGCAGCGCCCTGGAAGAATTTTTTTTTTGTTTTTGTTTCATAAATAATCACGAATCTGAATTCGGTTTTCACAAATAATCACAAATTCGAATTCGGTTTTCTTAGACCCCATCTATGCGAATTGATCAAATCAAAAGGCATCACCACCGATTTCAATTTCCTTTTAGATTCCTTTTATGTCATACACAACACGGATTCCATATATGTCACACATACAACGCTTATTATATGATCGGCTACTACTAACATATATAATATAAATCAACAATCAAGCCTAACTTAAACACAAAATGGCATGGCTCTGATACCACTGTAAGGAATCAGAAGACACGCAGCGGAAATAAACTTTAAAAAATTTTCCATTCCTTGCCAGGATCTGCCGTATGTGTTTAAGTCAAGTGGAAAGAATCATTACCCTTAGTGTTGTTCAGCGAATTTCACAGCTTCTCTACGTGGGTGGTGATCTCTTTCTGATCGCAAGAAATCGACGGAGTGTTCCTCAGCGACCTTCACAGATTCTCTCCGCGGACGGTGGTCTCTTTCCGATCACAAGAAGTCGACGCCTCAGGTCGGCTTCCTCTACTGGTATCCACACGAACAGCGTTCCAACCACGAACGACGTGCTAGCGTCTCCTGTCCGTCCAAGGCTTTCACAAGTCTCCGTCTCTATTTCGGCAGTTTCTTGTCTGCAAACCTTTTGCAGATTCCATTCGGCCTTTGGTGTTCTGTATTATTTTCAAACGTAGCTCCTCCAATCAGATATAGAGGATGCTATGCGTTTTTCCACTTAACCTAATTGGATTTTGGAGTTAATCTTATATTAATTCCGAATTGATACAATATCATATATTGTATAATTTTATAAGAAACTAATTAAATAAAATAATATTAAATCCGTCCCACAGATTTAATTACCTATTTATTTAACTTTAAATAAAGATGAGACTGAGTTATATTTGATTTATTCCCATAAATCAAATTTGAGATATCCTATCAATTTGAATTTCAAATTCAAACGTGATAGGGATTTAATTTATCCTTATAAATTAAATCTTATAAATATCTCTTATATGAGATATCCTATCAATTTGAATTTCAAATTTCAAACGTGATAGAGATTTAATTTATCCTTATAAATTAAATCTTATAAATATCTCTTATATGAGATATCCTATCAATTTGAATTTCGAATTTCAAACGTGATAGAGATTTAATTTATCCTTATAAATTAAATCTCATAAATATCTCTTATATGAGATATCCTATCAATTTGAATTTCGAATTTCAAACGTGATAGAGATTTAATTTATCCTTATAAATTAAATCTCATATATCTCATATATATAATATATATACGAATTTATATATATACGAATATAAATATAAATAAATATATATATCCACCTTGGATCATTCATTGAATCTAGACATGTCTTAGATTCAATGAATCTGGACATCATAGCTCGTGTTGGGCTATTTTGTGTGCGACCCTGTAGGCCCATATGAAGTTGGCAGTGGGCCATTTGCTATACTAGCCCACAAGTCGCAAGCGGTCTCTAGCAAGACATAACAACTACCCAAATCATATGAGGATCGATAAACGATGTAACATTTTATACAACCATATCATGTCCCTTCTGTCACGCGATATTTTGGTCATGGATGAGGCATGGATAATGTCATCCTCCTATTCCTGACCGTTACTTTCTCGATCCCTGAGTAGTCTGACTATAGAAATGGAACTACCTTTCCATTACAGTATGGCCATACATTTCTCAGACTCACTCATCGAGGGGCCCAGTAATATCTCTCCACGAATGTGAGGGACAAATTCCATCTTGACCATTCACATTCCTCCGCATGAAAAACCACTAAGCCTGAACATAGTCTTTATGATCACTCGGTCAAAAGTGACTTTTGACTAGGTCAAAGCTGAGCGTTTTGTCATGTAGGAATCCATGATGATCTCAGGTCAAAGGGCATATTGACATGGTTTGTATATGAGAGAAGCTTATGACGTTACCCATGCAGTTCTCTTATAGCGGGTCGGTCCAACACCATGTACTCTTACATGTGCTTATGACTTTGATTTATATCTCTATACATCTTCAAAGTCATACTGGTCTTATTTCATCTGTGCTCCCACATAGATGATCGACCAGGGACATTTAGGATAATATCATGAATTATCCAAGGATGGTCATCATAGTAAACATGCAAATAATATGATAACTCAATTAATAAATTCATAAATCAATAATGTTCATAAGACAATGATTGGCCCCTAGGGTACGATTTCCAACACCCTTATAGGATGGTTTTTGGGAAAGCATGTCACATGCATGTGGAAATAGAGCATAAGACATTTTGGGCAATGAAAGCTTTCAATGAGGATCTTGTAGAAGCTAGTTCAGAGAGGTTATTACAGATTCAAGAACTGGAAGAGATTAGAATGGATGCCTACAGTAGCTCTAAAGTTTATAAACTAAAGACAAAAGTAATCCATGATGCTCATATTTTGAGGAAGAGGTTTAAGGAGGGTGATAGATTGTTAAGGTACTAAGCTAGGTTCAAGTTTAAACATGGTAAATTCAAAATTAGCTAGGACACAATTGTTAAAGTCCACGAATTTAGGATAATTAAGTTGAAGGAGGAGGCAATGGGCAAAATCTTCCAGGTAAATGGCCACCTAATGAAACTTTATAAGGAATTTACTCTACCGGCCTAAGGCCAGGTTGTCCCTTTCCTATCTCTTACTTTTTGCTAGTTTTTCTAAAGTGATATATGTTTGATATGTTGGTTTGATGATTAAAAAGGGATGAACTATTAGAAGTAGGAGTTAACTTTTTTACTTGATTATTTAATAGGATAGTGTTTAATTTTAGTTTGCTTCTATTTTGAATAATACCCATGTGTTGCCATATATTGTTTACTTATTATTGGTTCTCTAAGTTGAATCCACACTGAATTGCATTATTTTAACTTACCTATCTTGTCATCTTTGCTTTCCTATTCCCTATCTTGCGATGCATGATTTGAATGAGACTGTGAGCTTCACCATGAAATTGCATTGAGTGATGTGTTTAACTGCTGTGCTACAACTGGATTTAAATTGATCTCATATAGCGTTGTGGTGTCTATGATTCTGCTAACAGTGAGGACACTGTCAAGTTTAAGTGTGGGGTAGATGTTCTTGTTTCTATGGTATTTAATGTGAAATTCTTCGATTAATCCAATCTTCCATCACAAAATTTCTGGTTTTTTGCTCTTATTGTGTGATGTATTGCTAAAGATTGGATTCCCACTTTAAACTATTTTGTTGTTTCATGAAAGGTTTTAGTGCAAACTATATTTTGGGCATTGAAAACTATCAAATTATAGTCTCTGTGGTTTTTCTTTGTGACCTATGTGTTGATGGTCTACCTGACATAAAACTTTGGACTTAATATGCTTTCTGTGAAAATCAGTTGCGAGACGAGTGCAATTAAATCGTGACATTATCTCTCTATGTATTGGTGTCATGATTTAATATGACTATCTGTTGTAAGTTCAGGGCAAGTATTCACTGTGAAATTTGGTCACGATCTTCACTACTGTCGGTCGAGACCTGAGTGTGGAAATATCCATTTACCTTCTCTTTGCTTTGTGCAATGCTATATAGAAGGATCTCTCTTGAGCTACTAAGGTTTTAAAATGATTCATTGCCCTCTTGTCTCTAACATTTTGTATAAATAGCTTATGGAAACCATTGTTGTAATAGCCTAATTTTTCTCTATATGTATAATACTGATAGTGGAAAGAGGTTTAGAAAGGATTATGATGATGATCAGAAGAAATAATAAAGGTTAGATGAGTCTTGAAGGAAGAGAGTGACTAAAATGAAAATTAGAAAAGGTTGAAGGCAAAAAATGAAAGTAGAAACAAAAGTTGGGCCAAAAGTGGTAATTATCAAAAGTTAAGGGACCTAAATATAATTAAGCAAAAGTTCAGGGACACAAATGTAATTATGAGAAAGTTGAACCGAAAAAGGCCAAAAATGCCTGAAAGCAGTTTAGTCCCAAATTTTACCAGTAGATAGATAAAATTATTCTAATCAGTTTAACGCAACATAAAATTTTGATTTGAGGTCCCCGATTAATTGATATGAATTCCTAAAGTCAGGAAGAATTACTACAATATTTTTTAGACCTCAGAATTAGATAAAACTTTATAGTAAATTCCTATATTTAATTTAAGAATTTATAAAATTGACAGAGTCAGAAAAGAAATCCTATAGAATTCTTACAGGAATTTACAATGGAATAAAATACCCGATAAATGCTGTCAGGAGAGGTTCCTTGGGATTTGTGCCATAAAGGTAATACCAATATTAAGGCCCAAATGGTGTCCCAAGAGGCCCAATAAGGTGGTTGGATAGTTAAGTGGGCCAGAGTCTAGAGTAACTCTGAAAAAGTATGAAATTACAGAAGTGCCAATGTGTGGTCAGATTGTACCAGTGATGGATGGAGGGCATTTTGGTCATTTTTGATAGGCCAAAAAGTCCAAGCTAGTATAAAGATGATTATTTATAGCCAGTATACACCCCGATGTAGTATAAAGGAGTGTAAAATAACAATTATGCCTTTAGGGTTAATATAGTGCAAGATAGTGGACTAAGGGCATTTCAGTCATTTCTCAAGGGATATGTAATTAAGTTTTGGCCCAGTCTAAGAATGTCAATGGTAGTAAGAATCTGGATACTAGATTTAAGGTCAGAAAACATATTATGAGATCTTAGAAAATTTAGATTTATAAAATAGTCTTATTTTTAGGGAATCAGATTGGCCGGTATCGGATTGGACTATAATTTTTCTAGAAGCTTTCCACCATTGGAATTTTGCCACCTAGCTCTATGAGTTATCCCTTGATGATGTCATGGATGATGTCATAATTATCTTTTTGAAAAAGTTAAATCCAAGGTTAAATGTGAACCATTAGATCAAATAATGTACAAAGTAATCTTGGCTATTGATTTTCCATGAGATTTTTCTATAAATACCCCCTCAAATTTGAAGCAAATTGTGAACACAAGAACCCTTGGGGAAACTCTTGCAAAATGAAAAATGAAGCCAAGAAAAAGAAGATTCAAGGAAACAAAGTTTAAGCAAGCTAGAGCTTAAATATAAGCAATCTATCCTAACTTATTTTCTTTTGATTTGGGAGCTTGAACTTAGGGTTTTCATGGAGGAAAGTTGAGTTTTCTCTAAGTTGTTGTGCTGTCCAAAAATCTTAGATGAAAGGGAAAAGAAGAAATTAAAGTTAGAGATTTATTATTAAAGCTTAAATGAAACATCCTCATTTTCATACATCTTAGAGACCAAACGGTAGCATCTGGAACCACTTCTAAGGCTATTGAAAGCAAATTACACAATATGGAATTTTACTCTTATTGAGTACTGTTCACTGTGTAAATTCCAGTGGAGTGACCTGACTTCAAAAAATCATAACTAATTTTAGAAAAATCAAAATGAAGTGGTTCAAATTGATACACGAAGCTAACTTAATGCTCTTCCAGGGAAAACTAACTCGTTGACCACGCCTTGACCAGGTCAATATCAGTCAACATCTGAAGTTTACTGTTCATCATACATTTTCCCCTTATTCTAGCATTTTGGTCCCAACATTTGCATTATCCAATCCCCAGTTTCTCTTCATGCTTCTTCAATCCTTTTCTAACATACCTGTGGGATTGGGATTTCATGGAAAGGGGTGAGATTTCTGGGGAAATCTCAGTAGCAAACGAAAACTATACAATGTATGCAACTATATGCTTGATGTTACTATGTGTGTACTTAATGCTCATGTTTGCATCATGATAACATACATGCTTCCATGTTACTTAATTATAACATATGGCCATAGGATAAAAAGAAATAGAGCATTACTTAATCATACATGCCTCACATCATCAAGGTAAGTAACCATCACATAAAACATCTAAGCAATATAAGCATACAAGTAGGTAAGTTTACTACCTGGCGTGTAGCCTTTCCTTCTAGCTCTTACCCTTGCCTCTAAGGTTCCTTCTTTTCATAAGTCAGAGCCTATACATAGCATAATAATATCTTTATTATTATCCAGTATAGCTCTACTTAATCTCATGTTTAACTAGGGGTAATATCCGTAATATGACATTCCCCTGGCTTTCTTTCTACCTTTAGCTACCTTTATTAATAGAGATATTTCTTTATTCTAACTACTAAGAGCAATCCTCTACTTTATTAGAGCAGGGATTAGATAACTTAGTTACCTTATTCCTAAGCTCTGCCCAGTCCCTAAACTCCTTGGACTGTTGCTGGCTCCGCCAGAACTCCTTCCTTTCTTTCTCTTCCTTCCTTTCTTTCTCTCCTTCTCTTTTTCTCTCTTTTTTCTCTTCTTTGGCCATCCTTGGCTGTGGCATTCCTTGAGGGAGGGGTGGCCTATTTATAGATAAGTGGAGGTGGAATGAATGGCTCATATCGAATCATGATGAATGGCCTAGATCGCTTAGCTTCCTCAAGAAGCTTTGCTTGCATCATCACGATGACATCATCCTCTTTGATGACTCACCATTATAACATCATCCTCCTTGATGACTCACCATTATAACATCATCCAAGGACACCTCAGGGGGTATGTAGAACAAATGGTGGGGTCCTTGGGACACCTCACCAGTTGACTCAGCCTCTCTAGAGAATTCCAGAGCCTTTTCCTAGAATGAGCGGCCGAGATTGTGCCACGTGTCCTCTTTACCTTTTCTCCTTTTTCTAATCTTATGACATATGTCCTTAACTTTTCTTCTTTTCCTATAATCATGCCATGTGTCACCTTGTGGGTCCCATGAGGACACCTTTCATGCCACCTCATGGTCTAAAGTCATATCTGATCACTTTTCCCAGTTCTATCCTTAACCGGGTAACATTACCTTATGGAAGAGCACTAAAATATTATTTTAATGGCTCTTAAACTCCATAATCCTTGGGCTTACGTTTTTGAGCTTTTAAATGTCATCTTGGGTTTCTAACCAAGTCCAAACACTCTGGTGGCTCGGTTCCCAAGAAACACCTCTTACTTTTTCGTCATGCCCACAGGGACTTTCACTATTTACGCTTTAATCCTTGAATTTTTAGTTTCTTGCAGTTTAGTTCCTAAACATCATTTGTATATTTCTGGGACTCCTGCATAATAGGGTATAGTAGCCTTCCTTTTTTAGGCTACATACTGGGCTTCTAGGCCTAAAAATTGGGATATGACATTTCTCCTCCCCTTAAAATAAATTTTGCCCTTGAAATTTCAGAGTCAAATCTCTATTCATACTTTGATGAATAGTTTCCTCTAAGGAGAATGTCCCTTTCCTCTCATAACATTTTCTAAACTTTCTTAGCTCTTCTTAACTTTTGTGACTATCTCACATAACTTTGTGTATTTATGCCAAACTTTTGTGGCATTTACACCATTTCTCATATAACTGCATTCTATCTTTACTTTACCTTAGACCCTCTTCTTTAGGTCTTTACTAGCCTTTTCATCTCTTGATCCTTATCTGAATGATCTATCTACTCATACTTTTCTATTCTCAAAACATATGGGGTTCTCTTCTCTATTCCTCAGGCATACTTATATGAAACTTTTTAAATATCAGCACTCAGACTTGAACTTGGACTCCTTCTTCATAAGGGTAAACTAAGTTCAGTCTATATAATATAGGCTATAAATAATTTTTCTAAATAAGTTAATCAACTCGTGAAGCTCCTTACCTTAACCTCGTCTTTGGTACTCATCTTTCCAGAAAGATAATGTACTGCTCTCATTTCTCCACGGCTCCTTACTTTCCTTAGGCTAGGTCTAACTGTAACCTCAGGATCTAACTGCGATAAACCGTAAGCCTCTTCAGAATCTAACTGCGATTCTGAAGCTGTTTAGGATCTGCTGTGACCCTTGAGCCATGCTAGGATCTAACTGTGACCCTCCAGAATCCTCTGTGATTCTATTGTACTGTATCATCATCTCTGAAAGATCTCATCCAACAGACTAAGTTATAAGGTTAACTGCTTCCACTTGTTGATAACTCAATAAAAATTTTAAAATACATTCAGTAGCCCATATTATTTACCAAGACTTTACTTATTTTCCCTTTTACTCTAGAGTTCCTTCTCATCTTTCTTATTCTGTTGTGGTTTACCAATTATGGTCTAACCACCTGCCATTGCATTCTGTTGCTATGGCCTCATCATAACTTCTCATTTCAATCTGTGCTCTAACTGCGAGCCATTTGAACTATGCTCTAACTGTGAGTAATATGTATCAAATCTAACTCTTGTATGAAGAGTGATATGAACTCATCTGAATCTAGCTCTATTTGAGAGCTATCTGTTTCATATCTAACTCTTATCTGAAGAGTGATATGAAAACAATCTCTTTATTGCTATCTTTTACTCTTTATGTATACTATTTCTTTTGATAGAGTTATAACACTACCACCTTCTTGGTACTTGTTGTAACCCTAACATAAGAAATGGCCCTGAGTATTATATTCATAAGTCTATAGAAATACCTGAGTAACCCCAATCATACTGTAATAGCTGTCCTACTTACTGAGACTGTTTCTCATTCTGGGTACATTCTTATTGCATGTCATATGCTGTGGGAGCAACATAAATTTCTCATCATAAACTCTACCTTGTATGTACTGCATGATGGGAGTATTCATAGCATACTCTAACATGCATGTCATCATATGACAACTGCAAGGAGATGTAACTATTCATCATAACTCATGGCAACATAAGTCATATCATCATCACATAAATTTGCTCATCCATCCATCACACGTACACTGCAATTGAATAATTAACCTAATAACTTTAAAACATTTTTTCCTCTATCCCATTATCTGCCAGATCCCAAACATTTATTTAGAAACTTGAAATAACTGCTTATTTAACTTAGGCTACTATATTACCCTCTTACTAGGGTATAGACTCAACCCTTCATTACCCTTTCTTACATAGGGAATAGGGGAGTCACTTTATCTTTGAAACTATGGCTATCTTTCTCTCTTTATACATTATAAACTTCTTTCTTTGTAACACAAAATTCAATCTATGAGCTAACTTTTTAGTCATTCAACTCTCAACTATCTCTAAACTCTTTCTTTCTATCAGTCTCAGTCTACTCTAGACTAAACTGTAGTTCTTCTATCTTGGGAACATCAGGTTTCTATCTATTAATCATCTTATCTCTAACTATGGATTCTTTTGTTCAGGAAACACTAGCTGAACAAATTCTTTCGTAATGTAGATCTACTCTCATAGAGGATCTACTTCTGAACATTGTCTTAAACTAATCTTTCATATATCCTTACTTTATACTATCTGGCTTGATTATGCTTTATACCAATCCTCTAGTTGATTAACTTCAACCAAGTTGGTACCTTTATTATCATCACCACCGTAACATCTGGCAGCTTCCCTTGATCTGTGACTGGTCAGCTTCTGCCTCTATCCATAGAGAAAACTGCTCCCCAGATGTTATCCTGCTTAGTCTAGCCACATCGTGCTAAGAAATACGAGACCACAGCGGTAATGGCTGACTAAGACTAGCCATTTCTTTGAAGATTACCCTGTGCTGCTGAAAGGTATAGGGTACTATTCTATCTATCTGGGTGTCACTATCTCTAAGTAGTGAACATCATCCCCAAATCTTTTACTAGGGAAGAACCTCTTAGTTCAAATCTCTAACTACATCAGAGCATCACTGAGCCAGAACCTTCTATTTTGTGCCAGAATCTTATACTCTGTGCTAGAACCCTTTGCTCTATACTAGAACTCTCTCGATTATGTACCAGAACCGTATGCTCTGAGCCAAAATCCTCTACTCTGATACCAAAATGAAACATCCTCATTTTCATACATCTTAGAGACTAAACGGTAGAATTTAGAACCACTTTTAAGGCTATTGAAGTCAAATTACACAATCTGGAATTTTACTCTTAGTGAGTACTATTCACTGTGTAAATTCTAGTGGAGTGACCTGGCTTCAAAAAATCATAACTAATTTTTAAAAAAATTGAAATAAAGTAGTTCAAATTGCTATGTGAAGCTAACTTAATGCTCTTCTTCTAGGGAAAAATAACTCGTTGACCACGCCTTGACCAGATAAATGTCAGTCAACGTCTGAAGTTTACTGTTTATCCTACATTTTTCCCTAATTCCAGCATTTTGGTCCCAACATTTGCATTATCTAATCCCCAGCTTCTCTTCATGCTTCTTCAATCCTTTTCTAACATACCTGTGCCTACCTTTTTCAAGCTACATACTAGGCTTCTAGGCCTAAAAATTGGGATATGACAGAACCTGTTAGCATCAATGCTTCATATTTTTATTAACACTTTTTAGTTAAGCGTACTCAGGCCAAAGTAGTCCAATGATGGGTGACTGATTTAAACAGATTGTCATAATTCGGTTCATCAAAATAGAATAATTGCACTCTATTAATGCAATATAAGGCACAATCCTATCATTTTTCTTAAGGAGCCCTTTTTATTGGAACCCTACTAAATCGGTGATAAAATCATTAAAAATCTTAGTGAAAGATCATTATGTTAGATTCGTGTAGCAATTTGAACCACTTCATTTCGATTTTTTAGAATTAGTTCTGATTTTTTGAAGTCAGGTCACTCCACTGAAATTTACACAGTGAAAGTGCTCACTAAGAGTAAAATTCCAGATTGAGTAATTTGACTTCAATAGCCTTAAAAGTGGTTCCAGATGCTACCATTTGGTCCCTAAGACGTATGAAAATGAGGATGTTACAGGCTCCTACCCTAGTACTTCATTGTCTTAGACCCTTCTCATACTATATCTCTTAGGTCTATATAGCTCTTATTCTCTTTATTTCCATCTTAGAAACTTATCTACCTAGACTTGATCTCTTCTTATTTCATATGGGGTACCCTTCTTCTCTTTCTTAGATATTCTCCCTACAGAAGTATGAATACCTTGTACTCAAGACTATAAACTTTAACTCTATTGACTTTAATTCCTTCTTCATGTAAGAGAATTTTGAGTTCAATCCATATAAGAAAATCATCTGAAAAATAAATGTTATGGGTATTCTCTCTATATGAGTTAACCAATTTGAGAGGCTTCCCTTATTAATCCTTGTCCTTGGTAATCATTTTCCTTGAAAAATACTATATTGTCCTCATACTTCATGGCTCATTCCTTTCCTGAGGATAGGTCTATTGCAACCATCAAGATCTACCGTAAGCCTCTTCAAGATCTAACTATGACCCTGGAACTCTGTATAAGCTATGCTAGGATCTAATTGTAATCCTCTAGAATCTACTATAATTCCATTATACTGTGTCATACCTCTCTAGAAAACCTAAAACCAATGGACTAAGTTACAATGTTAGCCATTCCACTTAGTTGGTAACTCAACTGATAATTTCCCCAAAACCTTTTCTTTTAAACAATATTTTTCATTAAGCCTTTCTTATTTCCTCTTTTACTCAGGAATTTCTCATACCATTCTCATCTTTCATTTCAAAATATGCCTTTAATATGTGCAGATCTATAGAGAGCTACACAGGCTCTACCATGCACTTACTGCTATAAACTATACATCTCATCTTTCTTATTATGGTTTTGTGCAGAACTGCTGAAGAATTTCTCAACTCATCTGGTAAACATGGCTTTAACATGAGATGCACTGTCTATTTTCTTGAACTAGCTCTATCTCAAGAGCAATTTGATTATTTCACAAAAGCAATTTAGCTCTATTGCGAGAGCATTTACTTTCTTTACATAAGCACTGCTCTCTCAGAGCTACATCATCATTTTCATAACTATATCTTATTTCGTTTCATATCATCTATGTCATGTTCATTTCTCATCATTCATATATCTCATCATTATTAAAGGACACATCCTGAGTACTGTAATAATATGTCCATAGGTATACCAATATCATTTATCTATATAACCATAATAAACATATTCTATCATTTCTTTTGTTCTCACCAATTATCATTATCTTACCTCAAGCCCTCATTATAATCTTGACTTTAATCGTTGTAGATTAACTGGAGCTAATTGTCTCATTCATCTCTAACATGTAAATGCAAATATATCAAGTCTAGAGTAGCTTAATGAAACATCCTTACTTTCATACGTCTTATGGACCATACAATAGCATTTAGAACCACTTACAAGACCTTGAAAGTCCATTAGCTAAATCTGGAATTTTACTCTTCTGGAATTATTGTTCATGTGGTATTCTAGATTAGGCGATGAATTTTGAAAAATCATATTTAATTCTAAAAAAATCAAAATGAAGTGGTTCATAAAGATTCTGGTCCCTTTCTTTGGAAAATTCGTTCTCTTTGTATAGACATCAAAACAAGGTGTTCTTGGTGTCAAAATGAAGCTTGACATGTTAAATAAATATTTATAAAATTTTATATATTTATCTCTTGATTTGCTATTTTTCACTATATCATGACCATTGTGGCTCAAACATGACATATAACATCATGACTTGCAACAATTTATACATTCATCATATAACATTTACATGATCCAATCCCTAACTTCTCTTCATGCTTCTTTATCCTCTTTCATCATTAATAAACCTATGGGATTGGGATTACATAGAGGGGTGAGATTTTTGGGGAAATCTCATTAGCAAAATGTACTAAACAATGCATGCATTAACGTAAATACTTGTGTGCTTGTGAAAGTGTTAACATTGTGTAATGTGCATGCTTCCATGTACCATATGAAATACAATTGGCCAAAGTAATTATAGAAATATAGCTTCAATCATAAACACATGTAACACAATTCAACATAGCCATAGCACAACCAAGCATAATATTCAATACATACAAGTTTAGGATAAGTTTACTACCTCACTTGCTTGATTTCTTTCACTTTAACTTTGCTTCTTTCTTCTTACTTCTCTTGGATGTGTGGCTGCCTCTTTGGAGTCCACAATCAAATCCTAACATCACATAATCATTCATCCATTACAATCTAACTTTCTTTTGAATATTGAGCTCATTTAACTACATTAACTTTCCTTAATATTAACTAATGGACTTGGCCTTTGAATCAATTGATGTATTGACTTTACCCTACACAATTTCATCTTTTGAATCCATTTATGAGTTTAGAATCATGAAGTTCCAGCTCTTATGCATTGTTCTAGATAGATTTGGAAAACATGCATAATTCTTCCAAAAATTCTCATTTTGATTCCAATACTTCTCATACTTGTTTCTCTAGTTTATCCCACACAACTTTTAATTTTAAAACCATTGGAATCATCAAAATTATGAAATTCCAATAACTATTAATGCGAGTGAACAGTAATATAGAAGAACTTCAAAAACTACAATTTGGAATTCTAATGCTTCCAATGTTCAAAACATATCCAATCCTACACAAAATTATTATATAAATTCAATAGAATCATTAAATCATTGAAATTCCATCTCCTTCTATCATGAACATTGCAAACTGAAATGGTTCAACCATGGCAAAGTCAAGAATATCAACTTGATTCAACAACCAATCCCTAACTAGCTTGTTTAAGCTTCAATCACATATCTCTAACTTTAATTTCTTCTTTTTCCTTTCATCTAAGGTTTTGGACAGCATATACACCTTAGAGAAAACTCAACTTTCTTCCATGAAAACCCTAAGTTCAAGCTCCCAAAGTAAAGGAAAATAAGCTAGGATAGATTGCTTACCTTTAATCTCTAGCTTATTTGAACTTTGGACCTTGGATTCTTCTTTGTCTTGGATTGAGTTTTCATTTTGTAAGAGGTTCACCAAGGTTTCTCCTTCACAATTTTGAGCAAAAAATAGTGGGGTATTTATAGAAAAATTCTATAGAAAATGAATAGCTAAGATCACTTTGTGCACTATTTGATCTAATGGCTTATAATTGCTCTTACATTAAACTTGCCCATGAAGCCAACTTGAGATAAGATCAAATGACAAAAATATTCTCCTCCCCTTGTCTTGGATGCCATGTGTGAGGTCTTGTGGGTCTTACCATGTGCAAACCCTAATTCTCACTTTATTCCTTTTTCTTTTCATTTTCAAAAATTCATAAATTATTCATTATTGGATTTGGTCTCCAAGACAACTTTTGGGACTTATTAGGCTACCCTAGGACAAAATATTGGACTGCCCTAGGCCTTCCTTGGGTCCAATAGCTAATTGGCACAGTTCCCAATGTACTTTTCTTATGCTAATATCCTTAAAATATCCTGATTTTGAAATAAATGCTAGACACCTCTTTTAATAGTTCTAACATTTTTAGAAATTCATTATAATATAAAATAACTCCCCTGCAAAGTCTCATAATTTTTTGAAACCCAGAAGTCCTGATAAAAATTCCATACGTTTCTTCAAGACCCTTTATCGGTGTCCGATGTCACTTTAATTTCTCAAAGGGCATTATCGTCTTTTCACACATCCTCAGAGTATTCCTTGACCTTGGTCAACTATTCTGGGAATTCTCCTTGACCATCTAACCTTCATCATTTGACCATTTAACCTTATATTTTTTTGAGTCTTTATTAGCCCTGACCCACATACTTATAAAAAAATATTATTGGGCCTATAAGGCACCATTTTGGGTCCTCTACATGGTCCACTAACTTCATGGGTTAAACTCTCGAGAAATTTCCTTGGAACATATTTATCAGGTGTTTTAATCTACTGTAATTTCCATAATAAATTCTACAAAACTCCTTTTTGAGCTCTATCAGTTTCATAAATTCTTATATTAATTATAGGAGTTTACTGCCAAATTTCATCTAATTCTGAGGTCCAAAGGATATTGTATTAATTTCCCTTTCTTTAGAAATTAATATAAATTTTTCGGGACCTCACATCAAAATTCTGTGTTATGTCAAATTGATCAGAATAGTTTTCTCTATTTACTGAGAAAATTTGGGACTAATATGATTTTGGGTATTTTTAGGCCTTTTCTGGCTTAACTTTCAATAATTATCATTTTCCCCTAAACTTATAAAAATTACACTTTAGGCCTTCAATTTTTCATAATTACACTTAATGGCCCAAAGTTTATTTCTACTTTTATTTTTCACCATAGAACTTTTTAACTTTTTTATTTTAGTCCTTCATCTTTATACCTTTATCTCATCATTGTTTTTTCCTTTCTATTCATCATCACAATCCTTTCCAAACCTCTTTTCACTATCAATATTATACAGATAGGGAAAAAGTAGGATGTGACACCCACCTTAAAATAAATTTAATCCTCAAAATTTACTTAGTAGCTCAATCAACTATCTTAAATATATATATTTTTTCCCACTTTATGACTAAGGATTGGGGTATCTATCTCTTATCTTCTATCTTGACATCTTAGCGGAGTACTTTCCATATCCACAGATTTTCATATCTTTGCTGTGATTATTCTTCTGTTATGAATCAACTCAATCAGAGTTGAACTCTACTTGATTCTATTACTTGCTTACTTGATATGCATCTATTTGCATATGGACTTCTCACTATATTGGACTTGTGAGTAGTGTCCATTTCTTTCATATAAAAGTCTCTCGAATATTGCTATATTTTGGAGTTTCTGTCAACTACTCATCATACTTCTTCTTCTTACCATCTTTAATAATTTATCATAATATAGGGAGAGGACTTATGTCATTATTCTTTCTTTCTAGATAGGAGCACATACTCTAACATGTATAATGCCTGGCCAACATGTTGTAGGACTACATGCCTGCCCATGAATGTAAAGCTCTAACATCAGAGCTCAAGTATTCACATTCTTAATATGCACATCTCTAATACTCGGAACTTGCACAGTTCTATCACATGGAGCTTGCACTGCTATAACATTTGGAGCTTTAGCATATTTTACAAATGTAACATAATGCCTGGCATTTTATGCAAGGAGTGAAATCTCTCACTTGCTATTTCATCTGTAACATGACATTTAATTATCTTATCCCTTTCAAAAAGGGAGCATCTCTATCTGTTTACAAAGCTAGCTATAAAGCCACTTTGTTTTGTACTTCTTGATATATATTTCTCATTATGTATCACATTACATATTTCTCATAACGTATCTCATTACGTACTTCTCAGGCCGTATTATGGCATATCTGGCCAAATATGGCTATATCATGGTCTATCTCACCTTGTTATGATTTATCTTGAGATACCATAAGTCAAGCACTCTCTTTAACTTATAAGTTTTCTAGCTTTTGAGAAAACTCTTCTAAATATTTCTTTTAAAATCTATTTCATTTGGATATGGCATAAGGGTTCTAGTCTCTTACTGTTCATAACCCTTTCTGACTTTTCATAGATTTTCTATAATTTTACATAACTCTATACGTATATGCCAAATTTTTGTGGCATTTACAACCCTTTCATCACTTCCCAGGGGGTCACCCATCATTGGGCTACTTTTGCTTGAGCACACTTAACTAAAAAGTGCAAATAAAAATCTGAAGCACTGGTGCTAATAGGCTCTAACCCTGGTAATTTACTATCTTAGACCTTTCTCATACTGTCTCTCTTAGGTCTATCTGTCCTTCTAATCTCTTTATCCTTTACTGGAGGATCTATTTGTCTCTCATTCTTATTCTTTATAATCTCATCTTAGGGATCTCTTTATTCTTATTTGACCCTTTCTCATATCTTATGAGATATTCTTTTTCTATTCCTTAGGTATATTATTTATAGACTCATAAATATCTTTACTCAAGACTAAAAACTTTAACTTTGATCCCTTAATTCCTTTTCTGTGTAAGAAGATTATGAGTTCAGTCCATAATAGTAATTCTATCTGAAATTAACATTATGGGTACTCTTTCTGTTATGAGTTAACTAACTTGTAAATCTTCTTTACCTTAAGCTTTTCCTTGGTATTCGTCCTTCCAAAGAAATAATGTACTTATGGCTCAATACTTCTTTCTCTAGGCTAGGTCTACTGTGACCCCCGGGATCTACTACAATCAACTATAAGCCTCTTCAGGATCTAACTGTGACCCTGGAATTCAATTCTCTGTGAGCCATGATAGGATCTAACTGCAATCCTTCAGAATTTACTACGATCCTATTGTATTGTATTCTCATCATTGAAAGACCTAACCAACATACAAAGTTACAAGGTTAGCCACTCCACTTAGTTGTTAAATCAGCAGATAATTCCCCAAAAACGATCACAGAAGCCAATATTATCTATTAGGACTTTACTTATTTCCTTTATCACTAGGAATTTCTCATATCATTCCCATGTTTCATAACTTTACTATGTCTATTACTGCAGAGAGCTATATAGGCTCTACCATGCACATATCTATCATAATCTATTCATCTCATCTGGTGGACATTACTCTACATGAGTTGTACAGTCTATTCTCTTGGCTTTATCTCAAGAGCAATCTGACTCTATCGCAAGAGCACTCTAGCTCTATTGCGATAACGTTAACTTTTATTACACAGACATGGCTCATTCTTAGAGCTGCATCATCTTTCATAAATGCTTATTTCATATTCATCGTATATCATTCATGTATCTTATCCCTACTGAAGGAATATGTCCTGAGTATTATAATCATTTGTCTATAGATTCGCTACTAACCTTCATCTTTAATCTCATTCTCTACCCAATTGACTATCATTTTCTGATCATAAATTCTCATTCTATTCTTTAGGAATTAACTAGCTAACTATGTCATTTATCACTTTTCTATTGCTTCATCATTACCAAGTTAAATTATTTAATTGCATGTTATATGGTATGGAAGCAACAAAACTTTTTCATCATATATACTCTACCCTTAATGAACTATGAAAGGGGAGTATTCATTCATCATAGATACTCTAACATACATAATATGCAAGGAGATGCAATCATTTAAGCATTCTCTAACATGCGTGTTATTATATGACAACTGCAAGGAGATGCAACTGTTCATCATAACTTATGGCAACATAAGCCGTATCACATAATTTGCTCAACCATCCCTCATACGCACATTGTAATTAAACAATTAACTAGGTAAACTTAAAGCATTCTTTCCCTTTATTACCTTAACTGCTAGATTATCTATCATATTATCTGATCAGGATCTAACAATTTATTCAAGAACATGAAATAACTATTTATCTTAGGCTACCACGTTATCCTCTTATTAGGGTATAGACTCAACCCTTCATTACTCTTTCTTATATAGGGAATAGAGGAGTCACTTTGTCTTTAAAACTATGGCTACCTTTCTCTCTCTATACATCATAAACTTCTTTTCTTATTTCGCATACATCTACTACTTTGTTGAACTTCAACAATTACCTGAGAAAAACTCTTTCTTTGTAACACATAATTTAATTCGTGAACTAACTTTTTAGTCATTCAATTCTTAATGTTCATGTGGATGAACTCGACTAAGTATTCATCAAAGGGTTTCTCTTTCCCTATTTTAACCCTTAGCCTTATGTTCATCACTATCTAACTGAGAGGAATGTTTTTCATAAACTATTCGAGAAAAACTTCTCAGGTAAGCAGACCAATCTCCATCTCTATGGAGTAACTTATGTATCTCTCTTCTATCTCTTAGCTTTTTCTGGTCTTTCCTTGATCCTAACTAACTTAAGTCACTTATATCTCCTTTATCATCTAGTACTATTACTTTTGTTCTCTAGGGTTCTATACCCTAGGTCTGCTAGGTTACTGTCACTTCATGATGGTATCCCTCTGTTCTAGAAACTTTAACTTTTTATCTATTAACCATCATATCTCTAACGTTAAGCCATGTATTAGGCTCATTCTTAGGTAAGTATTGTTCTAACTTCTTATTATTCTATTCAGTAGAGACTAGCTGAATAAATCTTTTGTAACATAGATCAACTATTGGTGATCATATGGAGGATCTATTTTTGAACATTTTTAAACTAATCTTCTATATCTCAGTGACTCGTACTGTTTGGGTTGCCTGCATGTTGTGCTAAACCTCTAACTAATAAACTTCAGTGAGGTCAGCATCTTTATTCTTGTCATTAGGTCTTTGTGCATCCTAGTCACGACCTGAGTACAGGCTAGTCACGACTCATATTCTCTGTGAACTTTAGTCACAACCATCTCAACTTACTCGTCACTACTTTATAGCTCTGTGCCCTTCAATCGTGACCAAAGGTCTTTACTTTTCACGACCAAAATGCCTATGTGAATCTTTGTCATGCCCCGTGATTGAACTCATCGTGACTTAACTTCTCTGGAACTTCTAGTCGCAACCTAAACTGCTTAACATCGCGACCTGGGCATAGCTTTTTCTAAGCATTCTCTTCTAATATTCCTAATTTTGATGAGCTTGAGTTAATTGAAACTCATTCATATCTATCTATCATAATCATATTAAATAGGGGATGTATTCACATAGATGTTCAACCAACTATCATTTTATTATATCACATCAAAACTTGTATTTCATATCACTATAACATTTGTACATGCATTACATACATGTCCACTACATTTTTGGGGTACATCTTAACTATCATACATCTATGTAATTACTTTAAACTATTTACATTACCCCTCATCTCTTTTTTACATTCTTTTATAAGGATAGTGAACTGCAAATACTTTTGCATACAAAAATGCCACCCTTGTATATCAGTTGGCAGATTATTTGTCAAAAACTCACTTACCTCTACGTACCATGTAGGGGTATATGGCAGTATCAGTACTTATTACCATCTCATGCCAATCTTCTAGAGTATAAACCTGATTCAAGTCAATGCCCTATATTGTATATCTGTCTATCATCCCTACTACGACATTGAGGAACTGCAAATAAACTGACTACTCTTGATCTCTACTTCTATCAATCTATTGACATAGACTGAGTAATTCACTCTCCACAACTTTCTTGAGACTAATATAGTCAACATTATTTGGCTTCATCAAAGAAGGCTAGGGTTGACTAAGACCAGGAACATCACATATTCCTGGACTTTGAGAATAGACAGGGACTGTCATAGACTTTAACTGGATCTCAGGATTCAGGGATTGTTGTATATTACTCATAGTAAATCTATCCTCAAACTCTGGTAGAAGAGGAATAATATCTAGTCTACCTGTAATCCAGTACCAGTACTCAGCTTCCTCAGCTGTAATCTATCCTCTAATAAGAGGAATAGAGCTTACATTAGGGTTAGAGGCACTCCCACAAACTCATACTGTACAGAGTCACTCGACTCAGAATTATTACAAGAATTATTACAGTATTTTTTAGATCTCAGAATCAGATGAAATTTTACCGTAAATTCTTATATTTAATACATGAATTTATAAAACTGACAAAGTCAGAAAAGGAATCGTGTAAAATTCTTACGGGATTTTACGGTAGAAGAGAATACCCAATAAATAGGATCGGGAGAGGTGTCTTGGGATTTGTGCCGTAAAGGGCATAAATGCAATGAGCCCAAACTAAGGCCCAAATGGTGCCCATAATAGGCCCAATATGATGACTGGACAGTTAAGTGGGCCAGGGTCCAGAGTAGTACAGGAAAAGAGCAAAATTATGAAAATGCCCCTGGATGCCCAGATTGTACCAGTGATGGATAGAGGTCAGTTTGGTCATTCTGTACAGGCAAAAATATGGGAAATAGTATGAATATGATTAGTTAGAGACAATATATGCCCTGAGGCAGTGTAAAGAGGGGTGAAATGACAATTATGCCCTTAAGGTCAATATAATACAAGAAATGACACCAAGGGTATTTTGGTCATTTCCCAAGGGATATGTAATTAAGTTGTTTCCCAGTACAAGTATATAAATGGTATAAGAAGCCTAGACATTGATTTCTAGGACATAATACTTTATCCTGGTATATTATAAAAAAATTAGGAACAGAACACTATCCGTTTGTTGTGAAACTCTTGCGATCGGTATCAGATTGGACTGGAATTTTTTTAGAAACTTCCTTACATGGGAAGCAATCCACATACCCCTCTTAGGTGTCCCATGAGATTTCCCACATGATGTCATAATTATTCTTTTTAGAAAAAGTTAAATCCAAGATTAAATGTGGGCCTTTAGATCAAATAGTAACCAAATCAATCTTGGCTATTGATTTTTGATGGATTTTGGCTATAAATACCCCCTCAATTCTACAACAAAACTGTGGCATGCCAACCCTTGGGGAAACTCTTGCAAAATGGAAACTCAAGCGGGGACAAAGAAGATTTAAGGTACTAAAGTTCAAGCAAGCTAGAGTTTAAAGGTAAGCAATCTCTCCTATTTTATTTTCCTTTGATTTGGGAGCTTGAACTTGGGGTTTTCATGGGGAAAATTTGAGTTTTCTCTAATAGGTGGTGCTACCCAAAGACCTTAAATGAAAGGGGAAAGAAGAAATTAAAGCTAGAAACATATGATTGAAGCTGAGGCAAGCTAGTTAAGTGGTTGGTTGTTGAATCAAATTGATATTCTTGACTTTGTCATGGTGTACCCTGTTCGGTCTGCACTGTTCATGAGGGGAGAAAATGGAATTTCAATGATTTAATGCTTCCATTGAGTTTGTATAAAGTTTACTTTAATATCTCAAGGGCATTATCATCTTTTCACACATAATTAGAGTATTCCCTGACCTTGATCAGCTATTCTGGAAACTCTCCTTAACTGTCTAACTTATTCAAATACCAAAATTCCCTCCATCTAACTTAGACTCAATGACACAACACTATGGCATACTCAGTGACATTTCCGTAATTTCACATTTTTCTGGGTCTTTATTAGTACTGGCCCACATATGTCATAGCCTAATTTTTCCCTATCCGTATAGTACTGATAGTGAAAAGAGGTTTGGAAAGGATTATGACGATGATCAGAAGAAATGATAAAGGTTAAATGAGGCTTGAAGAAAGAAAGGGACCCAAATGTAAAGTAGAAAAGGTTAAAGGCAAAAAGTGAAAGTAGAAACAAAAGTGGGGCCCTTAAGTGTAATTGTTAAAAGTTAAGGGACTTAAATGCAAATAGCTAAAAGTTCAGGGGCCAAAAGTGTAATTATTCAAAAGTTCAAGGACATAAATATAAATATGAGAACGTTGAGCTGAAACATGCCAAAAATGTCCAAAATCATATTAGACCCAAATTTTACCAGTAGATAGACAACAATATTCTGGTCAATTTAATGCAACACAGAATTTTGATTTGAGGTCCCGATTAATTAATATAAATTTCTGAAGTCACAAGAATTATTACATTTTTTTTTAGATCTCAGAATCAGATGAAACTTTACCGTAAATTCTTATATTTAATACATGAATTTATAAAACTGGCAGAGTTAAAAAAGGAATCGTGTAGAATTCTTACGGGAATTTACGATAGAAGAGAATACCCGATAAATAGGATCGGGAGAGGTGTCTTGGGATTTGTGCTGTGAAGGGCATAAATGCAATGAGCCCAAACCAAGGCCCAAATGGTGCCCATAGTAGGCCCAATATGATGACTGGACAGTTAAGTGGGCCAGGGTCCAGAGCAGTACAAGAAAAGAGCAAAATTATGAAAATGCCCCTGGATGCCCGGATTGTACCAGTGGTGGATAGAGGTCAGTTTGGTCATTCTGTATAGGCAAAAATGTGGGACATAGTATGAATATGATTAGTTAGAGCCAATATATGCCCTGAGGCAGTGTAAAGAGGGGTGAAATCATAATTATGCCCTTAGGGTCAATATAGTACAAGAAAGGACACGAAGGATATTTTGGTCATTTCGAAAGGGATATGTAATTAAGTTGTTGCCCAGTACAAGTATATAAATGGTATGAGAAGCCTAGACATTGATTTCTAGGACATAATACTTATCCTGGTATATTATAAAAAAATTAGGAACAGAACACTGTCTGGTTGTTGTGAAACTCTTGCAATCGGTACCAGATTGGACTGGAATTTTTTCAGAAGCTTCCTTACATGGGAAGCAATCCACATACCCCTCTTAGGTGTCCCATGAGATGTCCCACATGATGTCATAATTATTATTTTTAGAAAAAGTTAAATCCAAGATTAAATGTGGGCCTTTAGATCAAATAGTACTCAAATCAATCTTGGCTATTGATTTTTGATGGATTTTGGCTATAAATACCCCCTCAATTCTGCATCAAAACTGTGGCATGCCAACCCTTGGGGAAACTCTTGCAAAATGGAAACTCAAGCCAGGACAAAGAAGATTCAAGGTACCAAAGTTCAAGCAAGCCAGAGTTTAAAGGTAAGCAATCTCTCCTATTTTATTTTCCTTTGATTTGGGAGCTTGAACTTGGGGTTTTCATGGGGAAAATTTGAGTTTTCTCTAACAGGTGGTGCTGCCCAAAGACCTTAAATGAAAGGGGAAAGAATAAATTAAAGCTAGAAACATATGATTGAAGCTTAGGCAAGCTAGTTAAGTGGTTGGTTGTTGAATCAAATTGATATTCTTGACTTTGTCACGGTGTACCCTGTTCGGTATGCACTGTTCATGAGGGAAGAAAATGGAATTTCAATGATTTAATGCTTCCATTGAATTTAGATGATGGTTTTGTGTAGGATTGGAAAGATTTTGAACCTTGAAAGCATTGAAATTCCAAGATTGTAGTTTTTGAAACCCTTCTCTATTACTGTTCACACGCATGAATAGTGATTGGAATTTCATGATTTTGATGGTTCCAATGGTTTTAAAATGAAAAGTTATGTGGGGTAAAGTGGAGAAACATGTATGGGAATCATTAGAATCAAAATGAGAATTTTTGAAAGAATTGTATGCTTATGTTCAGTGCTGTACAGCAGGCCTTGAAGGAGCTGGAATTTCATGATTCTAATCTCATAAATGGATTCAAAAGAGGAAATTGTGTAGGGTAAAGTCAAGACATCAATTGGTTCAAGAGCCAAGTGGATTAGTGAAAGTTATGACAATAAAGAGTGTAACAAAGTTAGTCTTGAACATGGTTGGAGTTCATGAGTCCTAATGAGTTATGTGATGAACATGAATGTGTTTAGAACCTTGAAACATCCAAGAAGATATTGGGAAGTGATGGACATAAAGGCTTCATGGCTGGAAAGCTAGGGAGTAAATACTAAAGATCAAGAGGAAAGCTTAAGTGCAAGGTATTGAACTTACCTCTTTATGTGCTTGATATTGTATGCTTATGTGTTAACATGTATATGATATTTGAATGATGTTGTGACATGATAAATGATGTTGAATGTATTGTGAATAACATGTTTTCCGTGGCCATGCACTTTATGTAAAAGTATATAGCATGATGGCATGTCACTAATCAAAGAAAGTTAATAAAATTACATATCATGCATTAGCATCCATCTTGCATATTTAAGTGGTAATGTTTACTACTTAGATTCCCTAGAATCTCACTCTCCCATAACCAATCAATTTAGGTCAAGCATGATGGAAAAGGTATACATGGAGAAGAGCTAAAAACTAGAGGAAAGGATAGCATATGCTATGAATAACCCATGTATGTAAATGCCATGTAAAGTGTCTATTTATGTGATGAAACTATTTGTAATACTTATGGCATACGTACATGAGGTATATGAATATTGAGAAGCTTATTTAATGGCTTATGCATGCTGGAACAATTATTGAAACTAAAAGAAAGGAAACTAAAATGTTAAAAACGTAGGTCCTAAAGCAGTTTTGTTGTGGCTTCAGTTTGACCTAGCAAATGAAGGAATTATTTCATCAAATTTTACCAAAATGTAGCAAACATCTAGAGATTTAATATCATAGGTAGAATGTTTCATTTGGGTGTGTATATCAAGAGAAATGAATTTTCAAAGTAAGGGACTAGAATCTGTTTCCAAAGTTTTTGACCAAATGAACAATAAAATTCAACGAATAAACTGTATTAATTGGCTAATCATTTGGTCTGCAAATGATTTTTCTCTTAAATTTCAAGATGTTATCTTCACATATATTTTTGAAACACTTCATTTTGATTTTTCTAGAATTAATTATGATTTTTTGAAGTTTATTACGTAATCTTGAATACCATATGAACAGTAACCCGAGAAAGAGCAAAATTCCAGATTTGGCTAATGGGCTTCCAAGGTCTTGTAAGTGGTTCCAAATGCTACTGAATGGTCTCTAAGATATATAAAAGTAAGAATGTTACAACATACTTATGTAAAAATATTATTGGGCCTTCTACATGGTCCACTACCTTCATGGGCTCAACTCTAGAGAAATCTCATCGAAATGTATTTATCGGGTGTTTTAATCTACTGTATATTTCATAATAAATTCTACATAACTCATTTTTAAGCTATGCTAGTTTCATAAATTTTTATATTAATTATAAGAATTCACTACTAACTTTGATCTAATTTTGAGGTCAAGAGGATACTGTTTTAATTTTTCTTTTTTCAAAAATTAATATCAATTTTTCGGGATCTCAAATCCAAATTATGTGTTGTGTCAAACTGATTAGAATAATTTTCTCTATTTATTGAGAAAATTTGGAACTAATCCTATTCTGAGTATTTTTGGGCCTTTTTTGGCTCAACTTTCGTCAATTACCATTTGCCCCATAACTTTTGAAAATTACACTTTAGGCCCTCAACTTTTCATAATTACACTTAATGGCCCAAAGTTTATTTCTACTTTATATTTTGTACCATATAACTTCTAGACTTTTTAGTATAATCCCTCTTCTCTATATCTTTGTATAATTATCATTTTTCCTCTCTATTTATCATCACAATCTTTTTCAAACTTCTTTCCTTTATCAGGCTTATACATATAGGAAAAAATTTGGATATGACATTTCTACCCTTCTTAAAATAAATTTCGTCCACAAAATTTACTTAATACCTTAATCAACTATCTTGGATATATGTCCTTTTCAGCTTTATGACTAAAGTTTGGGGTATCTATCTCTTATCTTCTATCTTAACATCTCAGTAGAGTACTTTCCATATTCGCATATCTCCATATCTTTGCTGTGATTACTTTTCTTTTCTGAATCAACTTAATCAGAGTTGAACTCTGCTTCATTATATTACTTACTTACTTGCTATGCATCTATTTGCATATGGACTTCTCACCATATCAGACTTGTGAGTAGTGTCTATTCCTTTCATATCAAACTCTCTCGAATATTACTATATTCTAGAGTTTCTGTCAATTACTCATCATACTTTCTAGCACATATCTCTTATTACTTATCTTAACATCCGTAAATCTTCAATTGTTTTTTCATATCATCATACTTCTTCTTATCATATTTAATAATTCATCATAAAATAGAGAGAGGCCTTATGTGATTATTCTTTCTTTCTTTACTACCAAATAGGAGCACATATGAACACATACTCTAACATGCATAATGCATGGCCAACATGTTGTAGGACTACATACCTGCTCATGAATGCAAAGCTCTAACATCAGAGTTCAAGCATTCATTTTGAAACATCCTCATTTTCATACTTCTTAGGGACCAAATGGTAGCATCTGGAGCCACTTTTAAGGCTATTGAAGTCAAATTACTCAATCTGGAATTTTACTCTTAGCGAGTACTGTTCACTATGTAAATTCCAGAGGAGTTACCTGACTTCAAAAAATTATAACTAATTCTAGAAAAATCAAAATGAAGTGGTTCAAATTGCTACATGAAGCTAAATTAATGCTCTTTCAAGAAAAAATAACTCGTTGACCACTCCTTGACCAGGTCAATGTCAACAGATATCTGAAGTTTACTATTTATCCTACATTTTTCCCTAATTTCAGCATTTTGGTCCCAACTTTGTACTCTCAATCCCTAGCTTCTCTCCATGCTTCTTCAATCCTTCCTTATCTTGGGATATCATGGAAGGAGGTGAGATTTTTGGGGAAATCTCAGTAGCAAACATAAACCATACAATGTATGCAACTATATGCTTGATGTTACTATGTGTGGACATAATGATCATGCTTGCATAACGATAACATACATGCTTCCATGTCCCTTAATTATAACATATGGACATAGCATAAAAAGAAATAGAGCATTACTTAATCATACATGCTTCACATCATGAAGGTAAGAAAACATCACATAAAACATCCAAGCAGTATAAGCATACAAGTAGGTGAGTTTACTACCTGGCGTGTAGCCTTTCCTTCCAGCTCTTAGCCTTGTCTCTAAGGTCCCTTCTTCTCATAAGTTAGAGCCTATACATAGCATAATAATATCTTCACTATTATCCAGGATAGCTCTACTTAACTCATGCTCAACGTGGGGTAATATCCTTAATCTGACATTCCCCTTTCTTTCTATCTGTAGCTAACTTTATTAATAGAGATGTTTCTCTATTCTAACCACTAAGTACAATCCTCTACTTTATTAGAGCAGGGACTAGAATAACTTACTTACCTTATTCCGAATCTTTTCCCAGTCCCTCAACTCCTTAGACTGCTTCTGGCTCCACCAGAACTCCTTCCTTTCTTTCCTTTCTTTTTCTTTCTCTCTTTCTCTCTTTCTCTCTTTCTCTTCTTTCTTTTGCTCTTGGCCATGGATTTCGTTGAGGGAGGGGTGGGCTATTTATAGGTGAGTGGAGGTGGAATGAATGGCTCTGATCAAATCGTGATGAATGGCCCAGATTGCTTAGCTTCTTGAGGAAGCTTCGCCTGCATCATCACGATGACATCATCCTCCTTAATGACTCACCAATATGACATCATCCAAGGACACCTCAGGGGGTATGTGCCACAAATGGTGGGGCCCTTGGGATACCTCACCAGCTGACTTAGCCTCTCCAGAGAATTCCAAAACCTTTTCATGGAATGAACAGCGGAGATGTGCCACGTGTCCTTTTTACTTTTTCCCTTTTTTCTAATATCATGAAATGTGTCATTAACTTTTCTTCTTTTCCTGTAATAATGCCATGTGGCCCCTTGTGGGTCCCATGAGGACACCTTTCATGCCACCTCATGGTCTAAAGTTATATCTGATCACTTTTCCTAGTTCTATCCTTAACCGGGTAACCTTACTTTATGGAAAAGCACTAAAATATTATTTTAATGCCTCTCAACCTCCTATAACTACTGGGCCTACATTCTTGGGCTTTTAAACGTCATCTTAGGTTTCTAACCAAGCCCAAGCACTCTGGTGGCTCAGTTCCCAAGAAATACTTCTTACTTCTTCTTTATGTCCATAGGGACTTTCACTATTTTCCCTGAATTTTACTTTCTTGCAGTTTAGTCCCTGAACATCATCTGTACACTTCTGGGACTCCTGCACAATAGGGTCTAGTAGCCTTCCTTTTTCAAGCTACATACTGGGCTTCTAGGCCTAAAAATTGGGATATGACACATTTTCTTAATATGCATAGCTCTAATGCTCAAAGCTTGCACAACTCTATCACATGGAACTTGCACTGCTATAATATTTGGAGCTTTAGCATATTTACATACATAATATAGTGCTTGAAATTTCATGCAGGGAGTGAAAGCTCTTATTTGCTATTACATCTATAGCATACCATTCAACCATCTTATCCCTACAAAAGGGAGCCTATCAATCTGTCTATAAAATTAGCTACAAAGCTACTTCTTATTTTACTTCTCAATATATATTTCTCATCATGTGTCTCATTACGTGCTTCTTACCTTTTCATGACATATCTCAAGAAACCATAAGTCTAAAATTATGTTTAATTCACAACTTTGTTGGCTTTAGAGAAAATTTTTCCAAATCTTTCCTTTCAAATCCACTCTTTTTGGACTTGACATAAGGGTTCTAGTCACTACTACTCATAATCCTTTCTAACTTTTCATAACTCTTTTATCATTTTTCATAACTTTGTGTATCTATGCAAAACTTTTGTAGCATTTACACCCTTCTCATCACTTCCCAAGGGTCACCCATAATTGGGATACTCTTGCTTGAGCACGCTTTGTAAGGAATTGGAAGACACACAGCGGAAATTAATTTAAAAATTTTTCCATTCCTTGCCAGGATCTACCGTATGTGTTTAAGTCAAGTGGGAAGAAGTATTACCCTTAGTGTGCCTCAGCGACTTCCACAGCTTTCAGTCACGACGTTCACAGCTTCTCTCTGCGGCTCGTGCTTCCTTTCTGATCACAAGAAGTCGACGACTCAGGTCGGCTTCCTCTACTGGTATCCACACGAACAGCGTTCCAACCACGAACGACGTGCTAGCGTCTCTTGTCCCTCCAGGGCTTTCTCAAGAGTTCGTCCTCTCCGTCTCTATTTCGGCAGTTTCTTATCTGTAAACCTTTTGCAGAGTCCCCTTCGGCCTTTCTATGTTCTATATGTTTCTCTGTGCAAAACGCAGCTCCTAAAATCAGATATATAGGATGCTATGCGTTTTTCTCTGTCAACCGAATTGGATTTTGGAGTTAATCTTATATTAATTCCAAAATTAATACAATATCATATATTGTATAATTTTATAAGAAACTAATTAAATAAATAATATCAAATCCATCCCACAAATTTAATTACCCATTTATTTAATTTTAAATAAAGATGAGACTGAACTATTTTTTGATTTATTCTCATAAATCAAATTTGAGATATCCTATCAATTTGAATTTCGAATTTCAAACGTGATAGAGATTTAATTTATCCTTATAAATTAAATCTTATAAACATCTCTTATATGAGATATCCTATCAATTTGAATTTCGAATTTCAAACATGATAGAGATTTAATTTATCCTTATAAATTAAATCTTATAAATATCTCTTATATGAGATATCCTATCAATTTGAATTTCGAATTTCAAACGTGATAGAGATTTAATTTATCCTTATAAATTAAATCTCATATATACATATAATGTATATATACGAATTTATATATATATACGAATATAAATATAAATAAATATATATACATCTATCCTGGATCATTCATTGAATCTGGACATGTCTTAGATTCAATGAATCTGGACATCATAGCTCGTGTTGGGCTATTTTGTGTGCGACCCTATAGGCCCATATGAAGTTGGCAGTGGGCCATTTGCTATACTAGCCCACAAGTCGCAAGCGGTCTCTAGCAAGACATAACGACTACCCAAATCATATGAGGATTGATAAACGATGTAACCTTTTATACAACCATAACATGTCCCTTCTGTCACGCGATATTTTGGTCATGGATGAGGCATGGATAATGTCATCCTCCTATTCCTGACCGTTACTTTCTCGATCCCTAAGTAGTCTGACTATAGAAATGGAACTACCTTTCCATTACAGTATGGCCATACATTTCTCAGACTCACTCATCGAGGGGCCCAGTAATATCTCTCTACGAATGTGAGGGACAAATTCCATCTTGACCATTCACATTCCTCCGCATGAAAAACCACTAAGGCCGAACATAGTCTTTATGATCACTCGGTCAAAAGTGACTTTTGACTAGGTCAAAGCTGAGCGTTTTGTCATGTAGGAATCCATGATGATCTCAGGTCAAAGGGCGTATTGACATGGTTTGTATATGAGAGAAACTTATGACGTTACCCATGCAGTTCTCTCATAGCGGGTCGGTCCAGCACCTTGTACTCTTACATGTGCTTATGACTTTGATTTATATCTCTATACATCTTCAAAGTCATACTGGTCTTATTTCATCTGTGCTCCCGCAGAGATGATCGACCAGGGACATTTAGGATAATATCATGAATTATCCAAGGATGATCATCATAGTAAACATGCAAATAATATGATAACTCAATTAATAAATTCATAAATTAATAATGTTCATAAGACAATAATTGGCCCCTAGGGCACAATTTCCAACACGCTTAACTGAAAAGTGATGATAAAAATTTAAAGTACTGGGTTAACAGGCTCTAACCCTAGTACTTTACTATCTTAGACCCTTTTCTTTAGGTCTCTCTTGGGTTTATTAGGCTCTTATTCTTATTCTCTCTAGCTTAATCTTAGGGATCTCTCTATTCTTACTTGACCTCTTCTCATATCTTATGAGATATTCTCATAAATTCCTAGTACTCAGGACTAACAAATTTAACTCTAATAACTTATTTCCTTTTTTCATGTAAGAAGATTCTGAGTTCAGTCCCTGATAATAATAAGCCTATTTGAAATTAATATTATGGGTACTCTCTCTGTTATGAATTAACCAACGTGTGAGGCTTCCCCACCTTAACCTTATCCTTAGTAATTCATTCTTCTAAAGAAATACATTACTTATGGCTCATTCATCTTCTTACTTTAGGCTAGGTCTACTGTGACCCTCAGGATCTACTATGATCAACCGTGAACCTCTTTAGGATCTAACTGTGACCTTTGAATTCTATTCTCTGAGTAATACTAGGATCTAACTGTAATCCTCCATAATCTACTATGATTATGTTGTACTGTATTCTCATCTCTGAAAGACCTAAACCAATAGACTAAGTTACAAGGTTAGCCACTTCTACTTAGTTGTTAACTCAACAGATAATTCCCAAGAATGATCATAGAAGCCAATATTATATATTAAGACTTTACTCATTTCCTCTATCACTTAGGAATTTCTCATATCATTCCTATCTTTCATAGTTTTACTCTATCTAATACTACAGAGAGCTACACAAGCTCTACTATGCATATATTTGTCATAATCTGTACATCTTATCTAATTGAATGGCTCTAACATGTGCTATATTGCTTATTCTCTTGGTTCTATTTCAAGAGCAATCTGACTCTCACAAGAGCAATCTAGCTCTATTATGAGAACATTAACTTCTATTACATAGGCCTTACTCCTTCTCAGAACTGTATCATCTTTCATAACTACATATTATTTCATTTCAAGTTCATGGTATATCATTCATGTATATTATCACTGCCTAACTAACTATCATATGTCTATAGATTTGCTACTAACATTCATCTCTAATCTCATTCTCTACCCAGCTAACTATCATTGTTTGGTCATAAATTATCATTCTATTCTTTATGAATTAATTGGCTAACTATCTTGTTTATCACTTTTCTATTGCTTTTTCATTACCAAATTAAATTATCTAATTGCATGTCGTATTGTATGGAAGTAACATAACTTACTGATAATATATACTCTACCCTGCATATACTATGAAGAAGATTATTTATTTATCATAGCATACTCTAACATGCATAATATATAAGGATATGCAACTGTTCGTCATCACTTATGGCAATATAAGCCATATCATCATTACATAATTTGCTCAACCATCCATCATATGCACACTGCAATTAAACAATTAACTAGGTAAACTTTAAAATATTATTTCCACTTTCATATTATTTGTCATATCCTGACCATTTATTCAGGAACCTGATATAACTACTCATTTAACCTAGGTTGCCACATTACCCTCTTACTAGGGCATAGACTCAACCTTCATTACTTTATCTGACTCTTGCTCATTACTCTTTCTCAAATTGGGGAGTCTCTTTATTGAACATGTGGCTACCTTCCTCTCTTTATACATTGTCAAGTCCTTGTTTTCAATCTCCATTATACCCATATGAAAGTCATTGGAACAAATTACATATCCTTTTTCCTTATAAACATGTATTTTCAAAAGAATTTCTCTCGGAGTACTGTTAACGCTACTGTTTATTTGGAAATTCTAGAACATATACCCTACTTTGCAAATTCATAATTAAATGTAGAAAAATTGAAATAGGTTGGTTCCAATTTCTAATGAAAGCTATTTCACTGAAATTTGAGCGAAAAATATAAAACTGAGGTTCCATTCTCACAACAAAATTAGTTTATTTGTTGAAAAATACTGTTCATTTGGTAAAATCTGGAAGTTCCAGTTTCATTGCCTTAACTTCAAAAATTCATTTCTCTTTCGTTACTTCTCCAAATCAACTTTGTTACCTATGGATTTAAAGATCTAGCGTGTTCTTTAGTCTCATAAAATTTCATAGAAAAAAACGTTCATTTACCATATGAAATTAATGTCAGAACATTACTACCTCTAGTTGCTTACTTTATCTCTATTCCAATTTTAACTCCAAATTAGAAAAGTTATAACAAATAGAATACTTGTCTAATTGAGGAATTATTACAAATTAGAAAACGTTATAACAAAACGTTCATTCATAGAAAAAAACGTTCATTTACCAAATAGAATACTTGTCTAATTTAGACTAGTTGGTTAAGGCATCCTAAACATTGTCACACCACCACGGCCTCATAACACAATTACATAATCATACATCATACATTCATTATATCCTTTCATAGTGTCATGTAACCATTATAACTTATAATACAAATTCATCCATCTATGTTTACCCTTTTTCCTTGTGAGGTTCCAGCACCTATGACATGGTTATGCATATCGAAAGAATGAGATTTCATGGAAATCCCAATAGCAAGGCATACAAACTATAATAACATGCATGATTAATTGGATGCTTAACATGTTATCATGAGATGGGAGCTACTTCATAATGGTACATAAGCAAACTCTAATATGCATATTGTCATGACATAAGTTGCAAGGAGTTGCAATCATTCATACATCATCATCAACATGATGGCATAATCTCAAGCTCAACCAAACACCATAATCAACAAGCAAGCATATAATCAAGCATACATGAAACTATAGTTAGGTATTCTTACTACCTCTTAGCTATCCTTGTCAAAGCATTCTTGAGATGATTTCCTTTCTTCACAAATGTCAAAACCTAGCCATTACAAAGTAATATAAAGTTACAACTCACGTTGAATACAAAACCAAGACTAGGTTTTCACTAACTTCCATTCTTTCTCTATTTTATGTTTCATACTTCCTTCTTTCAAAAATAAATTCTCATGGTTTATTTCCACATAATTTTTCATGTAGAATCCAAATATGAAGCTAGAATTTTGAAAATCAAATCATGTCACAATCTGCTGTGCCAAACCAAAGTGAACTCCTTTGCTTTTCAAAATTCACATTTTGATTCCAATGCTTCTAATACTTGTTCTCCTACTTTATCCCCACACAATTTTCCATTTTAAACTCATTGGAAGCATCAAAATCATGAAATTCCAACATATGAATAGTGGCACACACGGTAGCAGCCATAAACATAAACTTCTAACTACATGCATACTTGAATTCCTAAGCTTATACCACTTGATTATAGCTTATTTAAGCTTGTGTAAACTATCCACAACACAAAACTCATATTCTAACCATAGATGGACAGCACTTCTAGCAGCAACCACAAGGGAAATATGGCACCAAAACCCCTTAAAATCAAGAGCTAGCTTGGTAGTTTTAAGCTCAAGAACAAGGGAGATAATTACTTTGGTTGTTGCTTCAAATTGTGTGCTTCTTTCTTGGTTGAATGGAAATTTTGCAAGAGTTTCCCTATGGTTCCCATGCATGCCGCATAATGAGGGGGTATTTATAGAAAAATTTGAGTGGAAATGGATGGCCAAGATTGATTTGGTTACTATTTGATCTAATGGTCCATATTCATTCTTGAACCAAGCTTGCCCTAGAAGCCTCCCACTTGACCCCATGCATGACATCACACAAGGCCATGTTTGGCTGAAAAAAGTTAAATATACTGATAGAAAAAATTCTAGTCCAGTCTAGTACCGATCGGAGCACTTTCACAAAAACTAGACTATTTTCTGTTCCTAATTTTTATAACATTCTAGGATATATATTATGTCCTAGAAATCAATGTCTAGGTTTCTCATACCATTTACATTGTCAGAATGAGTATTTATCTACCATCCATCCCTTGGGAAATGACCAAAATACCCTTGGTGTCATTTCTTGCACTATATTAACCCTAAGGGCATAATTGTCATTTCACCCCTCTTTGTACTACCTCGGGGTATATACTGGCTCTAACTAATCAACTTTATACCATGTGGGACATTTCTAGCCTGTCTAGAATAATCAAAATGCCCTCCATCCATCACTGGTACAATCTGGCTGTACGAGGGTATTTTCATAATTTCACACTTTTCCAGGGTTGTTCTAGACGCTGGACCACTTAACTGTCCAATCACCTTATTGGGCCTATTATGGCACCATTTAGGCCTTAGCATGAGCTAATTTCCTTTTTGGCACAAATACCAATGAATCTCTCCCGACCGTATTTATAGGATATTTTATTCCACTGTAAAATCTCGTAAGAAATCTACAGGATTCCTTTTCTGACTCTGTCAACTTTATAAATTCTTATATTAAATATAGTAATTTACTGTAAGGTTTCATCTGATTCTGAAGAATTGCTCCTGGGGGTACTGTTCGCGCTACTGTTCATTTGATAATTCCAGAACATGTACCCTAATTTGCAAATTCATAATTAAATATAGAAAAAATAAAAATAGGGTGGTTCCAATTTAAAATGAAAGCTCTTTGACTGAAATTTGAGGAAAAAATATAAAACTGAGGTTCCATTGTCCCAACGAAATCAGTTTATTTGTTGAAAAACACTGTTCATTTGGTAAAATCTGAAAGTTCCAGTTTCTTTGCCTTAAATTCAAAAATTTATTTCTCTTCCGTTACTTGTCCAAATGAATTGTGTTACATATGGATTTAAAGATATAGATGTGTTCTTTAATCTCATAAAAGTTCATAGACAAACTTGTTCATTTACCATATGAAATTAACATCACAATGTTACTACCTCTGGTTGCTTACTTTATCTCTATTCCAATTTTAACTCCAAATTAGAAAAATCATAACAAATAGAATACTTGTCCATTTCAGACAATCTTGGTGTTCGTTTAAATATATGTACCTTAGCTACTATCATACAAAATTTCAAGTTTAAACTAGTTGGTTAAGGCATCCTAAACATTGTCACACCACCACGGCCTCATAACACAATTACATAATCATACATCATACATTCATTATATCCTTTCATAGTGTCATGTAACCATTATAACTTATAATACAAATTCATCCATCTATGTTTACCCTTTTTCCTTGTGAGGTTCCAGCACCTATGACATGGTTATGCATATCGAAAGAATGAGATTTCATGGAAATCCCAATAGCAAGGCATACAAACTATAATAACATGCATGATTAATTGGATGCTTAACATGTTATCATGAGATGGGAGCTACTTCATAATGGTTCATAAGCAAACTCTAATATGCATATTGTCATGACATAAGTTGCAAGGAGTTGCAATCATTCATACTTCATCATCAACATGATGGCATAATTTCAAGCTCAACCAAACACCATAATCAACAAGCAAGCATATAATCAAGCATACATGAAACTATAGTTAGGTATTCTTGCTACCTCTTAGCTATCCTTGTCAAAGCATTCTTGAGATGATTTCCTTTCTTCACAAATGTCAAAACCTAGCCATTACAAAGTAATATAAAGTTACAACTCACGTTGAATACAAAACCAAGACTAGGTTTTCACTAACTTCCATTCTTTCTCTATTTTATGTTTCATGCTTCCTTCTTTCAAAAATAAATTCTCATGGTTTGTTTCCACATAATTTTTCATGTAGAATCCAAATATGAAGCTAGAATTTTGAAAATCAAATCATGTCACAATCTACTGTGCCAAACCAAAGTGAACTCCTTTGCTTTTCAAAATTCACATTTTGATTCCAATGCTTCTAATACTTGTTCTCCTACTTTATCCCCACACAATTTTCCATTTTAAACTCATTGGAAGCATCAAGATCATGAAATTCCAACATATGAATAGTGGCACACACGGTAGCAGCCATAAACATAAACTTCTAACTACATGCATACTTGAATTCCTAAGCTTATACCACTTGATTATAGCTTGTTTAAGCTTGTGTAAACTATCCACAACACAAAACTCATATTCTAACCATAGATGGACAGCACTTCTAGCAGCAACCACAAGGGAAATATGGCACCAAAACCCCTTAAAATCAAGAGCTAGCTTGCTAGTACTAAGCTCAAGAACAAGGGAGATAATTACTTTGGTTGTTGCTTCAAATTGTGTGCTTCTTTCTTGGTTGAATGGAAATTTTGCAAGAGTTTCCCTATGGTTCCCATGCATGCCGCATAATGAGGGGGTATTTATAGAAAAATTTGAGTGGAAATGGATGGCCAAGATTGATTTGGTTACTATTTGATCTAATGGTCCATATTCATTCTTGAACCAAGCTTGCCCTAGAAGCCTCCCACTTGACCCCATGCATGACATCACACAAGGCCATGTTTGGCTGAAAAAAGTTAAATATACTGATAGAAAAAATTCTAGTCCAGTCTAGTACCGATCGGAGCACTTTCACAAAAACTAGACTATTTTCTGTTCCTAATTTTTATAACATTCTAGGATATATATTATGTCCTAGAAATCAATGTCTAGGTTTCTCATACCATTTACATTGTCAGAATGAGTATTTATCTACCATCCATCCCTTGGGAAATGACCAAAATACCCTTGGTGTCATTTCTTGCACTATATTAACCCTAAGGGCATAATTGTCATTTCACCCCTCTTTGTACTACCTCGGGGTATATACTGGCTCTAACTAATCAACTTTATACCATGTGGGACATTTCTAGCCTGTCTAGAATAATCAAAATGCCCTCCATCCATCACTGGTACAATCTGGCTGTACGAGGGTATTTTCATAATTTCACACTTTTCCAGGGTTGTTCTAGACGCTGGACCACTTAACTGTCCAATCACCTTATTGGGCCTATTATGGCACCATTTAGGCCTTAGCATGAGCTAATTTCCTTTTTGGCACAAATACCAATGAATCTCTCCCGACCGTATTTATAGGATATTTTATTCCACTGTAAAATCTCGTAAGAAATCTACAGGATTCCTTTTCTGACTCTGTCAACTTTATAAATTCTTATATTAAATATAGTAATTTACTGTAAGGTTTCATCTGATTCTGAAGAATTGCTCCTGGGGGTACTGTTCGCGCTACTGTTCATTTGATAATTCCAGAACATGTACCCTAATTTGCAAATTCATAATTAAATATAGAAAAAATAAAAATAGGGTGGTTCCAATTTAAAATGAAAGCTCTTTGACTGAAATTTGAGGAAAAAATATAAAACTGAGGTTCCATTGTCCCAACGAAATCAGTTTATTTGTTGAAAAACACTGTTCATTTGGTAAAATCTGAAAGTTCCAGTTTCTTTGCCTTAAATTCAAAAATTTATTTCTCTTCCGTTACTTGTCCAAATGAATTGTGTTACATATGGATTTAAAGATATAGATGTGTTCTTTAATCTCATAAAAGTTCATAGACAAACTTGTTCATTTACCATATGAAATTAACATCACAATGTTACTACCTCTGGTTGCTTACTTTATCTCTATTCCAATTTTAACTCCAAATTAGAAAAATCATAACAAATAGAATACTTGTCCATTTCAGACAATCTTGGTGTTCGTTTAAATATATGTACCTTAGCTACTATCATACAAAATTTCAAGTTTAAACTAGTTGGTTAAGGCATCCTAAACATTGTCACACCACCACGGCCTCATAACACAATTACATAATCATACATCATACATTCATTATATCCTTTCATAGTGTCATGTAACCATTATAACTTATAATACAAATTCATCCATCTATGTTTACCCTTTTTCCTTGTGAGGTTCCAGCACCTATGACATGGTTATGCATATCGAAAGAATGAGATTTCATGGAAATCCCAATAGCAAGGCATACAAACTATAATAACATGCATGATTAATTGGATGCTTAACATGTTATCATGAGATGGGAGCTACTTCATAATGGTTCATAAGCAAACTCTAATATGCATATTGTCATGACATAAGTTGCAAGGAGTTGCAATCATTCATACTTCATCATCAACATGATGGCATAATTTCAAGCTCAACCAAACACCATAATCAACAAGCAAGCATATAATCAAGCATACATGAAACTATAGTTAGGTATTCTTGCTACCTCTTAGCTATCCTTGTCAAAGCATTCTTGAGATGATTTCCTTTCTTCACAAATGTCAAAACCTAGCCATTACAAAGTAATATAAAGTTACAACTCACGTTGAATACAAAACCAAGACTAGGTTTTCACTAACTTCCATTCTTTCTCTATTTTATGTTTCATGCTTCCTTCTTTCAAAAATAAATTCTCATGGTTTGTTTCCACATAATTTTTCATGTAGAATCCAAATATGAAGCTAGAATTTTGAAAATCAAATCATGTCACAATCTACTGTGCCAAACCAAAGTGAACTCCTTTGCTTTTCAAAATTCACATTTTGATTCCAATGCTTCTAATACTTGTTCTCCTACTTTATCCCCACACAATTTTCCATTTTAAACTCATTGGAAGCATCAAGATCATGAAATTCCAACATATGAATAGTGGCACACACGGTAGCAGCCATAAACATAAACTTCTAACTACATGCATACTTGAATTCCTAAGCTTATACCACTTGATTATAGCTTGTTTAAGCTTGTGTAAACTATCCACAACACAAAACTCATATTCTAACCATAGATGGACAGCACTTCTAGCAGCAACCACAAGGGAAATATGGCACCAAAACCCCTTAAAATCAAGAGCTAGCTTGCTAGTACTAAGCTCAAGAACAAGGGAGATAATTACTTTGGTTGTTGCTTCAAATTGTGTGCTTCTTTCTTGGTTGAATGGAAATTTTGCAAGAGTTTCCCTATGGTTCCCATGCATGCCGCATAATGAGGGGGTATTTATAGAAAAATTTGAGTGGAAATGGATGGCCAAGATTGATTTGGTTACTATTTGATCTAATGGTCCATATTCATTCTTGAACCAAGCTTGCCCTAGAAGCCTCCCACTTGACCCCATGCATGACATCACACAAGGCCATGTTTGGCTGAAAAAAGTTAAATATACTGATAGAAAAAATTCTAGTCCAGTCTAGTACCGATCGGAGCACTTTCACAAAAACTAGACTATTTTCTGTTCCTAATTTTTATAACATTCTAGGATATATATTATGTCCTAGAAATCAATGTCTAGGTTTCTCATACCATTTACATTGTCAGAATGAGTATTTATCTACCATCCATCCCTTGGGAAATGACCAAAATACCCTTGGTGTCATTTCTTGCACTATATTAACCCTAAGGGCATAATTGTCATTTCACCCCTCTTTGTACTACCTCGGGGTATATACTGGCTCTAACTAATCAACTTTATACCATGTGGGACATTTCTAGCCTGTCTAGAATAATCAAAATGCCCTCCATCCATCACTGGTACAATCTGGCTGTACGAGGGTATTTTCATAATTTCACACTTTTCCAGGGTTGTTCTAGACGCTGGACCACTTAACTGTCCAATCACCTTATTGGGCCTATTATGGCACCATTTAGGCCTTAGCATGAGCTAATTTCCTTTTTGGCACAAATACCAATGAATCTCTCCCGACCGTATTTATAGGATATTTTATTCCACTGTAAAATCTCGTAAGAAATCTACAGGATTCCTTTTCTGACTCTGTCAACTTTATAAATTCTTATATTAAATATAGTAATTTACTGTAAGGTTTCATCTGATTCTGAAGAATTGCTCCTGGGGGTACTGTTCGCGCTACTGTTCATTTGATAATTCCAGAACATGTACCCTAATTTGCAAATTCATAATTAAATATAGAAAAAATAAAAATAGGGTGGTTCCAATTTAAAATGAAAGCTCTTTGACTGAAATTTGAGGAAAAAATATAAAACTGAGGTTCCATTGTCCCAACGAAATCAGTTTATTTGTTGAAAAACACTGTTCATTTGGTAAAATCTGAAAGTTCCAGTTTCTTTGCCTTAAATTCAAAAATTTATTTCTCTTCCGTTACTTGTCCAAATGAATTGTGTTACATATGGATTTAAAGATATAGATGTGTTCTTTAATCTCATAAAAGTTCATAGACAAACTTGTTCATTTACCATATGAAATTAACATCACAATGTTACTACCTCTGGTTGCTTACTTTATCTCTATTCCAATTTTAACTCCAAATTAGAAAAATCATAACAAATAGAATACTTGTCCATTTCAGACAATCTTGGTGTTCGTTTAAATATATGTACCTTAGCTACTATCATACAAAATTTCAAGTTTAAACTAGTTGGTTAAGGCATCCTAAACATTGTCACACCACCACGGCCTCATAACACAATTACATAATCATACATCATACATTCATTATATCCTTTCATAGTGTCATGTAACCATTATAACTTATAATACAAATTCATCCATCTATGTTTACCCTTTTTTCTTGTGAGGTTCCAGCACCTATGACATGGTTATGCATATCGAAAGAATGAGATTTCATGGAAATCCCAATAGCAAGGCATACAAACTATAATAACATGCATGATTAATTGGATGCTTAACATGTTATCATGAGATGGGAGCTACTTCATAATGGTTCATAAGCAAACTCTAATATGCATATTGTCATGACATAAGTTGCAAGGAGTTGCAATCATTCATACTTCATCATCAACATGATGGCATAATCTCAAGCTCAACCAAACACCATAATCAACAAGCAAGCATATAATCAAGCATACATGAAACTATAGTTAGGTATTCTTGCTACCTCTTAGCTATCCTTGTCAAAGCATTCTTGAGATGATTTCCTTTCTTCACAAATGTCAAAACCTAGCCATTACAAAGTAATATAAAGTTACAACTCACGTTGAATACAAAACCAAGACTAGGTTTTCACTAACTTCCATTCTTTCTCTATTTTATGTTTCATGCTTCCTTCTTTCAAAAATAAATTCTCATGGTTTATTTCCACATAATTTTTCATGTAGAATCCAAATATGAAGCTAGAATTTTGAAAATCAAATCATGTCACAATCTGCTGTGCCAAACCAAAGTGAACTCCTTTGCTTTTCAAAATTCACATTTTGATTCCAATGCTTCTAATACTTGTTCTCCTACTTTATCCCCACACAATTTTCCATTTTAAACTCATTGGAAGCATCAAAATCATGAAATTCCAACATATGAATAGTGGCACACACGGTAGCAGCCATAAACAAAAACTTCTAACTACATGCATACTTGAATTGCTAAGCTTATACCACTTGATTATAGCTTGTTTAAGCTTGTGTAAACTATCCACAACACAAAACTCATATTCTAACCATAGATGGACAGCACTTCTAGCAGCAACCACAAGGGAAATATGGCACCAAAACCCCTTAAAATCAAGAGCTAGCTTGCTAGTACTAAGCTCAAGAACAAGGGAGATAATTACTTTGCTTGTTGCTTCAAATTGTGTGCTTCTTTCTTGGTTGAATGGAAATTTTGCAAGAGTTTCCCTATGGTTCCCATGCATGCCGCATAATGAGGGGGTATTTATAGAAAAAATTGAGTGGAAATAGATGGCCAAGATTGATTTGGTTACTATTTGATCTAATGGTCCATATTCATTCTTGAACCAAGCTTGCCCTAGAAGCCTCCCACTTGACCCCATGCATGACATCACACAAGGCCATGTTTGGCTGAAAAAAGTTAAATATACTGATAGAAAAAGTTCTAGTCCAGTCTAGTACCGATCGGAGCACTTTCACAAAAACTAGACTATTTTCTGTTCCTAATTTTTATAACATTCTAGGATATATATTATGTCCTAGAAATCAATGTCTAGGTTTCTCATACCATTTACATTGTCAGAATGAGTATTTATCTACCATCCATCCCTTGGGAAATGACCAAAATACCCTTGGTGTCATTTCTTGCACTATATTAACCCTAAGGGCATAATTGTCATTTCACCCCTCTTTGTACTACCTCGGGGTATATACTGGCTCTAACTAATCAACTTTATACCATGTGGGACATTTCTAGCCTGTCTAGAATAATCAAAATACCCTCCATCCATCACTGGTACAATCTGGCTGTACAGGGGCATGTTTGTAATTTTGCACTTTTATAGGGTTGTTCTGGACTCTGGCCCACTTAACTATCTAGTCACCTTATTGGGCCTATTGTGGCACCATTTTGGCCTTGGCATGGGCTCATTGCCTTTTTGTCTCAATTACCAATGAATCTCTCCCGACCGTATTTATCTAGTATTTTATTCTATTGTAAAATATCGTAAGAATTCTATAGGATTCCTTTTCTCACTCTATCAATTTTATAAATTTTTATATTAAATATAAGAATTTACTGTAAGGTTTTATCTAATTCTGAAGTCTAAAAAATACTGTAATAATTCCTTCTGACTTCAGGAATTTATATCAATTAATTGGGACCTCAAATCAAAATTATGTGTCTCCTTAAACTGGCCAGAATAATTTTGTCTATCTATTGGTAAAATTTGGGACTAATCTGATTCTAGGTATTTTTGAGCCTTTTTTGAGTTTAACTTTCTCATAATTACATTTTGGTCCCTGACTTTTTGCTTAATTACATTTAGGTCCCTAAACTTTTGAAAATGACTACTTTTCCCTAACTTTTATTTCTGCTTTAACTTTTGGCCTCCAACCTTTTCTAATTTTTGTTTAAGTCCCTCTCTTCCTTCAATACTCATTTAACCTTTATTATTTCTTCTTATCATTGTCAAATTCCTTTCCAAACCTCTTTACACTATAAGTATTATACAGATAGGGAAAATTTAGGGTATGACATACATCATTCATTTCTATTTCTAATCTTACATACATCTACTACTCTGTTGAACTTCTAGTATTACCTGAGAAAGATTCTTTCTTTATAACACAAAATTCAATTCGTGAACTAACTTCTCAGTCATTCAACTCTCATTATTCATGTGGATGAACTCGACTAATTATTCATCAAAGGGTTTCTCTTTTCTTGCTATAATCCTTAGCCACATGCTAATCTATTTCTAATTGAAGGAATGCTTCTCATAAAACTATTCAAGAAAACTTCTCAGGTGAACGGATCAACTTCTATCTATATGGAGTAACTTTTGTATCTCATTACTATCTCTTAACTTCTATCTATATATCAGTATGTCTATTCTTGACCAAACTATGGTTCCTGTCTAGTCTTTCTGTTAATCCATACTAACTTAAGTCACATGGATCTCATTCATCATCTAGTACTATTACCTTTGCTCCCTGGGGGTGATATACTCTAGGCCAGATGGGTTACTGTTTCTTCGTGATAAGATTCCTCTATTTTGGAATATTACCTCTCTAACTATTAACTATTAATAGGACATAAATTGTGTATGGTTTCTATAATATTTTGAGAGTTTTGTGACAACTTTACCATTCATTTTATGCCTACAATTGTGTTTTTGTGGTAATATATGCTTGTGCTTGGCAATATGGTAATTTAAGGGTAAATGGTAAATTAACTTCTTCAAACTGCATATATGTTGTTCTTTAGTAACTAGTTGGACTTTTATAGTGAGTTTTGATGTTGAATTGCAGGTATTTTGGAGGAGAACCAAAGATTAATGTGAGCAGAAAAGAGATCACAAGACAAAGAGAACCAAATCAAGGATGGAAGCCTTTGTGGACTTTAGTCACGACCAAAGTGTCTACAGGTCACGACCTCACTTCTTCTGGAAAGTTTTCCTGTGTTCATAGGTCACGACCAAAAATAGGATTTGGTTGCAACTAACATTCAAGGAGTTCTTATTCAAAGATTAAGTTAACATGGCTTTAAAAGGAGAGGGAAGTTGCAATCGACGAGGAGGCTAGTTTTTCACTTGATACGACAAATAAGTAGTACTCTAACATTCTCTACACACACTCTCCACAACCTACCCTCATATCTTCCATCATTCATCTTTCCATCACCATTTTTTTGTTTTCTTCATGGTATCATATCTAAGCAGCAATTGTAGCACAGTATGAGTCATGAAATGCTAAATCTTTAGCCTCTTGGTGATGGATCTCATATCTTAAGCTCATGGATTGTACTACACTAGGGAGTTTTCTATTTTGATCTCACCTTTTTCATATTTTGGAACTGTTAGATCTAGGGTTTTGATTTTATAAGTTAGGATAGGATATCAATAGATTATTCTGAGATTAGGTTTTGAAATTGAATTTGGATGTTAGTTTAATATTAATATTTCAGTTTTGATTTATGGATAATTTTGTTTTTTATCAACGATCATTGTAATTGATTCAATTGCTTGAAATCTATGGTCATCGATCGATGATCATTCGAGGGCATCCTAATCATCTTATTTAATTACACGCTAAGTGGTTTTTAACAACGTATTTTGGTTTTTGAACTAGCTTTGATAAAAGGAGTTTAAGGATTGTTAATGTTCTAGACTCAATCGATCGACTGAGGTTTCATTTAAGACTTGGTGATTTTAAAACCCCCATATCATATTAAGAGTAAGGATAGATAGGTTTCTATTATCAAGAGTCTTTCTCAACATATTTCTTTATCAATCCACTTATTCTCCATCTTAATAAAAAATACAAAAATATTTATTTTACTACACCCTTATTTTATTGCATAAAAAATCAACTAAACCTAAAACTCATTTTTCTTTCAATCAGGCTTTCAATGATTTTGTCACCAATCTGCTAGGGTTTCAATAAAAAGGGCTCTTTGAGAAGAACGATAGGGTCGTGCCTTATACTGCATTAATAGGGTGCAATTACTTTTATTTTGATGAGTCAGACGATGATAATCCTCCCCAATCAACTATCATATCTCTAACCTTAAGCCATGTATTAGGCTTATTTCTAGGAAAGTCTCATTCTAACTTCTAGTTATTTTGTTAAGTCAAGACTAGCTGAACAAAGTCTTTTGTAACATAGATCGACTCTTGGTAATCATACAAAGGATCTTCTTCTGAACCTCTTCTTAAATTGATCTTTTGTATCTCAGTATCTTGTACTATTTGGCTTGCCTACACGCTATGCTAAATCTCTAACTGATAAACTTTAGTGAGGTCAGCATCTTCATTCTCGTCATCAGGTCTCTGTGTATTCTAGTCGTGACCTGAGCACTGGCTAGTAGCGACTCATATCCTCTGTGAACTTTAGTCAAAACCATCTCAATCTACCCATTAAGACTTGATAGCTCTATGCCCTTTAGTCACGTACAAAGGTCTTCTCATGTTGTAAACTGAACTACTCTATACACATTAGTCGCGTGTCATATCCTAATTTTTCCCTATCTGTATAATACTGATAGTGGAAAGAGGTTTGGAAAGGATTATGATGAAGATCAGAAGAAAAGATAAAGGTTAAATGGGTCTTGAAGAAAGAGAAGGACTAAAACAAAAGTTAGAAAAGGTTAAAGGCCAAAAGTTAAAGTACAAACAATAGTTGGGTCAAAAGTGGTAATTTCCAAAAGTTAAGGGACTTAAATGTAATTAAGTAAAAAGTTCAAGGGCAAAATTATAATTATAGAAAGATCAGCCCAGAAAGGGTTAGAACTACTCAGAAGTATTTTAGTCCCATATTCCATCAGTAAATAGAGGAAAATAAGCTGGTTAATCTGACATGATACAAAAATTTTATTAAGGCTCCAGACAATAGATATTTATATGATAGTCTAAAAGTTATCTGAAATTTTATCAGATTTGATGGACTTCAGATATAATTGGGCAAATTATAAGAAAGTGTGCCCTACAGTGTCAGATGTCCTGGATCTGACAGAACTCCAGAAGAAGTTCTGTATAAAAAGTCATTCATATATTAGTGAATTTTGACGGAAGTTTGATAACAACTGTGATCTGATAATTGAACTTATCGGTATGTGAGCCTGGATAGAATGAGATCAGATGGCCTCACATATAGGCCCATAATGATGCCAAGAAGGGCCCAAAACCCAGGGTACCAGTCCATCAGTAGAAGGGGCCAATGTCCAGAAAAAGTGTGAAATTACAAAAATGTCCCTGGATGCCCGGATTGTACCAGAGATGGATGAAGGGCATTTTAATCATTTGGAAAAGGCTAAAAATGTGGTACATGGTATAAATATGATTAGTTGAGCCAGTATATGCCTTGAGGTAGTATAAAGAGGGGTGAAATGACAACTATGCCCTTAGGGTCAATATAGTGCAAGAAAGGACACCAAGGGTATTTTGGTCATTTTCCAAGGGATCTAGAATTATGTTGTGGCCCAGTACAAGTATGTAAATAGTGTGAGAAGCCTAGACATTGATTTCCTGGACATAATATATATCCTGGTATATTATAAAAAATTAGGAACAGAAAACAGTTTGGTTACTGTGAAACTGCTCCGATCGGTACCAGATTGGACTGGAATTTTTCCAGAAGCTTCCTCCACCTAAGATTTCACCACATAAGCCCATGAAGCGTCCCTTGAGCTGTCCCACATGATGTCATAATTATTCTTTTTAGAAAAAGTTAAATCCAAGATTAAATGTGGGCCTTTAGATCAAATAGTAACCAAATCAATCTTGGCTATTGATTTCCAACAAGATTTTTCTATAAATACCCCTCCATTCTGCATCCAAACTGTAAGCTCATAGACCCTTGGGGAAACTCTTGCAAAATGAAAACTCAAGCCAAGATAAAGAAGATTCAAGGTTCTAAAGTTTAAGCAAGCTAGAGATTAAAGGTAAGTAATCTCTCCTAGCTTATTTTCCTTTGATTTGGGAGATTGAACTTAGGATTTTTATGGGAGAAAAGTTGAGTTTTCTCTAAGGGGAGGTGATTCCCAAAGGCCTTAGATGAAGGGGAAAGAAGAAATTAAAGTTAGAAACATATGATTGAAGCTTAAACAAGCTAGTTAAGAGATTGGTTGTTGAATCAACTTGATATTCTTGACTTTGCCATGGTGTGCCCTGTTCGGTCTTCACTGATCATGAGGGAAGGAAATTGAATTTCAATTATTTAATGCTTCCATTGAATTTAGATTATGGTTTTGTGTAGGATTGGAAAGATTTTGAACCTTGAAAGCATTGAAATTCCAAGATTGTAGTTTTTGAAACCCTTATCTATTACTGTTCACAAGCATGAACAGTGGTTGGAATTTCATGATTTTGATGGTTCCAATGGTTTTAAAATGAAAATTTGTGTGGGGTAAAGTGGAGAAACAAGTATGGGAAGCATTAGAATCAAAATGAGAATTTTTGAAAGAATTGTATGCTTATGTTCAGTTCTATACAGCAGGCCATGAAGGAGCTGGAATTTCATGATTCTAAGCTCATAAATGGATTCAAAATATGAAATTGTGTAGGTTAAAGTCAAGACATCAATTGGTTAAAGAGCCAAGTGGATTAGTGAAGGATAGAGAAAGTTATGACAATAAAGAGTGTAACAAAGTTAGTCTTAAACATGGTTAGAGTTCATGAGTCCTAATGAGTTATGTGATGAATATGAAAGTGTTTAGGACCATGAAACATCCAAGAAGATGTTGGGAAGTGATGGACATAAAGGCTTCATGGTTGGAAAGCTAGGGACCAAGGGCTAAAGGTCAAGAGGAAAGCTTAAGTGCAAGGTAGTGAACTTACCTCTTTATGTGTTTGATATGGTATGCTTATGTGTTGACATGTATATGATATTTGAATGATGTTGTGACATGATAAATGATGTTGAATGTATTGTGAATAACATGTTTTCCAAGGCCATACACTTTATGTGAAAGTATATAGCATGATGGCGTGTCACTAATCAAAGAAAGTTTAATGAAATTACATATCATGCATTAGCATCCATCTTGCATATTTAAGTGGTAATGTTTGCTACTGAGATTCCATAGAATCTCACTCTCCCATAACCAACCAATTTAGGTCAAGCATGATGGATAATGTATGCATGGAGAAGAGCTAAAGCATGGAAGAAGAAAAGTGAAGTATTTAAGATGTTAGCATATGCTATGCACTTTCCATGTATGTCAAAGCCATGTAAAGCATCTATTTATGTGATGAGATTGTATGAAAAAATTATTGTATAACCCCATGATGTATATGAATTTATACAAGGCAAAAGAGATTATTCATGTATGCTAGAACAATTATTGAAAGGAAAAGAAAGGAAACTGAAATAGTAAAATTGTTGGTCCTGAAGCAGTTTTGTTATGGCTTCAGTTTGACCTAGCAAATGAAGGAATTATTTCACGAAATTTTATGATCATGTAGTACACATCTAGAGCTTTAAGTTAATAGTTAGAATGTTTCATTTTAATGTGTATATGAAGAGAAATGAAGTTCCAAAGTAAGGGACCACAATCTGTTTCCAGAGTTTTTGACCAAATGAACAGTAAACTTCAACGAATAAACTGTATCAATTGGCTAATCATTTGGTCTGGAAATTATTTTTCCCTTAAATTTTAAGATGTTATCTTCACTTATACTTTTGAACCACTTCATTTTGTTTTTTACAGAATTAATTATGATTTTTTTAAAGTTGATTGTGTAATATGGAAAACTATATGAACAGTAACCTGAGAAAGAATAAAATTCCAGATTTGGCAAATGAACTCCCAAGGTCTTGTAAGTGGTTCTAAATGCTACTAAATGGTCCCTAAGATGTATGAAAGTAAGGATGTTACATCGCGTCCTATGACCTGACTCATTATGACCTAATAGTTCTAGAACTTCTAGTCATGACCAATGGTCTTTACTCGTCACAACCAAAACACATCTGTATAGTCCTGCAACATGTTGGCCAAGCATTATGCATCTTAGAGTATGTGCTCCTACTTAGTTGTAAAGTAAAGAAAGACTAATTACATAGGTCCTCTCTCTGTATTGTGCTAAATTAGTGAAGATGATAAGAGCAATTAGAAGGGTAATAGAAATTCTAAGAACAGGCATACAATGATTTGAAAACAAAAGTTGAAGCTTTATAGATGTTAAGAAACTCTGCTAGATACTCAGATAAGTAAAAAGAGATGTACAATAAAACTATGATGAGTAGTTGATATGATAAAAACTCCAGAATACAATTATTTGAGAGAGTTTGATATAGAAAAATAGACAATACTCACAAGTCTAGTATAGTGAGACGTCCATATTCAAATAGATGCATAACAAGTAAGCAAGTAACAAAATGAAGTAGAGTTCAACTCTAATTGAGTTGATTCAAAAAAGAAGAGTAATGGCAATAAATATATGAAGATCTATGGATATGGAAAGTACTCCGCTAATGTTGGAAAATGTACCCTAGGGGCCAATCATTATCTTATAAACATTATTGATTTATGAGTTTATCAATTGTGTTACCATATTATTCACATGTTTACTGTGATGACCATCCTTGGATAATTCATGATCTTCTCCTAAATGTCCCTAGTCTATCATCTGTGTGGGAGCGGAGATAAAATAAGACCAATATGACTTTGAAGATGTATAGAGATATAAATCAAAGTCATAGGCACATGTAAGAGTACAAGGTGTTAGACCGGCCCGCTATGAGAGAGTTGCATGGGTTACGTCATAAGCTTCTCTCATATACAAACCATGTCACTATGCCCTTTGACCTGAGATCATCATGGATTTCTACAGGACAAATGCTCAGCTTTGACCTAGTCAAAAGTCACTTTTGACCGAGTGATCATATAGACTATGTTCAGGCTTAGTGGTTTTTCATGCGGAGGAATGTGAGTGGTCAAGATGGAATTTTTACCTCACATCCGTAGAGAGATATTATTGGGCCCCTCGATGAGTGAGCCTGAGAAATGTATGGCCATATTGTAATGGAAAGATAGTTCCATTTCTATAGTCAGACTACTCAGGGATCGAGAAAGTAACGGTCAGGAATAGGAGGATGACATTATCTATGCCTCATCCATGACGAAAATATCGCGTGACAGAAGGGACATGATATGGTTGTATAAAAGGTTACATCGTTTATCGATCCTCATATGATTTGGGTAGTCGTTATGTCTTGCTAGAGATCGCTTGTGACTTGTGGGCCAGTATAGCAAATGACCCACTGCCAACTTCATATGGGCCTACAGGGTCGCACACAAAATAGCCCAACACGAGCTATGATGTCCAGATTCATTGAATCTAAGACGTGTTTAGATTCAATGAATGATCCAAGGTTGATGTATATATTTATTTATATTTATATTCGTATATATATAAATTCGTATATATATATATTATATATAAGGGATATATAGGATTTAATTTATAAGGATAAATTAAATCTCTATCACGTTTGAATTTGAAATTCAAATTGATAGGATATCTCATATAAGAGATATTTACAAGATTTAATTTATAAGGATAAATTAAATCTCTATCACATTTGAATTTGAAATTCAAATTAATAGGATATCTCATATAAGAGATATTTACAAGATTTAATTTATAAGGATAAATTAAATCTCTATCACGTTTGAATTTGAAATTCAAATTGATAGGATATCTCATATAAGAGATATTTACAAGATTTAATTTATAAGGATAAATTAAATCTCTATCACGTTTGAATTTGAAATTCAAATTGATAGGATATCTCATATAAGAGATATCTCATATAAGGATAAATTAAATCTCTATCACGTTTGAATTTAAAATTCAAATTGATAGGATATCTCAAATTTGATTTATGAGAATAAATCAAATATAGTCCAATCTTATCTTTATTTAAATTAAATAAATAGGTGAATTAAATCTGTGGGACGGATTTAATATAAATATTATTTATTTAATTAGTTTTTTATCAAATCATACAATATATGGTATTGTATTAATTTGGGAATTAATATAGATTAATTCCAAGATCCAATTTGGTTGAGGAAAACGCAGATCATCCTATATATCTGATTTTAGGAGCTACGTTTTTGACACACAACACACAACACAAAAGTTCGACCAGAATCTACAAAAGGTTTGCAGATAAGAAACTGCTGAAGTAGAGATGGAGAGGACGAATTCTTGAGAGAGCCTTGGAGGGATAGGAGACGTTAGCATGTCGTTCGTGGTTGGAACGCTGTTCGTGTGGATACTAGTAGAGGAAGCCGACCTGAGGTGTCGACTTCTTGCGATCAGAAAGAGAGCACGAGCCACGGAGAGAAGCTGTGGATATTTTCTTGCGATCGGAAAGAGATCACCAGTCGCAGAAAGAAGCTATGGAAGTCATTGAGGAACACCAAGGGTAATGCTTCTTTTCACTTGACTTAAACACATACGGTAGATCCTGAAAAGGAATGGGAAAAAATTTTAAATTAATTTCCACTGCATGTCTTCTAATTCCTTACAGTGGTATCAGAGCCATGCCATTTTGTGTTTAAGTTAAACTTGATTGTTGATTAATATGATATGTGTTAGTCGTAGCCAATCATATAATATGCGTTTTATGTATGACATATAAGGAATCTGTGTTAAGTATGACATAAAAGGAATCTAAAAGGGAATTGAAATTGGTGGTGATGCTTTTTGATTTGATCAATTAATATAGATAGGGTATAAGAAAATCGAATGCAGATTCGTGATTTTTTATGAAACAAAATTTTTTCTCAGGGCGCTGCCCCCAGACCCCAGCCGCTAACTGGCTAGCGGGACCGCCGTGGCTACCTGTTCGTAGCGCAACATAATCGTAACATATGTTATTTGATGAATGTTTTAGATATGAAACATTAATTGCCCTTGAATTAAATCTAAATATTGATTCTTGAATGTTTGGGTATGGTGAACAATATGGCACTAGATTGCAAGTGTTGTAATTTTTAAATACGGCCTGCGTGTCATGCCTTCCTCTATATACTCTCAATGTACCTTCTCTTCTCATCTCACTCCCCTCGAATGTTAAAAGAGGTTTCTATATGTAATTTCCCTTTTTCTTACTAGAGAGCTCCTCTTATTGGCTTGAGGGGACTTAGGATAGGTGAGCCATATTGTATCACGTTTAGATTATGTGTATTATGATTATATCATAAACATGCATATACTTGTATGAGATACAAACTGAGAAACATGCATTCTTATAAACCAGATAGTTAAATTAAGCCCTCTAAATGAAATCTTAAGTCATAATGCTGTCAATTTATGAACACTTATCAAAACCTCGATCGCTCAATTGTGGATTCCACCAAAGTGGGTGCTTTTGAGTTATTTTGGGGAGATAAGCAAGAGTAATGGTGCTACTCTCACATGTTTATTATTGTTTGACTTAATTGAGATTAACAAAACGGTTTTGAGTCTAAAGGCATTGGATAGGATTAAAAATATGCCAGATCATATGATGATAGAATCCCATGAACATCTAAGAGTTACATTTGATGTAATTGGTAAAGGTGTTACCTACCTAAATAACTTAATTTAAGCATCCTGCCAAAGCGGACTTAAGTTTGAGCCAAATATGGATCTTAGCCCACTAACTATTGCATTGAGGGTTGTTTATTTAGTGGGAGATTGCTAATTGAATTGCATATTTTTAATTGTAGAATCATGACGATTAGTAATACTGCTACATTATCGCTGCGATCTGTCCTTGAGAAGGACAAACTTAATGGGACAAACTTTCTTGACTGGTTTAGGAACTTGAGAATTGTTCTCAAGCAGAAAAGAAAGGCACATGTCCTAGATCAACCCCTTCCTGAGGAGACAGCGGTCAATGCTCCTAGAGCTCAGAGAGATGCTTACACGAAGCATAAGGAAGACTCTGTCGATGTGGGGTGCTTGATGCTAGCCACCATGGTTTCGGAGCTCCAAAGAGATCTGGAACACATGGAGGCTTATGAGATGATTGTGCATCTCAAGGAAATGTTCCAGCAACTGTCAAGGCAAGAGAGGTATGAGACCACTAAGGCTTTACATTCCTGCAAGATGGCTGAAGGTGCATCAGTCAGTACTCATGTCTTCAAGATGAAAGGGTACATTGATCACCTTAAGAGGCTTGGATTTCCCATGAGCCAGGAGTTAGCTACAGATTTGATCTTAAACCCACTCCCAGATAGTTATGACCAGTTTGTCATGAACTACAACATGAATAACATGGAGAAATCTATTTCTGAACTGCATGGGATGCTTAAAACTGCTGAGCCGAGTCTTAAGAAGAAGCCCAGTGCTATTTTGATGGTTCAGAAAGGAAAGGGTATGAAAAAGAAAGGCAAAGGCAAGGGGAAGGGTCATGGCTCATTAGGTAAGACCAAAGAGTCAGGCAAGCCCGAAACCAAGCCTGCACCAAAGAAGGCAAAGCCTCCGAAGGAAGGAGTTTGCTTCTTCTGCAATGAACCTGGTCATTGTAAGAGGAATTGCAAACTCTACCTCGAAGATCTGAAAAAGAACAAGAAGGATAGCGGGGCTATCGCTTCAAGTATTTATGTTATAGATATTCATCTTTCTACTTCCACTTCATGGGTATTAGATACTGCATGTGGTTCTCACATTTATACAAATGTGCAGGGACTAAAGGACAGTAGGAAGCTGAAAAAGGGCGAGGTTAACCTACGAGTTGGAAACAGAGCAAGGGTTGCTACGTTAGCTGTAGGCACTTATGAATTAGTTCTGCCCACTGGGCTTTTGTTAGTTTTGAACAATTGCTATTATGTTCCTACTTTAAGTAGTAACATTATTTCACTTTCTTATTTGGATAAGGAAGGTTTCACTTCCATTGCTGGGAATAGTAGATGTTCTATTTATCGTAATGATGTTTTCTATGCTCATGGTGATTTGCATGTTGATCATTACATATTAAATTTGGAATAACCCAATCATGGAAATATCTATAACATAACCACCAAAAGGGTCAAATCGAACTATTTGAATCTGACATACCTCTGGCACTGTCGTCTAGGCCACATAAATGAGAAACGCATTTTCAAACTCCATCAAGATGGATTTCTAAACTCATTTGATTTTGAATCATATGACACTTGCGAGTCTTGCTTGTTAGAAAAGATGACAAAGTCACCCTTCACTGGGCACAGTGAGAGGGCCACTGATTGATTGGGCCTCATACATACAGATGTGTGTGGACCGATGAACACAAATGCCAGAGGAGGTTATTTGTACTTCATAACATTCATAGATGATTTCAGCAGATATGGGTACATCTATATGATGAAACATAAATCTGAATCTTTTGAAAAGTTCAAGATATTTCAAAATGAAGTACAAAATCAGCTTGGTAAAATAATTAAAGCCCTTCGATCTGATCGGGGTGGTGAATATTTGAGCCAAGAGTTCATAGATCATCTCAGGAGTTGTGGGATAGTCTCGCAATTGACTCCTCCAGGGACACCACAATGGAATGGCGTTTTTGAACGGAGGAATCGAACACTATTAGATATGGTTCAATCCATGATGAGTCGAATAGATCTTCCACCCTCCTTTTGGGGCCATGCCCTAGAGACAGCTGCGTTCACACTTAATCGTGTTCCATCTAAGGCAATTGAAAAGACTCCGTGTGAGATATGGACTGGGAGGACGCCTAGTTTGTCTTTCCTCAAGATTTGGGGATACGAGGTCTATGTTAAGCAACAAGCCTCAGACAAATTAGCGCCCAAATCCTCAAAGTGCCTTTTTGTGGGATATCCTAAGGAAACCAAGGGATATTATGTCTACAACCCTGTTGATAACAAAGTGTTTGTTGTCAGAAATGGTATCTTTCTCGAACGAGAATTTATCTCTAAAAGAACCAGTGGGAGTAAGGTACACCTCAAAGAAGTTCGAGAGCCACAAGACACCACAGAACTGCAGATGGAAAATGGAGAAAACTCACAACAAGTTGTTGAGACTCCTCAAGTCACGCAAGGTCCACGGAAGTCTAATAGGACACAACTTCAGCCTCAGAGATATGGATTTCTGATTTCTGACAGTCATGATGTGTTGCTTATTGAGCATAATGAGCTGACTACCTATCAAGAAGCTATAGTGGGACCAAACTCTGAAAAGTGGCTTAATGCCATGAAGTCTGATATGCAATCCATGTATGACAACAAGGTTTGGACCTTAGTCGACCCGCTTGAAGGTGTAAAAATCGTCGGGTGCAAGTGGGTTTTTAAGGAGAAAATTGACATGGATGGCAATGTAAATATCTTCAAGGCATGACTGGTTGCAAAAGGATTTACTCAAACTCATGGTGTGGACTATGATGAGACCTTTTCCCCAGTTGCAATGGCCAAATCAATCAGAATCCTCTTTGCCATAGCAGCATATTATGACTATGAAATATGGCAAATAGATGTCAACACAACCTTCCTTAATGGAAAGCACCTTGAGGATGTGTACATGACACAACCTGAAGGGTTTGTGTGTTCTGAGGACTCTGGTAAAGTGTGCAAGCTTCAAAGGTCCATTTATGGATGGAAGCAAACTTCTCGGAGTTGGAATCATCGTTTTGATGAAGTAGTCAAAGAGTTTGGATTCCTTCAAAACATTGATGAACCTTGTGTGTACAAGAAGGTTAGTGGGAGCACAGTTGTGTTTTTTGTACTCTATGTCGATGACATCCTACTTATTGGGAATGACATTCCTACCTTACAGATTGTCAAGTCTTAGTTAGGAAAGTCTTTCTCGATGAAAGACTTGGGTGAAGCCACCTACATCCTAGGAATCAGGATCTATAGAGATAGATCTAAAAGACTTCTAGGACTCAGTCAGAGTACATAGACAAAATACTGCATAGGTTCAGTATGCACGAATCAAAGAGGGGTTTCATACCCATGTCTCATGGTAGTCACCTCAGTAAAGATCTATGTCCTAGTACATCTGATCAGCAAGGTCGTATGAGTAAAGTTCCATATGCCTCGACCATAGGATCTATCATGTACGCCATGTTATGTACTCGACTGGATGTCTCGTTTGCCTTAAGTATGACTAGAAGATATCAACAGGACCCTGGTGAGGCCCATTGGACTGCTGTCAAGAATATCCTTAAGTACTTCAGAAGGACTAAGGACTTATTCTTGGTCTATGGTGGATTGGATGACGAACTATGTGTAACTGGTTACACAGACGCGAGTTTCCAAACTAAATAGGATGACCAAAAATCACAGTATGGATATATATTCCTCCTCAATAATGGAGCAGTAAGCTGGAAGAGCTCTAAGCAGGGCACTGTAGCAGATTCTGCAATGGAAGCTGAGTATATAGAAGCATCTGACGCAGCTAAGGAAGCCGTTTGGATCAGGAAGTTCATCACGGAACTAGGGGTGATACCTACCATCTCAGATCCAATAACTTTGCTCTGTGATAATAGCGGTGCCATTGCACAGGCCAAAGAGCCTAGGTCACATCAAAGGACCAAGCACATACTCAGGTGATTTCATCTCATCAGAGAAATCAACGATAGAGGTGATATAAAAATATGCAAGGTAACAGGAGAAGAGAATGTTGCTGATCCTCTAACAAAGCCGCTTGTGCAGGCAAAGCATGAGCGTCATGTTAGGTCAATGGGAATTAGTCAAATTAATGATTGTACCTAGTGCAAGTGGGAGGTTGTTGGAAAATGTGCCCTAGGGGCCAATCATTATCTTATAAATATTATTGATTTATGAGTTTATCAATTGTGTTATCATATTATTCGCATGTTTACTGTAATGACCATCCTTGGATAATTCATGATCTTATCCTAAATGTCCCTGGTCGATCATCTGTGCGGGAGCAGAGATGAAATAAGACCAGTATGACTTTGAAGATGTATAGAGATATAAATCAAAGTCATAGGCACATGTAAGAGTACAAGGTGTTGGACTGACCCGCTATAAGAGAGTTGCATGGGTTACGTCATAAGCTTCTCTCATATACAAACCATGTCACTATTCCCTTTGACCTGAGATCATCATGGATTCCTACATGACAAACGCTCAGCTTTGACCTAGTCAAAAGTCACTTTTGACCGAGTGATCATAAAGACTATGTTCGGGTTTAGTGGTTTTTCATGCGGAGGAATGTGAGTGGTCAAGATGGAATTTTTCCCTTACATCCGTAGAGAGATATTATTGGGCCCCTCGATGAGTGAGCCTGAGAAATGTATGGCCATACTGTAATGGAAAGGTAGTTTCATTTCTATAGTCAGACTACTTAGGGATCGAGAAAGTAACGGTCAGGAATAGGAGGATGACATTATCCATGCCTCATCCATGACCAAAATATCACATGACAGAAGGGACATGATATGGTTGTATAAAAGGTTACATCGTTTATCGATCCTCATATGATTTGGGTAGTCGTTATGTCTTGCTAGAGATCGCTTGCGACTTGTGGGCCAGTATAGCAAATGGCCCACTGCCAACTTCATATGGGCCTACAGGGTCGCACACAAAATAGCCCAACACGAGCTATGATGTCCAGATTCATTGAATCTAAGACGTGTCTAGATTCAATGAATGATCCAGGGTTGATGTATATATTTATTTATATTTATATTCGTATATATATAAATTCGTATATATATATTATATGTAAGGGATATATAGGATTTAATTTATAAGGATAAATTAAATCTCTATCACGTTTGAATTTGAAATTCAAATTGATAGGATATCTCAAATTTAATTTATGAGAATAAATCAAATATAGTCCAATCTTATCTTTATTTAAATTAAATAAATAGATGAATTAAATTTGTGGGACAGATTTAATATAAACATTATTTATTTAATTAGTTTCTTATCAAATTATACAATATGTGGTATTGTATTAATTTTGGAATTAATATAGATTAATTCCAAGATCCAATTCAGTTGAGGAAAACGCAAAGCATCCTATATATCTGATTTTAGGAGCTACGTTTTTGACACACAACACACAACACAAAAGGCCGAACAGAATCTGCAAAAGGTTTGCAGATAAGAAACTGCTGAAGTAGAGACGGAGAGGACGAATTCTTGAGAGAGCCTTGGAGGGACAGGAGACACTAGCACGTAGTTCGTGGTTGGAACGCTGTTCGTGTGGATACCAGTAGAGGAAGCCGACCTGAGGCGTCGACTTCTTGCGATTAGAAAGAGAGCACGAGCCGCGGAGAGAAGCTGTGGACATTTTCTTGCGATCAGAAAGAGATCACCAGTCACGGAAAGAAGCTGTGGAAGTCGTTGAGGAACACCAAGGGTAATGCTTCTTTTCACTTGACTTAAAAACATACGGTAGATCCTGGCAAGGAATGAGAAAAAATTTTTAAATTAATTTCCGCTGCGTGTCTTCCAATTCCTTACAGCTAAGATATTAAGATAGAAAATAAAAGATAGATACCACAATCCTTAGTCATAAAGTAGAAAATGATATCTATCTAAGATAGTTGACTAAGGTGCTAAGTAAATTTCTAGGACAAAATTTACTTTAAGGGGGATCGAAATGTCATATCCTAAGTTTCCCCCATCTGTATAAGACTGAAAGAGGAAAGAGGTTTCAAAAAGATTGTGAGAATAAATAGAGAGGAAAAATGATGATTAGATAAAGGTATAAAGAAGATGGACTAAACTAAAAATTTTAAAAGTTTTATGGTGCAAAAATGAAAGTAGACATAAACTATAGGGCATTTAGTGTAATTATGAAAAGTTGAGGGTCTAAAGTGTAATTTTCAAAAGTTCAGGGATAAAACAGTAATTATTGAAAGTTGAGCCAGAAAAGGGCCAAAAATGCCCCAAATTAGTTCAGTCCCAAATTTTTCCAGTAAATAGAGAAAATTATTCTCATCAGTTTGACGCAACACAAAATTTTGATTTGATGTCTCGAAAAATTGATATGAATTTCTAAAGAAAAGAAAATTAATACAGTATCATCTGAACCTCAAAATAAGATGAATTGTGCAATAAACTCTTATAATTAATATAAGAATTTATGAAACAAACAGATCTAAAAAAAGGATTCCTACAGAATTTATTATGGAATTTATAGTGGATTAAAACTCCTGATAAATACGTTTCGGGAAAATTTCTCTCTCAATCCAATTGCATTGGGAATATATGGTTGTCCCCTAAATTGTAGTAATCCATCTTGGGACACCTTAAAATTCTTAGTTTCCCCTCTTTCTAGATTATTCTTGAAAATCTCAGCGAGCCTATCCTGCTCCTGAGCCTCTTTTATCTCATCCTCAATGAAAGCTTTAATCTTCATTCCTCCATAAGAACTTTCTGCTGTCTATATTTGATACAAAGGACTCCTATCTCGAACATCTTCTATTAATTCTAGCTCTTTGATCATGAGACTTGCCACTTGCACCACCTTTTTGCTTAAGGCATCTGCTTTTGCATTTGCCTTTCCTGGATGGTACTTGATATGGAAATCATAATGTTTCAGAAATTCCATCCATCTTCGCTGCCTCATATTCAATTCTTTCTGGTCTTGCAAATACTTTAGGCTTTTGTGGTCACAATATAGCTCTATGGTAGCTCCATATAGATAATGTCTCCATATCTTGAGAGCATAAACTACCGCCGCAAGCTCCAGATCGTGAGTGGGATAGTGTAATCCATGAAAATTGTAAGTGCATTTGTCAAACCAAAGGGCATTACTAGAAATTCGAAATAACCATATCTAGTCCTGAATGTAGTCTTTGAAATATCATATGTTTTGATTATGAGTTGGAGATAACCTGATCTCATATCAATCTTAGAGAATAAGCTCGCACAAACCAACTGGTCCAACAAATCATCAATTCAAGGAAGAGGGTAATTATTCTTAACAGTAATCTTATTCAACTCCCGATAGTCAATGCACAATCTAAGACTGTCATCCTTTTTCTTGACGAATAACACTTGAGCACCCCACGGAGAAACACTGGGTCGTATGAAACCATTCTCCAGGAGCTCCTCAATATGCTTCTTAAGCTCAATCATCTCGTTGGGAGCCATATGTAACATCCTTACTTCCATACGTATTAAGGACCATTCAGCAGCATTTAGAACCACTTACAAGACCATGGAAGTCCATTAGCCAAATCTGGAATTTTATTCTCTCTCGGGTTACTGTTCATATGGTATTCCAGATTATGCAATGAAATTCAAAAAATCATAATTAATTCTAGAAAACTCAAAATGAAGTGGTTAAAAAAGCTACATGAAGATAACATCTTAAAATTTAAGGGAAAAATAATTTCCAGACCAAATGATTCGCCAATTGATACAGTTTATTCGTTGAAGTTTACTGTTCATTTGGTCAAAAACTCTGGAAACAGATTCTGGTCCCTTACTTTGGAAATTCATTTCTCTTGATATACACATCCAAATGAAACGTTCCACATATGCATTTAAATCTCTGTATGTAAGCTACATGCTCATAAAATTTTGTGAACTAATTCCTTCATTTGCTAGGTCAAACTGAAGACACAACAAAACTGCTTTAGGACCTACGTTTTTACCATTTCAGTTTCTTTTCTTTCATTTCCAATAATTGTTTTAGCATGCTCAAGCCATCAAATAAGCTTCTTAACATTCATATACATCATGTACATATGCCATAAGTATTATAATAGTTTCATCACATAAATACACACCTTACATGGCATTTACATACATGGATAATTCATAGCCTATGCTAGAATCTTAATACTTCACTTTCCTTCTTCCATGCTTTAGCTCTTCTCCATGTATACATTTTCCTTCATGCTTGACCTAAATTGGTTGGTTATGGAAGAGTGAGATTCTAGAGAATCTCAGTAGCAGACATTACCACTTAAATATGCAAGATGGATGCTAATGCATGATATGTAATTTCATTAACTTTCTTTGATTAGTGACATGTCATCATGCTATATACTTTTACATAAAGTGCATGGCCATGGAAACATGTTATTCACAATACATTCAACATCATTTATCATGTCACAACATCATTCAAATAACATATACATGTCAACACATAAGCATACCACATAAAGCACATAAAGAGATAAGTTCACTACCTTGCACTTAAGCTTTTCTCTTGACCTTTAGCCCTTGCTCCCTAGCTTTCCAACCATGAAGCATTTATGTCCATCACTTCCCAACATCTTCTTGTATGTTTCATGGTCCTAAACATATTCATATTCATCACATAACTCATTAGGACTCATGAATTCCAACCATGTTCAAGACTAACTTTGTTACCCTCTTTACATAACTTTCCCTAATCTTCACTAATCCACTTGGCTCTTGAATCAATTGATGTCTTGACTTTACCCTACGTAATTTCATCTTTTGAACTCATTTATGAGCTTAGAATCATGAAATTCCAGCTCCTTCATGGCCTGCTGTATAGAACTGAACATAAGCATACAATTCTTTCAAAAATTTTCATTTTGATTCTAATGCTTCCCATACTTGTTTCTCCACTTTACCCCACACAACTTTTCATTTTAAAACCATTGGAACCATCAAAATCATGAAATTCCAATCACTGTTCATGCGAGTGAACAGTAACTGTAAGGAATCTCAAAGACTACAACCTTGAGATTTTAATGTTTCCAAGGTTCAAAACCTTTCCAATCCTACACAAAATCATCATACAAACTCAATGGAAGCATTAAATCATTGAAATTCAATTTCCTTCCCTCATGAACAGTGCAGCCTGAACAGGGCATACCATGGCAAAGTCAAGAATATCAATTTGATTCAACAACCAACCACTTAACTAGCTTGTTTAAGCTTCAATCATATGGTTCTAACTTTAATTTCTTCTTTCCCCTTTCCTTTAAGGTTTTTGGGCAGCACCACCCCTTAGAGAAAACTCAACTTTTCTCCCATCAAAACCCTAAGTTCAAGCTCCCAAATCAAAGGAAAATAAGCTAGGAGAGATTGCTTACCTTTAATCTCTAGCTTGCTTGAACTTTGGAACCTTGAATCTTCTTTATCTTGGCTTGAGTTTTCATTTTTCAAGAGTTTCCCCAAGGGTCCATGAAGCTACGGTTTTCTGCAGAATGAGGGGGTATTTATAGCCAAAATCCAAGAAAAATGAATGGCCAAGATTGATTTGGTTATTATTTGATCTAAAGGCCCATATTTGATCTTGGATTTAACTTTTTCATAAAATAATAATTATGACATCATGTGGGACAGCTCATGGGACACCTAATAGGGTTAGGTGGCGTGCTGCCCATGCAAGGAACCTTCTGGAGAAATTCCAGTCCCATCCGGTACCGATCAGTGCAGTTTCACAACAACCGGACTGTGTTCTGTTCCTAATTTTTTATAATATACCAGGATATGTATTCTATCCTGAAAATTAATGTCTAGGCTTCTCATACCATTGAAAATGTTAGACTGAGTATTTATCTGCCATCCATCCTTTAGAAATGACCAAAATACCCTTGGTGTCCTTTCTTGCACTGTACTGACCCTAAGGGCATAATTGTCATTTCACCCCTCTTTGTACTGCCTCAGGGCATATATTGGCTCAAATAATCATATTTATACCATGTGTCACATTTTTAGCCTGTCCCAGATGACCAAAATGCCCTTCATCCATCTCTGGTACAATCTGGGCATCCAGGGGTATTTTCGTAATTTCGCACTTTTTCTGACACTGGCCCCTTCTACTGATAGACTGGTACCCTGGGTTTTGGGCCTTCCTTGGCATCATTATGGGCCTATATATGAGGTCATCTGATCTCATTCTATCCAGGTTTACATACCGATATGTTCCATTATCGGATCACGGGTGTTAACAAACTCCCGTCAAAATTCACTGATATGTGAATAACTTTTTATATAGAACTTCTTCTGGAGTTCTGTCAGATCCAGGACATCTGACACTGTAGGGCACAATTTCCTGTAATTTGTCCACTTATATCTGAAGTCCATGAAATCTGATAAAATTTCAGATAACTGTTAGACTATCAGATAATTTTCTGTTATCTGGAGTCCTAATAAAATTTCTGTATCATGCCAGATTAACCAGCATGACTTCCTCTATTTACTGATGGATTGTGGGACTGAAATACTTACAGGCATTTCTAAGCCTTTTCTGGCTGAACTTTTCCATAATTACATTTATGTCCCTGACTTTTTGCTTAATTACATTTATATCCCTAACTTTTTGCATATTTACATTTAGGTCCCTAAACTTTTAGAAATTATCACTTTTGGCCCAACATTTATTTCTACTTTAACTTTTAGCCTTTAACCTTTTCCAATTTGCGTTTAGGTCATTCTCTTTCTTTAAGACTTATCTAACCTTTATTATTTCGTCTGATCTTTGTCATAATCCTTTCTAAGCATATTTCCACTATTAGTACTATACAGATAGGGAAAAATTAGGATATGACACCATACGATATGGGGCTTTAGATACTAGTCCAGCTCCAGGTGCAATATCAATGGCAAACTCCACTTCTCGTTCTAGAGGCAATCCTTGAATCTCCTTTGGAAAGACTTCAGGAAAATCTTTGACCACTAGAATTGATTCAATTCCTTCTTCTAATTCTACTTGAACATAAAAGAAAACCATATATCCTTGACATCCCTTCCGTAGACATTTATCTTCCTGACCCTCCATCTGGAAATTTAGATTCACTTCTAGATTAACATTTGTAGCTTATAGACAAAGAAGTATAGTTTTGTTCTTACAATCCAGTATTACATTGTTGGTAGATAACCAATTCAATCCAATTATGGCATCAATTTCATGAAAGGGCATACATATTAGGTCATGAGTATTGCAACAATATTCATATCGAATGCCACTATTTAGGAAGACATCTTATGTAACTACTTTAGCATTTGTAGGGGTTGTGACACATATAGCATAATGTAGCTTGCTAATTGTATGGCCTAAACGTTTAGCACATTCATAAGAAACAAAGGAATGACTTGCACCTAAATCAAACATAGCATGATTATTGAGATAGATGATACCTTAGATCATCTCGAGTGACCTTTGCGCCTCTTCCCTTGTTATTACAAACACTCACCCTTGAGTGCGAGGCCTTTGATCATCAGCTTCCTGAGGGCAATTCTTGGAGAAAAGTCCAGGTTTCCCATATGTATAACAGACATTCTGCCCCATCAAGCACAATCTGTCTCCATGGTTCTTCCTACATTTATCGCATACTCTAGACCTCTGGTCTCTATTATTTGCATTGCCTCTAAAATTTCCTCTGTTAGGCTTCTTGTTTTGCTGCCACTGTCTTTTCATTTTCCTGTTATAGCCACTACCACTGGCTGCATTTCTGTTCTGGTTAGTTCTTTCAAGAGCAGCAGTCTCTCTACTCACAGGTCTCATTAGCATCTAGTGATTCATGCTATTTTCAATGATCCTGTAAGCCTCTACTACTTTATTGAACTGATGGTACTATTAAAGAGTCATCTTATCTTTCAGAGTAGCGTTCAATCCCCTAATCATCCTCTCCATCATCTAAAACATCATCCTTTTCTTATGTCTTAGGGACCAAACGGTAGCATCTGGAACCACTTTTAAGGCTATTGAAGTCCAATTACTCAATCTGGAATTTTACTCTTAGCGAGTATTGTTCACTGTGTAAATTCTAGAGGAGTGACCTAACTTCAAAAAATCATAATAATTCTAGAAAACTCAAAACGAAGTGGTTCAAATTGCTACACAAAGCCAACTTAATGCTCTTTTAGGGGAAAAATAACTCGTTGACCACGCCTTGACCAGGTCAACATCAGCAATAATATGAAGTTTACTGTTCATCCTATGTCTTTCCCTGATTCCAGCATTTTGGTCCCAACATTTGCACTATCCAATCCCCAACTTCTCTCCATGATTCTTCATTCCTCTTCTAACATACCTGTGGGATTGGGATTACATGGAAGGGGATGAGATTTCTTGAGAAATCTCAGTAGTAAATAGTACTAAACAATGCATGTATTAATGTACATACTTGTGCTTGCTTGTGAAAGTGTTAATATTGTATAATGTGCGTGCTTCCATGTAACATATGAAATACAATTGGCAAAAGTAATCATAGCAACAGAGCTTCATACATAAGCACATGTACAACACAATTCAACAGAGCCATAGCACATCAAGCATAGCATTCAATACACACAAGTTTAGGATAAGTTCACTACCTGGCGTGTAGCCTTTCCTTCCAGCTCCTAGCCTTGTCTCTAAGGCCCCTTCTTTTCATCATTCAGAGTCTATACATAGCATAATAATACCTTTATTATTATCCAGTATAGCTCTACTTACCTCATACTTAACTAGGGGTAATATCATTACTCTAACATTCCCCTAACTTTCTCTCTCTTTAGCTACCTTTATTAAAAGAGATATTTCTCTATTCTAACCACTAAGAGCAATCCTCTACTTTATTAGAGCAGGGACTAGATAACTTACTTACCTTATCCTAAGCTCTACTCAGTCCCAAAGCTCCTTGGACTGCTTCTGGCTCCGCCAGAACTCCTTCCTTTCTTTCTCTTCATTTCTTTCTTTCTCTCTTTCTCTTATTTTGCCCTGCTTAGTGTCATATCCTAATTTTTCTGTATCTGTATAGTACTAATAGTGGAAAGAGGTTTAGGAAGGATTATGACAAAGATCAGAAGAAATGATAAAGGTTAAATGAGTCTTGAAGGAAGAAAGGGACCTAAACGAAAATTGGAAAAGTTTAAAGGCCAAAAGTTAAAGTAGAAACAAAAGTTGGGCCAAAAGTTGTAATTTCCAAAAGTTTAGGGACCTAAATATAAATATCCAAAAAGTTAGGCACATAAATATAATTAAGAGAAAAGTTCAAGGGCAAAATTGTAATTATAGAAAGATCAGCCCAAAAAGGGTTATAACTGCCCAGAAGTATTTTAGTCCCATATTCCATCAGTAAATAGAGGAAGGTATGCTGGATAATCTGACATGATATAGAAATTTTATTAGGGCTTTAGACAGTAAATATTTATCTGATAGTCTAAAAGTTATCTGAAATTTTATCAGATTTCATGGACTTCAGATATAAGTGGGCAAATTACAGAAAAGTGTGCCCTACAGTGTCAGATGTCCTGGATCTGACAGAACTCTAGAAGAAGTTCTGTATAAAAAGTTATTCATATATCAGTGAATTTTGATGGGAGTTTGTTAACACATGTGATCCGATAATGGAACTTATCGGTATGTAAGCTTAGATAGAATGAGATCAGATGACCTCATATATAGGCCCATAATGATGCCAAGGAAGGCCCAAAACCCAGGGTACCAGTTTATCAGTAGAAGGGGCCAGTGCCCAAAAAAAGTGTGAAATTACAAAAATGCCCCTGGATGCCCAGATTATACCAGGGATAGATAAAGGGCATTTTGGTCATTCTGGACAGGCCAAAAACGTGGTACATGGTATACATATAATTAGTTGATCCAATATATGCCCTGAGGCAGTACAAGAAGGGGTGAAATGACAATTATGCCCTTAGGGTCAATATAGTGCAAGAAAGGACACCAAGGGTATTTTGGTCATTTTCCAAGGGATCTATAATTAAGTTGTGGCCAGTACAAGTATGTAAATGGTGTGAGAAGCCTAGACATTGATTTCCAGGATAGAATACAGATCCTGGTATATTATAAAAAATTAGGAATAGAAAACAGTCCGGTTGCTGTGAAACTTCACCGATCGGTACTGGATTGGACTGGAATTTCTCCAGAAGGTTCCTTACACTATTAGCACGCCACCTAACCCCTTGAGGTGTCCCTTGTTGGGTCCCACATGATGTCATAATTATTATTTTATGAAAATGTTAAATCCAAGATTTAATGTGGGCCTTTAGATCAAATAGTAACCAAATCAATCTTGGCCATTCATTTTTCTTGGATTTTGGCTATAAATACCCCCTCATTCTGCAGCAAACCGTAGCTTCATGGACCCTTGGGGAAACTCTTGCAAAATGAAAACTCAAGCTAAGATAAAAAAGATTCAAGGTTCTAAAGTTCAAGCAAGCTAGAGATTAAAGGTAAGCAATCTCTTATAGCTTATTTTCCTTTGATTTGGGAGCATGAACTTAGGGTTTTCATGGGGAAAAGTTGAATTTTCTCTAAGGGGAGGTGCTGTCCAAAATCCATAGATGAAAGGGGAAAGAAGAAATTAAAGTTAGAAACTTATGATTGATGCTTATACAAGCTAGTTAAGAGTTTGGTGGTTGAATCAAATTGATATTCTTGACTTTGCCATGGTGTGCCCTGTTCAGGCTGCACTGTTCATGAGGGAAGGAAATTGAATTTCAATGATTTAATGCTTCCATTGAGTTTGTATGATGATTTTGTGTAGGATTGGAAAGGTTTTGAACCTTGGAAACATTAAAATCTCAAGGTTGTAGTCTTTGAGATTCCTTACGGTTACTGTTTACTCACATGAACAGTGATTGGAATTTCATGATTTTGATGGTTCCAATGGTTTTAAAATGAAAAGTTGTGTGGGGTAAAGTGGAGAAACAAGTATGGGAAGTATTAGAATCAAAATGAGAATTTTTGAAAGAATTGTATGCTTATGTTCAGTTCTGTACAGCAGGCCATGAAGGAGCTAGAATTTCATGATTCTAAGCTCATAAATGAGTTCAAAAGATGAAATTACGTAGGGTAAAGTCAAGACATCAATTGATTCAAGAGCCAAGTGGATTAGTGAAGATTAGGGAAAGTTATGTAAAGAGGGTAACAAAGTTAGTCTTGAACATGGTTGGAATTCATGAGTCCTAATGAGTTATGTGATGAATATGAATATGTTTAGGACCATGAAACATACAAGAAGATGTTGGGAAGTGATGGACATAAATGCTTCATGGTTGGAAAGCTAGGGAGCAAGGGCTAAAGGTCAAGAGAAAAGCTTAAGTGCAAGGTAGTGAACTTATCTCTTTATGTGCTTTATGTGGTATGCTTATGTGTTGACATGTATATGTTATTTGAATGATGTTGTGACATGATAAATGATGTTGAATGTATTGTGAATAACATATTTCCATGGCCATGCACTTTATGTAAAAGTATATAGCATGATGACATGTCACTAATCAAAGAAAGTTTAATGAAATTACATATCATGCATTAGCATCCATCTTGCATATTTAAGTGGTAATGTTTGCTACTGAGATTCCCTAGAATCTCACTCTCCCATAACCAACCAATTTAGGTCAAGCATGAAGAAAAGGTATGCATGGAGAAGAGCTAAAGAATGGAAGAAAGGAAGTGAAGTATTGAGATTTTAGCATATACTATAAATTGTCCATGTATGTAAATGCCATGTAAGGTGTCCATTTATGTGATGAAACTATTGTAATACTTATGGCATATGTACATGATGTATATGAATGTTAAGGAGCTTATGTGATGGCTTGTGCATGCTGAAACAATCATTGGAAATGAAAGAAAAGAAACTGAAATGGTAAAAACGTAGGTCCTTAAGCAGTTGTGTTGTGGCTTCAGTCTGACCTAGCAAATGAAGGAATTATTTCAAGAAATTTTATGAGCATGTAGTACACATCCAGATATTTAAGTGCATAGGTAGAACGTTTCATTTGGATGTGTATATCAAGAGAAATGAATTTCCAAAGTAAGGGACAAGAATCTGTTTCCAAAGTTTTTGACCAAATGAACAGTAAACTTCAACGAATAAACTGTATCAATTGGCTAATCATTTGGTCTAGAAATTATTTTTCCCTTAAATTTAAAGATGTTATATTCATGTATCTTTTTGAACCACTTCATTTTGAGTTTTCTAGAATTAATTATGATTTTTTGAAGTTCATTGCATAATCTGGAATACCATATGAACAGTAACCCGAGAAAGAGTAAAATTCCAGATTTGGCTACTGAATGGTCCCTAAAACATATAAAAGTAAGGATGTTATACTTGGCCGTGGTAATGAAGTGAGGGGGAAGGGTCTATTTATAGGTGAGTGGAGGTGAAATGAATAGCTCAGATTGAATCGTGATGAATGGCCCAGATTGCTTAGCTTCCTTAAGAAACTTTGCCTGCATCATCACGATGATATCACCCTCCTTGATGACTCACCATTATGATATCATCCAAGGACACCTCAAGGGACACCTCAGGGAGTATGTGGCACAATGGTGGGGCCCTTAGGATACCTCACCAGCTGACTCAACCTCTCCAGAGAATTCCAGGGCCTTTTCCTGGAATGAGCGGTTGAGATTGTGCCATGTGTCCTTTTTACTTTTTCCCCTTTTTCTAATCTCATGACATGTGTCCTTAACTTTTCTTCTTTTCCTGTAAGCATGCCATGTGTCACCTTGTGGGTCCCATGAGGACACCTTTCATGCTACCTCATAGTCTACAGTCACATCTGATCACTTTTTCCAGTTCTATCCTTAACCAGGTAATCTTACTTTATGAAAAAGCACTAAAATATTATTTTAATACCTCTTTAACTCCATAATCCTTGGGCCTACGTTTTTGGGCTCTTGGATTGCTATCTTGGGTTTCTAACTAAGCCCAAGTACTCTGGTGGCTCAGTTCCCAAGAAACAACTCTTAGTTTTCAATTATGCCCACAGGGACTTTCACTATTTCCCCTTAACTTTCACTTTCTTGCAGTTTAGTCCCTGAACATTATTTGTATACTTCTGAGACTCCTGCACAATAGGGCTTAGTAACCTATTTTTTTTAGGCTACAAACTAAGCTTATAGACCTAAAAATTGGGATATAACATCATCCACCGTTCATCATCCACCTATCGTAGGTAAGTAGAATACTGAGAAAGACGGATAAAATTTGCCAAGTATTCGTCAAAAGATTCTTTTTCTCCTTATCTCAGCACAAGGAATTCTACTTCCCGTTCATCTCGTACAGACTGGGGGAAATACTTCTCATAAAACTGCTCAAGAAAAACTTCCCAAGTAATAGGAATATGTCTAGCTTGTAACACCAGCTCGGTATTCTTCAACCATATATCAGCATCCTTTTCTAGCTAGTAGATTCCCATAAGTGCTTTACTCTCAGAAGGATAACCCAACACTTTGAAAATATTTTCCATTATGATAATACAGTCCTCCACTTTTTGTACATTGAACGTCCCCTCAAATATCTGAGGACTATGCTTACAGAATTTTGCCATCCACTGTTGAATACCAGCGAAATCCACTATCTATCTTGATGGCTCTATTGTCTGTTGAACCATCTATGGTTCTGTATTAGCGATACTAGCAGATTCTGGTTACCATAGGTTCTCTACCGCTTTTACTACAACTGCTAATATGACAGCATCCCTTTCCTATTTGTTCCTTGCTTGAGTGGCTCTTACTTCTTCAATTAACTTCTGTTATTGTTCCAGTCATTCTAGAATCAACTTGTTAATGCCTCTGGCATTTTAGGGTTCACCCAAAGAACTAATTGTTCTTGTTCTTGCCATTTTGTTCTACTATTGTAATAGGAAAGGAATATCATAACTAACATAATTTATATTCTATTCAAAACATAGCATGCAACAAGTTTAACAGCATTACATAAACTTATCATAACATACATACACAATATCATCACTAGTCATGAGTACATAAATTACAGCCGTGTTCATAGATACAACTATTAAACTATGCTTTCTCATAATGGATCCTAATAAATTCCACTACCATTTAGATCCAATCATGGATATCCTCAAAGGGTTCCTCTTCAAAGTACTGATCTAAATCTTCTCTCCATATTGCTGTAAGAGGCAAAATATCGTCCATGATATTAATCCAATCAGTGAGGGTAAGTGTATCTGGATCATATACGTGATAGACTTCTCACACTCTAGTTATGAAATCCATCTAAGTTCTGTAATCTTGGTCTACTTCTCTAACCAATATTCTTCTCAAGTCATACAGCTGCCCAGCTAATTCCACCACTTTCTTGAACCGATCCTCTGTCATATTCTTTCCTAGTACTAACTCTATAACATAGGTAGGATCAAGGTATATTTCTACTACTGGCTTCTTTGTTCCACTGGGACCAGGAATATCTGTAGAGTTTGGTCTGTGACTAGGTCCAGGTATGTCTAGGTACAGGTTCTACAGTTCCCATAACATAGGAGTACCCCTCCTCAACCTGATCTTCCTAAGAATCTTCCATCTCTATATCATTCATCTTATCTATATCTCCCTCTCCATTAGGGTTAGCTGCCTCAGGAAGTACCACATTAATAGGTGGGGCTGGAATAGGTTCCTCATCTGATAACTCATCTATCACATTTGATCCAACTGAAGAACTATCAAGCCTGTCCAGTTCTGATTCACTACTAGAATCATGGATTTGGATTACTAGAGGCAGTCCAAATTCTGCATCATATACCAAAGCCTCTACTACTTCTAGGTTCAGTCCTGACCTATCTGAACTAAATACCTCATGCATCGGGTCTCCCTAATTTACTGTAGTCTCTGAAGTCCTAGTCAGTCATCTTTACTCTGCAATAACCAACTTTGTGTCAGTTATGCAGATGTTTACTTATGTATCAATTTACAAATAATCTATTCAGAGCATTTCCTAAGCCATAATCATTTGCTCTGATACTAAAATGTCACATCCTTACTTTTATCCTCAATTATACTCCATTAGAAGTGATTGAAACCAATTACATGATTATTTGCTTTGAAAACATCTATTTCCAAAAGAATTGCTCTCGGGTACTGTTCACTTTTACTGTTCATTTAGTAATTCTAGAACATGTACCCTACTTTGAAAATTCATAATTAATTGTAGAAATATTGAAATAATGTGGTTCTAATTTCTAATGAAAGCTATTTCATAGATCCTTAAGGGAAAAATATGGAACTAAGGTTTTCTTGTCCACCTGAAATCAGTTTATTAGTTAAAAATCGCTGTTCATTTGGTAAAATCTGGAATTCCAGTTTCTTTATCTTAACTTCAAAAATTCATTTCTCTTTGGTTACTTATCCAAATGAACCGTGTTACCTATGGATTTGAATATCTAGACGTCCTCTTTAAGATCATAAAATTTCATAGAAAAATTCATTCATTTGATATAGAGAAAATCATCGTGTGAACGACGCTGCCTCTAAATTCTTACTTCATCTCAATTCCATATTTTAACTTCAACTTAGAAAAATTATAACAATTAAATTCTTAACTAATTGAGGCATTCTTGTTGTCCATTTAAATATCTATATCTTAACTATAATCATACCAAATTTTAGGTTAAAACTCATTGATTAAGGCATCCTAACCATCCTCACACCGTCACAGCCTCAAACCAAAAATACAGAGTCATACACCATTCATCCATACATGCTATCATATGCTTCCACAAGGTCAAGTAAGTATTGTAAATCATTATACAAACCCATCCATATATGCTTACCCTTTTTCCTTGTGAAGTCCTAGCACCTATAACATGTTTATGCATATGGAAGGAATGAGATTTCATGGAAATCCCAATAGCAAGTTACACAAACCATAATATCATGCATGATTACTTGGATGCTTAACATGTTATCATGATATGGGAGCTACTTCATATTGGTACATAAACAAACTCTAACATGCATATAGTCATGCCATAACTTGCAAGGAGTTGCAATCATTCATACTTCATCATCAACATGATGACACATTCTCATGCTTAACTAAACACCATAATCAACAAGCAAGCAAGCAATTAAACAAACATGAGTTATAGTTAGGTATCCTTGCTACCTCTTAGTTATCCTTGTCAAGGCCTTCTTGAGGTGCTTTCCTTCCTTCACAAATGTCAAAACCTAGCCATTACACAATAATATCAAGTTACAACTCAACTTGAACACAAAACCAAGACTAGGTTTTCACTAGCTCCCTTTCTTTCTCTACTTTATGTTTCTTACTTCCATCTTTCCAAAATAAATTCTTATGGCTCATTTCCACATATTCTTTCATGTATAATCCAATTATGAAATTATAATTTTTAAAATCAAAACACTTCAGTTGCTACAGTACCAAACCAAAGTGAAGCCCTAGATTCCCAAAAATTCATATTTTGATTCCAATGCTTCCAATACTTGTTCTCCTACTTTATCCCCACACAATTTTCTATTTTAAACTCATTGGAAGCATCAAAATCATAAAATTCCATCATATGAACAGTTTCACATATAGTACCAGCAAGAACACAAAACCCTAAATCCAAACATACTTGAATTCCCAAGCTTATACCACTTGATTCTAGCTTGTTTAAGATTATCTAAACTATCCATAACCTAAAACTCATATTTTAATCACACATGGGAAGCACTTCCAGAAGCAACAATAAGGGAAATATAGCATGAAAACCCCTTAAAACCATGAGTTAACTTGCAAGAACAAAGCTCAAGATCAAGGGAGATGATTACCTTGATTGTTACTTCACTTTGTGTGCTTCTTTCTTGGTTGAATGGAAATTTTGCAAGAGTTTCCCTATGGTTCACCGTGCATACCAAAACCATCTGAATAGGGGGTATTTATAGGGAAATTTGGGTTGAAATGGATGGCCAAGATCAATTTGTGCACTATTTGATCTAAGAGCTCACATTTAATCTTGAATTTAACTTTTTCCAAAAAGAATAATTATGACATCATAAGGGAAAGCTCATGGGACACCTCATAGGGGTATGTGGCATGATTCTCACGTAAGGAAGACTCTGAAAAAAATTCTAGTCCAATCCGGTACTGATCGAAGCAGTTTCACAACAATTGGACTGTGTTATGTTCCTAATTTTTTTATAATATACCAAGATATGAATTCTGTCCTAGAAATCAATGTCTAGGCTTATCATACCATTGAAAATATTAGAGTGAGTATTTATCTTCCAATCATTCCTTGAGAAATGACCAAAATACCCTTGGTGTCATTTCTTGCACTATATTGACCCTAAGGGCATAATTATCATTTCACCCCTCTTTGTACTACCTCAGGGCATATACTGGCTCAACTAATCATATTTATACTATGTGCCACATTTTTAGCCTATCCCAACTAAACAAAATGCCCTCTATCCATCACTGGTACAATGTGAGCATCCAGGGGTATTTTCGTAATTTCACACTTTTCCCAGACACTGGCCCCTTTTACTGATGAACTGGTACCCTGGGTTTTGGGCCCTCCTTGGTGTCATCATAGGCCCATATATTAGGCTATCTGAGTTCATTCTATTTAGGCTTATTTACTGATAAGTTCCATTATCGGATCACGGGTGGCTTCAAACTCCAGTCAAAATTCACTGTTATGGGAATAACTTTTTGTACAGGACTTCTTCTGGGGTTCTGTCAGATTCATAACATCTAACATGATAGGGAACACTTTCCTATAATTCCCTCACTTATATCTGATGTCCATGGAATCTGATAAAAATTCAGATAACTTGTAGACTGTTAGATAATTTTCTACTGTGTAGAGCCCTAATAAAATTTATACATCATGCCAGATTAACCAGCGTAACTTCCTCTATTTACTGATAGAATGTGAGACTGAAAAACTTCCGGGCAGTTATAACCCTTTCCAGGCTGATCTTTCTATAATTATAATTTTGCCATTGAACTTTTTACTTAATTACATTTAAGTCCCTTAAGTTTTGAAAATTATCACTTTTAGCCCAACTTTTATTTATACTTCAACTTTTTGCCTCCAACCTTTTCTAAATTGTGTTTTGGTCCCTAAAACTTCCTTAGTTCATAATCCCTTCCTTTCCTTTCTTAATCTGATACAGTTTGTGCCAAGATTCTCATATCTATTTCACATAAACTGTACAGTTACATCAGGTATAAAAATTAGGGATATGACAAACAGTATATAAGAGCTGGAATTTCGTGATTCTAAGATCATAAATATATTCAAAAGATGAAATTATATAGGGTAAAGTCAAGACATCAATTGACTCAAAGGCCAAGTCCATTAGTAAAGATTAAGGAAAGTTAATGTAGTTAAGTAAGCTCAATGTCTAAGAGAGCTAGTTTGCAATGAATGGATGGTAATGTTATGTTAGGAATTGATTTGTGTGCTCAAAAGAGGCAGCCACACATCAAGGAGAAGTAAGAAGGAAAAGGCAAAGATAAAGTAAAGGAAGGTTAAGCATGTGAGGTAGTAAACTTATCCTAAACTTGTATGTATCGAATGTTATGCTTAGTTGTGCTATGGCTATATTGAATTGTGTAGCATATGTGTTCATGATTGAATCTCTATTTCTATGATTACTTTGGCCAATTGTATTTTATATGTTACATGGAAGCATGCACATTACACAATGTTAACACTTTTACAAGCAAGCACAAGTATTTACATTAATGCATGTATTATTTAGTACCATTTGCTACTGAGATTTCCCCATAAATTTCACCCCTCCATGTAATCCCAACACCAAAAGGTTCAATAATGATGAAAAAGGATGAAAAAGCATGAAGAGAAGTTAGGGAATGGATAGTATAAATGTTACTTGAACAATTGTTACATGTAATGATGTTATATGACAAGTTTAAACAACAATGTTCATGATGTAAGCAAAAATAGTAAATGATGGAATAAATGTATAAAATTTTATAGACATTTATTTAACATGTCAAGCTTCATTTTGATACCAAGAACACCTTATTTCAATGTTTACAAAGAGAACAAATTTTCCAAAATTAGGGACCAGAATCTATTTTCAGAGTTTTTGACCAAATGAATAGTAAACTTTGATGATTAAATTGTATTTATTGACTAAGTATTTTGTCAGGAAATTATTTTTCCTTAAATTTCAAGTTGTTATCTTAACGTGGTTTTTTGAACCACATTTTTTTATTTTTTATAATTAATTATGATTTTCTGAAGTTCATCACTAAATCTGGAATACCATGTGAATGTAACTCGAGAAGAGTAAAAATCCTGATTTAGCTAATGGACTTCTAAGGTCTTATAAGTAGTTCTAAATGCTACTAATTGGTTCCTAAGACATACAAAAGTAAGGATGTTACATTTTGCTAACTAATTACATTTTGGTAGCCACAGTTGAAAAGATAAAGTGACTCCCCTATTCCCCATGTAAGAAAGAGTAATGAAGGGTTAAGTCTATACCCCTAGTAAGAGGGTAATATGATAGCCTAAGTTAGATGAATAGTTATTTTAGGTTCTTGAATACATTTTCAGATCCTGATCAGATAATGTGACAGATAATATGACAAAGGAAATAATGTTTTAAAGTTTACCTAGTTAATTGTTTAATTGCAGTGTTCGTATGATGAATGGTTGAGGAAATTATGTGATGATATGGCTTATGATGCCATAAGTTATGATGAGTAGTTGTATCTCCTTGTAGTTGTCATATGATGGCACGCATGTTAGAGAATACTTAAATGATTACATCTCCTTGTATATTATGTATGTTAGAGTATACTATGATAAATGAATACTCTCTTTTATAATACATGCAAGGTAGAGTATATATGATGAGAAAGTTATATTGTTCCCATACCATTTGACATGCAATTAGATAATTCAACTTGGTAATGATAAAGCAATAGAAAAGTTATAAACAAGATAGTTAGCCAATTAATCCCCAAAGTTTAGAATGAGAACCTAAGACAGATAATGATAGTCAGTTAGACAAAGAATGAGATTAGAGATGGATGCTAGTGGCAAACCTATAGACCTATGATTGAAGTACTTAGGACATCATTATGGATAAGATACATGAATGATGTGCCATGAATATGAAATGAAATGAGATACAGTTATGAAAGATGATGTAACTCTAAGAGGGAGCAGCGTCTATATAATAAAAATTAATGTTCTCACAATAGAGCTAGATTGCTCTTGCGATAAAGTAAGGTTGCTTTTGAAATAGAACCATGAGAATGGACAGTGCAACACATGTTAGAGCTATGTATACTAGATGAGATGTACAGATTATGACAGATATGTGCATGGTAGAGCCTATGTAGCTCTCTACAGTACTACTAAAATGTAACATACTTACTTTTGTATGTCTTATGGACTAATTAGTAGCATTTATAACCACTTACAAGGCCTTCAAAGTCCAGTAGCTAAATCTGAATTTTTTACTCTTATTGAATTACTGTTCATATGGTATTCCATATTCAACGATAGACTTCAGAAAATCATAATTAATTCTAGAAAAATTGAAATGATGTGGTTTAAAAATTCACATGAATATAACATCTTTAAATTTAAGGGAAAAATAATTTATCAACCAAATACTTAGTCAATTAATACACTTTAATCATCAAAGTTTACTGTTCATTTGGTCAAAAATTCTGAAAACAGATTCTGGTCCATGACTTTGGAAAATTTATTCTCTTTGTATAGATATTGAAATAAGGTGTTCTTGATGTCAAAATAAAGTTTCACATGTTAACTAAATATCTATAAAAGTCCATACATTTATTCTATCATTTACTATTTTTCCTTACATCATGAACATTGTCTTAAACTAATCTTTTGTGTCTTAGTACTTTGTACTATCTGACTTAATCACACTTTATACTAATCCTCTAGCTAATAAACTTTAGTGAGTTTGATACCTTCATTCTTGCCATTAGGTCTCTGTGCATGCTAGTTGTGACTTATATCCTCTGTGAACTTTGGTCATAACCATCTTAATCTACTAGTCATGACTTGGCAGCTCTGTGCCCTTCAGTCGCGTCCAAAGGTCTTCTCATGTTGTGACCTGAACTGCTCTATGCACATTAGTCACGTCCTATGACCTGACTCATTACGACCTAATAGTTCTACAACTTCCCATCATGACCAATGGTCTTTACTCGTCGTGACCAAAATATTGCGACTTGGACATAGTTTTCTTAAACATTCTCTTCTAATGTTCTTTGTCAAGTCTTATACAGATAGAGAAAATTTAGGATATAACATTTCTATCCCCCTTAAAATAAATTTTGTCCTCAAAATTTACTTAGCACTTTTATCAAACTGATTAATAATTAACTATTCTATGAGAAAGAATATGTTAGGGCTTAGCGCCATAAGAAAAGTTAAGAAGAACTAGAAAATTCAAGAAAATATTATGAAATGTAAGGGACATACTATTTTAGGCCGTCTACATGATCTACTACCTTCATGGGCTTAACTCCTGAGAAAGTTCCCCAAAACGTATTTATGGGTGTTTTAATCCACTGTAAATTCTATAATAAATTCTACATAACTCCTTTTTGAGTTATGTTAATTTCATAAATTCTTATATTAATTATAAGAATTTACTGCCAAATTTTATCTGATTATGAGGTCCAGAGTATATTGTATTAATTTTTCTTTCTTCAGAAATTCATATCAATCTTTCGGGACCTAAATCAAAATTATGTGTTACATGAAACTGATTAAAATAATTTTCTCTATAATTACCATATTTCATAACTTTACTCTATCTAATACTCCAGAAAGCTACATAGGTTATACCATGCATATATCTGTCATAATCTGTACATTTTATCTAGTAGGCATAGCTCTAACATGAGCTATACTGACAATTCTCATGGCTCTTTTCAAAAGCAATCTTACTCTATCACAAGAGTAATCTAGCTTTATGTTAGAACTTGAATTTTTATTACATAGACGTTGTTCCCTCTTAAAGCTGCATCATCTTTCATAAATGCGTCTCATTTCACTTCATATTCATGGCATATCATTCATATATCTTATCCCTACTAAAGGGACATGTCCTGAGTACCATAATCACATGCCAATAGGTTTGCTACTAACATTCATCTCTATTCTTGTTCTCTGCCCAACTGACTATTATTGTCTGATCGTAAATTCTCATTCTATTCTTTGGGAATTAACTAGCTAACTATCTCGTTTATCACTTTTCTATTGCTTTAACATTACCAAGTTAAATTATCTAATTGCATGTCATATGGTATAGGGGCAACATAATTTTCTCATAACTTTCTTATCATATATACTTTATCCTGCATGTAATGCAAAAGGAGAGTATTCATTTATTATAGTATACTCTAATAAATTATTCAAGTTCATCCAGATAAATAATGAGAGTCGAATGACTGAGAAGTTAGTTCACAAATTAAATTCTATGTTGTAAATAAAGAATTTTTCTCAGGTAATAGTAGAAATTCAACAGAGCGATAGATGTATGCAAAATTATAAATAGAAGTGTATGATGTATAAAGAGAGGAAGGTAGCCACAAATTCAAAGATAAAGAGACTCCCAATTTAAGAAAGAGTAATAAGCAATTAAAGTAATGAAGGGTTCAGTAAGAGTAATGAGCAATTAAAGTAATGAAGGGTTTAGTCTATTCCCTAGTAAGAGGGTAATGTGGTAGCCTAAATTAAATGAGTAGTTATTCAGGTTCATGAATAAATGGTCAGGATCTGACAGATAATATGACAGAGGAAAGAATATTTTAAAGTTTACCTAGTTGATTTTTTAATTGTAGTATGCGTATGATGGATGGTTGAGCAAATTATGTGATGATGATATGGCTTATGTTTCCATAAGTGATAATGAATAGTTATATCTCCTTGCAATTGTCATACGATGACACATATGTTAGAGTATGCTTAAATGATTGCATCAACTTACATATTATGCATGTTAGAGTATGCTATGATGAATGAATACCCTCCTTCATAGTACATGCAGGGTAGAGTATATATTATGAGAAAGTTATGTTACTCCACACAATATAACATGCAATTAGATACTTTAATTTGGTAAGGATAAAGCAATAGAAAAGCAATAAATAAGATTAGAGATTAATATTAGCAGTAAATCTATAGACATATGATTGAAGTACTTAAGATATATCCCTTCAGTATGGATAAGATACATGAATGATGTACCATGAACATGAAATAAAATTATATATAGTTATGAAAGATGATACACCTCTCAGAGGTAGCAGCATCTATGTAATAAAAGTTAATGTTCTTGCAATAGAGCTAGATTGCATTTACGATAGAGTCAGACTGCTCTTAGAATATAGCCAAGAGAATAGCCAATATAGCTCATGTTAGAGCCATGTCAACTAGAAAAGATATACAAATTATGATAAATATATGTATGGTAGAGCTTGTGTAGCTCTCTGCAATATTAGATATAGTAGAGTTATGAAAGATGGGAATGATATGAGAAATTCCTGAGTAATAGAGGAAATGAGTAAAGTCTTAACAGATAATATTGGCTTCTATGATCATTCTTGGGAAATTATCTGTTGAGTTAACAACTAATCAGAAGTGGCTAACCTTATAACTTAGTCTGTTGGTTTAGGTCTTCTAGAGATAAGAATACATTATAACAGAATTATAGTAGATTATGGAAGATTGCAATTAGATCCTAGCATGGCTCATAAAGAATAGAATTTTGGGGTCACAGTTAGATCCTAAAGAGGTTTACGGTTGATTGTAGTAGATCTTAAGGGTTGTAGTAGACCTAGCATAAAGTAAGAAGATGAATGAGCCATAAGTGCAATATTTCTTTGGAAGGATGAATTACCAAGGACAAGCTTAAAGTAGGGAAGCATCACAAGTTGCTTAACTCATAACAGAGAGAGTACCCCTAATATTACTTTCAGATTGCCTTATTATTTTGGTAGACTGAACTTATATTCTTCTTACACAAAAAAGGAATTAAGTTATTAGAGTTAAAGTTTTTAGTCATGAGTAACATATATTTATAAGGCTGTAGATAATATGCCTAAGGAAGAGAAGAAAAGAATAGATCATGAGATATGGAAAGGGGTCAAATAAGAATAAAGAGATCCCTAAGATGAGCTTATAGATAATAAGATTAAGAGACAAATAGATCATCTAGATGAAGATAAAGAGATTAGAAGGCCATATAGACCCAAGAGAGACAGAATGAGAAGGGTCTAAGATAGTAAAGTACTAGGGTTAGAGACTGTTAGCACCAATTCTTTAGATTTTTATCGACATTTTTTAGTTAAGCGTGCTCAAGCAAGAGTAAGCCAATGATGGGTGACCCACTAGGAAGTGATAAGAAAGGGTGTAAATGCTACAAAAGTTCGGCATAGATGCACAAAGTTATGTAAATGATAAGAGTTATGAAAAGTTAGAAAGGGTTATGAATAGTAAGTGACTAGAACTTTTATATCAAGTCCAAAAAGAGTGGATTTGAAACAAAATTTTTAGAAAATTTTTTCTCGAAAGCTAGTAAAGTTGTGAATTAAAGAGAATGTTATACTTATAGTACCTCGAGATATGTCATGAGAAGGTAAGAAGCATGTAATGAGATACACTATGAGAAACATATAATGAGATACACGATGAGAAATATATATTGAGAAGTAAAATACAAAGTGGCTTTATAGCTAATTTTCTAGATAGATAGAGAGGCTCCTTTTTGGTAGGGATAAGATATTTTAATGTTGTTATATATGAAATAGCATATAAGAGATTTCACTCTTTGCATGAAATGCCAGGCATTATGTTATGTTTGTAAGATATGCTAAAACTCCAAATGTTACAACAATGTAAGCTCTATGTGAAATAGCTATGAAAGCTCTAAGTGTTAGAGTTGTACATATTAAGGAAAGGAATGCTTGAGCTCTGATGTTAAAGCTTGCATTCATGAGCAGGTGTATATTCCTGCAACATGTTGGCTAGGCATTATGCATGCTAGAGTATGTGCTCCTATATGCTTTTACTTAGCGATAAAGTAAAGAAAGACTAATTACATAGGTCCTCTCTCTGTACTGTGCTAAATTAGTAAAGACGATAAGAGCAATTAGAAGGGTGATAGACATCCTAAGAACATGCGTACAATGATATGAAAACAAAAGTTGAAGCTTTACGGATGTTAAGAAAATCTGCTAGATACTCAGATAAGTAATAAGAGATGTACAATAAAAGTATGATGAGTAGTTGATATGATAAAACCTCCATAATACAATAGTATTCGAGAGAGTTTAATATGGAAAAAATGGATACTACTCACAAGTCTACTATAATGAGACGTCCATTGCAAATAGATGCATAACAAGTAAGCAAGTAACAAAATGTAGAGCTCAACTCTGATTGAGTTGATTCATAAAAGAAGAGTAATGACAGTAAAGATATGAAGATCTGCAGATATGAAAAGTACTCCGCTAAGATGTCAAAATAGAAGATAAGAGATAGATACCACAATACTTAGTCATAAAGCAGAAAATGATATCTATCCAAGATAGTTGACTAAGGTGCTAAGTAAATTTTGAGGATAAAATTTATTTTAAGGGGGATAGAAATATCATATCCTAATTTTTTCCTATCTGTATAAGACTAATAGAGGAAAGATGTTTGGAAAAGATTGTGAGAATGAATAGAGAGGAAAAATAATGATTAGTTAAAGGTATAAAGAAGAGGGACTAAACTAAAAAGTTTAAAAGTTCTGTGGTGCAAAAATGAAAGTAGACATAAACTCTGGGCCATTAAGGTAATTATGAAAAGTTGAGGGCCTAAAGTGTAATTTTCAAAAGTTCAGGGGCAAAATGGTAATTATTGAAAGTTGAGCCAGAAAAGACCCAAAAAAGCCGACAGTCAGTTTAGTCGCAAATTTTCCCAATAAATAGAGAAAATTATTCTGATCAGTTTAACGCAACACATAATTTTGATTTCAGGTCCCGAAAAATTTATATGAATTTCTAAAGAAAGGAAAATTAATACAGTATCTTCTGGACCTCAAAATTAGATAACATTTTGTAGTAAACTCTTATAATTAATATAAGAATTTATGAAACTAATTGAGCTCAAAAAGGAGTACTGTAGAATTTATTATGAAATTTATAGTGTATTAAAACACCCGATAAATACGTTTCAAGGGAATTTCTCAGGAGTTGAGCCCATTAAGGTAGTGGACCATGTAGAAGGTCCAAAATGGAATTTTATAGGCCCAATAATATTTTTAGATAAGTATGTGGGCTAGGACTAACAAAGTCCCAGAAAAATACAAAATTTTGAAAATGCCACTAGGTACGCCATTGTGTTGTGTCATTGAGTCAGAGATAGAAGAAGGGCATTTTTGTCATTTGGACAGAATCAAACACATCAAGGCAAATATAGGGATGAATAATCGGAGTTATTACATACCCTTATAAGATACAAAGAGGTGTGCAATAACAATTATGCGTAATATAGTGCAAGATAGTGGACTAAGGGTATTTCAGTCATTTGGTAAGGGATCTGTAATTAAGTTTAGACCAAGTACAATAATGTCAATGGTAGAAAGAATTCAGATAATGGATTTAAGGTCAGAAAACATATGGTGGAATCTCAGAAAATTATGAAACTTTGCAGGGAATTCATTTTATATTAGAATGAATTTCTAAAAATGTTAGAACCATTAAAAGAGGTGTATAACATTTATTTCAAGATTAGGTAATTTAAGGAATCAGTATAAAGAAAGTACCTTGGCATTTGTGCCAATTAGCAATTGGACCTAACAAAGGCCCAAGATTTCATCCTAGGGCAGTCCAATAAGTCCCAAAAGTTATCTTAGAGCCCAAGTCTAATAATGAATAATTTTTAAATTTTTGAAAAAGACAAGAAAAAGGAATAAAGTAAGAATTAGGGTTTGCACATAGTGGGACCCACAAGACTTCACACATTGTGCACAAGGCAAGAGGAAGAGAAGATTTTTGTCATGTGATCTTATCTCAAATTGGCTTAGTAGGCAAGTTTGATGTAAGGCAATTATGAGCCATTAGATCAAATATTGCACAAAGTGATCTTGGCTATTCATTTTCCATGGAATGTTTCTATAAATATCCCTATATTTTCTGCTCAAAACCATGGCCTTGGAACCCTTGGGGAGGTGCTGCCCAATTGCAAACTCAAACCAAGACAAAGAAGATTTAAGGCACTAAAGTTCAAGCTATCTAGGGATTAGTAACCTATCTATCCTAGCTTATTTTTCTTTAATTTTGAGGCTTGAACTTAGGATTTTGGTAGAAGAAAGTTCAACTTTACCTAGGGTATATATGCTATTCACAACCCTAGAGGAAAGGAGAAAGAAGCAATTAAAGTTATAGTTATATGATTGATGCTTGAACAAGCTAGTTAGATGATCGGTTATTGAATCAAGTTGATATACTTGATATTGTCATAATTGAGACCATTTGGTCTGCACTATTTATGATAGAAGGAGATAGAATTTCAATGATCTAATGCTTCTATTGAATTTATATGATGCTTTTGTGTAGGATGGGATAAGTTTTGAACATTGGAAGCATTGAAATTTAAAGCTATTTTGAAATTCTTCTATATTACTATTCACTCACATGAACTGTGATTGAAATTTCATGATTTTGATGTTTCCAATGGTTTTAAAATGAAAATTTGTGTTGGATAAAGTAAATAAACAAGTATTGGAAGCATTGGAATTAAAATGAGAATTTTTGAAAGAATTGTGTATGTTTTGTAAATCTATCCAGAACAGAGCATAGGAGCTAGAATTTCATGATTCTAAGCTCTTAAATGTATTCAAAAGATGAAATTGTATAGGGTAAAGTCAAAACATCAATTAGTTTAAAGGCCAAGTTAATTAGTAAAGATTAAGGAATGTTAATGTAGTTAAGTGAGCTCAATGTTCAAGAGACTTAGATTGTAATGAATGGATGGTAATGCTATATTAGGATTTGATTGTGGACTCAAAAGAGGCAGCCACACGTAAAGGAGAAGTAAGAAGAAAAAGGCAAGGTTAAAGTGAAAGAAGTTAATCATGTGAGGTAGTAAACTTATCATAAACTTGGATGCATTGAATGTTACGATGAGTTGTGCTATGGCTTTATTGAATTGCATTGCATATTTGTTTATGATTGAAACTTCTATGATTACTTTGGCTAATTATATTTTATATGTTGCCGACTGCACATTACACAATGTTAACACTTTCACTAACAAGCACAAGTATTTACATTAATACATGCATTATTTAGTACCATTTGCTACTGAGATTTACCCATAAATCTCACCCTATTCATGTAATCCCAATCCCAACAGCTTGAAGAATGATGAAAGAGTATGAAGAATCATGAAGAGAAGTTAGGGATTGGATAGTATAAATGCTACATGAACAATTGTTACATGTAATGATGTCATATCACAAGTTGAACAATAGTATTTATGTTATAATGAAAAAATTAAATGATGGAATAAATGTATGAAATTTTATACATTTAGTTAACATGTCAAGATTCATTTTGACACCAACACCAAGAACACCATATTTTGATGTCTGTGCAAAGAGAACAAATTTTCCAAAGTTAAGGACAAGAACATGTTTTTTGAATTTTTGACTAAGTGAACAATAAACTTTGATGATTAAACTATATTAATTGACTTAGTATTCAGTCAGGAAATTATTTTTTCCTCAAATTTCAAGATCTTATCTTCATGTAGCTTTTTGAACCACATCATTTTTATTTTTCTAGAATTAATTATGATTTTCTGAAGTGCATCGCCGAATCCAAAATACAATATGAACAGTAACTCGAGAAGAGTAAAAATTCCATATTTAACTAATGGACTTCCAAGGTCTTATAAATGCTACTAAATGGTCCCTAAGACATACAAAAGTAAGGATGTTACATTTTGCTTAAATAATTCAGAGCAGAAAGTTTCTGGCATAATATAAGACAGTCCCCAGACCCTAACTATAAGTAATAAGTACTTTGTTAAGTTAGGGTATTTGTTGGGATAGTTTAGCATTACTTATTTAAGCAAATCTTGCAGAAGTAGATATGGGATTTCATAAAGTTAAGTCAGAGCCATCAGTTAATAAGGAAGACCCCCAGCCAGTAATGATATATGAAAATGATGTACATCCAGACTTAGATCCTCCTTCAGATAGTGAAGAGAGTTCAGATCGCAGTATAGGGGATCAATCAGGGAGGTCTATAATATTTCTGTAGACTCAAACCTACAATCTAGAGGTCATGTAGAGATTTAACCTGAAGTTGTGTGTATCATATGATGCTAAGACTAGTGACTCTATACAATATGAGTTTATTGGAGTGCCCTCTAATCCTAATGTAAGCCATATTCCTCTTATGAGAGGACAAATTACGGCTGAGGAAGCTAAGTACTGGTATTAGATTATAGGTAGACTAGACATTATTCCTCCTCTACCAGAGTTTGAGGATAGATTTGATATGAGTAACCTACAATAGTCCCTTAATCCAAAGATCTAGTCAGAGTCTATGGCAATCCCTTCCTATTCTCATAGCCTGGGAATATATGACTGTACAGATAAAGATCAGTGTATGCTCCTGGTCTTAGTCAACCCCAGCCTTATTTGTTAAATATAAATAATATTGACTATATCAGTCTCAAGAAAGCTGTGGAGAGTTAGTTACTCAGTCTAGGTCAAGGGATGATAAATAGATATACAATAAAGGCTATTGACCTAAATTAGGTTTATACTCTAGAAGATTGGTATCAGATAGTAGTGAGCAAGATATTACCGTATACTTCTACATGGCACATAGACCTAAGTGAGTTTTTGGTAAATGATTCGCCAGCTAATATACAGGGGTGACATTTTAGTATGCAAAAGTATTTGTAGTTCACTATTCCCTGGAAAAGAATTTAAAAAGAGATTAGGGGTATTGTAAATATGTAAATTATAACATCCTCACTTTTCATACGTCTTAGGGACCAAACAGTAGCATCTGGAACCACTTCAAAGGCTGTTGAAATCAAATTACTCAATCTGGAATTTTACTCTAGCGAGTACTGTTCACTGCACGAATTCCAGAGAAGTGACCTGACTTCAAAAAATCATAACTAATTCTATAAAAATCGGAATGGAGTGGTTCAAATTGCTACATGAAGATAACATAATACTCTTTCAGGGAAAAATGACTCGTTGACCACTCCTTGACCAGGTCAACGTCAGTCAACGTCCGTAATTCACTGTTCATCCAGCGTCCTGTCCCTGATTCCAGCATTCTGGTCCCAACTTTGAAAAATCATACCTTTATGTGTAGACATCCAAATGATACGTTCTATATATCAAATCGAAGCTTGGCATGTCTACTATTTACTGGTAAAATACCATATATTTATTAAATCATTTACTATTTATAATTACAGCTCAAATATCACTGCCTCCATCTCGAGTTACTGTTCATAGTGATAATTTCCAGCAATTATACATACATGAATCACATATCAATCATGCTAAGTAATTAATATCTCTTCATGCATCTTTATCTCCTCCATCTTAAGAAGACCTGCTGTAATTGGATTGATATGGAAGGGTGAGATTTCTGGGGAAATCTCAGTAGCAAACAGCACTAAACAATGTATGCATTAATGTGAATACTTGTGCTTGCTTGTGAAAGTGTTAGCATTATGTCATGTGCATGCTTCCATGTTACATATGAAATACAATTGGCCAAAGTAATCATAGGAACAGAGCTTCATACATAGGCACATATTCAACACAATTCAACAAAGCCATAGCACATCAAGCATAACATTCAATGCATATAAGTTTAGGATTAGTTTACTACCTGACATGTAGCTTTTCCTTCTAGCTCTTAGCCTTTGCCCTAAGGTTCATTCTTTCCATAGGTTAGAGCCTATACATAGCATAATAATATCTTCATTATTATTCTATCAGCATAGCTCTATTTAACTCATACATAGCTCAAGGGTAATATCTTTAATCTGACATTCCCCTGGCTTTCTCTCTACCTTTAGCTACCTTTATTAATAGAGATATTTCTCTATTCTAACCACTAAGAGAAATCCTATACTTTATTATAGAATGGACTAGATAACTTTATTACCTCATTCCTAAGCTTTGCCTAGTCCCTCAGCTCCTTAGACTGCTCCTGGCTCCACCAGAACTCCTTCCTTCCTTTCCTTTCTTTCTTTCCTTCTCTCTTTCTCTCTTTCTCTCTTCTTTCTCTTCCTTTTCTTGCTAGATCCGTGGTGTGCCTTGAAATGGGAGGGGAGTGGCCTATTTATAGGTGAGAGGAGGTGGAATGAATGGCCCAGATTGATTCACAATGAATGGCTCAGATTGCTTGCTTCCTCAAGAAGCTTTGCCTGCATCATCATGATGACATCACCCTCCTTGCTGACTCATCACTCATGACATCATCTAGGACACCTCAAGGGACACCTAAGGGGTATATGTGGCGAAATGTGGGGCCCTTGGGACACCTCACCAGCTGAGTCAGCCTTTCCAGAGAGTTCCAGAGTCTTTTCCCTGAATGGACGGCCGAGATCGTGCCACGTGTCCTCTTGCTTTTTCTCCTTTTTCTATAATCATGCCATGTGTCCTTTGCTTTTCCTCTTTTACTATAATCATGCCATGTGGCACATTGTGGGCCCCATTTATGTCCTCTCATGATTCTAGATCACTTTACCCAGTTCTATATTGGACCGGGTCACTTTACTTTATTGAAAAAGCACTAAAACATTATTTTAATGCCTCTTGGGCCCACTTTACTCTTGGGCTACGTTTTTGGGCCTTTAAATATCAACTTGGGTTTCTAACCAAGCCCAAGCACTCTGGTGGCTCGGTTCCCAAGGAAAATCCTTAGTAAATTACCATAATGCCCTTACTACCTCTTTAGTACTTATAGGGGCACTATTGTCTTTCCATACCTTACCAGAGTATCTCTTGACCCTAGTCAACTATCCAAATACCCTTTCTTGACTGTCTAACCTTAGTCTAACGATCATAATGCCCTTCGTCTGACTCTAACTCAATGACACAACACAGTGGCATACCTTCAGTGGCATTTTCGTAATTCTTCATTTTTCTCGGTCTTTATTAGCCCTGGCCCATATATTTATCTGAAAATATCATTGGGCCTATAAGGTGCCATTCTGGACCCTCTGTATGATCCCCTATCTTCATGGGCTCAATTCCCGAGAAATTCCCCCGAAACCTATTTATCGGGTCTTTTGATCCACTGTAAATTCTGTAGTAAATTCTACAGAACTCCTTTTTGAGCTCTGTCAGTTTCAGAAATTCTTATATTAATTATAGGAATTTACTGCCACATTTCATCTGATTCTGAGGTCTAGAGCATACTGTATTAATTTTCCTTTTCTTTGGAAATTAATATAAATCTTTCATGACCTCTTATCAGAACTTTGTGTTGCATCACACTGATCAACATAATTTTCTCTATTTACTGAGACCTCTGCTCAACAGGGTTTGGTAGCATCCCTTTTTCAGGCTATATACTGGGCTTCTAAGCCTAAAAATTGGGATATGATATTTCTCCTCCCCTTAAATAAATTTCGTCCTCGAAATTTCAGGGCTAAATCTCTATTCATCCTTCGATGAAGAGTTCCTTTGAGGAGAATGTCCCTTTCTTCCATACTAAACTTTCTCATATACTCCTATATTCTGGAGTTTTTGTTGACTACTCATCATGATTCTTAGTGCAGTCACTTATTACTCATCTGAGTATTCAGCGGAATTCTCTAAATATCCGCAAAACTTCATCTCTCATTCTCATATCATCATATGCTTTTATCATCTTTACTAACTCATCATAATACAGAGAGAGGACTTATATCATTATTCTTTCTTTTGTTGCTCTACTGCTAAACAGGAGCACATAATAGCATATAGGAGCATATAAGAGCACATACTCTAACATGCATAATGCCCGGCTAGCATGCTGCAGGACTACATACCTGCTCATGAATGCAAAGCTCTAACAGCGGAGCTCAAGCATTCCTTCTCTTAATATGCACAGCTCTAACACTCGGAGCTTGCACAACTCTATCACATAGAGCTTGCACTGCTCTAACATTCTGAGCTTTAGCATATTTTACAAATATAACATAACATAGCATAACATAATACCTGGCATTTCATGCAAGGAGTGAAAGCTCTTAAAGCTCTCATTTGCTCTTTCACACGTATCTTAATATTCAAACATCTTTTCTCTTTCAAAATTAGAGTCTCTCAATCTGTTTATAGGGCTAGCTATAAAGCCACTTCATGTTATACTTCTTAACACATACTTTTCATATCTTTCATGGCATATCTCATCACGTATCTTTTATGTCATATCACGGCATATCCGGCCAAATCTGGCTATATCATAGTCATCTTTCAAATCCATTTCATTTGGACTTGACATAAGGGTTCTAGTCTCTTTCTGTTCACAACCCTTTCAACTTTTCATAACTCTTTCTATAATTCTGTGTACATATGTGCCAACCTCTTGTGGCATTCATACCTCTTCCATTACTTCCCAGGGGGTCACCCATCATTGGGCTACTCTTGCCTGAGCACGCTTAACTGAAATGTGTCGATATAAATCTGAAGCACATATGCTCACAGGCTCTAACCCTGGTACTCTACTATCTTAGACCCAGCTTATGTTATCTCTCTTGGGTCTATCTGTTCTTCTTATCTCTTTACCTGGAGGATTTATCTATCTTTTATTCTTATAGTAAGGATCTCTTTATTTGACCCTTTCTCATATCTTATGAGATTTGCTCATAACTCCTTGGTACTCAGGATTAATAACTTTAACTTTGATCACTCAGTTCCTGTACGTGTAAGGAGATTTTGAGTTCAGTCCCTGATAGTAATAAGGCTATCTAACATCATGGGTACTCTCTCTGTTAGGAGCTAACCAACTTGTGAAGCTTCTGTACCTTAACTTTTCCTTGGTATTCGTCCTTCCAAAGACATACGGTACTTATGGCTCAATACTTTTCTCTCTCTAGGCCAGGTCTACTGCGACCCTCGGGATCTACTGTGATCAACCGTAAGCCTCTTCAGGATCTAACTGCGACCCTGGAATTCTACTTTCTGGGAGCCATACTAGGATCTAACTGCAATCCTCCAGAATCTACTGCGATTCTGTTGTACTGTATTCTCATCTTTGGAAGACTTAAACCAACGGACAAAGTTACAAGGTTAATCACTTCCACATAGTTGTTAACTCAACAGATAATTCCCCTAAAATTATCACATAAGCCAATATTATCTATCAGGTCTTTACTCATTTCCTCTATCACTTAGGAACTTCTCATATAATTCTCATCTTTCATAACTTTACTATATCCTTTACTGCAGAAAGCTACACAGGCTCTACCATGCACATATCTATCATCATCTATTCGTCTCATCAGAGGGACCTTACTCTATCTGAGCTATACTGTCCCATCTCTTAGCTTTATTTCAAAAGCAATCGTTTTCTATCGCAAGAGCAATCTAGCTCTGTTGCAACAATACTAACTTATGTCTTTACTGCTCTTTCTTAGAGCTATACCACCTTTCATAAATGCTTCTCATTTCATTTCATTTTCATCACTCATATATCTTACCCTTGAAGGGATATATCCTGAGTGTCGTAATCATCTATCTGTAGATTCACTATTAATCATCATCTTAATCTTATTGCCTATCATTGTCTGATCATATTGTCCAGATCCCAAACATTCATTTAGGAATCGAAAATAACTATTTATCTGACTTCGGTTGCCATATTACCCTCTTACTAGGGTATAGACTCAACCCTTCATTACCCTTTCTTACATAGGGAACAGGAGAGTCACTTTATCTTTAAAAATGTGGCTAGCTTTCTCTTTATCAGTCTTAGTCTATTCTAGATTAGACTGTGGTTCCTTTATCCTGGGAACATCAGCGGCCCATCTTGTCTCTAACTTTAGGCCATGTACTAGGATTATTCCTAGGCAAGCCTCATTCTAACTTTTAATTCTTTTGTTCAGAAAACACTAGCTGAACAAATTCTTTCGTAACGTAGATCTACTCACATAGAGGATCTACTTCTGAACATCATCTAACCTTTCATATCTTAATTTATATTATCTGGCTTGATTATACTTTATACCAATCCTCTAGTTGACAAACTTCAACGAGGTTGGTATCTTTATTATAACTGTAACGTCTGGTAGCTTCCCTTGACCTAGGACTGGTCAGCTTCTATCTCTACTCATAAAGGAAACTGCTCCCCAGACGTTATGCTGCTTAGTCTAGCCACATCGTGCTAAGAAACACGAGACCTCGGCGGTAACGGCTGACTAAGACTAGCCACTTCCTTGAAGATCGCCTCGTACCGCTGTAAGTTATGGGGTACTATTATATCTGTCTGGGTGTCACTATCTCTTGTTCAAATCATTCTCTAGGTAGTGAACACCATCCCCATATCTCATACTAGGGAGGAAACCTCTGTAGTTCACATCTCTAACTTGTTTTAAGGGGTTAGTTTATCTACTCCAGAGCATCACTGAGCCAGAACCTTCTGTTCTGTGCCAGAATCTTATGCTCTGATACCAAATATAACGTCCTCACTTTTCATACGTCTTAGAGACCAAACAGTAGCATCTGGAACCACTTCCAAGGCTATTGAAATCAAATTACTCAATCTGGAATTTTACTCTAGCGAGTACTGTTCACTGCACGAATTCCAGAGAAGTGACCTGACTTCGAAAAATCATAACTAATTCTATAAAAATCGGAATGGAGTGGTTCAAATTGCTACATGAAGCTAACATAATACTCTTTCAGGGAAAAATGACTCGTTGACCACGCCTTGACCAGGTCAACATCAGTCAACGTCTGTAATTCACTGTTCATCCAGCGTCCTGTCCCTGATTCCAGCATTCTGGTCCCAACTTTGAAAAATCATACCTTTATGTGTAGACATCCAAATGATACGTTCTATATATCAAATCGAAGCTTGGCATGTCTACTATTTACTGGTAAAATACCATACATTTATTAAATCATTTACTATTTATAATTACAACTAAAATATCACTGCCTCCATCACGAGTTACTGTTCATAGTGATAATTTCCAGCAATTATACATACATGAATCACATATCAATCATGCTAAGTAATTAATATCTCTTCATGCATCTTTATCTCCTCCATCTTGAGAAGACCTGCTGTAATTGGATTGATATGGAAGGGTGAGATTTCTGGGGAAATCTCAGTAGCAAACAGCACTAAACAATGTATGCATTAATGTGAATACTTGTGCTTGCTTGTGAAAGTGTTAGCATTATGTCATGTGCATGCTTCCATGTTACATATGAAATACAATTGGCCAAAGTAATCATAGGAACAGAGCTTCATACATAGGCACATATTCAACACAATTCAACAAAGCCATAGCACATCAAGCATAACATTCAATGCATACAAGTTTAGGATTAGTTTACTACCTGATATGTAGCTTTTCCTTCTAGCTCTTAGCCTTTGCCCTAAGGTTCATTCTTTCCATAGGTTAGAGCCTATACATAGCATAATAATATCTTCATTATTATTCTATCAGCATAGCTCTATTTAACTCATACATAGCTCAAGGGTAATATCCTTAATCTGACATTCCCCTGGCTTTCTCTCTACCTTTAGCTACCTTTATTAATAGAGATATTTCTCTATTCTAACCACTAAGAGAAATCCTATACTTTATTATAGAAGGGACTAGATAACTTTATTACCTCATTCCTAAGCTTTGCCTAGTCCCTCAGCTCCTTAGACTGCTCCTGGCTCCACCAGAACTCCTTCCTTCCTTTCCTTTCTTTCTTTCCTTCTCTCTTTCTCTCTTTCTCTCTTCTTTCTCTTCCTTTTCTTGCTAGATCCGTGGTGTGCCTTGAAATGGGAGGGGAGTGGCCTATTTATAGGTGAGAGGAGGTGGAATGAATGGCCCAGATTGATTCACAATGAATGGCTCAGATTGCTTGCTTCCTCAAGAAGCTTTGCCTGCATCATCATGATGACATCACCCTCCTTGCTGACTCATCACTCATGACATCATCTAGGACACCTCAAGGGACACCTAAGGGGTATATGTGGCGAAATGTGGGGCCCTTGGGACACCTCACCAGCTGAGTCAGCCTTTCCAGAGAGTTCCAGAGTCTTTTCCCTGAATGGACGACCGAGATCGTGCCACGTGTCCTCTTGCTTTTTCTCCTTTTTCTATAATCATGCCATGTGTCCTTTGCTTTTCCTCTTTTACTATAATCATGCCATGTGGCACATTGTGGGCCCCATTTATGTCCTCTCATGATTCTAGATCACTTTACCCAGTTCTATATTGGACCGGGTCACTTTACTTTATTGAAAAAGCACTAAAACATTATTTTAATGCCTCTTGGGCCCACTTTACTCTTGGGCTACGTTTTTGGGCCTTTAAATATCAACTTGGGTTTCTAACCAAGCCCAAGCACTCTGGTGGCTCGGTTCCCAAGGAAAATCCTTAGTAAATTATCATAATGCCCTTACTACCTCTTTAGTACTTATAGGGGCACTATTGTCTTTCCATACCTTACCAGAGTATCTCTTGACCCTAGTCAACTATCCAAATACCCTTTCTTGACTGTCTAACCTTAGTCTAATGATCATAATGCCCTTCGTCTGACTCTAACTCAATGACACAACACAGTGGCATACCTTCAGTGGCATTTTCATAATTCTTCATTTTTCTCGGTCTTTATTAGCCCTGGCCCATATATTTATCTGAAAATATCATTGGGCCTATAAGGTGCCATTCTGGACCCTCTGTATGATCCCCTATCTTCATGGGCTCAATTCCCGAGAAATTCCCCCGAAACCTATTTATCGGGTCTTTTGATCCACTGTAAATTCTGTAGTAAATTCTACAGAACTCCTTTTTGAGCTCTGTCAGTTTCAGAAATTCTTATATTAATTATAGGAATTTACTGCCATATTTCATCTGATTCTGAGGTCTAGAGCATACTGTATTAATTTTCCTTTTCTTTGGAAATTAATATAAATCTTTCATGACCTCTTATCAGAACTTTGTGTTTCATCACACTGATCAACATAATTTTCTCTATTTACTGAGACCTCTGCTCAACAGGGTCTGGTAGCATCCCTTTTTCAGGCTATATACTGGGCTTCTAAGCCTAAAAATTGGGATATGACATAAATAGTGTGAAGCAAAGTAATTACTTAGATGTGTGATAGTTACGATGTACCCCAAATATGTAGTTGACATTATGTAATGTATGTACAAATGTTAGAATGACATGGAATATGAGTTTTGACATGATATAATGAAATGATAGTTGGTTGAATATCTATTTAAAAATATTGCCTATTTAATTTGATTATAGTAGATAGATATGAATGAGTTTCAAGTAACTCAAGTTTATCAAAGCCAAGAACAAGAATTGGCAATTGCTAGAGTAGAGACTGGACAAAGAATATTAGAAGGGAATATTTAGAGAAAGCTATGTCCAAGTCACGATGTGAAGATATTTTGGTCATAATTAGTAGTCACAGAGAAGTAAAGTTGCGACGAGTTAAGACATGGGTCACAACAAAGATTTACAAATGTGTTTTGGTCATGATGAGTAAAGACCATTGGTTATGACGGGAAGTTCTACAACTATCAGGTCATAATAAGTCAGGTCATAGGACACAACTAATGTCCACAGAGCAATTCAAGTCGTGACATGAGGAGACCTTTGGACGCGATTAAAGGGCACAGAGCTATCAAGTCATGACAAGTACATTGAGATGGTTGCAACTAAAGTTCATAGAGGATGAGTCATGACTAGCCAGTACTCAGGTCATGACTAGAATGCACAGAGACCTGATGATGAGAATGAAGATGCCGACCTCACTGAAGTTTATTAGTTAGAGGTTTAGCACAGCATACAAGCAAGCCAAATAGTATGAGGTACTAATATACAGAATATCAGTTTAAGAAGAGGTTCAGAAGTAGATCCCATGTGTGATCATTAGGAATTTATCTATGTTACGAAAGACTTTATTTAGCTAGTCTTTACTTAACAAAATAATTAAAAGTTTGATTGAGACTTTCCTAGAAATGAGCCTAGTACATGGCTTAAGGTTAGAGACATAATGTTTAATAAATAGAGTTAATGTTCCCAAAACAGAGGGATCCATCATAAAGAAATAGTAGCCTAGCAGACCTAGGGTAAAGTACTCTAGAGAGTAGAAGTAATAATAATAGATCATGAATGAGATTCATATGACTCAAGTTAGTCAGAATCAAGAAAAAGACTAGAATGGAACCGTAGTCCAGTCAAGAACAAATTGAGACTATTATATAGATAGAAAAAGTTAAGAGATAGTAGAGAGATGTAGAAGTTACTCCATATAGATAGAGGTTGATTCGCTTACCTGAGAAGTTTTCTTGAATAGTTTTACGAGAAGCAATCCTCTCAGTTAGATAGTGATGAGCGTGAGGCTAAGAGTTAAAACAAGGAAAGAGAAACCCTTTAATGAATACTTAGTTGAGTTTATCCACATTAATAACGCCATTGAGATATTAAAGTAAATAAAGGAGAACCAAGGGGCATTTTGGTACCGGCTCAGTATGATTCCCAAAAACTAGACTATTTTATGAATTTAATTTTTCTAAGATTCCATAATATGCTTTCTGACCTTAAATCTATTATCCGGATTCTTTCTACCATTGACATTCTTGCATTAATGCCCCTTGGTTCTTCTTTATTTACTTTAACATCTCAAGGGCATTATCGTCTTTTTACACATAATTAGAGTATTTTTTGACCTTGGTCAACTATTTTGGGAACTCTCCTTGACTGTCTAACCTTAGTCAAATAACCTTTGTCTAACTCAGACTCAATGACACACAATACAGTGGCATACTCAGTAGCATTTTTCTAATTTTACATTTTTTTAGGCCTTTATTAGCACTAATCCACATACTTATCTAAAAATATTACTAGGACTATAAGGCGCCATTTTGAGCCTTCTACATGGTCCACTACCTTCATGGGCTAATCTATCGAGAAGTTCCACCGAAACGTATTTATCGAGTGTTTTAATTCACTATAAATTCAATAATAAATTATAAATAACTCCTTTTTAAGCTCTGTTAGTTTCATAAATTCTTATATTAATTATAAGAATTTAATACTAAATTTTATCTGATTTTGAGGTCTAGAGGATGCTGTATTAATTTTTCTTTCTTCAAAAATTCATATCAATTTTTCGGGATCTCATCAAAATTCTATGTTGTGTCAAACGAATCACAATAATTTTCTCTATTTACTGAAAAGATTTTAGACTAATCTTATTCTGGGCATTTTTGGGCCTTTTTCTGCTCAACTTTCCTTAATTACCATTTTGCCCCATAACTTTTGAAAGTTACACTTTAGGCCCTCAACTTTTCATACTTACACTTAAAGGCCCAAAGTTTATTTCTACTTTACATTTTACACTATTGAACTTTAGACTTTTCAGTCTAGTCCCTCTTCTATATATCTTTGTCTAATCATCATCTTTCCTCTCTATTTATCATTACAATCTTTTCCAAACCTCTTTCCTCTATCATTCTTATATAGATAGGAAAAAATTTGGATATGACACTGAAGCTTTTATCTCACCCTGTGGTTATTTGTATTTTTTAGGAGTTATTTCAATTGCTAGTTCGAACGGGCAAGCACCGGAGGCATAGTTGTGCTAGTTGACCTGTACAATACCTTCCTTTACATTTATGTGTTGAGTAGATGTATATTGCCACTATAGGGCCTACTTTTATTTTTACTCTAATAATTTGTTATTTTTATGATCATACTGAATAATGTGTGCTGGTAGGAGGCCAGGGCTTTTTAGGATTTTGCATGCATAGGGACTATCTACTATATTATGAGTATTATTTAGTAATTTTGCCTCCGTTATAGGCTTTGGTAGGGCCTATTCTATAAATTTGAATTGATAACTATGTTAGTGAAGTTAAGTGTGGGATTGAATCCTTTAAGCATGTTAGTGGGGTTGAATCATTTCTAACATGGTTTTGCATACAAAAATTATGTAAAGCTTTTATATCCACGATAGTACCATATTATAAGTTGCACTCTTTTTTATCATAGATAACTTTTTCAAAGTAAGTTGCACTCTATAATCCATGATACTATTTGATTGATAGTTTTGTCTTTTCTATCATGTTAATTGTCGATTAAAACACGTTTTTTATAACTATGGTAGGGTTTCTTTTGAATTATAGTACAACTCTTTTCAACCATGGTTAAATCTTTTGAAATAAACCAAATTTATTTATAATATTATTTTTTATTTATATTGAGTACAAAATAGTTCTAAGTAATTAATAATAGTCATATTTTAGGAAGATTTTACATTCATAAACAATATTAGTTTTAGATTTGACTTCAGGTAAACCAATTACTAAATATTTCTTAACTAATTTTGAAACTTGATGCATATTTACATGAGCTAATATCTTGTGCCGTAACCAACTTTCTTCAGATTTACTAAGAAAAGAATTTTCAGGTGAATTTAAATCAATAGTAACAGTATAACAGTTACCGTCCTTTAGAGTACAGAGTTTTGCCTTCAATCTTTCCTTGTTGATTTGCTGATCTTTCTCGTTTACTATCAAGTATTCTTCTAAGTCAAAAATTATCCATGGTTTGACTCATACTGAAGAGGTTGTAGCATAATCCTTCTATATAGTAAACATCTTCCACTTTCACCCCTTCTTTGCTACCAACTTCTCCAATCCCAGCAATATTCCTAGATTGATTTTCTCTAAAGCTTACTTTGCCATCTTCCTTGTGATTAAGCTTGAGGAACTTCTCTGTGTCTCCTGTCATATGTATATAGCATCTCTATCAATATACCATTTGTTGGTCTTGGATGCTTTAAGACAAACCTAAAACAAAATCATTTGACTTTAGGTACCCAGATTTTCTTGGGTCCTTTTTAGTTAGTTTGGATTACCTTAAGTACATGAGTGCCTTTTGGAACCCATTTCAATATGTCATAGGGTCCATTCTTCCTATGATAACAAGAAGTAGTGTAGTGACCTTTGCGATTACAATATGAACATAAAGCAAATATATTTGATGTATGCGTAGTATATCTAAAATAATGCAGATATGATTTGTTGCCTGATTTTTTTCTTTCCTTTATGTTTGTCTATGTTGTGATCAGATCCTATTTCGAACTTATCAAAGACACATCTTTAATTTCTAAGTATAATATTGAGCATTTCACTACCTTTAGTGATTTTTTTGAGAGTTTTTGTTTAACTCTATGGTTTTCTTCTCTGTTTCCTCACACTTATCACATTTTGATAGAACCTCAGGTATCACATTTACCTTTTCTTCTAAACACCGAATCTTCTTCTTAGAGTTTATTAATTCTTTTGCTAATTTTATAAATTTAGAATACATTTCATTATATTCAGAAAGTAGCTCTTCATATGTAGGCTCAACATTTATTACCTTCTCTATATCTTAGTTATTTTCTTCTTCATGATCAGGAAAATGTTTATTGCCCCATCATTGTCGCTCTCTTCACTTCCTAAAGAGCTTTCTACCTAGATTGATGACACGAATGCTCTCCTCTTCTAAAAATTTTCTTTCTTCTTTTCTTTGTCCTTCTTGGAGAGTTGAGGACATTCGACTTTGATGTGTCCTAGTTTTTTGCACTCAGAGTATATAATATGATCTTTTTGCTCCTTTGAAGATAATACAATTTCCTTGGTTGAAATTTTTTTATTGCTCTATTCCTATAGAATTTCTTGAATCTCCAGACTGAGACCCATTTCATCATCTTTGACCTCCTCATCATCAATATCACTTTCTTGAGCTTTAAGAGAAATTCCTTTTCTGCTCTTTTCTTTTATCTTTCTTATATTTCTGTTTGCTCTCGTATTCTGCTAGACTTCCAAACAGAGCAATAGACAGACCTCATAGACTCGCCTTTTGCTTCTTTATTGGTTGTGACCTTTGGCTCCCATTCTTTCATAACCCCATCGAGAATCTTTCGTACTTGATCTCTTGAGCTATATGATTACCCAAGAGCTGTGAGATGGTTGATGAGATGTTAAAATCTTACTTCTATATCCTGGATGCTTTCTTTATTAGCCATTCTAAAAAGCTTAAACTCATGTTGAAATGTAACATCGTGAAAATTCCTTAGTCGAAAAACCGTAAGTTTTTAGCTAAGAAAATGATTAGATAAAGGTAAATAGTATTATCAACTGAATAAGGATCAACTCATAAAGTTAGAAAGTATTATAGACAAAAGTGCAAAGTAGACAAAACCTCAGGGACTAAACTGTAAATATGGAAAAGATCAAGGGACCTAAATGTAAATTGTTAAAAGTTACCAAAAAATGTACTATGATGAATGGTTAAAACGATATGAGCAACTAGTAGAATGATGTAATTCCTAAGAAAAAGAAATGTGATGATACAAAAATGAGAGATGAAGTTTTGCAGATATTCAGAGAATTTTGCTAGATACTCAAATGAGTAATAAGAGATAGTTAGCCAGTTAATTTCCAAAGAATAGAATGAGAATTTACTACTCAACAATGATAATCAATTAGACAAAGAATGAGATTATAGAAGAGTGTTGGTGGTAAACCTATAGACATATTATTACAGTACTCAGGACATATCTCTTTAGTAAAGATAAGATACATGAATGATGTACCATCAACATGAAATGAAATGAGACGCAATTATAAAAATAATACATCCCTAAGAGGGAACAACGTCTATGTAAAAGAAGTTAATATTCTTGTAATAGAGCTAGATTGCTCTTGTAATAGAGTCATATTACTCTTGAGATAGAGCCATGAGAATGGATAGTATAGCTCAGGTTAGAGCCATGTCTACTAAATGAGATGTACATATTATGACATATATGTGTATGTAGAGCCTGTATAGCTCTCTACAGTGCTAGATATGGTAAAGTTATGAAAGATGAGAATGATAAGATAAACTTCTGAGTGATAGAGGAAATGATTAAAGTCTTAATAGATAATATTGGCTTCTGTGATTAGTTGTGGGGAATTATCTGTTGAGTTAGCAACTAAGTGGAAGTGACTAACCATATAACTTAGTTCATTGGTTTTAGGTCTTCTAGAGATAAGGATACAATACAACAAAATCGCAGTATATTCTGGAGGATCACAGTTAGATCCTAGTCTGGCTCATAGAGAATAGAATTCCAGGGTCATAGTTAGATCCTGAAGGGGCTAACGGTTGATCGCAGTAAATCCCGAGGGTCGCAGTAGACCTAGCCTAAGAAAATAGGTGAGCTATAAGTATAGTATTTTTTTGGAAGGATGATTACCAAGGACAAGGTTAAGGTAGAGAATCTCCACAAGTTGATTAACTCATAATAGAGAAAGTACCCATAATGTTAATTTCATATAGCCTTATTATTATTATGAACTAAACTCAGAATTTTCCTACACGAAGAAGGAATCAAGTTATCAGAGTTAAGGTTTTTAGTCCTGAGTAATAGATATTTATGAGTCTATAGATAATATGCCTAAGGAAAAGAAAAAGAAAACATCATGAGGTAGAACAAAGAGATCCATAAAATGAGGCTAAAGAGAATGAGAATAAGAGCCAAATAGACTCAAGAGAGATAATATAAGAAAGGTCTAAGATAGTAAAGTACCAGGGTTTGAGCCTGTTAGCACTAGTACTTTTCAGTTAATTGTGCTCAGGCAAGAGTAGCCCAATGATGGGTAACCCCTTGGGAAGTGATGGAAAATGGTGTAAATGCCATAAAAGTTTGGCATAGATTCACAAAGTTATGTAGAATGATAAAAAATGTTTTGAAAAGTTAGAAAGGGTGATGAATGATAAGGGACTAAAACCCTTATATGAAATCCAAATAGAGTAGATTTGAAAGGAAAGATTTAGAAAATTTGGCTCAAAAGCCAACAAAGTTATCAGCTAAAGAGAATGTTAGCCTTATGGTATCTCATGATATGTCATGATAAGGCAAGATATGCCATGATACGGCTAGATGCAACAAGAGATGTCATGATATAGCATGAAAAGTACATAATAAGATACACTATGAGAAACATGTAATGTGATACATGATGAGAAATGTGCATTAAAAAGTATAGTACGAAGTGGCTTTATAGCTACCTTTATAAACAGATTGAGAGGCTCCCTCTAGGAGGGATAAACTGATTGAATAAAATGATATTAAGATAGTAGTGAGTAAGAGCTTTCACTCCTTACAAGAAATGCTAGGCATTATGTTATGTTTATAAAATATGCTAAAGCTCCAAATGTTAGAGCAGTACAAGCTCTATGTGATAAAGTTGTGCAAGCTTCAAGTGTTAGAGCTGTGCATATTAAAGAAAGGAATGCTTGAGCTCCGATGTTAGAGCTTCTCATTCATGAGCAGGTATGTAGTCCTGCAATATATCGGCCAGGCATTCATATTAGAGTATGTGCTCCTACTTAGCAATAAAGTAAAGAAATAAAGAATAATGATATAAGTCATCTCTCTGTATTATGATGAATTATTAAAGATGATAAGAAGAAAAAGTATGAAGAGTAATTGATAAAAACTCCAGAATATAGTAGTTATTTTAGGTTCCTGATTAAATGTTTGGGGTCTGGCAGATAATACGATAGAGGAAAGAATGCTTTAAAGTTTACCTAGTTAATTGTTTAATTGTAGTGTGCGTATGATGGATGGTTGAGAAAAGTATATGATGATCTGGCTTATGTTGCCGTAAGTTATGATGAACAGTTGTATCTCCTTGCAGTTGTCATATGATGACATGCATGTTAGAGTATGCTTAAATGATTGCATCTCCTTGCATAATATGCATGTTAGAGCATACTATGATGAATAAACACTCTCCTTTTGCATTACATGCAGGATAGAGTAGACATGATGAGAAAGTTTTAAAAAAAGTTGTATTTCTCCCATACCATACGACATGCAATTAGATAATTCAACTTGGTAATGATAAACAATAGAAAAGTGATAAATGAGAAGTAAGTTTTAAAATTTTAATTTTTAGGCTAATGTAATGCTTCTACTAATCAAATACGCTTCTGAATATGTACTCTGAGGTGGTAAATGTCATATCCTAATTTTTTCCTATCCGTATAAAACTGATAGTAGAAAGAGATTTGGAAAGGATTATGACGAATATCAGAATAAATGATAAAGGTTAAATGAGTCTTGAAGAAAGAGAATGACTAAAATGAAAATTAGAAAAGGTTGAAGGCAAAAAGTGAAGGTAGAAATAAAATTTGGGCCCTTAAGCGTAATTTTCAAAAGTTAAGGGGCTAAAATGCAAATAGCTAAAAGTTCAGGGGCTAAAGTGCAATTATTCAAAAGTTCAGGGACCTAAATGTAATTATGGAAAAGTTGAGCCAAAATAGGCCAAAAATGCCCGAAATCATATAAGACCCAAATTTTACCAGTAGATAGACAAAATTATTCCGGTTAGTTTAACACAACATAGAATTTTGATTTGAGGTCCTGATTAATTGATATAAATTTATGAAGTCAGAAGAGTTATTACAGTATTTTTTAGACAACAGAATCAGATGAAACTTCATAGGAAATTCCTATATTTAATGTAAGAATTTATAAAATTGACAGAGTCAAAAAAGGAATCCTGTAGAAATCTTACGGGATTTTACGGTGAAATAAAATACCCGATAAATAGGATCAAGTGAGATTTATTGGGATTTGTACCATAAAGGTAATGAGGCCAATGAGCCATACCAAGGCCCAAATTATGCCATAATGAGCCCAATAAAGTAATGAAACAGTTATGTGGGCCAGAGTCCAGAGCAGTCCAGGAAAAGTGTAAAATTACGAAAATGCCCCTGGATGCCCATACTATACCAGTGTTAGATGGAGGTCATTTTGGTCATTCTGGATAGGCCAAAAATGTGGGACATAGTATAAATATGATTATTTAGAGCCAATATATGCCCTGAGGCAGTGTAAAGAGGGGTGAAATGACAATTATGCCCTTAGGATGGATGGTAGATAAATATTCAGTATATCAAGTTCAATGATATGATAAGCCTAGACATTGATTTCCAGGACAAAATACATCCTGGTATATTATAAAAAAATTAAGAATAGAAAACAATCCGGTTGCTGTGAAACTGCTCCGATCGGTACTGGATTGGACTAGAATTTTTCCAAAAGCTTCTTGGCATGGTAAGCATGCCACATACCCCCATGAGGTGTCCCTTGAGCTGTCCCACATGATGTCATAATTATTCTTTTTAGAAAAAGTTAAATCCAAGATTAAATATGGGCCTTTAGATCAAATAGTAACCAAATCAATCTTGGCCATTCATTTTCCATGGATTTTGGCTATAAATACCCCCTCATTCTGCATCAAAACCGTGGCTTCATGGACCCTTGGGGAAACTCTTGCAAAATAAAAACTCAAGCCAAGACAAAGAAGATTCAATGTACCAAAGTTCAAGAAAGCTAGAGATTAAAGGTAAGCAATCTCTCCTAACTTATTTTCCTTTGATTTGGGAGGTTGAACTTAGGGTTTTCATGGGAGAAAAGTTGAGTTTTCTCTAAGGGGAGGTGCTTCCCAAAGACCTTAGATGAAAGGGGAAAGAAGAAATTAAAGTTAGAAACATATGATTGAAGCTTAAACAAGCAAGTTAAGAGATTGGTTGTTGAATTAAGTTGATATTCTTGACTTTGCCATGATGTGCCCTGTTCGGTCTTCACTGTTCATGAGGGAAGGAAATTGAATTTCAATGATTTAATGCTTCCATTGAATTTAGATGATGGTTTTGTGTAGGATTGGAAAAGTTTTGAACCTTGAAAGCATTGAAATTCCAAGATTATAGTTTTTGAAACCCTTCTCTATTACCTTTCACACACATGAAAAGTGATTGGAATTTCATAATTTTGATGGTTCCAATGGCTTTAAAATGAAAAGTTGTGTGGGGTAAAGTGGAGAAACAAGTATGGGAAGCATTAGAATCAAAATGAGAATTTTTGAAAGAATTGCATGCCTATGTTCAGTTCTGTACAGCAGGCCATGAAGGAGCTGGAATTTCATGATTCTAAGTTCATAAATGAATTCAAAAGATGAAATTGTGTAGGGTAAAGTCAAGACATCAATTGATTCAAAGACAAAGTCCAATAGTTAAGATTAAGGAAAGTAAATGAGCTTAATGTTCAAGAGGGAGTAATGTTAGTTAAAGTAAGTTTAATGCTCAAGAAAATTAGATAGTAATGGATGAATGGTTATGTGATGTTAGGGATTGGTTGGTATGCTCCAAAAGAGGCAGCCACATGTCCAAGAGATGTGAGAAGAAAGAAGCAAGATAAAGTGAAAGAAAGTCAAGTCTATAAGGTAGTGAACTTACCTCTTTATGTGATTGATGTGGTATGCTTATGTGTTGACATGTATATGATAATTGAATGATGTTGTGACATGGTAAATGATGTTGAATGTATTGTGAAGAACATGTTTTCCATGACCATGCATTTTATGTAAAAGTATATAGCATGATGGTATGTCACTAATCAAAGAAAGTTTAATGAAATTACATATCATGCATTAGCATCCATCTTGCATATTTAAGTGGTAATGTTTGCTACTGAGATTCCCTAGAATCTCACTCTCCCATAACCAACCAATTTAGGTCAAGCATGATGGATAATGTATGCATGGAGAAGAGCTAAAGCATGGAAGAAGAAAAGTGAAGTATTTAAGATGTTAGCATATGCTATGCACTTTCCATGTATGTCAAAGCCATGTAAAGCATCTATTTATGTGATGAGATTGTTTGAAACAATTATTGTATAACCCCATGATGTATATGAATTCATACAAGGCAAAAGAGATTATTCATGTATGCTAGAACAATTATTGAAAGTAAAAGAAAGGAAACTGAAATAGTAAAAAAGTAGGTCCTAAAGCGGTTTTGTTGTGGCTTTAGTTTGACCTAGCAAATGAAGGAATTATTTCACGAAATTTTATGAGCATGTAGTAAACATCCGGAGCTTTAAGTTCATAGGTAGAAAGTTTCATTTGGATGTGTATATGAAGAGAAATGAATTTCCAAAGTAAGGGACCAGAATCTATTTACAGAGTTTTTGACCAAATAAACAGTAAACTTCAACGAATAAACTGTATCAATTGGATAATCATTTGGTCTAGAAATTATTTTTTCCTTAAAGTTTAAGATGTTATATTCACGTATCGTTTTGAACCACTTCATTTTGAGTTTTCTAGAGTTAGTTATGATTTTTCGAAGTTCATTGCGTAATCTTGAATACCATATGAACAGTAACACGAGAAAAAGTAAAATTCCAGATTTGGCTAATGGACTTCCAAGGTCTTATAAGTGGTTCTAAATGCTACTAAATGGTCCCTAAGATGTATGAAAATAAGGATGCTACAGTAAAAGTAGGATGTTTCATTGAATTTGCTTTCTTTAATACTGGAAGTTCCTTCGTGAGATACTTCTAGAGCTTCCCACATTTCCTTATCAGTCTTTAGACTAGACACCTGAAAATACTCCTTTTGACTCAAGGCATATTTTATAATATTGATTACCTTGTCGTTGAGAAGTATCATCCTTTTGTCATCGTCATTATATTCACTTCGTTCCTTTAAAATTTTTGCTCTGTCAATAACTTTTATTGGAACGTAGTTCCCATCTTGTATTACATCCAAAGACCATACTCATGAGCCTTGATGAAGGTCTTTATTCTCATTTTTTAGAACATAAAGTTTTCTCTGTTGAAGCCTGGAGGCTTCATGATGGAACTTTCATCTTGTAACATATTGTCTTTGAATCCTGCTAGAAATATCATATCTCTCTTGAGATTGTTAGATCTTTTCTAAGAGATCTGCTCTAGTACCAACTATTAGTTTAGGCAGATACACTCAAGAGGGGGTGAATTGGGTTTTTTGAAAATTTTAATGGAGATTGAAAACTTAATGACAATAGAAATATAATTGAACAAAAAGAACAAGGATCAAAAGGATTTTACTGAGGGATAGAAAAATCAATACAAGTCAATTTATCTTGATTTAGACAAATCCTCTTGTCCTACGTCTAGTCCCCATAGGTCTTATAAGATTTACAACTATACCCCAAGATTTGAATGGGTTCTTGGTGACTTAGTACAGCAATTGATTTACTCAATCACTCCCCATTACTTCCTATAAGGTAATATTCCCAACTTAAGAGAATCAATCTCTCAAGTAAACAGAATGAATAAAAAATATGTTTCTTTATCTCTCTCAAAGAGTATGTATGTTGATAAACATTAAAGCTCAATAAATATCAGGTTACAGAATAAAGAAATAGAGAACATAATAAATTCAAAAGTTGATCAGTTTGTTCATTGCTCTTTTCTTCATGAATGCTGAGTCTCTAAATAGCATTTACTTCGGTTGGTAGCAGTTAAACTCATATTTGTATCTGTTGAAGCGAAGGTCATGTTGGTCTTTGGCTTATAGGTGAACATTTAATACTTTACCTGTAGTAGCAAGTTTTCGTTGCTGAGGCCTTTAACATTTCAAACTCTTAGCCTTTTCTAAATGCACTCAACATCAAAAGATTTGTCAGTAATTAAAGCATTGAGTAAGTGTACAAATCATTAATTATCAAGTCATTGTTAAAGATCAAGGTTATAAATAAGTTCATATGTCTTTCAAAAAATTATAATATATTAATCGATTAACTAATCAATTATTTATTATTAATTCGACCAATGTTTCAATTAATGAAAGAAATAGAAAATAGAGCATCACCTTTATCATAATTTTTCAACCATACATAATGTAATTTGATAAGTTTCTCAAAAGATATATATTGAAGAATGATGAGAAACATATGCATACTTTATATGTGAAAAAATCATATATATATATATATATATATATATCTCAAAGAAAGATTCAATAAATTTCAACGCAAACAGAGAAAGATATTTGAAATTTATGAAGTTAATCGATTAATATAAATTAATCAAATACCTAGTCGATTAAAGTCTTTGGAAGAGTTGAAATAGAAATATTTTCAACGCAAATTAATCACATAATTAATCCATTAATATAAATTAATCGATTAATGAATTCATATTTGAATTTCACAAAATGATTCTCTGCTGATTAATCGAATAGTTAATGGATTAATGTAAATTAATCAAATATCTAATAGATTAATAGAGATGTTTTTATTCAAAGGAAAAACTTTTCTCAATGGATTAATTGAACATTTAATCGATTAACCATAATTAATCAAATACCTAATTGATTAATTGACTTGTTTGTGCAATTCTAGAGATCTATCATATGGCATTGATAGAACACAAATTGTATATGGTTTTTGTAACAGTTTCAGGGTATTATTAAGACTTTACCATTCATTTTATGCATATATTAGTGCTTTTGTGGTAATACATGATTGTTCTTGGCAATATGCCAATTAAGGGTGAAATAGTAAATTAACCCTTCCAAACTGCATAAATATTGTTCTTTACTAATTTGGACTTTTACAGTGAGCTTTAGTTTTGAATTGTAGGTATTTTGGGGGAGAACCAAGGACTAATGTGAGTAGAAAATAAATCACAAGATAAAGAAAATCAAATCACGCCTCTATGCTTTATAGTCGTGACCAAAGTGTCTATAGGTCACGACCTCATTTCTTCTAGGAAGTTTCTGTGTTTACAAGTCACGACCAAAATATGGATATGGTCACAAGTAAAATAGACAATCGCTGAAGCTACACGTTTTGGATTAGGTCATGAGATACATTATAAGAAATATGTATCAAGAAGTGCAATATGAAGTGGCTTTATAGCTAGCTTTATAAACAGATAGAAAAGCTCCCTTTTTTAAAGGGATAAGATGTTTAAAGGTTATGTTACAGATGAAGTAGCAAGTGAGAGCTTTCACTCCTTGCATGAAATGCCAGGCATTATGTGATGTTTATAAAATATTCTAAAGCTCTAAATGTTAGAGCAGTGCAAGCTCTGAGTGTTAGAGCTGTGCATATTAAAGAAAGGAATGCTTGAGCTCTGATGTTAGAGCTTTGTATTCATGGGCAAGTATGTAATCCTGCCATATATTGGCCAGGCATTATGCATGTTAGTGTTGGAAATCGTGCCCTAGGGGCCAATCATTGTCTTATGAATATTATTGATTTATGAATTTATTAATTGTGTTATCATGTTATTTGCATGTTTACTGTGATAACCATCCTTGAATAATTCATGATCTTATCCTAAATATCCCTGGTCGGTCATCTATACGGGAGCAGAGATGAAATAAGACCAGTATGACTTTGAAGATGTATAGAGATATAAATCAAAGTCATAGGCACATGTAAGAGTACAAGGTGTTGGACCAACCCAATATGAAAGAGCTGCATGGGTTACGTCATAAGCTTCTCTCATATACAAACCATGTCACTATGCCCTTTGACCTGAGATCCTCATGGATTCCTACATGACAAACGCTCAGCTTTGACCTAGTCAAAAGTCACTTTTGACCGAGTGATCATAAAGACTATGTTTGGGCTTAGTAGTTTTTCATGCGGAGGAATGTGAATGGTCAAGATAGAATTTGTCCCTCACATTCATTGAGAGATATTACTGGGCCCCTTGATGAGTGAGTCTGAGAAATGTATGGCTATACTGTAATGGAAATGTAGTTCTATTTCTATAGTCAGACTACTCAGGGATCGAGAAAGTAACGGTCATGAATAGGAGGATGACATTATCCATGCCTCAACCATGACCAAAATATCGCGTGACAGAAGGGACATGATATGGTTGTATAAAAGGTTACATCGTTTAACAATCCTTATATGATTTGGGTAGTCGTTATGTCTTGCTAGAGACCGCTTGCGACTTGTGGGCCAGGATAGCAAATGGCCCACTGCCAACTTCATATGGGCCTACAGGGTCACACACAAAATAGCCCAACACGAGCTATGATGTCCAGATTCATTGAATCTAAGACATGTCCAAATTCAATGAATGATCCAGGGTGGATGTATATATTTATTTATATTTATATTCGTATATATATACATTATATATGAGAGATATATGAGATTTAATTTATAAGGATAAATTAAATCTCTATCACGTTTCAATTTGAAATTCAAATTGATAGGATATCTCATATAAGAGATATTTATAAGATTTAATTTATAAGGATAAATTAAATCTCTATCACGTTTGAATTTGAAATCCAAATTGATATGATATCTCAAATTTAATTTATGAGATTAAATCAAATATAGTTCAGTCTTATTTTTATTTTAAATTAAATAAATAGGTGAATTAAATATGTGGGACAGATTTAATATAATATTATTTGTTTAATTAGTTTCTTATCAAATTATACAATATATGATATTGTATTAATTTTGGAATTAATATAAGATTAACTCTAAAATCCAATTCGGTAGAGAAAAACGTATAGCATCCTATATATCTGATTTTAGGAGCTACATTTTAAAACACATAGAACACATAAAGGCCGAAGGGGAATCTGCAAAAAGGTTTGCAGATAATAAACTGTCAAAATGGAGACGGAGAAGATGAATTCTTGAGAAAGCCCTGGAAGGACAAGAGACGCTAGCACGTCGTTTGTGGTTGGAACGCTGTTCGTGTGGATACCAGTAGAGGAAGCTGACTTGAGTCATTGACTTCTTGCTATCAGAACGGAAGCACGAGCCGTGGAGAGAAGCTGTAAATGTCGTGACTAGAAGCTGTAGAAGTCACTGAGGAACACTGAGGGTAATGCTTCTTCCTACTTGACTTAAACACATACGGTAGTTCCTGGCAAGGAATGAGGCATGACACGCAGGACGTATTTAAAAAATTACAACACTTGCAATCTAGAGCCATATTGTTTCATGTTTAAATTATTCATCTTATGATTATATCATAAATATGCATATTACTTGTATGAGATACAAACTGAGAAACATGCATTCTTATAAACCAGATAGTTAAATTAAGCCCTTTAAATGAAATCTTAAGTCATAATGCCATCAATTTATGAACACTTGTCAAAACCTCGATCGCTCAATTGTGGACTCCACCAAAGTGGGTTCTTTTGAGTTATCTTGGGGAGATAAGAGTAATAGTGCTACTCTCACATGTTTATTATTGTTTGACTTAATTGAGATTAACAAAACGGTTTTGGGTCTCAAGGCATTAGATGAGATTAAAAACATGATAGATCATATGATGATAGGATCCCATGAACATCTAAGAGTTACATTTGATGTAATTGGTAAAGGTGTTACCTACCAAAAAAACTTAATTTAAGCGTCCTGCCAAAGCGGACTTAAGTTTGAGCCAAATACGGATCTTAGCCCACTAACTATTGCATTGAGGGTATTTAGTGGGAGATTACTAATTAAATTGCATATTTTAATTGTAGAATCATGACGACTAGTAATACTGCTACATTATCGCTGCGATCTGTCCTTGAGAAGGACAAACTCAATGGGACAAACTTTCTTGATTGGTTTAGGAACTTGAGAATTATTCTCAAGCAGGAAAGAAAAGCGCATGTCCTAGATCAACCCATTCCTGAGGAGCCAGCGGCCAATGCTCCTAGAGCTCAGAGAGATGCTTACACTGTCGATGTGGGATGCTTGATGCTAGCCAACATGGTTCTGGAGCTCCAAAGAGATCTGGAACACATGGAGGCTTATGAGATGATTGTGCATCTCAAGGAAATGTTCCAGCAATAGGCAAGGCAAGAGAGGTATGAGACCACTAAGGCCTTATATTCCTGCAAGATGGCTAAAGGTGCATCAGTCAGTATTCATGTCTTAAAGATGAAAGGGTACATTGATCACCTTGAGAGGCTTGGATTTCCCATGAGCCAAGAGTTAGCTACGGATTTGATCTTGAACTCACTCCTAGAAAGTTATGACTAGTTTCTCATGAACTACAACATGAACAACATGAAGAAATCTATTCTGAACTGCATGGGATGCTTAAAACTGCTAAGCCGAGTCTTAAGAAGAAGCCCAGTACTATTTTGATGGTTCAGAAAGGAAAGGGTATGAAAAATAAAGGCAAAGGCAAGGGGAAGGGTCATGGCTCATCAGGTAAGACCAAAGAGTCAGGCAAGCCTGAAACCAAGCCTGCACCAAAGAAGGCAAAGCCTCCAAAGGAAGGAGTCTACTTCTTCTGCAATGAAACTGGTCATTGGAAGAGGAATTACAAACTCTACCTCGAAGATCTGAAAAATAACAAGAAGGATAGCGGGGATATCGCTTCAGGTATTTATGTTATAAACATTCATCTTTCTACTTCCACTTCATGGGTATTAGATACTGCATGTAGTTCTCACATTTGTACAAATGTGCAGGGACTAAAGGACAGTAGGAAGCTAAAAAAGGGCGAGGTTGACCTAAGAGTTAGAAATAGAGTAAGGATTACTGCGTTAGCTGTAGGCACTTATGAATTAGTTCTGCCCACTGGGCTTTTGTTAGTTTTGAACAATTGCTATTATGTTCCTACTTTAAGTAGTAACATTGTTTCACTTTTTTATTTGGATAAGGAATGTTTCACTTCCATTGCTGGGAATAGTAGATGTTCTATTTATCGTAATGATGTTTTCTATGCTCATGGTGATTTGCATGTTGATCATTACATATTAAATTTGAAACAACCCAATCATGGAAATATCTATAACATAACCGCCAAAAGGGTCAAACCAAACAATTTGAATCCTACATACCCCTGGCACTGTCGTCTGGGCCACATAAATGAGAAACGCATTTCCAAACTCCATCAAGATGGATTTCTAAACTCATTTGATTTTGAATCATATGACACTTGTGAGTCTTACTTGTTTGGAAAGTGACAAAGTCACCTTTCACTGGGCACAATAAGAGGGCCACTAATTTATTGGGCCTCATACATACAGATGTGTGTGGACTGATGAACACAAATGCCAGAGGAGGTTATTCATACTTCATAACATTCATAGATGATTACAGCAGATATGGGTATATCTATCTAATGAAATATAAATCTAAATCTTTTGAAAAGTTCAAAATATTTCAAAATGAAGTACAAAACCAGGTTGGCAAAAAAATTAAAGCCTTCAATCTGACCGGGGTAGTGAATATTTGAGCCAAGAGTTCATAGATCATCTTAGGAGTTGTCGGATAGTCTCATAGTTGACTCCTCCAGGGACACCACAATGGAATGGCATTTCTAAAGAAAGGAATCAAACACTATTAGATATGGTTCAATCCATGATGAGTCGAACAGATCTTCCGCCCTCCTTTTGGGGCCATGCCCTAGAGACAACTGCGTTCACACTTAATCGTGTTCCATCTAAGGCAGTTGAAAAGACTCTGTATGAGACATGGACTGGGAGGATGCCTAGTTTGTCTTTTCTCAAGATTTAGGGATGCGAGGTCTATGTTAAGCAACAAGCCTTAGACAAATTAGCGCCCAAATCCTCAAGGTGCCTTTTTGTGGGATATCCTAAGGAAACCAAGGGATATTATATCTACAACCCTACTAATAACAAAGCGTTTGTTGTCAGAAATGGTATCTTTCCCGAATGAGAATTTATCTCTAAAAGAACCAGTGGAAGTAAGGTACACCTCGAAGAAGTTTGATAGCCACAAGGCACCACAGAATTACATATAGAAAATAGAGAAGACTCACAACAAGTTGTTGAGACAACTCAAGTCACGCAAGGTCCACAGAAATCTAATAGGACACGAATTCAGGCTCAGAGATATGGATTTTTGATTTCTGATAGTCATGATGTGTTGCTCATTGAGCATAATGAGTTGACTACCTATTGAGAAGCTATAGTGGGATTAAACTCTAAAAAATGGCTTAATGCCATGAAGTCTGAGATGTAATCCATGTACGATAATAAGGTTTGGACCTTAGTCGACCCGGCTGAAGGTGTAAAAACTGTCGGGTGCAAGTGGGTTTTGAAGGAGAAAACTGACATGGATGGTAATGTAAATGTCTTCAAGGCACGACTAGTTGCAAAAGGATTTACTCAAACTCATGGTGTGGACTATGATGAGACCTTTTCCCCAGTTGCAATAGCCAAATCAATCAGAATCCTCTTCGCCATAGCAGTATATTATGACTATAAAATATGGTAGATGGACGTCAAGACAACCTTCCTTAATGGAAAGCCCCTTAAGGATGTGTACATGACACAACCTGAAGGGTTTGTGCGTTATGAGGACTATGGTAAAGTGTACAAGCTTCAAAGGTCCATTTATGGACTGAAGCAAGCCTCTCAGAGTTGGAATCATCGTTTTGATGAAGTAGTCAAAGAGTTTGGATTTCTTCAAAACATTGATGAACCTTGTGTATACAAGAAGGTTAGTGGGAGCACAGTTGTGTTTTTGGTACTCTATGTCGATGACATCCTACTTATTGGGAATGACATTCTTACCTTGCAGATTGTCAAGTCTTGATTAGGAAAGTCTTTCTCAATGAAAGACTTGGGTGAAGCCACCTACATCTTAGGAATCAGAATCTATAGAGATAGATCTAAAAGACTTCTAGGACTCAGTCAGAGTACATAAATAGACAAAATACTGCATCGGTTCAGTATGCACGAATCAAAGAGGGGTTTCATACCCATGTCTCATGGTAGTCACCTCAGCAAAGATCTGTGTCCTAGTACATCTGATCAGTGAGGTCGCATGAGTAAAGTTCCATATGCCTCGGCCATAGGATATATCATGTACGCCATATTATGTACTCGGCCGAATGTCTCATTTGCCTTAAGTATGACTAGCAGATATCAACAGGACCCTGGTGAGCGCTATTGGACTATTGTCAAGAATATCCTTAAGTACTTAAGAAGGACTAAGGACTTATTCTTGGTCTATAGTGGATTGAATAACGAACTCTGTGTAACTGGTTACACAGATACAAGTTTCCAAACTGACCAGGACAACCAAAAATCACAGTCTGGATATATATTCCTCCTCAATAATGGAGTAGTAAGCTAGAAGAGCTCTAAGTAGGGCACTGTAGCAGATTTTGCAACAGAAGCTGAGTATATAGCAGCATCTGATGCAGCTAAGGAAGCCGTTTGGATCAGGAAGTTTATCACAGAACTAGGAGTGATTCCTACCATCTCAGATCCAATAACTTTGCTATGTGACAATAGCGATGCCATTACACAGGCCAAAGAGCCTAGGTCATATCAAAGGACCAAGCATATACTCAGGCGATTTCATCTCATCAAAGAAATCAATGATAGAGGTGATATAAAAATATGCAAAGTAGCAGGAGAAGATAATGTTGTTGATCCTCTAACAAAGCCGCTTGTGCAAGCAAAGCATGAGTGTCATGTTAGGTCAATGGGAATTAGTCAAATTAATGATTGTACCTAGTGCAAGTGGGAGATTATTGGAAATCGTGCCCTAGGGGCCAATCATTGTCTTATAAATATTATTGATTTATGAATTTATTAATTGTGTTATCATATTATTTGCATGTTTACTGTGATGACCATCCTTGGATAATTCATGATCTTATCCTAAATGTCCCTGGTCGGTCATCTATGCAGGAGCAGAGATGAAATAAGATCAGTATGACTTTAAAGATGTATAGAGATATAAATCAAAGTTATAGGCACATGTAAGAGTACAAGGTGTTGGACCAACCCGCTATGAGAGAGTTGTATGGGTTACGTCATAAGCTTCTCTCATATACAAACCATGTCAATATGCCCTTTGACCTGAGATCATCATGGATTCCTACATGACAAATGCTCAGCTTTGAGCTAGTCAAAGGTTACTTTTGACCAAGTGATCATAAAGATTATGTTTGGGCTTAGTGTTTTTTCATGCGGAGGAATGTGAATGGTCAATATGGAATTTGTCCCTTATATTCGTAGAGAGATATTACTGGGCCCCTCGATGAGTGAGTCTGAGAAATGTATGGTCATACTATAATAGAAAGGTAGTTCCATTTCTATAGTCAGACTACTCAGGGATCGAGAAAGTAACGGTCAAGAATAGGAGGATGACATTATCCATGCCTCAACCATGACCAAAATATCGCGTGACAAAAGGGACATGATATAGTTGTATAAAAGGTTACATCATTTAACGATCCTTATATGATTTAGGTAGTCGTTATGTCTTGCTAGAGACAGCTTGCGACTTGTGGGCCAGTATAACAAATGGCCCACTGCCAACTGGGCCTATAGGGTCGTACACAAAATAGCCCAACACGAGCTATGATGTCCAGATTTATTGAATCTAAGACATGTCCAGATTCAATGAAAGATCCAGGGTGGATGTATATATTTATTTATATTTATATTCGTATATATATATATAAATTCATATATATATATGAGATATATGAGATTTAATTTATAAGGATAAATTAAATCCCTATCACGTTGAATTTGAAATTCAAATTGATAGGATATCTCATATAAGAGATATTTATAAGATTTAATTTATTAGGATAAATTAAATCCCTATCACATTTGAATTTGAAATTCAAATTGATAGGATTTTTCAAATTTGATTTATGAGAATAAATCAAATATAGTTCAGTCTCATCTTTATTTAAAGTTAAATAAATAGGTAATTAAATCTGTGGGACGGATTTAATATTATTTATTTAATTAGTTTCTTATAAAATTATACAATATATGATATTGTATTAATTTTGGAATTAATATAAGATTAACTCCAAAATCAAATTCGGTAGAGAGAGAAACGCATAGCATCCTATATATCTGATTTTAGGAGCTGCGTCTTTAAGTAAGACACACAGAGAACACAGAAAGGCCGAAGGGGAATATGCAAAAGGTTTGCAGATAAGAAACTGCCGAAATAGAGACGGAGAGGACGAATTCTTGAGAAAGCCCTGGAGGGACAAGAGACGGTAGCACGTCGTTCGTGGTTAGAACGTTGTTCGTGTGGATACCAGTAGAGGAAGCTAACCTGAGTCATCGACTTCTTGCGATCGAAAAGGGAGCATGAGCCGCGGAGAGAAGCTGTGAACATCGTGACCAGAAGCTGTGGAAGTCGCTGAGGAACACTGAGGGTAATGTTTCTTTCCACTTGACTTAAACACATACGGTATATCCTGGCAAGGATTGGAAAAAAAATTAAATTAATTTCTGCTGCGTGTCTTCCAATTCCTTTCCGTTTAACGATCCTCATATGATTTGGGTAGTCGTTATGTCTTGCTAGAGATCGCTTGCGACTTGTGGGCCAGTATAGCAAATGGCCCACTGCCAACTTCATATGGGCCTATAGGGTCACAAACAAAATAGCCCAACACAAGCTATGATGTCCATATTCATTGAATCTAAGACATGTACAGATTCAATGAATTATCCAGGGTGGATGTATATATTTATTTATATTTATATTCATATTCATATATATATAAATTCGTATATATACATTATATATATGATATACATGAGATTTAATTTATAAGGATAAATTAAATCTCTATCACGTTTGAATTTGAAATTCAAATTGATAGGATATCTTCTATAAGAGATATTTATAAGATTTAATTTATAAGGATAAATTGAATCTCTATCACATTTGAATTTAAAATTCAAATTGATAGGATATCTCATATAAGAGATATTTATAAGATTTAATTTATAAAGATAAATTAAATCTCTATAATGTTTGAATTTGAAATTCAAATTGATATGATATCTCAAATTTGATTTATGAGAATAAATCAAATATAGTTTAGTCTTATCTTTATTTTAAATTAAATAAATAGGTGAATTAAATATGTGGGACAGATTTAATATAAATATTATTTATTTAATTAGTTTCTTATCAAATTATACAATATATGATATTGTATTAATTTTGAAATTAATATAAGATTAACTCCAAAATCCAATTCGGTAGAGAAAAAAAGGCATAGCATCCTATATATCTGATTTTAGGAGCTATGTTTCAAAAACACATAGAACACAGAAAGGCCGAAGGGGAATCTGCAAAAGGTTTGCAGATAAGAAACTATCGAAATAGAGATGGAGAGGACGAATCCTTGAGAAATCCCTGGAGGGATAAGAGACGCTAGCACGTCGTTCGTGGTTAGAACGCTGTTCGTGTGGATACCAGTAGAGGAAGCCAACCTGAGTCGTCGACTTCTTGCGATTGGAAAGGGAGCACGAGCCACAGAGAGAAGCTATGAACGTCGTGACCAGAAGCTGTGGAAGTCGCTGAGGAATACTGAGGGTAATGCTTCTTCCCACTTGACTTAAACACATACGGTAGATCCTGGCAAGGAATAGAAAATTTTTTAAGTTAATTTCCGCTGCGTGTCTTCTAATTCCTTACAGCTTATTCTTGATTGGATATGGATTTTGTTAAGGCAATGGGAAATCTTATATCTATTTCTCCTGATTTAGCTAGATGGGTTGAGACACAAAGTGATGTTGATAAGTGGGCTATGTCGCCCTTTCAATTTAGACGTTGGGACAATATCACCACTAACCTTGCAAAATCTTTCAATGCATGGTTAGTTAAATAAAGGAGGGATAATGTATGTGTGTTAATAAATGAGCATCGACAAAAGCAAGCTAAAAAACTGTGTTCTGCCAAGGAAGCCATGGGGAATTGAAAAAATGGAGTTAGACCTAAGATTGAAGCTATACTTAAGGATCATGTTGCTCAAGCTGAAAATATGGAGGTAGAATATTATGGTTCACATCGAATGCTTGTTCACATAGGTCGAAAGGATTTGTATGTTAATTTGATATTGAGAGAGTGTACTTGCCGTGCCTGGCAAATGACAAGAATCCCATGCCCACATGCTTGTGTTGCAATAAAGAAATTATACGGTAATGTCTACACATATGTTGAAGAGTGTTATCTATTGTCCTCACAAGAAAAGATTTACATGAATACCATGATCCCAGTTGAAGCTCATGATATGCCCAACTTAAACCAATTGTGCTTCGATGACTATAGGACAAATAACTTTCTACAACCCCTTATTACAAGTCGCCCACCTGGCAGAGCTAGAAAAAAAAACGTCGTGAATCACAATTCCAAGATAAATTACAATATCAATGTTCTTGGTGTTACCAATCTGGGCATAACCGTGCAAGTTGTACAAATCCTAACCCAACTAAACTATGATGCTTTGTTGTTGAAGATAATAGGTATATATCATATTTTAATCATTCTACTTTATCTTTTTCTCTATTAGTTGTATCGTGATAGAAGTTATTGCCTTTTTTCAATGATAGAAGCTATTACATATTAATAGCATTGTGTTTAATTGTATATCCAGGTTCAAATTGAGTTTTGTGGGGATGGAGACAATGTAGAGGACAAGGTCATTGGTGGCTTTAGTGGTTGGATCATAGGATATATGCTCTCCCAAAGTGAAACTTTTACTTTTCCATTTTTATTTAGTTGCTTCAATTATGAGTATGAGTCTACTGTAAGAGCTTTTATTATTTACTGTAAGAGTGTTATGACTGTTGCTGATTTTATAATGTTAAGCAACTCTTTTGGTTTCATACTAATTTTATTCGTACTATAAGTGAACTCTTTTTTATTTGTTTAAAATTGATCTTTTGAGCACGTGTTCACTAGCAATTACTCTTTCTCGAGGTAATAAATCATTAATATTAAACACAAATAATCGAATGGCATATAAATTGAACAATATATCAATTTTTTTCAATTGTACATTATAGCAAGGAGTACATTATCTGCCTACCACATCTAATGACAGTACATCAATTTACACCCACTTAAAAAATAGAAGTACAAAATATTCAAGAAATGTTGTTTATCATGATAAACTATGATTGCTAATTTATGGGCAGCTTCTTCAACTCTTTTATGCTTTATGAGTAGCCTCTTTAGCTCCTCTCTATATATGATAATGAGTTAAAGCTAGAGCACCTTCTCTAAGCACTTGCTGAAACTTTTATGATCACACAAAGAAAATGCACGGGTAGGATTTGTCCTAATATGTCCTAAACTTGATTACTTTTATATCAGCAACACTTAAGAGTAGCTAAAACAAATGTAACACAAAGTTGAGAGCCTCTAGCAGTTTACAACAAATACACAGCTCATATAGAAGTCTCGTATTTGTCTAGGACTTGGGAAAATTGGTCAAAAAGAAAAGCTTGAATTGGCTTATTTTTTAACAAGGCCTCCAAACTAGATTTAAAATCTAAGCGAATATTGTCAATTTGCAAACTATATATACTCAAACAAGAATTACTAGTTATTGCTACAATATTCAGTAGAGGCCAAACCCACAGAGGCAAATATAATTGTTGTTTGAATTCAATTCTAGAAAGGTACAAGAAACTTTACTCACATGGCTTCTATGTCCTAGATAAATGAGTTGATCTCTGGAAATGGACAAGGTCTATCAAAATAAATTGTTCGAATTTGAAAATCTTTTAGACTTCCGTTAGGACTATTATGTCCCCCTTTATGTAAGAAATATCCAGCTCTAAGTAGGTGCAACAAAACCGACAAATAAAGATTCAATGTAACTATAAATGAGACTAAAGTTACAGACATATGCTTAAAGATCACATAAATTTAAACTCACTGTTGAATCCTTTCATTAAAATAGGGGCAATCAATTGTGATAATACTGATGGTCATCAGAATTCATAAGCAAAAGTAACCAAACTAAAGACAACGTGTGCAAATCAAAAAGTAAAGCAGAAGGAATTTTTACAAACTTTAAAGTAAAGAAGATTCTTTAGCAATGCCAAATTGTTCCTTAGATCACGCTTATTTCTTTTTTAACGAAAGAAGGAATGATGACTCTTATTTGCGTGTACACACCGCTTATAGGAGTAAATTAATTTGAATTGATATATATATTTGTTATTAAATATTAAACACTTATAGTTAGAGAGAATATAAGAAATCTGCATAGGGGCAATTTAGTCTCTTTAATTTAATATTTTAAGGGTTAGTCCTTCTAAATAAATATTATTTTTATTATCCTTCTAATTAAATATTAATTCTTTTAGGTCTCTTATTTTAATTTTCCCTTTATAATAATGCCTATTAAACATAATAAATTACCTCAAATAGATAAAAAATATTATAATAAAACATGGTTTCATTACCATAGCATCAAGGCCATCATCAAGCTCATTGGTATCATCATTCTTGTAAGCAAAATTTGCCTCAAAATTATCATTTTGCAAAATCATATTTGCTTCCATGTTCTTTGAATTCCTTTTTATGAAGGCTTGGTAAAGCTTTACTAGATACTTAGGCATATGACATATACGTGACTAATGCCCCTTTATACCACACCTATAACAAAGATTTTTCACAGTTTTGATGTACCACCCTTGTATTTTTTCTACCGTTTATTATGTTTCTTCTTTTAGTGGGTATTAGGATTATAATGGTTACTCCCACTACCATGATGACGATAATTATCACGTCCCCTACCATAGTCATGGCCACAACCATGATCACAACCATGGGTATAGAAATTAATATGTTCAGTCATATTAGCTTCAAGGAATGGAGTTGACCTAGTGAGATGGATCTAATGATGTTTCATCAACCGCTCATTGTTTTGTTTGGTCACAAGAAGATGTGAGATTAGTTTAGAATATTTTTTAAAACCTTTCTCACTGTATTGCTACTACAGGAACACATTTGAAGTGGGAAAGTTTAAAAAGTTTTTCTAATAAGTCCTCATCGATTATTTTTTTCACCACACAATTTCAATTGAGATTGTTTTAAAAAAAATAGTTTAATTATATTCAGATACATATTTAAACTCTTTTAGCCTAAATTTTAAAAATAACTAAATTACATTCATATACAGATTTAAAAGCTTTAGGCAATATTACTTTTTTTAGTGATCATACCGTTCTTTTAGATTATTTCACAATTCTAACGGATCTTTAACCGTTAAATATTCATTTTTTAGCCCTTCAAGTAAATGGTAATGAAGGAAAGTCATAGCCTTAGCCTTGTCTTGACTTCTTACTTTATTTCCAGGTAAAATAATATTTCCTAGACTATGGGTATCTAGGTGAATTTCAGCATCTAAAACTTAAGACAAATAATTTTTCCTCGAGAAATCAAGAGTGGTAAACTCGAGTTTGATAAGATTAGCCATAGATCAAACTAAAATAATAATAATAACAATTAGAATTATGATAAAATTAATGGGGAGAAAAAATATTATAAAAATATAAATCAAATAAACATTATATATTCAAAATATAATTCATAATTATTCCTATATATATAAAAGAAAAGTTTACTAATTACTCATTTGATCCTTAATATATGATATATTTAACTAATTTGATTAGATTAATAAAATTAATTAATTTAGTTAATATGTTATATTTTTTCTAAAATATAATAGTTATCTTCCTAAACTCCCTCTCTCCCTCTCTTATTTGACTATTGTTGAATGAGTATCACTAGGAATATTTTTTAAAAAATAAATATATGAAATATATCTTTTATTTATGAATAAGATTAACTTCTCAATTATGTCATATATTAAGGACCAGATGAGTATTATGTTATTAGCAATAATTTGCTCAATTGTTGTATCTTTTTTTTCTCTGTTATTTTTTATTTAATCAAGGGTATAATCCCTTTTCGGACTTAGATGTAACGGGTTTCATCTCTCTCAACAAATAAGATTTCTAAGATTTCAAATATGTGTTATATTTCTTACAGGGTTATATTCCTTACAGGGTTGAGGTCGCTTTACACCTCAACCTATAACTTATTGATCATTTTTATGTTATTTCTACCCTAAACAAAACATTATTATCTTATTTATAAGGAATAAGGTATAAATTTACCCACGAAATATTTATGAATATGCACCTAGCATCCTAAAGTTCACTTGGGTGCAAAAGGATATATAAACTTTTCCAAATGTAGAAAAATGTTATCCCTGTGAAATGTTGCAACTAAATAAATTTTATAGTGTTAGATGCTAATTCGCAAACAATTCATGGATAGATTTGCCCCTTAACCGTATTTACAACATACTAAACATATTTTAAATAATATTATATTTTGTAATTTATATTTCCATTCATCTTTTTATTCCTTCAAGTAATTTATTAAGGTTAACTTGCACCACATTAGTGCAAAGAACTAGTAACATTGTGGGTGTTTGGTTTCTCCTTTAACAAGGTTTTAGAAGGCCGATATTTAGGTCAAAAGTTAAACAAATAATTTTTAAATATCTAACAGTATAGATTAAATCATAACTTTAAATAAACTTATAAAAATAAATTCTAAATAAATAAAAAATTTATAAATTATCTAATAACTATTTTATTCCTATTTTTTTCACACTCTATCTTCCCTCCACTCATTCGTTAGCTGCAACCTCTTCCCCTTCCCTCCAACTACGTTCCCAGCCACCGTTCGCCATCACATCTCCCATCTCAGCACGACCTCCTCATGCTCTCCGCTATCATCCTCCACTCTCTTCTCGCAAAGATGAAAACAGACTCGCGACCATCTCCCCCATACCCACTTCACCTTTGAAAACATACACGCAAAGATGAAAACAGACTCACAAAAATAAGTCGTTGTTCTTCTCTGTTGTGTTCGTCATTAGCTTTGCTCGCTTCTTCTGCTCCGTCTTCTTTAGATCTCGTCAAACAAATCAACGAAAAAAGGAAGCTGGAGGATTTTTGAGCTTCAACATACCAAACCTCGAGGCCCATCCCAGTGGAAATTTTCTTGTTTTCTCCAGGGAAAGTTTCTGGCACTAGCTATTCTGCAAAGGGAGGGGCTAAAGAGAGTGACTTTCACAGAGAAAAGTAAAGATTGTACCTTTTATTCAACAGACTGGATGGAAAGTAGTGAATGGGATGAAAAGAAGGAAAATGAGAGGCTGATGAAGAAGGTGGGCACTGAGGGGTTTAGATTTGAAGTAGAAATTTGAGAGTGAGAATAGAGATGGGAAGAATGATATATCAAAGCAAATGGGGTTAGGGAGAAATTGAGTTAGCTGGGAATATATAAATAGAGGGGGAGTCACCGGAGAAGATGAACAGTATTAAGGGAAAAAAATTGAATTATTTTTTTATAAAATTATATCATTTTTAATAATTTACTAATAATAAAAATTATTATAATAATAACATCCAAATATTTAATTATTCAGAATTATTTTTTTTAAAATCACTTATTTTCTTTAACCTCTTCTCAAAAGTTAAACCAAAATTTAAAAGTTGTCATGAAGAATATTGACTCTAAAGGATTTTTTTTGGGTCCCTCTCACACTGAAAATGTTAAGAAAAAGAATAAAATTACTTTAATAATTAAAAAACTAATGTTGATTGTTATTAAAGTTAAACATTAATATTTTTAACAGCTAGGGGCTCCCTTTTAATATTTTTAAGATGACATTGAATATAAAAAACTTTCAAGCAAATATTACTTATATGTAACAACTTCTTAGCAAAATTATACATTAACCCTATTATTAAATGGTAATCATCATGCCTGTAGCTAAAATTATTTCTTGCGTTCATGGAGAATATAAATCGTGCATCATTTTTAAAAGTTATTTATTTTGAGTTTTGGAATTAACTCTGAATTGTCTTAATCTTTTTTTTTTGGATTCCGTAATGTCTTTTTTTAGTTGAACTTTAAGCTGCGACTCTAAACTGTTTGTATTACTTTTCCTTTGGGGTTTTTATGAATGATTATAGATTTTGATGGATTTTATTTAATAATTAATTGTTAGCCGTAGCCCTTCTTGAGTTAATTGAGTATGTACAACTGTGACAAATCTAAGCTAAGATGTAAAAACGGAGCCTCCAAGTCTATATTTATATTTAATTATTTATAACATCAATGTTGGAAGCTTTTTGGGACGGAGTCCCAAAACCCGTTTGTGCGTTAATTTGTGTATGAGATCCTTGATCCTTTATTGGTTATATTGTGTTGAATAAATGATAAGTATATTGATTATTTAGGGGCGGTAATTTAATTTATTGTCAACTTCCCAGGGATAGTTGTTTATTTCTTATAATGAGGTTGTGAACGTGAAATAGGTTGTTGAAAATGCAATTGTCAAATTTGTTATGATGTAGTTGTAAATTTGCTATATTAAAATTTTCAATTTGGATAGTTGTTGGTAGAATTGTTCAGTTGACGACTACCTTATTGGAATTAGTTGTCAACTAAAGAAGTTGTTAATTTTGATATGATAGTTGTCGATGGAATTGTTTATCTTCATTTGCAAATGACTAGAAACCTTTTAGAGAGTAGTACGTTGTCAAGTTTTTATATTGAAGTTGTCATCTAGTGACGTGAGATATTTATTTATTTTTTGAATGGAATGGGGATTGCATTCATTGAATGGGAATAAAATACAAAGTGTATAATACAAAGCAATAAGCTGCAATGAAAAAATTAAACTAAGGGTACAAGGAGGTTCGTAGTTCTGAGGGTGTGCTTGACAATTGCGTCAGTGGCTGCCGATATGTCTTGAGGTTTGAAGGACTCTCTCGCAAAAAGCCTTTTGTTACGGTCTTCCCAAAAATTCCAATTGAGAATGCCAAAAGTGAGAATCCACTGCCTTGGAGATCGTGTGGGATTGATGTTGTCAAGCCACCATTCATTGAGAGGAGACCCGAGAAAATCATTGATCATATTCTCAGGGATAAGAAGCCTCCAGCAAGTTACTGCAAGGGGGCATTTTCTGAAAACATGATCCACGTCTTCGATGGCTGAAGAGCAAAGTTCACAAGTAGCTTCCGTGATTATATGTCTTCTCCTTCTTTCGCTACTGATCAGGAGTTTACAAGTAGGCAAGCCAGAGAAAGGATCTTATTCTTTGGGCACCTGGCCACTTCCGGATAAGAGGGACCAACATTGGGATTCATTATTCCACGATCCTTCCTCAATCGCCCTGTAAGCCGAGGAGAAGGTGCCATTAGCATTCAAGCTCCAAGAACAGCTAGCATCCTCTCGATATCGAGGGGTGGGGGATAAGCAGCAATTAAGTGATTAACAGACATGGGGAGATGACGTTCAAAGAGCTCCTAGTGCCATTGGCCAGTGCTATCAACAAAATGGCTAATTGTCTTTGGGAGTTGTGAATCATTCAAATCAGAAAAGGCAAGATTTTTAAGTGGGCCTAAATCCCAATTCAGTTGTCGACCCAAAATCTTACATGCTTGCCCTTTCCAGATTGCCACTAAAGACCCAAGATTGTATCCGGCCCAAAGCATATCCGGGATGCTAATAAGCATGAACCCGAGTTTGGAGAGGAAGGCGCAATTTTGACTTTGCAGTGATTTGAGCCCACATCCAACATTCTTTAAGGGCTGGCATATGTCATTACAATTGATAAGATTAATGCTTCTATTCTGTCTATTGAACCCCCAAACAAAATCCCTTATCACTTACTCAATTTGAAGACTACAAGAGGAAGGCAATAAGGAAATTTGCATAGCATAGTAAGGAATGGTTGTTAGCACCGACTTTGCTAGAGTAATTATTCCAGCCAGTGAGAACGAGCGTGCTTTCTAGCTAGAATTTTTTTGCTGGACTCCTTCAATGACATAGAGATAGGTATCTTTAGTGACTCTGGAGTGCAACAAGGGTACTCCAAGATACTTCCCTAATTGATCAGTTTTGGCATAATCGAGGCTATTGCAAATTCGATCTTTCGCTTGACTAATAGAATGACTAGAGGAGCAGCAAAAATCTGAGAGAACTTTATTTATCGATCGCCTGGACTAGCTTGGTAGTAGTGATGCTAAAGAGGATAAGATCATCCGCAAAAAATAAGTTGGAAAGCGGTGGTAAATTCTTACCCATTTTAATGGTTTCCCAATTTCCGGACATGGCCTGAGCTAATGGGTTGGGAAAGGCATTCCATACAGAGGACAAATATGTAAGGGGAGAGAGGGTCGCCCTGTCTAATGCCCGGGAAGGTTGGAAGAAGGACAACCATTCCATAAGACTTGTATTGAGTGTGTAGTAATGCAATGCATAATCCGCTGAATGATGGGATCAGGAAACTCTTCGTCTTCAAGGGTCTCTTCAAGATCAACCTTGATAGTCATCCATCCTTTATTGCCTTGCTTCTTGCGCATAGAGTGAATGACTTCCTGGGTAATGATGATGTTGTTAGTGATGTTCCTACCCTTAAGTCCTCTCTTTGTATGAAAGTCTCAGCTTTTTTTTTTTTTTTTTGTACAAAAGAGGGCTAATATGCCCTAAATAAATAGACTAATATATTAGGAGATTAAATCCCAAATACTCCTTAACAACTAGAGCCCTCAAATGAGAAGGGCATGTGATGTGGCCGGATTGTCATCGTATGATTTATCAAAATAAAATAATTGCACCCTATTAATGTAATATAAGGCACAACTCTATCTTTTTTCTCAATGAACCCTTTTTATTGGAACTCTAGCAAATTGGTGACAAAACTATTGAAAACCTGAGTGAAAGTAAAATAGGTTTTGAGTTTGATTGATTCTTGATGCATGAAATAAGGGCGCAGTAAAGTAAATATTTTTATATTTTTGATTAAGATGGAAAATGAGTGGATTGTGAAAGAAATATGTTGAGAAAGACTCTTGATGATGGAAACTTATCTATCCTTACTCTTAATATGATATGAGAATTTTAAAATTACTAAGTCTTAAATAAAACGTTAATCGATCGATTGAATCTAGAACATTAATATTCCTTAAACTCCTTTGATCAAAACTAGTTCAAAAACTATTAATGCGGTGTTAAAAACCATTTAGTGCGTAATTAAATCATATGATGAAAATGCCCTCAAATGATTATCAATCGATAACCATATAATTCAAGCAATCGAATTAGTTAGCAATGATCGTTGATAAAATCCCAATTATCCAGAAATCAAAACTAAAATATTCATATTAAAATCAACATTCAAATAATCCAAATTCAATTACAAAACCTAATCTCAGAATAATCAATCAATATTCTATCATTACTCATACAATGAAAACCCTAGATCTAGGAATTCTAAAACACGAAAAAGGTGAGATTAAACAAAAAACTCCCCAGTGCAGTCCATAAGCTCAATATATGTGATCCATCACCAAGAGACTAAAGATTTAGCCTCTCATGACTCCCGCTGTGCTGCAATCGCTGCTCAGATGTGATGCCATTAAGAAAGCAGAAAATGGTGATGGAGAGATGAATGATAGAAGATATGTGTGTAGATTGTAGAGGGAGTGTTGAGAGAATGATTGAGTACTGCTTCTTAGCTATATTAGGTAAAAACCAACCTCCTTTTGTGTCTGCAGCATCTCTCCCCTTTTAAAGCCAGAATGACCTAATAAACAATGCGCTGCTTCATTGATTTTCTTCTTTGGTAGCGACCATATCCTATTTTTGGTCGCGACCTGTGAACGCAAGAAAATTTTCTAGAAGAAGTGAGGTCACAACCTGTGGACACTTTGGTCGTGACTAAATAGCACAGAAGCTACCTTCCTTAATTTGATTCTCTTTGTCTCGTGATTTCTTTTTTGCTCACATTAATCATTGGTTCTACTCCAAAATATCTACAATTCAGAATCAAAGCTCAATGTAAAAGTCTAACTAGTTACTAAAGAATGACATATATACAGTTTGGAGGAGTTAATTTACCATTTTACCCTTAGATCAACATCTTGCCAAACACAATCATGTATTACCACAAAAGCACAATTGCATGCATAAAATGAATGGTAAAGTTGTCACAAAACTCTTAAAATGTTACAGAAACCATGCACAATTTGTGTCTTATCAGCATGAATGTAGTACTACTGGACTTCTCAACCCATCCTTAGCCATATCATCTGCAAGTTGATTATGATCTCTAGATATATATTGAATTTTGTTCCCATACTAGTTAATTATGTATATGTGAAACTAATAAATTGCATATATTAACCCTCAAATTCGTCATCATATCCATGACATTCTTGGCATTGAATTCAATAATATTTTATTGAATCTTAAATCCTAGGTTAGTCTAGGTTAGCTTTAGACCTTTATAGAACACCCACTATTTAGCTTCAATCATGCTACATGAACCTAGTACCCTTATAAATCCTGCAACCCAACTTCGTGTACAAGCCCTGATAACTCCACCACAACCCACCCTACTATGATTTGCTGTAAGGATTTTATCAACATTAACTTTAATCTGATCTGATGGTGGAGGTTGCCAATGAGATGAAATTAATGCAACCAAATCATTAGTTAAATATTCATCCTGAACATACACAAAGCTCTTTCATGTTTGCATAATAACCAAGTCAGGGTATAATTGTTTCAAAAAGTCATTGTCAAATATAACTTGATTCCTCCACTTCCATAAACTCTAAATTAAACCCCCTAAATTAGTCTCCAATTACTAATACTAGTATTTCCCAACTCCCTTTTGAGATTCATAGCAAACCAATCTCATAATAGAGCTCTAAAAAAAGATGAACATTACCTTGGATGAATTAATCTAAGCCAAAGTTGTTTAGCATAAAAGCAATCATGGAGTATATGTAAAATTTCCTCCATATCCTCATTGCATTACTGGCATATTGCATCAGTTGAGGACCACCTGCTTCTCTGAGCATTAGTCGCTAAGCAGTTATTAAATGATATCTACATGATTACTCGAATACACTTAGCCCCTCTCTACTTCCAAATTTCTTTGTAACAAGAGCTATATGCATGTGCAAAATGCTTCTCAATTAGAAAATAAGCACTTTTAATAGCAAAATTACCCTTATTTGTAGCATTCCAAACTATCAAATCATTACTTGTCGCTGACATAGGTGGTAACATGCTAATCAATCTCTAAAATACATTACTTGGGATAATAATAGCAAATCTTTAGAAATCCCAAGTCCCAAATATAATCTAATACACAACTTTAATATTTTCTTCCTCACTTGTAGTGGCTGAAGACATAATTTCTTTAAATTCTTATTAGGAAACAACCACTTGTCAGTAAAAAATTCACTAGTTGACCATTTTTTATATGTCATCTTGTACCAAATTCAACTATATCTTGCTGTTGTGAGATGAATTTTCATAGTGCATAATCTCCCTACCTTACCTCTAATAGATTCTCTTCATTCCTTAGCATATATTTGTGTACTAGCACATCTACCTATAGATTTTTGTCTCCATTAAATAATTTCTAAGCTATCTTGGCTCAACAAGCTCTATTAAATGATGATAACTTCTTAAACCCAAATCCACCATACAATTTAGGCATAACAATCTGATCCCATCCAACAAGGTGGAATCCATATGAGCTTTGGCTATGTCCCCATATAAAGTTCATTTGCAACCTCTCCACTTCCTGCAAACTAATGCAGGAATTTTAGCAACCTACATAGGATACACCTGTAAAGAACGTATAACATATTTTGCCAAAGTAATATGTCCAGCTACAAAAAGAGTACTCTCTTTCCAAGCATCAAGCTTATTTTTAATTCTATCAATTATGTACTACAAAGTTTCTCTGGGTTTCCTCCATATAGTGATTAGAAATCCCAAATAATTCCTTGTATCGGTAGAAACAACCATGCCAATAATATTACTAATTCTTTTTCTGATGTTGACAATTTACCTTTGGAGAGAAGAAGATTGAGGATTTACTCTTACTTATTCTCGCACCTAATGCTTTACAAAATTTATCAATACAATTTATCATACAGTTTGATAACTTTTCAGTGATCACTCCAAAAAGTAGAAGATCATATGCAAACATCATATGAGAGGTGAATGAACCATCGCTAGTTGTAACATCCTTATGTTCGTAAGTCTTAGGGACTATTCAGTAGCATTTAAAACCACTTACAAGACCTTGGAAGTCCATTAGTTAAATCTGAAATTTTTACTCTTCTCAAAGTTGCTGTTCATAGATATTCTAGATTCAATAATGAACTTCAGAAAATCATAATTAATTCTAGAAAAATTAAAATGATGTGGTTCAAAAAGCTACGTGAGGATAACATCTTAAAATTTAAGAAAAAAATAATTTCTAGACCAGATGCTTAGTCAATTAGTACAATTTATTTGTCAAAGATTACTGTCCATTTGGTCAAAAATTCTAAAAACAGATTCTGGTCCCTTACTTTGGAAAATTCATTCTCTTTGTACAGATATTGAAATAAGGTGTTCTTGGTGTCAAAACGAAGCTTGACATGTGAACTAAATGTCTTTCAAATTTCATACATTTAACGCATCATTTATTATTTTTCATTACATCATGACCATCACTACTTATATTGGTCATATAGCAACATTACATATAACAATTCTTCACATAACATTTATACTATCCAATCCCTAGCTTCTCTTCATGCTTCATCATCCTCTTTCATCATTCATAAACCTGCTGGGATTGGGATTACATGGATAGAGTGAGATTTCTGGGGAAATCTTAGTAGCAAATGGTACTAAATAATGCATGGATTAATGTAAATACTTGTGCTTGCTTGTGAAAGTGTTAACATTGTGTAATATGCATGCTTCTATGTAACATATGAAGTACAATTGCCAAAGTAATAATGTAAATAGAGCTTATATATAAACACATATGCAACACAATTTAATAAAGCCATAGCACAACCAAGCATAACATTCAATACATATAAGTTTAAGATAAGATTACTACCTGATATACTTGACTTTCTTTTACTTTAACTTTGCTTTGCCTCTTTCTTCTTAATTATCTTTGATGTGTGGCTGCCTCTTTAGAGTCCACAATCAAATCCTAACATCACATAATCATCCATCTATCACAATCTAACTTCCTTGAGTATTAAACTCACTTTAACTAACATAACTTCCTTTGATCTTTACTAATTGACTTGGCCTTTGAACCAATTGATGTCTTGATTTTAACTTACACAATTTCATCTTTTGAATCTATTGATGAGCTTAGAATCATGAAATTCCAGCTCTTATATACTGTTCTAGATAGATTTACAAAACATATACAATTCTTCTAAAAATTCTCATTTTGATTCCAATGCTTCCAATACTTGTTTCTCTTCTTTATCCCACACAAATTTTCATTTTAAAACCATTGGAAGCATCAAAATCATGAAATTCTAATAACTGTTTATATGAGTAAACAGTAACAGAGAAGAATTCTAAAAATTATAACTTTTAATTCCTATGCTTCCAAGGTTCAAAACCTATCAAATCCTACACAAAATTATCATATAAATTCAGTGGAAGTATTAGATCATTAAAACTCCATCTCCCTCTATCATGAACAGTGTAGACTGAAAGGTTTCAACTATGGCAAAGTCAAGAATATCAACTCGATTCAACAATCAATTATCTAACAGGCTTGCTTAAATCACATAACTCTAACTTTAATTTCTTCTTTCTCCTTTCATCTAATGTTTTGGATAGCACATACACCTTAGAAAAAACTCAACTTTCTTCCATGAAAACCCTAAGCTAAAGCCCCCAAATTGGAGAAAAATAAGTTAGGATATATTGCTTACCTTTAATCTCTAGCTAGCTTGAACTTTGGTGCCATGAATCTTCTTTGTCTTGGCTTGAGTTTCCATTTTGAAATAGCTTCCCCAAGGGTTCTCAAGCCACAGTTTTGAATTAGAAATATGGGGGTATTTATAGAAAAATCCAATAGAAAATGGAAGGCTAAGATCACTTTATGCACTATTTGATCTAAAGACTCATATTTATTCTTGAATAAAGCTTATCCTTAAAGCCAATTATGACATCATCCATGACATCATCAAGCAAAAACTCATAGCGACATGTGGTGAAATTCCAAGGGAGATAAGCTTATGGAAAACTTCTAGTCCAATCCGGTACCGGCTCAGTCTGATTCCCAAAAACCAGACTGTTTTATGAAACTAATTTTTCTGAGACCAACCATATTTAGCGCAAAGTATCTAGCCCAAAGCATACCCCCATGAGGTGTCCCTTGAGTTGTCCCATATAATGTCATAATTATTCTTTTTTGAAAAAGTTAAATCCAAGATTAAATGTGGGCCTTTAGATCAAATAGTAACCAAATTAATCTTGGCCATTAATTTTTCATGGATTTTGGCTATAAATACCCCCTCATTCTGCATCAAAACTGTGGCTTCATGGACCCTTGGGGAAACTCTTGCAAAATGAAAACTCAAGCCAAGACAAAGAAGATTCAATGTACCAAAGTTCAAGAAAGCTAGAGATTAAAGGTAAACAATCTCTCCTAGCTTATTTTCCATTGATTTGGGAGCTTGAACTTAGGGTTTTCATGGGAGAAAAGTTGAGTTTTCTCCAAGAGGAGGTGCTTCCCAAAGACCTTAGATGAAAGGGGAAAGAAGAAATGAAAGTTAGAAACATATGATTGAAGCTTAAACAAGCTAGTTAAGAGATTGGTTGTTGAATCAAGTTGATATTCTTGACTTTGCCATGATGTGCCCTGTTCGGTCTTCACTGTTCATGAGGGAAGGAAATTGAATTTCAATGATTTAATGCTTCCATTGAATTTAAATGATGGTTTTGTGTAGGATTGGAAAGGTTTTGAACCTTGAAAGCATTGAAATTCCAAGATTATAGTTTTTGAAACCCTTCTCTATAACTGTTCACCCACATGAAAAGTGATTGGAATTTCATAATTTTGATGGTTCCAAGGGCTTTAAAATGAAAAGTTGTGTGGGGTAAAGTGGAGAAACTAGTATGGGAAGTATTAGAATCAAAATGAGAATTTTTGAAAGAATTGCATGCCTATGTTCAGTTATGTACAGCAGGCCATGAAGGAGCCAGAATTTCATGATTCTAAGCTCATAAATGAATTCAAAAGATGAAATTGTATAGGGTAAAGTCAAGACATCAATTGGTTCAAGAGCCAAGTGGATTAGTAAGAGATTAGAGAAAGTATGAGAATAAAGAGTGTAATAAGGTTAGTCTTGAACATGGTTGGAGTTCATGGGTCCTGATGAATTATGTGATGAATATGAATGTGTTTAGGACCTTGAAACATCCAAAAAGATGTTGGGAAGTGATTGACATAAAGGCTTCATGGTTGGAAAGCTAGGGAACAAGTGTAAAAGATCAAGAGAAAAGATTAAGTGCAAGGTAGTGAACTCACCTCTTTATATACTTGATGTGGTATGCTTATGTGTTGACATGTATATGGTGTTTGAATGATGTTGTGACATGATAAATGATGTTGAATGTATTGTGAATAACATATTTTCCATGTCCATGCACTTTATGTAAGAGTATATAGCATGATGGCATGTCACTAACAAAGAAAGTTTAATGAAATTACATATCATGTATTAGCATCCATCTTGCATATTTAAGTGGTAATGTTTGCTACTGAGATTCCCTAGAATCTCACTCTCCCATAACCAAACAATTTAGGTCAAGCATGATGGAAAATGTATGCATGGAGAAGAGCTAAAGAATAGAAGAAAGGAAAGGAAGTAATTGAGATTCTAGCATATGCTATGAATTATCTATGTATGTAAATGCCATATAAGGTATTCATCTATATGATGAAACTATTTGTAATAATTATGGCATATGTACATGATGTATATGAATATTGAGAAGCTTATTTGATGGCTTATGCATGCTGGAATAATTATTGAAAGTGAAAGAAAGGAAACTGAAATGGTAAAAAAGTAGGTCCTAAAGCAGTTTTGTTGTGGCTTCATTTTGACCTAGCAAATGAAGGAGTTATTTCATAAAATTTTACAAACGTGTATCACACATCCAAAGATTTAAATTCATAGGTATAACACTTCATTTGGATGTGTATAACAAGAGAAATGAATTTCCAAATTAAGGGACCAAAATCTGTCTCCAAAATTTTTGACCAAATGAATAGTAAACTTCAATGAATCAACTGTATTAATTGGCTAATCATTTGGTTTGGAAATTATTTTTCCCTTAAATTTCAAGATCTTATATTCATGTATATTTTTAAACCACTTCATTTCAATTTTTCTAAAATTAATTATGATTTTTTGAAATTCATTGCGTAATCTGGACCACCATATGAATAGTAACTCGAGAAAGAGTAAAATTCCAGATTTGGCTAATGGACTTCCAAGGTCTTGTAAGTAGTTCTAAATGCTACTGAATGATCCCTAAGATATATAAAAGTAAGGATGTTACAAAATGCCCTTCGTCTAACTCTGACTCAATGACAGAACACAGTGGCCTACCTTTAGTGGCATTTTCATAATTTTATATTTTTCTGGTCTTTATTAGCCCTAGGCCACATACTTATATGAAAATATCATTAGGCCTATAAGGCACTACTCTGGGCCCTCTATATGATCCACTGCCTTCATGGGCTCAATTCTCGAGAAATTTCTCTAAAACCTATTTATTGAGTATTTTAATCTACGATAAATTCCATAATAAATTTTACAGGAATCCTTTTTGAGCTCTGTCAGTTTTCGAAATTCTAATATTAATTATAGGAATTTACTACCAAATTTAATATGATTTTGAGGTCCAGAGGATATTGTATTAATTTGTTGGAAATCGTGCCCTAGGGGCCAATCATTGTCTTATGAACATTATTGATTTATGAATTTATTAATTGTGTTATCATATTATTTGCATGTTTATTGTGATGACCATCCTTGGATAATTCATGATCTTATCCTAAATATCCCTGGTCGGTCATCTATGCGGGAGCACAGATGAAATAAGACCAGTATGACTTTGAAGATGTATAGAGATATAAATCAAAGTCATAGGCACATGTAAGAGTACAAGGTGTTGGACTGACCCTCTATAAGAGAACTGCATGGGTAACGTCATAAGCTTCTCTTCTCTCATATACAAACCATGTCAATATGCCCTTTGACCTGAGATCATCATGGATTCCTACATGACAAACGCTCAGCTTTAACCTAGTCAAAAGTCACTTTTGACCGAGTGATCATAAAGACTATGTTCGGGCTTAGTGGTTTTTCATGCGGAGGAATGTGAATGGTCAAGATGGAATTTGTCCCTCACATTCGTAGAGAGATATTACTGGGCCCCTCGATAAGTGAGTCTGAGAAATGTATGGCCGTACTGTAATGGAAACGTAGTTCTATTTCTATAGTCAGACTACTCAGGGATCGAGAAAGTAACAGTCAAGAATAGGAGGATGACATTATCCATGCCTCAACCATGACCAAAATATCACGTGACAGAAGGGACATGATATGGTTGTATAAATGGTTACATCGTTTAACGATCCTCATACGATTTGGGTAGTCGTTATGTCTTGCTAGAGACCGCTTGCGACTTGTGGGCCAGTATAACAAATGGCCCACTGCTAACTTCATATAGGCCTACAAGGTCGAATACAAAATAGCCCAACACGAGCTATGATGTCCAGATTCATTGAATCTAAGACATGTCCATATTCAATGAATGATCCAGGATAGATGTATATATATTTATTTATATTTATATTCATATATCTATATAAATTCGTATATATACATTATATATAAGAGATATATGAGATTTAATTTATAAGGATAAATTAAATCTCTATAACGATTCAATTTGAAATTCAAATTGATAGGATATCTCATATAAGAGATATTTATAAGATTTAATTTATAAGGATAAATTAAATCTCTATCACGTTTGAATTTGAAATTCAAATTGATATGATATATCAAATTTGATTTATGAGAATAAATCAAATACAGTTCAGTCTTAGCTTTATTTTAAGTTAAATAAATAGGTGAATTAAATCTGTGGGACGGATTTAATATTATTTATTTAATTAGTTTCTTATCAAATTATACAATATATGATATTGTATTAATTTCATAATTAATATAAGATTAACTCCTAAAATCCAATTTGGTAGAAAAAATGCAGAGCATCCTATATATCTGATATTAGGAGCTACGTTTTGCATAGAGATATACATAGAACACAGAAAGGCCGAAGGGGACTGAGCAAAGGGTTTGCAGATAAGAAACTGTCGAAATAGAGACGGAGAAGATGAACTCTTGAGAAAGCCCTGGAGGGACAAGAGACGCTAGCACGTCGTTTGTGGTTGGAACGCTGTTCATGTGGATACCAGTAGAGGAAACCGGCCTGAGTCGTCGACTTCTTGTGATCAGAAAGGGAGCACGAGCTGGGGAAAGAAGCTATGAACGTCGTGACCACAAGTTGTGGAAGTCGCTGAGGCACACTGAGGGTAATGCTTCTTCCCACTTGACTTAAACACATACGGTAGATCCTGGCAAGGAATGGAAACATTTTTAAATTAATTTTCGCTGCGTGTCTTCCAATTCCTTACATAATTTCCCTTTCTTAAAAAATTAATATAAATTTTTCGGGACCGCATATAAAAATTCTGTGGTGTCAAACTGATCAGAATAATTTTCTCTATTTACTGGAAAAATTTTGGACTAATATGATTATGGGCATTTTTAGTCCTTTTTCGGCTCAACTTTTTCATAATTGCATTTAGGTCCCTAAATTTTTGGTTAATTGCATTTAGGTCCCTAAACTTTTGGTTAATTACACCTTTTGATCTAACTTTTGTTTCTACTTTTACTTTTGGCCTTCAACCTTTTCTAATTTTCGTTTGGGTCCTTGAACTTTTGAAACTTTTCATTTTATTCCCTCTCTTCCTTCAAGATTCATCTGACCTTTATTATTCCTTCTGATCATCGTCACAATCCTTTCCAAACCTCTTTCCACTATCAATATTATACAGATAGGAAAAAATTAGGATATGACATTTCTACCCCCTTAAAATAAATTTTGTCCTCCAGATTTACTTGGCACCTTAGTCAACAATCTTGGATAGATCTCTTCTTCTTCTTATGACAAAGGATTGGGGTATATATCTCTTATCTTCTATCTCAACATCTTAGCGGAGTACCTTTCATGTCCGCAGATCTTCATATCTTTACTATGATCATTCTTCTGTTATTAATCAACTTAATTAGAGTTGAACTCTACCTCATTCTGTTACTTGCTTACTTGCTTTGCATCCATTTGCATATGGACTTCTCACCATATTAGATTTGTGAGTAGTGTCAGTTTCTTTCATACCAAACTCTCTCGAATACTACTATATTCTAGAGTTTTTGCTAACTACTCATCATACTTCTTAGTGAAATCATTTATTATTCATCTAAGTATCTAGCGGAATTCTCTGAACATCCGCAAAACTTCATCTCTCATTTTCATACCATCATATTTCTCTTATCATCTTTAATAACTCATCATAATATAGAGAGAGGACTTATGTCATTATTCTTTCTTTCTTTACTTAACTTCTAGATAGGAGCACGTATGAGCACATACTCTAACTGTAACAAATTAGAAGACACGCAGCGGAAATTAACTTAAAAATTTTTTCATTCATTGTCAGGATCTACTGTATGTGTTTAAGTCAAGTGGGAAGAAGCATTACCCTCAGTGTTCCTCAGCGACTTCCACAGCTTCTGGTCACGACGTTCACAGCTTCTCTCCGCGGCTCATGCTCCCTTTTCGATCACAAGAAGTCAACGACTCAGGTCAGCTTCCTCTACTGGTATCCACATGAACAGCGTTCTAACCACGAACGACGTGCTAGCGTCTCTTGTCCCGCCAGGGTTTTCTCAAGAATTCATCCTCTCTGTCTCTATTTCGGCAGTTTCTTATCTGCAAACCTTTTTGCAGATTCCCCTTCGGCCTTTCTGCGTTCTATGTGTTTTTAAAACATAGCTCCTAAAATCAGATATATAGGATGCTATGCCTTTTTTTCTCTACCGAATTGGATTTTGGAGTTAATCTTATATTAATTTCAAAATTAATACAATATCATATATTGTATAATTTGATAAGAAACTAATTAAATAAATAATATTTATATTAAATCTGTCCCACAGATTTAATTCACCTATTTATTTAATTTAAAATAAAGATAAGACTGAACTATATTTGATTTATTCTCATAAATCAAATTTGAGATATCATATCAATTTGAATTTCAAATTCAAACGTGATAGAGATTTAATTTATCCTTATAAATTAAATTTTATAAATATCTCTTATATGAAATATCCTATCAATTTGAATTTCAAATTCAAATGTGATAGAGATTCAATTTATCCTTCTAAATTAAATTTTATAAATATCTCTTATATGAGATATCCTATCAATTTGAATTTTAAATTTAAACCTGATAGAGATTTAATTTATCCTTATAAATTAAATCTCATATATCTCATATATAATATATATATACGAATTTATATATATATCCGAATATAAATATAAATAAATATATACATCCACCCTAGATCTTTCATTGAATCTGGACATGTCTTAGATTCAATGAATCTGGACATCATAGCTCGTGTTGGGCTATTTTGTGTGCGACCCTGTAGGCCCATGTGAAGTTGGCAGTGGGCCATTTGCTATAATGGCCCACAAGTCACAAGCGGTCTCTAGCAAGACATAACGACTACCCAAATCATATGAGGATCATTAAACGATGTAACCTTTTATACAACCATATCATGTCCCTTCTATCATGCGATATTTTGCTCATGGATGAGGCATGGATAATGTCATCCTCCTATTCCTGACCGTTACTTTCTCGATCCCTGAGTAGTCTGATTATAGAAATTGAACTACCTTTCCATTACAGTATAGCCATACATTTTTTAGACTCACTCATCGAGGGGCCTAGTAATATCTCTCTACGAATGTGAGGGACAAATTCCATCTTGACCATTCACATTCCTCTGCACGGAAAACCACTAAGCCCGAACATAGTCTTTATGATCACTCGATCAAAAGTGACTTTTGACTAGGTCAAAGCTGAGCGTTTGTCATGTAGGAATCCATGATGATCTCAGGTCAAATGGCATAGTGACATGGTTTATAAATGAGAGAAGCTTATGACATAACCCATACAACTCTCTCATAGCGGGTTGGTCCAACACCTTGTACTCTTACATGTGCCTACGACTTTGATTTATATCTCTATACATCTTCAAAGTCATACTGGTCTTATTTCATCTCTGCTCCCGCATAGATGATCGACCAGGGACATTTAGGATAAGATCATGAATTTTTCAAGGATGGTCATCACAGTAAACATGCAAATAATATGATAACACAATTAATAAATTCATAAATCAATAACGTTCATAAGACAATGATTGGCCCCTAGGGCACAATTTCCAATAACCTCCCACTTGTACTAGGTACAATCATTAATTTGACTAATTCCCATTGACCTAACATGACGCTCATGCTTTGCCTACACAAGCGGCTTTGTTAGAGGATTAACAACATTATCTTCTCCTGCTACTTTGCATATTTTTATATCACCTCTATCGTTGATTTCTCTGATAAGATGAAATCGCCTGAGTATATGCTTGGTCCTTTGATGTGACCTAGGCTCTTTGGCCTATGCAATGGCACTGCTATTGTCACAGAGCAAAGTTATTGGATCTGAGATGCTAGGTATCACCCCTAGTTTTATGATGAACTTCTTGATCCAAAAGGCTTCCTTAGATGCATCAGACGCTACTATATACTCAGCTTCTGTTGTAAAATCTGTTACAGTGCCCTGCTTAGAGCTCTTCCAGCTTACTGCTCTATTATTGAGGAGGAATATATATCTAGACTGCGATTTTTGGTTGTCATGGTCAGTTTGGAAACTTGCATCTGTGTAACCAGTTACACAAAGTTTAACATCTAATCCACCATAGGCCAAGAATAAGTCCTTAGTCCTTCTTAAGTACTTAAGGGTATTCTTGATAGCAGTCCAATGGCCCTCACCAGGGTCCTGTTGATATCTGCTAGTCATACTTAAGGCAAACGAGACATCCAGTCGAGTACATAACATGGCGTACATGATAGATCCTATGGCCGAGGCATACGGAACTTTACTCATGCAACCTCGCTGATCAGATGTACTAGGACACAGATCTTTGCTAAGGTGAATACCATGAGACATGGGTATGAAACCCCTCTTTAATTCGTACATAATGAACCTATGTAGTATTTTGTCTATGTATGTACTATGACTGAGTCCTAGAAGTCTTTTAGATCTATCTCTATAGATTCTGATTCTTCGGATGTAGGTGGCTTCACCCAAGTCTTTCATCGAGAAAGACTTTCCTAACCAAGACTTGACAATCTGCAAGGTAGGAATGTCATCCCCAATAAGTAGGATGTCATCGACATAGAGTACCAAAAACACAACTGTGCTCCCACTGACCTTCTTATGCATAGAAGGTTTATCGATGTTTTGAAGAAATCCAAACTCTTTGACTACTTCATCAAAACGATGATTCCAACTCCGAGAGGCTTGCTTCAGTCCATAAATGGACCTTTAAAGCTTACACACTTTACCAGAGTCCTCGGAACGCACAAACCCTTCAGGTTGTGTCATGTACACATCCTCAAGGAGCTTTCCATTAAGAAAGGCTGTCTTGACAGCCATCTGCCATATTTCATAGTCATAATATGCTGCTATGGCAAAGAGGATTCTGATTGATTTGGCCATTGCAACTAGGGAAAAGGTCTCATCATAGTCCACACCATGAGTTTGAGTAAATCCTTTTGCAACCAGTCATGCCTTGAAGACATTTACATTGCCATCCATGTCAGTTTTCTCCTTAAAAACCCACTGTTTTTACACCTTTAGGCAGGTCGACTAAGGTCCAAACCTTATTTTTGTACATGGATTGCATCTCAGACTTCATGGCATTAAGCCATTTTTCAGAGTTTGGTCCCACCATAGCTTCTCGATAGGTAGTCGGCTCATTATGCTCAATGAGCAACACATCACGACTATCAAAAATCAAAAATCCATATCTCTGAGGCTGAAGTCGTGTCCTATTAGATTTATATGGACCTTGCGTGACTTGAGGAGTCTCAACAACTTGTTGTGAGTCTTCTCTGTTTCCCATCTATAGTTCTGTGGTGTCTTGTGGCTCTTGAACTTCTTCGAGGTGTACCTTACTCCCACTGGTTCTTTTAGAGATAAATTCTCATTCGGGAAAGATACCATTTCTGACAACAAACGCTTTGTTATTAGTAGGGTTGTAGATATAATATCCCTTGGTTTCCTTAGGATATCCCACAAAAAGGCACCTTGAGGATTTGGGCGCTAATTTGTCTAAGGCTTGTTGCTTAACATAGACCTCGCATCCCCAAATCTTGAGGAAAAATAAACTAGGCATCCTCCCAATCGATATCTCATACGGAGTCTTTTCAATTACCTTAGATGGAACACGATTGAGTGTGAACGTAGCTGTCTCAAGGGCATGGCCCCAAAAGGAGGGCGGAAGATCTGTTGGACTCATCATGGATCGAACCATATCTAATAGTGTTCGATTCCTCCGTTCAGAAATGACATTCCATTGTCGTTCCCTGGAGGAGTCAATTGTGAGACTATCCCACAACTCCTAAGATGATCTATGAACTCTTGGCTCAAATATTCACCACCCCGATCAGATCTAAGGGCTTTAATTGTTTTGCCAAGCTGGTTTTGTACTTCATTTTGAAATATTTTGAACTTTTCAAAAGACTCAGATTTATGTTTCATCAGATAGATATACCCATATCTGCTGAAATCATCTATGAATGTTATAAAGTACGAATAACCTCCTCTGACATTTGTGTTCATCGGTCCACACACATCTGTATGTATAATGCCCAATAAATTAGTGGCCCTCTCACTGTGCCCAGTGAAAGGTGACTTTGTTATATTTCCTAACAAGCAAGACTCGCAAGTGTCATATGATTCAAAATCAAATGAGTTTAGAAATCCATCTTGATGGAGTTTGGAAATGCGTTTCTCATTTATGTGGCCCAGACGACAGTGCCAGAGGTATGTGGGATTCAAATTGTTTGGTGTGACCCTTTTGGCGGTTATGTTATAGATATTTCCATGATTGGGTTGTTCCAAATTCAATATGTAATGATCAACATGCAAATCACCATGAGAATAGAAAACATCATTACGATAAATAAAACATCTACTATTCCCAGTAATGAAAGTGAAACATTCCTTATCCAAATAAGAAAGTGAAACAATATTACTACTTAAAGCAGGAACATAATAGCAATTGTTCAAAACTAACAAAAGCCCAGTGGGCAGAACTAATTCATAAGTGCCTACAGCTAACACAGCAACCCTTACTCTGTTTCCAACTCGTAGGTCAACCTCGCCCTTTTTTCGCTTCCTACTGTCCTTTAGTCCCTGCATATTTGTACCAATGTGAGAACCACATGCAGTATCTAATACCCATGAGGTGGAAGTAGAAAGATGAATGTCTATAACATAAATACCTGAAGCGATAGCCCCGCTATCCTTCTTGTTCTTTTTCAGATCTTTAAGGTAGAGTTTGTAATTCCTCTTCCAATGACCAGGTTCATTGCAGAAGAAGCAGACTCCTTCCTTTGGAGGCTTTGCCTTCTTTGGTGCAGGCTTGGCTTCGGGCTTGCCTGACTCTTTGGTCTTACCTAATGAGCCATGACCCTTCCCCTTGTCTTTGCCTTTCTTTTTCATACCCTTTCCTTTCTAAACCATCAAAACAGTATTGGGCTTCTTCTTAAGACTCGGCTCAGCAGTTTAAGCATCCCATGCAGTTCAGAAATAGATTTCTCCATGTTGTTCATGTTGTAGTTCATGACAAACTGGTCATAACTTTCTGGGAGTGAGTTCAAGATCAAATCCGTAGCTAACTCCTGGCTCATAGGAAATCCAAGCCTCTCAAGGTGATCAATATACCCTTTCATCTTTAATACATGAGTATTGATTGATGCACCTTCAGCCATCTTGCAGGAATATATGGCCTTAGTGGTCTCATACCTCTCTTGCCTTGCCTATTGCTGGAACATTTCCTTGAGATGCACAATCATCTCATAAGCCTCCATGTGTTCCAGATCTCTTTGGAGCTCTGGAACCATGGTGGCTAGCATCAAGCATCCCACATCGACAGAGTCTTCCTTATGCTTCGTGTAAGCATCTCTCTGAGCTCTAGGAGCATTGGCCGCTGGCTCCTTAGGAATGGGTTGATCTAGGACATGCGCCTTTCTTTCCTGCTTAAGAACAATTCTCAAGTTCCTAAACCAGTCAAGAAAGTTTGTCCTATTGAGTTTGTCCTTCTCAAGGACAGATCACAGCGATAATGTAGCAGTATTACTAGTCATCATGATTCTACAATTAAAATATGCAATTTAATTAGCAATCTCCCACTAAATAAACAACCCTCAATGCAATAGTTAGTGGGCTAAGATCCATATCTGGCTCAAACTTAAGTCCGCTTTGGCAGAACGCTTAAATTAAGTTATTTAAGTAGGTAACACCTTTACCAATTACATCAAATGTAACTCTTAGATGTTCATGGGATTCTATCATCATATGATCTGGCATGTTTTTAATCCCATCTAATGCCTTGAGACCCAAAACTATTTTGTTAATCTCAATTAAGTCAAACAATAATAAACATATGAAAGTAGCACCATTACTCTTGGTTATCTCCCCAAGATAACTCAAATGCACCCACTTTGGCGGAGTCCACAATTGAGCAATCGAGGTTTTGACAAGTGTTTATAAATTGACGGCATTATGACTTAAGATTTCATTTAGAGGGTTTAATTTAACTATCTAATTTATAAGAATGCATGTTTCTCAGTTTGTATCTCATACAAGTAATATGCATGTTTCTGATATAATCATAAGATGCATAATTTAAACGTGATACAATATGGCTCACCTATCCTAAGTCCCCTCAAGCCAATGAGAGGAGCTCTCTAGTAAGAAGAGGAAAATTATATATAGAAACCTCTTTTAACATTCGAGGGGAGTGAGATGAGAAGAGAAGGTACATTGAGAGTATATATAGGAAGGCACGTCACGCAGGCCGTATTTAAAAAATTACAACACTTGCAATCTAGAGCCATATTGTTCACCATACCCAAGCATTCAAGAATCAACATTCAGATTTAATTAAAGGGCAATTAATGTTTCAAATCTAAAACATTCACAAAATAATATATGTTACGGTTATGTTGCGCTACGAATAGGTAGCCATGGCAGTCCCGTTAGCCGGTTAGTGGGCAGCGGTCCCGCTAGCCGGTTAATGGGGAAAAAATTTGTTTCATAAATAATCACGAATCTGAATTCAGTTTTCTTATACCCCATGTATGTTAATTGATCAAATCAAAACGTATCACCACCGATTTCAATTCCCTTTTAGATTCCTTTTATGTCATACATAACACGGATCCCTTATATGTCACACATAAAACGCATATTATATGATCAGCTATGCAAACACATATCATATGAAATAATAATTAAGCCTAACTTAAACACAATGGCATGCCTCTGATACCACTGTAAGGAATTTGAAGACACGCAGCAAAAATTAACTTAAAAATTTTTCCATTCCTTGCCAGGATCTACCGTATGTGTTTAAGTCAAGTGGGAAGAAGCATTACCCTCAGTGTTCCTCAGCGACTTCCACATCTTCTAGTCACGACGTTCACAGCTTCTCTCCGCGGCTCGTGCTTCCTTTCCGATCGCAAGAAGTCTACAACTCAGGTCGGCTTCCTCTACTGGTATCCACACGAATAGCGTTCCAACCACGAACGACATGCTAGCATCTTTTGTCCCTCCAGGGCTTTCTCAAGGATTCGTCCTCTCCGTCTCTATTTCGGCAATTTTTTATATGCAAACCTTTTAGAGATTCCCCTTCGGCCTTTCTGTGTTCTATGTGTTTTTAAAGCGTAGCTCCTAAAATCAGACATATAGGATGTTATTCCTTTTTTCTCTACCGAATTGGATTTTGGAATTAATCTTATATTAATTTTAAAATTAATACAATATCATATATTGTATAATTTGATAAGAAACTAATTAAATAAATACTATTTATATTAAATCGGTCCCACATATTTAATTCACCTATTTATTTAATTTAAAATAAAGATAAGACTGAACTATATTTGATTTATTCTCATAAATCAAATTTGAGATATCATATCAATTTGAATTTTAAATTCAAACGTGATAGAGATTTAATTTATCCTTATAAATTAAATCTTATAAATATCTCTTATATGAGATATCCTATCAATTTGAATTTCAAATTCAAACATGATAGAGATTTAATTTATCCCTATAAATTAAATCTCATATGTCTCTTATATATAATGTATATATACGAATATAAATATAAATAAATATATATATATCCACCCTGGATCATTCATTGAATCTAGACATTTTTTAAATTCAATGAATCTGGACATCATAGCTCGTGTTGGGCTATTTTGTGTGCGACCCTGTAGGCCCATATGAAGTTGGCAGTAGGCCATTTGCTATACTGGCCCACAAGTCGCAAGCGGTCTCTAGCAAGACATAATGACTACCCACATCATATGAAGATCGTTAAACGATGTAACCTTTTATACAACCATATCATATCCCTTCTGTCACGCGATATTTTGGTCATGGATGAGGCATGGATAATGTCATCCTCCTATTCCTGACCGTTACTTTCTCGATCCCTAAGTAGTCTGACTATAGAAATAGAACTACCTTTCCATTACAGTATGGCCATACATTTCTCAGACTCACTCATCGAGGGGCCCAGTAATATCTCTCTACGAATGTGAGGGACAAATTCCATCTTGACCATTCACATTCCTCCGCACGGAAAACCACTAAGCCTGAACATAGTCTTTATGATCACTCGGTCAAAAGTGACTTTTGACTAGGTAAAAGCTGAGCGTTTGTCATGTAGGAATCCATGATGATCTCAAGTCAAAGGGCATAGTGACATGGTTTGTATATGAGAGAAGCTTATTACGCAACCCATGCAGCTCTCTCATAGCGGGTCAGTCCAACACCTTGTACTCTTACATGTGCCTATGACTTTGATTTATATCTCTATACATCTTCAAAGTCATACTGGTCTTATTTCATCTCTGCTCCCTCATAGATGACCGACCAGGGACATTTAGGATAAGATCATGAATTATCCAAGGATGGTCATCACAGTAAATATGCAAATAATATAATAACACAATTAATAAATTCATAAATCAATAATGTTTTAGGATAATGATTGGCCCCTAGGGCACGTTTCCAACATAAGCAATCTTATCCAACAATTTCAATGCATCCTCCTTATTCCTTCTGTGTTGCCCACTACATACTTTAGAAAACTCGGTACTAAAGTTCTCTTTTATGTGCCTATAACAAAAAGCATGATGAGACACATCAAATACATCTCTGAATGCACCAACAATTGCATTATGCCGATTAGAAACAATAGTGATTTGCACATACCCAATTAATTCCTTCACATTCCTCAAAAACCACAACCAATCTTCATAGGTCTCTCCATTTAAAATTGCATAAGCAACTGGATACAAATCATTATTTGCATCATAAGTAGATGCATCCAAGAGTGTCCCTAGATATAGGCCACTTAGGTGATAACCATCAATATATAAAATCGGTCTACATCCAAGCAAAAATCCAGTTATGCAGCAACCATATGCTATGAATATCCTTTGAAAATTGTTGTTGTCTGAGGTCCACTTGGGCACTGTTTGTGGATCAGTTTCCATTAAACAATTACATAACCAAGGGATTAGCATATATGATTGTTGTATCGACCCATTAATATTATTCAAAGCTCTCTCATTCGCCCTCCAAGCTTGATGGTAATTCAGCTGTATTCCATATTCTTGAAATAGGTCCTTACGAATATCATCGGGTGCCTTGTCTCGATTAGTCCTAATATTATCAATAATTACATATGCCACCAAATCTGACCTATTATTGTGAGACACTTGCATGTCATCTTGTGTTGAATGATTATGTTTATTATCAAAAGTTTTCACACACAAAAATGGAGTCCTATTTGCCATTGCATATGCTGTAATCTTCCACTTACATCCATCAACATTGCACTTTACAATCATCTTATCAGGGCTTCCTAAAATCAGTTGCATCTTCAAAAATTTGCACACTTCCCACAATTAATTCACTCCACTTTGATGAATTCAACTTAGTCATTGGTGCAAGGTCACTTTGAATTGCATGAGGCATAGCCCTAATATTCTCACTTGATGGAGATGCAAATTGTGAGTGTCCTTAAGATGTATACACACTGCATTTACAATCAAATAAAAAATATTTATTCTATACACTAATATGAAAGTATCTCAAACTTATACACACATAATATTATCAAATCATTTCTTACCCTTGTGTGAATTGATTGTTGTTCTGCTTTGATCTTCATCAATAATGTACAAGTGAGAACATCTTTTATTGTATTTTATCAATTGTTTCACTCCATCATCATTAATAAGGTCTATAAGCTCAGAAAGATCAAACTTCAAATTATATTTAAGGCTCTTTCCACTTATATCTTCCCCTAAACAAGATGATACCATGGTTATTAGTTTTGTCAATGGTAACCCATACTCAATCGTTTTACCAATTGTTCCCCTCCATCATAACGTAGAATTCCTCTTTCATTAATGATCCTTCCACCTATGTGAAAGTAACAAAAAATCTCCACCAAATGTTGACCATCCATTATTTTCTACCTAAACCCAATTCCTGCTAAATAGATTCCAAAAATAGTAATATTAAATATTCCACAAACAAAAGCGATGGCTAAAGGCTATATTGAGATGTTGGTTGTTAATATAACCGAGGAGAGAGTTGCAGCGATCTGTGAAGAAATCGAGGATGTTGAAATTATATATAAACCCCTTTTAGAAATGCTCTCCTGTGCCAGTCAAGTATATATCATTTTTACGAGCACTGTATCAAAAAGACCCTTAGTTCTTAAAAGATCATGTGTAGGACCTTCCTCCTGCAAGTCAAGATGTTGGAGGGCTTCGTCTTTTTGTTGATATCTTTGTTCCTAAGATACGCATGAAATACAATTGTAGAAGTAGTGAGAAAATTAATGCTTATTGCTTCTTCTTTTTATATAATAGACAAAATCACAATTAAAATTAAGAAAGTGTTACAATGAAGCAAAAGTAAGCAAACTAAAAACAACGTGCGAAAATCAAAAGGCAAAGTAGAAGGAATTTTTACAAACTTTAAAGTGAAGAAGAACCGTTATCAGTGCCAAATTGTTCTTTAGATCATGCTTGTTTCCTTTTTAACGATAGCAGCAAGGAGTACTCTTATTTGCGTGTATAGTGAACTGTTTATAGAAAAAATTAATTTAAATTGATATCTATTTTTTATTAATTGTTAAACACTTGCAATTAGAAAGAATATAGGAAATCTAGATAGGGGCAAATTAGTCTCTTTAATTTAATATTTTAGGAGTTGGTCCCTCTAAATAAATATTATTTTTATGATCTTTCTAATTAAATATTAATTTTTTTAATTCTTTTATTTTAATTTTCCCTATTATAAAAATTTTATACATTTTGTTCTTTAATTGGCTATTAATAAATAACTAAAAATGTCATTTTCTTCAGTTTTTACTAATTTTATTATTTTCTTAATTACACTGATATGCATAAAGGTATTTTTATCTTTTGTGCTTTTCTGGAAGAAGAGAAAAATAATTAATTATGATTGGACCCACTAACCTACAAAAAGAGCCACATAAAGGGTGTTATTATGGTGAATGCACGTATTAATTTATTAAAAGGGAATTATTACTATCTAATAAGATATCCTAATTAGAGAAAATCATTTTATCCTATTTTAATATATTAGTATGATATTAATATTTGAATTAGTCAAAGTGCATCTTTCAAAATTCAAATTAATATCTGCTTTGAATATTTCAAATATATTCTCCTGTTATCCTAGATTCAATATTTGAAATCTTTCCTCCCAAATATTCCAAATTGCCACACAATCTTGATTTATATCTTATAACTGGATATAGGATTTAATTTAATATATGGCACCATGGATAATGGATTCATGTATTAAATCATTATATTATCTTAGGATTGGATTTGGAAAAGAAGATAATTCAAGAGATATTCCAAGGCTTCAATGGCATCTTCATGGATCAAGGGATAACTTAGATTTGAATACAAGATAATGAGAATAATGAAGATAAATGAAGATTATCATTTTTTTAGAGAGTTAATCAGTGAAGAGACTCATATCAACATGACTCACTTCCAGAAGATATATAAAAGACCACAAGGCTCCTCCTCTATTCACCACACCAACTCACATCACACATCTCTTATCTTCTCTAACCCAACTTGGCATTCCTTCATCCACCATCTTTTCTTCATCCTTTTTCTCCCTTTCCATATCCAATAGTGTCATCTACCTCCATGAGTTGCTAGTCCTCACTTGTTCTTGAGGATGGTCTAAGGTTTGAGTTCATTATGCTAAATGTAAGGAGTTATACTATTTATTTTGTTTGATATTTGTTTTATATGGAATTTTATGATTTCCTAGATTTAGGTTTTGAAAATTGTATAGGTTGACCTAGGATTTTGATTGAGATACTTTGTGTTTTGCTATTCAAATTATGATTTGAGTTTTTATTTCATATCTTTTTCTTCCTCATATAGCTATGCATCTCTTCTCTTTCATGATTATGTTTAGATTAATATGTATAGTTATATTTAGGGTTTTAATTGAATACCCATGATTGAGGACTAATCACATTTTGTTGACCAATTCGTATGTGGTACCTTTAAATAATCATCTTTGATGCAGTTATATGTTAGATCTAGATATAATTGTTGATTTTATGATTATGACTAAGACGATTGTATAGGGGTTCTACATAATAGGACTTAGTATATAATTATTATAACTCTGATATCATTTTGAACAATGATAAATGATATCATCTATTATTGGGAACGTTCAACTCACTAGTAATCGTATCGTTTAACTCTTTATCTTACATACTTTCTTGCAATCACTGCTTTAATTAAATTGAATATTATTGTCTACCCTTATATACTCCTTAATCTCTTTAATTAATCATAATTAAGCCACATATTGACTCCGCTTGGAGATCAACCTAAGGTTAGCTCCTATATACATAGGGTTAAAACTAGTAATTAATTTGAGCGCGAATGATAGGCAACATCATTTGGCACACTTAGAGGTAGCTGATTTATTTGAGAATCATGATTAGACAAATAAACTTGGCCGAAAAAGAATAAGACTATTTTAGTTTATGTTTTATCTATATTTTTTTGCTAATTTAGTTTATGCTTTATGATTTATTTATATTTACTTTTATTTTCTTGTTTTAAGAGCATTAATGCTCATAATGTATTTTGAATTTATTTTGATGCATTTCTTTTCTATTGGTGAAGAGTAAGGATGTTCATCCTTCTTTTATTGGGCACAAAATGAAGATATATGTCTAATAGATAGTGCTACAACCATACCATACTCAAAGATAAAAAATATTTTTCTCATTTGACAATGACTGGTGCAAGCATTAATACTCTAGCAGGTAATACAAAAGTAATTGAAGGCTCCGGAAGAGCAATGATAATATTACCTAAAAGAACAAGTTTTGTTATTAATGATGCTTTATATTAGGGTTGTGCATAAAGCCCGCGGCCCAGTATGCTCACCCGTGCCCGTAATAAAAATGCCCTGCCCAACCCAATAAATATAGGGCAAGGCTAGGCTTTGGGCTGCAAAATATAGCCCATACATTTTTTTAGGCTGGGCACCGGGCATGGGGGCTGCCCTGCCCTGCCCATGAGTATCTCTTCTTTTATTTTTTTTATTTTTTTCTCTATTTTGGAAGGGAGAATATGATAGCTATTGGTGACTAGAAGGTCATTTTAAAAATATGAGTAGTTAACTAGGTTAGTTGTATATTTTAATATTTATAATTATACTAATTTTTTCTTTTTTTTTTAACTTTGTTAATTATCATACGATTACATTATAAATTATAATTGTTTATTTTCTTTTTTTCAGATGCTTTATCTTTGTCAATATTGGGGAGATTGATACAAAGTTACAATTATAAACTACTTAAACTTCAAATCTTATTTTTTTATATACAATGGATCTCAAGATTTTAATTATTATCTTTGTTGCTTTATTCTTAGTGAATTATTGATATTATTTAACTATTGAAGACACATGAATATATTATTATTTTAGAAGTTCATAATTGTAGATTTTTTCACAACATGAGCATGGCATCACGACTTGGGCATGCCCAGCCCGCCCATGCCCAGTCTGCTCATGCCCAACCCAAAATTGTTAGGGCTTTTACCGAGTAAGGCCGGGCATCGAGCTGCAAAATGCAGCCCATGCCTATTTTGGGTAGGGCACCGGGCAGGGGAGCTGCCCTGCCCAGCCCTACCCATGCTCACCCCTACTTTATATACCTCTAAGTCTCAAAGAAATTTGTTAAGTTTTAAGGATATCTACTAAAATGGGTATCATATTGAGACTACATATGAGCAAAATATTGAATATCTATATATTACAATATTTAGACATAGAGAAAAATGTGTACTTGAAAGAGTACATACATTATCTTCTAGTTTCTGCTATACAAATATTAGCATAATTAAAATAAATGCTACAATAAACAAGTTTACAGAAAAAAAAAATATTCTTTGTTTGGCATGACCAGCTAGGCTATCTATGATCAACTATGATGTGAAGAATAATTGAAAAATCACATGGATATCCATTAAAGAACTAGGAGATTCTTCAATTTAAAGAATTTTCATGCTCTACTTGTTCTCAAAGTAAATTAATTACAAGACCTTCACTAACAAAAGTTGGGGTAAAATCCCCTACATTTTTAGAACGTATCCAAAGGGATATATATGGATCTATTTATCCACAATTTGGACCATGTAGATATTTAATAGTTTTAATATATGTATCTACAAGATTGTCATATGTATGTTTGTTATCTACTCGTTTCTAGAATAATAGCACAGTTTCTAGAATATGCAGTTAAGACAATTGTCTAGATAATGCGAGTGAGTTTTCATCTCAAATGTTTAATGCTTAGTGCATGGCAAGAATATGGTTTGGCATAATCATTAATTAAATGCCTCCAATTGATTGTTAGACTAATTCTTATAGAACAAAACTTCCCATTTCAGCTTGGGGACATGAAATTTTACATTCATTAGCAATTATACACATCAAGCCAATTATCATAAATTCTCCCAATTACAGTTGCCTTTTGGTTAGGAGTCAAATATTTCTCATCTTAGAATTTTTGGATGTGCGGTATTTGTCCCAATTACTCTACCACAACGTATAAATATGGGACCTCAGAGAAGTTTAGAAATATATATTGACTATGCATTTTTTTCTATAATCAAGTATTTAGAACCATTAATAAGAGATATGTTTACAGTAGATTTTGATGAGAGAAATTTCCAACATTAGGGGGAGATAATAAGCAGCTGAATAAAAAATTCATATGGAAAGTATTATGACTGTCTCATCCAGATCCTCGAACACAACAATGTGAGTTTGAAGTTCATAAAATAATTTATTTATAAAATATTGAAAATCAACTACCACATGTATTTACTGACCCCAAGAGGATTATCAAACTCACATTCCAGCTGAAAATGATCCAATTTGAATTGATGTCCCAGCAGGACAAGTAGTAAGTATAAATGACACTTGAAGTGTGGTAGGCCAATCAGTTCCAAGGATAAAAATCCTAGAAAGAAAAAAGAGCAAACAATTAAGATGGTCAAGTTGAGGAGGCTGATCTTATAGGAGAGACCATATACATAACTGATCAGAAGACCCTAAAAGAGATACAGGTACCTAAAAATAATAAAGAGATCTTGATAAGTTATATTACTACAGGAAAATGATAGAATTGAGAAAATATAGTCATCAACGATTTTTTTATACAATATTATTGTTTAAATAACTAATCCAAAAAGGATCTTCAACCTAAATCAGTTGAAGAATATAGATATAAAAATGATTGGCCAAAATGGAAAGACGCAATTCAATTAGAATTGAATTCACTTTCAAAATGTGAACTTTTTGGACATGTAGTCCAAATATCGAATGATGTTGAACCAGCAAGGTATAGCTGGACTTTTGTATGAAAATAAAATGAGAAAAATGAGGTTGTTAGATATAAAGAACAACTTGTGGCACAAGATTTTTCACAAATACCTAGCATTAATTATGAAGAAGCATATTCCCCTGTGATGGATACAATAACTTTAAGATATCTAATTAATTTGACAGTGTATGAAAGACTTGATATACATCTAATGGATATTGTTATAGCATACTTATATGGTTCTTTATATACTAAAATTTATATGAAAATCCCTGAAGGATTTCAATTGCCAGAAGCATATAAGAATTCTCCAGAAAATCATGCAATTCGTTTACCTAAACCTTATACGAATTAAAATAATATGAAAGAATATGGTATAACCATCTAAGTGAATATTTATTAAAGGAATGTTATAAAAGTGACTCAATTAGTCCATGTATTTTTATAAAAGGGAATACATTAAAATTTGTCATAATTATTGTCTATGTGTGACTTGAATATAATTGGAACTCCTGAAGAGTTTAAAAAAATAGTTGATTATTTAAAGAAAGAATTTGAAATGAAAGATATGAGAAAAAGAAAGTTGTCTTATTTTACAAATTGAGCACTTAATAAATAAAATTTTTTTTCTATCAATCAGTTTATATTGAAAAAATATTAAATGATTTTATATGGATAAAACGCATCAATTAACTGCTATAATGGTTGAGATCGCTTGTTAAAGAAAAAAGATCATTTCACCCTTAAGTGAAAAAGGAATAACTTCTTAGTCCGGAAGTACCATATCTTAATGCTATAGGCACACAAATGTATCTGACTAATTCAACACAACTTTATATTGCATTTGTTATGAGTTTATTGGTAAGAGTTAGTTCTTCCCCAACAAGAAGACATGGGAATGGAGTTACACATATATTTTGATACTTTCGAGGGATAATTGAAGTGGGATTATTTTATTCTAAGGAATCTGGATCACAATTGATTGGTTATGCAAATTGAGAGTTTTTATCATATCCACATAAAGCTAAATCTCAAATTGGGTATTTATTTACTTGTGGAGGTACAGTTATATATTAGCTTTCAACAAAGCAAACTTTATCAGCTGCCCCATCAAATCATGCAGAAATAATTGCAGTTCATGAGGCAAGTCAAGAATGTGTTTGGCTAAGGTCAGTAATTCAACATCTCTAAATAATGAGCGGTTTGCTTCTAGAACAAGAGATTCCAATGGTATTATATGAAGATAATACAGCATGCATAACACAATTGAAATGAGATATATTAAAGGAGATAGAACAAAATATATTTCTACAAAATTCTTTTTCACTCACGATCTTATGAAGAATGGTGATATAGATATTCAGCAAATTCGATCATGTGACAACCTTGCATACCAATTAAGCATTTGAGAAATTAGTATATGATATTGGAATGCGCACATTCAGAAACAAATTGACGATGTCATCAAGGGGAGTAAACAAGTATTTGATATACTCTTTTCTTTTTCAAGGGTTTTTTCCCAACTGGGTTTTCCTGGAAATATTTTTAATGTGGCACCCTGAATAAGTATTATGTGCTATTTTTTTCACTAGGTTTTTGTCTCAATGGGTTTTCCTAATAAGGTTTGAATATGGCACAATTTTATCATGGACATCAAGGGGGAGGAGTGTTATAAATATTGCATGCATATGTGGATGTCCATTTAACTCATACATCTTTAGATTCTTCTTAGAATTCATTTTTTTATTAATATCATAAACCTATAACTTCCCCAATAAATGAATTTAGAAAAGTTTCTTATTGTTAATACAATTACATTAATATTTATTCCTTTATAACCTTAGGTTTGGTCTTTAATGATTGTAATCTATAAATAGAGGCAATGCACAAGGCATTTGTACTAGTGAATATATAAGTAAATGAATAATAGTCCCTTACCTTCTATTTTAATCTCTTGTCTTGTTATTTCTTCTCATCTCTAACTTCTTCATCTTCTCTCATTTTTATAATATAATATAACTTTAGAAAAATATTTAAGATAACTAATAAAAAAACTCACTATTAGAACATACACTTTTCATGTTTGTTGAAAATGTTAAAGATAAGTACTAAAAATATAAAAAAAAATGTAATAAAACATAACTCAAAAAATTCTTTAAAGGCAAAGTTGCACCAAAAACTTGCTTCAGATATTGGTTGCTACAAAAAAAACTAATTCAAAATATTATATACATCATCATTTAACAAACTTTTTGGAGAGTTAATGAGTTAAAAATGCTCCTAAAAAATTCTCTAAAATTGCTCTTGAATATTGAACCCACCTAAAAAATACTTCAAGATGAATTTGAACCCTTGATTAAAACTCTGTGCTATATGCAATTAATATTGTATAGAAAAAAATATTATAAATTTAAAAGACTAGAGGGTATATTTGGATTAGCTTTTGGAGAATAGATTCTAGAAATAATAGATTCTGGAGAATAGATTTTGGGAATAGAAATGTTTGGATGATTAATAGTAGAATCACTTTTTATATTGATAAATTACCAAAAAGAGTATGATTTAATTAAAATATGAGAAAGGAGATAAGGTAGAGAAGAAATAGGAAAGAGGAGAGTGTAGAGAAGAGAGAGGAAAGAGGAGACAGGGTGAAAAAGAGAGATGAGAGAGATGAGAGAAAAGAGAGGGTATAAGAAAAAGTAAGGGTAATATAGTAATTGAATAGTGTATAAGCTCTTTTATTGTTCTAAAAATTATTTTTAGTAGCTTATTCAAAACCATAGTTTTAGCCAAAATTAATTCTAGACAAAAGTGACTATTTATTTTAAATTTTCTTAAATCAAAATTTTACCTAAAATTAATTTTTAAAAGTAACTTTCAAATAGGCACTAGGTTGATGCCTTGTATATTTATCACTAAAGGGAACGGTTCCTTCGCTTTCATGGAAAATGACTTGGAGGGTTATATAGTAAATGAAAATTATTCTCATGAACCAAATTTAAAACTTATTTATTCTCAAGAACTCTGAATTTAGTAACTATGGATATTTCCAATAAAACAAACAAGTCATCCTTAATTTTATATCTCAGAAAGAGAGATGCAAAAAATAGAATTTTAAGGGAATTATATATCCCATAAAAATAACTTAATAACTAAAAAAGTCTCAAGTAATATAAATTTAGTATTAATTATTATACTTAAATTTGTCTTTATTAACTCTAATTAATAAAGTAAATAATTAAATCACTTAAATTCTCCTAAATGTTATTCATTAAACGAGCAAGTAATAACACTTGCGGGTTCTTGAAGCTATAATTCAGAAACCTATAAATAAGCTGTTATTTTGTATAATATGACATTAGATAACTCGTTGTTCAGTTGCTCTTAATGTTACTAACTACAACTATTGAATTTCAGAGGATCAATCAAAAGGCCTCGCCTTTAGCCTTTAGCAAGAGATTTCATTTCCTTCATGAAAAGCCTGTGTTAGAGCTCTGAGGAGCGATTGGCATATTCTTGAACTAATGCCCCAAATAATGATGACCTCTGAAGCAACTTAGAGGGTTTATCAAACTCTTTTGCTCTCCCTATCACAACAGAACACAACAAACTTTAGGATTATGCCTTATATAATTACATATCATGGCTTATAAAAAAAAAGATCTTTTAAATAGCTTTTAGAAAATGACTTTTAGAGAAGAGTTTATGAAAAAAAAATAATTCTAAATAAATGAGTATTTAGATAGTTATTACCAAAATTATTTTGTAATTAAAAAATTACTAAAAATGGTATAATTTTATTAAAAGTACAGGAGAGAAGAGATGGTGAAAAAGAGAGAAGAGGTGATAGAAAAAATAGAAGAGAGATAGTGGAAAAGATAGAGGAGAGATTGTTAAAAAGATAGAAAAGAGATAAGAGGATAGAGATAGTGGAAAATATAGAGGAGAGAAGAAAGATGGTGTAAGAAAAAATAAAGGTAAAATAGTAATTGAATATTCCATAGGTTCTTTTACTGTTCCAAAAACTACTTTGACTAACTTATCTGAAACTATTATTTTAAATTATAATTTAGTTTAGAAGTCCTTTTAGACAAATATAACTATTTATTTTAAATTTTTTTCAAACTAAAATTTTGCCTAAAAGAACTTTTAAAACTATAGTTAACTTTTAAAAGTATGGTTTTGAAGAAACTAAACAGTCCCAATAATTATTACTAATGGAAGTTCAGGTCTTATTGCGGGAGAGTTTCCCCCAACACGAATCCGAATAGAATACCTGCATCTATGACCAGAACCCTATCACAGTCCATGACAGTTGGTATTCTGTGAGCAATGCTAATGATGGTGCATGCTGCAAAGTCCTCTCTGATTATCTTTTGAATCACCGCATCAGTTTGTGAATCCACCGAAGCCGTCGCTTCATCCAAGAACAAGAGCCTGCTTCGCTTAAGCATAACCCTCCCCAAACACAGTAACTGCCTCTGTCCCACACTCCAGTTCTCTCCATTATCAACCACTGCACAACAGTTCAATCACATTCATTCCTCATCATTAATTTTAAAGGAAAAGAAACCTATATATATATAAAAGAAACTTATGAATCTTTCAAACCTAAAGAGTCCAGTTTTTCTGGCTTGGAAGCCACGGCATCTTTCAGTTGACAGCGCTCCAAGCTCTACCACAAAATAATTCAAGTTTAGGGGGGGAAATAAGATAATTAGTTGTATTAAGCTTAGGTGTGGTTGTGAGAACAAAACGGTTGGAGCACCTTCCATATGTCTTCATCTGAATATTGTCCAGTTGGATCAATGTTGCTCCTAACAGTGCCCTCAAAAAGAACAGGCTCCTGGGGAATGATACTGAAACGAGACCTGAGGTCGTGAAGGCCTAATGCAGTTATGTCGATGTCATCGATGATTATTCTTCCTCCTGAAGGTTCTACTAGCCTGAAGAACACTTGGATTAAAGTAGATTTCCCACTTCCTGTTCTTCCAACAACACCAATCTTTTCTCCCCCACTAATGCTCAATGTGATGCCTTTAAGAACCAAAGGAGTGTTGGCACGATACCTGACCTGTTTGCCACAAAATGCATACAATATAATGATGGAGATGGAAACTCAGATAGCACAGGATACTAAGTCCCACATGGGATGCTCAGGATATTTAAGTAGATTGGTTCTCCCACTTCAATAGTTAACTTTTCAGGTAGGGTTCTCCATCCTCTCACTTATGTACCCATCAGACAGTAATCAGAATGTACATATAATTTCAATTTCAATTCAATGTAAATTATAATCGGCTTGGTCATATGCTAGAGTTACCTGCAAGTCTTTGATATTAACATGGCCGTGGGCAGGCCAATTCGGGGGAGGCAGGCGATCTTTAATACGCCATTCTGCTTCAGATGGAATTTTTGTGAACTGCTTAATCCTCTCCACAGATACCATTCTGTTCTCAATGAAGCAACTCATGTATATGGCCCAGAACAACACAGCATTCAGGGACAAACCATAAGAGAGAGATAAGCCAACGTTTTCTGCATCATGCAACAAAAAGATCCAATTGCACTTTCATCTCAATGAGATTTTGACAGAAAAGAAAAAAGTTTGGCCTATACCTGGCTTTATGATATTGCTGGGTAATATAATCATGAACATAGTAGAAATACAAAAGACCAAGCTGCCAAGCAATTCTAAGCGAAAACCCAACCACTCGTTGGAACCATTGTTGTGGAAATCCATGCGCAGATTTTCATTCACTCGCTTAACATTTTCTTCACAAAATTCCCACTGCTTTTTGAATGCACGGATTGTCATGACCCCTGAAACGCTTTCTGAGAAGTGATGAATAACCGGTGCTTTAGTTATTGAATCCAAGCGAGTCAATTCGCGAGATGAAGAAAGGAAATAACCCTGCAACATTAAATGTAGACACAAGTTATTAAGGTAAACGAGATACGCATGCTTGGGAACATTGGCCTTTTGACAAAGAATCGTCATATCATACCCGATACCATATATTCAACCAAATCAGAGGAATCAGCAAGAAAACTGTTGGCCAAGAATTTTGACATGTCACAATGAAGATGCTGAGCACTGTGATGTACATGGAAATCACAATACCAACAAAAAATGGGAGAAACACATCAACATTAGTCTGATCAGTGGATGCCTGCACAAGTTTAAACCCAAAGGAAAATTAAAATAAAAAATAAACGTCCGCATGGATTAGGTTCTTTCTTAGAGAACTAGCTTGTAACATAGCATACTTGACCAATGAGAACTTACCCTACTTAAAATTCTTCCGGAAGGTGTGGTATCAAAGAAAGACATGGGTGCATGAAGGATGCTGTTAAGAATCTGAGAGAAGAAAATTTGTGCTGTCTTAAGCCCCAAGATGGTGACAGAGAAGGATCTTATAATCACCAAAACAACTGAAACTGCGGCAAAAATGGCGTAGATGGAGATAAAAAGAGACGGGTTAAAGACTAGAGCTTGCTCTTCCGAGGTTTCATATGCCAGCCAATAATCACCAGCCATCAAAGATGCTTGCCATATCAAAGAAATGAGAATTACTCCGGTAATTCCCCACCACCCATAAGCCTCAGTACAATACAGTTTATAAATATGCAGGCTCACTTTGCCAGTTTCCCTCTCTTCATCTTTGATGAGTTTAGAATTTTCCTTGCCGCGGGCCTTGGGTTGGTCGAGAGAATTGCTTTCACCATTGGTCTCTGTAAAGTTAGAAGCTGGCTTTGGAGATCTGGGAGATTTGGATGGTCTGGGGGAATTTTCACCAGGCATGTCTTTGCCTTGTTCTACAAGTTCCATAGAAGTCTCATGCGCCGCTACCAGATCTCCGAAATCCATTCCAGAATTTAATAGATCGTTATACTTGCCCGATTGGACTATCATTCCGTCTCTCATCACCTTTAAGCAAAACATAACATCAATATTTTCATTCCCTTTCAAGACAAAACAAAAATAGCAAACCTTACCGTTATAAGGTCAACATTATGCAGGAAGTCAACTTGGTGTGTTACAAGAATAACAGTCTTGGCTTTTAGAGCTCCCCTAACACATTCCTGTTTAAAATTAGTCGGATTAGAACTAAAAGAGACATGATGGTATGTGCTGAACTGAAAGCAAGGAAAAGGATAAGATCTACCAAGAAATACTTCAAGTGGAGAATCTCCGAAATACTGAACTGATATTTTATTTCACTGATATGCTAACCTTAGAGCTGTTAGCATATTCACAATGCTGAATAATAACGAAATAAAATGAGAAAATAATCAAATCTCCCTAATGTCTCGGGAACAACTTGGAAATAGACGTTAAGGGACTTGGTGAACCTTAACTGACATAGTGGTCCTGTTAATTAGCAAACAGACTTAAAAATAATAAAATAAATAAGACTAATTCAAATTTCAACTTCTCTCCTATTCTCACCTCTGATAAGTGATTAGTGGCCTTATCACATAACAAGAAGAATGTTGATAGCAAGAGATTCATAAAAGCTTGAGTTTGAGAATACCTGCCTTGAATATTGCAGAGCCGGTATGAGCATCGACAGCACTGAAGATATCATCAAGAAGATAGATATCACAGTCTTGATATACAGCCCTAGCAAGTTGTATTCTCTGCTTCTGTCCTCCACTAAGGTTGATGCCACGCTCTCCAATCTCTGTCTGATCGCCGTCCTCCATCATTTCCAAGTCCTTGTCCAAGCAACACACTCTCACAACTTCACTGTATTTCTGTCCGTCCATAGGTAATCCATACAGGATGTTATCTTGAATTGTCCCATTTTGAATCCATGATGTTTGAGCTACGTATGCCGTACTCCCACAAACCCGAACCTGCCACACAAGTATATATCAATAAAAAGTTGTAAGAAGCCGCGCTATCTACAAGACTGTATGTAATCAAGAAACCATACCTTGCCAGAGACTCTGTGCATCTCACCAAGAATTGATGCTAGGAGAGAAGATTTTCCCGAGCCGACGGTGCCAACAATAGCGGTGAGGTCGCCCTTTTTTATATTCAAATTAATGTTTTTCAAGTCATAATCCCCCTTACTCTCATCATCATCCCAGCTAAAGATGCCATCTTTGACCTCTACAGCAGTTTGTCCATCGCAGCCTTCCTCTCTCTCTACCGAATTATCTGATAACTCCTTACTCATCATATACCTATCCAACCTCCCAAGTGATATAATGGCTTGTGAAAGAGAGATCATTGATTGTGGAAATGTCCTAATAGGTTCCTGCAATATTTTAAAGATTGTTGTCGTGGTGAAAACCGTGCCTGCATCGAGTGGAACTCCAAGCAAAATCGCTGACCCAAACGTTAGAGTCGATATCAATAGTGGTGTGCTCCACATCACAATAATATTCCCAGAAATTGAATACATAAACTTAGAAAGCCAGCTGAATTCCGACTCACGAAAACCCATAATCCTCTTATTGAAATGCTCTTCCCATGCTTGGAACTTTATCACTCTCATGTAATTTAGCATCTCATTAACAGCCTTCATTCTCGAATCCCGATTCTTCATCACATTGAACTGGAACCGGTTGTTTCTTCGAGTACCGAATATGACAAACACAAGAACACACAGAATTCCAAGTAAAGCTGTGACCACCGCAGCACCCAAGTATTTGTAAAGCAAAAATAAGGCAATCCCAACTTGAAATGGCATCATCCACACAGCATGAAGCTGCAACATCATATCAGAAAGCTGTTGTGCATCCACAGCCATATAATTCACTATATTTCCAATACCATGGTCTTGTCTTGCTGAACAAGACAACCTTAGCCCTTTCTTGTACAATGATGTAATAAGAGAGCATCGGATAAGCATTCCCAGTTTCTGAGAGTTGAAGTTGAAATGATGAGTGGCTAAAACTTCAACGAATTTCGCAACGAGCAGGATCAACACGAGGTAGTATCCTTCATACATAGAGCTTCTCTTACCTGCTGTGAAATCAACGAAGCTTTGGATGAGAACAGGACCAATGAACATAACACTGAGTCGAACAACAGCAAGAAAAGCAGTGAATGCCGCTTCCTTCCAGAAGCATCGAAGCAGCGTGATTAGAACAGGATGCTTCGAGCTTTCTTGCGGCTTAGGCCATTTCTGTTCAAACAAAACTGACATTCTTTCAGCTCTGTGCTCTGGTGAAAGTGTTGGCACTTGATCAATCTTCAAGGGAGACTTGTAACCTTTGCTCAACAATGGATTTATCCAAAGCCAAAATGCCTTGGATACTAAAGAAGCTGAGGCAAAACCAGTCACGTTTGATTTCACCCCATTTTCACCATCGATTAGAGATTCAGTTTCCTGTGTGAATATGATCCCAGTGGATCCTTTAATGGCAACAAGAAAGAGAAAAAGAGAAAGAGGGAAGGAAATGAAACAGACAGTATCATCGGTCCTAAAGTCGAAGCCTCCTTCAGTTTCTTCCACAGAGACCAAACGCACAGCCCCAGAAATTAGGAACAAACACGTGATAACGCAGTTCACAATCCAAAAGATTCGAAGTGGAATAGGGTGAGAAACAGCTTGAAATCTCTCTTCATGAACGATTAAGATTGCGAGAATCGCATGAGTCAAGGCCCGAACTAACCAAAACGATCCATCGACTTGCTTCCATGGAACTTGGGTGTCTCTGACAACAACCGCAACACTCGCAACAGCGTACAATATAGTCAAAACAGCCGTCACAATTAGTGTTAGCTTAAACCACGTTGTTGTTCTGATGAAATCTCTGTTATGTCTGATAAGGGGCTTGTCAAGTTCAGCTGCTGGGTCGCCGCCGCCATTAGAGGTGAACCTAGAACAGAGCTTCTTGACGGCAAGCACGAAGAGGACGAGGATGAGTACAACATCAACGGCGGACAAGAGAGCTCTTTGAGGACATGGAGAGAGGAAGACAAATTCGAGCCATTGAGTAGCACCTGAGGCTTGTTTTACAGGTGAAGAACATGAGAGGGAAGTGATCCAAGTTGCAGAAGAAGACATGTTGCTGCGGAAAAACTCCAGCTTGCGACCAAATGTATTGCTCTCCTTTTTATATCCTCATAGTTTCCTGTTTATCTGTGCCAAAAACGAACAAATCATAGTGAATTATTATCAGAAAGACGAAAGATGATCCCTGCAAAATATGGAGACAAACAGAAAAAGTTTAAAGCCGCAAAAAGGTAAATATTGAGAGGACAATATCATTATTATTGCCTCCTTTTGAGACCTTCCACAATCCTGTAAAGCTCAAATCAAACTCAGAAAAGCGAACTAATTTCTAGGGAGGAAAAACAGAACAACAAACAAAACACACAACATTCCCGGCAAAAATACAGGGACATGGATTTACAAAAAAAAAAAAAACCATAAATTCTGGGAAGTAGAAGAGAAAGCACATGCAGTGGAAAATTTGGAAATGCATTTTTTATTATTAATAATAACAAATAAAATCGTCTAGAAACTGAGAAGAACAAGAGAGACTGCAACTACCCAAACAACTCATATATTCAAGGCGGCGTCAAAAGAGACTAATGATAGCACAGCGCCATATCCTGTTCAAAGGATCAAATCAAAACTTCCGCTGAGAATGTAAATAAACATGAGAACTTAGACGGTATACGTTCGACAACTTTTGCCCACGAGTTTCCACAGAGAAGACAACAAGCTTCGAGTAAGAGGGGACCCACCCCACCCCAACAAGAGGCTTCCTGCTACTTATTTTTATTCTGATTTCTCAGGAAGTGGAAAGGCCGATTGGACTGAACAGGAAGGAGGAGAAGCAGAGTAGTAATATCCTTTCCAGAGTTCCAGTTTGTAAAAGGTTCATTTATTTAAGTAACTATATATATAGCGTGTGAGTTTGGCTATCACTTTTAAAAATATTAAAATAAAACTATAGTTTAAATATATAATAGTCAAATGTTAATTTTTTTTTAGAAAATTAATTCTAAATCTTAAACTATAATTTTATTCTATAAATAATGGTTTGAAAAAATTTAGCGCATAGGAGCGTCTTGCCTCCATTGCTACAGTATTTTTTTTTTATTAATAATCTAAATTTTATTTAAAAAAATAAAAATAAATACTATTTAAAATCTAAAATTTTAATTTCTTTTATTTTAAAATTTTAGAAAAAAAAGATGAATTTACCAATAAAAATTATCATCTTCTATATTTTTCGATAGTCATCTAGATTAGTTAACTCTAATAAAATTTTTAGTGAAAAAAATAAAATTAATATGAATATTATAAATATTTATCTTACTCAAATACATATGTATATGTATTATTTTATAATAATTTATTGTAAATATTGGTTAATTTTATGTAATTATCATATTATTTATAAAAAAGTGATTCTGTTACTAATCATTCAAATATCTCTAATTTTTGAAATTATTTTTTTTTAAAATCTATTCTTTTAAAATTTATTTTTTAAAATATATTTTTTTCAAAATTTATTCTGATTTCTCAGGAAGAAGAAAGGCCGATTGGACTGAACAGGAAGGAGGAGAAGCAGAGTAGTAATATCCTTTCCAGAGTTCCAGTTTGTAAAAGGTTCATTTATTTAAGTAACTACATAGTGTAGGCCTTATGAATAATATTATGATTTTATATAACTTTTTTATTGTACGTATTTAATAAATGTATATTTTAGTACATCGATGCTCAATACTCATTTTTTATAATATACGAATAATCAAATTAACATATATTATAAATTTGTCTAAAATTGATTAAAAGTAATAAATATATAAAAATAAATAATTAATACAGTAAAACTAACTACTAATTAATAGAGAAAAAATAGAAATATTAATAAATGCTTTAGAGAGATTATTATTGTAATAAGAACAGATCAAGGGAGTATATGTACTGGTCAATATAAATTGAGAGTAAAAGTAAACAAACATAAGGTAAAAAAGAGGTTGCCTATTCAAAATTGTCTCGTTTGAATTTTTTTATTTTTGAAATTATATTTTAAACACGTCTATTTTAAACCACATAGAATATAAATATAAAAACTAACTTTATATTTAACTTAAAATATAAAATAATAACCCCTAAATTAATCATCTAGATTTTATAATTATAATAATAATAAATTATTCAGATGGGATATGAATGGATACTATGAAGACAAACCTCGGGCTGTCAAACACAAATAATGAAGCCATCACTTTCTCAAAAGTCAAAATCAATCACTTCAAATAAACGTGGAGAATTTGTAATCTTGTTACTCTTCCACACAAACAAACCACTAGAGAAGTGACTCCAGAACAACTTGCCATTCTGAAAAAATTTAGAATTTTCTTATAAATAAATATATATTTACGACATTATGACATAAATACATCAGTTTTGAAAGAGGTATATTCGATATGGTTGGCCCAAGCAAATATATCTATGGATAGCAATTATCGAATTTTTTATCAAAGAAAAGTATATTAATTTATTTATAGACAAACTGCCGACTAGAAAGAGCAGAGAAAAACCTCACACAGACCCGTGATAAATATTCCTTCCAACACAATATCGGCCTATAGTATAGATGAAAAAAAAGCATATACGTCTTAAGTCTTATACGTAAACAACAATTTGATTTTAATTTGTTTAAAAATTAAACTTTTAAAAGAAAATTGGGATAAGATAGAGACCTCCCATATACAGGTGCTTAGATAAATGTTGCCTCAGACACAATATCTAGACTACTCTTTTAATTCTATTTACAAATTAAAAAAAATATTTTAACCATTTTACTTACATGTCATTTATTATGTAACACCATTGCCATTTATGAATTTGAATTCATTTATTAAGTCATTAAATAATTACCTAGGTTGCTATTTGAATAATTCCTGCCACTAGACATATACTTCTACCGGTGCTTTTTACAATAAATAATTTCTTCCATATGCGATTCTAAATATAGAAAAACAAATCTTTTCTCAAAATTTTAAATTATCCTTTTTATTTGTATTCTTATTAAAATGCTCAACTTAGGCAAAATATAAAAAACCTTCCTAAATTTTAGATTAATTACATATAATATCCTTAACTTTTAAAAGATTAAATTAAAAATAATAATATTTGATATTTTGATTATCCGTTAAAATTGTCATTTAAGTTAACAGGTTTTGATATTTTATAAGTATTTTATATTTTTATTTAAAAATAATATTTAACACTTCACATATAATTTTAAGTTTTTCTTAAATATTTAAAATAAAATACTTATAAAATATTTAAATAAAACTTGACACTTAACATATAATTTAAAAATATAAAATATTTTAAGAGTAAAATATTTATATGATTATGTATTATTTAAATAAAAATATAAACTCTTTAAAACTACCTATAAATTGTCAAAGTGCTATTTTTTTAAATAACATAATATATAATAAAAAAATATAAAAATTATTGTATGTGAAAAATTGTTAATTTTAATGACAATTTTAATGGTACGTGTTTAATAATCAAACATAAAATATTAAGATCTTATATATTTTAGCCCTCAAATTATTATCTATGCAATAAATTTCCATTTATTATCTCTCATACATTCTTTATAAATAGGTTTATAATTGAAAATATATATATTTTACACGTTTATTGATTTAGTTAACATTTTGAACTATATAATTTTGGCAGTTATTTATAGCTTATAAAAAATGTCAGATGGTGTACTAATTAATTAGCTTTGCAATTGAAATTTCACAAACCACGTGCCCTGAAGGCCAAGTCAAAATTCTTCATTTCTTAAATGAATTATTCTTATTATATATATTCTCTTAATTTTATTTATAATTTATTCATAAAATATTTAATATAGATCAAATAAAATTTTAAATTTTATTAATTATATCATAAAATTTTAAAAAAATTAATTTTATCTATATTTAATATATATTATACTTTATAATAATAAAGTCAATATAATAATAAAAGATAAAATAATACATTCATATAAAAAATTATTTATCCCTCCTTTAAATATAACAAAAATAAACATTATCTATATACTTTATAAATAGAGAACATAATCCCCTCGTATTATTATCAGTTCTATTAAAACAAATATATTTTTTTCTTGAGCACTACTTGAAACACTCACAAAGGAATAATAATAAAAATTGTAATTATTTGAATATAAATTATTCTAAAAAAGATAATTCTCCATGTTGAAAATTAATGGAATCAATATATAAATCAACAATTATTTTATGATGATTTTCAAATCTTACTTTGTGACATAACAAGACATTATCAACTTTTTGAGCAAGCAAAACCATTAGACTCTTGACTGATTCGAATCTTACCAATGTGCAGAAATATTATAAAACGTACAACTAACTGATTCATCATATTATATTCGCATTTAGAAAAACATGGCAACTAAACAAAATTAATTGATAATAATGATAACCTACCCCAAAAAATTAAGAATTTTCGCTTTCAACTACCCTCAACTGCCCTCATATTTTAGAATATATAGTTTAAATTAAAGATTAAAGAATTAAAAGAAATTTCAAGATATTATCATGGCAATTTCATCAAGCAATAGAAGAAGTCAACAAAAAACAAAAGGAAACTGGGCAAGAAAATAAAATTAAACGAAACTATGTTTAGGTATTTTCTTACAGATTTCAATTTATTTCCTAACAAAATATCAATAGCCATAATATCATATTCCAAATTAAATTAACCTCTTAAGATAGGATATTCACGATATGCATGAAAATTTGAGCCCAGATTTGAAGTACGGCAGTCACCTACTTGTAAATTAATAAGAATATTAAGGTCAATATATATATATCTACACCTACCTACCGTTTAGATAAAAGTTTAACTTATAAAAAAAATATTTTTTTTGATAACTTTTAAAAAAACTTTTAAGTAAAAATTTATAGAAAATAGTAATTTTAAATAAATAAATTTTTATATAGTTATTAATAAAATAATTTTTATAATTAAAAAATTTATAAAAAATGTATATTTTTATTAAAAATATGAAAGATGAGATATGATATAAGGTGAAAAAGATAGAAGATAGATAGTGAATAAAAAAGAAAAGAGATGAGATAGGGTAAAAAAGAGAGAGAATATAAAAAAGTAAAGATAAAGTAGTAATTAGATAGATTATAAGTTCTTTTACTATTTCAAAAACTAATCTTAATAATTTATTTAAAATTTTAATTTTAAATTATAATTTAATTTAAAAATATTTTTAATAAATATAACTGTTTATTTTTATTTTTAAAAAATATAATTTAAGCTAAAATTATTTTTAAATATTTTGTAAACAATATTAAATTTATATTTTATAATAGTTCTACTATTTTTTTACTATCTATCCAATTCATCATATCTTTATCTTAACTATATTTAAATTTGACTTGCATCATATATTTAACTATAGTAGATTAGTCTTTTAACAAAAATTTTTTATATTTATCAAAATTTAAATTTAAAATTTTATTTAAATAATATTAAGTCATTTATCATATAAATTAATTCTCATTAGTATAATAGTTCACAATGGGAGGATAAAGTCAGTTCCCCAAAAGTCCAAAACGGCCAGCTCGTAACCCAATATTTCCTTTTGAACTACAATACTACTACCATACAACGTGACTTCAATTAATTTACTAAAATTAAATAAAAGTTAACTTATTAAATATATTATAAGTTAAATATTTTTAAGTTTATTTATATCAAATTAAATTTTGAATGACAGAAAAATATATAAGGAAGGGAATCACATTTTAAATATTAATTATAGAGATAAAATAAATAAATAAATAAATATTAATTATTTTATAAATAATTTATATTTTAAATTAAATTAGTTTTTTAAAAATAGCCCATATTATATACTGGAGGGAGGATATTAATTTTTTAAAAAATTCTCTATAATCATTTACCTTTAGAAACTAGTTTTCATACAAACCCCCAAGAAAGTACTGAAATATTTTTCTTTACATATGAATTCACAACTTCCCAACCCAAGTTTTAAGATCAACATATGTGCCGTCCTTTTAGTAGATATATAGAGAGAGGAAAGAATCGAGCTGTTGAAGAAGCGAATTCACAGAAAGCAGCGAGGGAGAAAATTAAGTCCAAGCATCAGGTAATCAGTAAATAAGTCATCACAATAAGAAATCAGTATCTTGTGGTAGGGTGGTGCCAGAAATGAAGAAAATACATAAAAGAGAAGAGAAAGAGAGGGAAAGGACTTACAAGGAGGGTGTCGTGAGGACATACATGTATGTGAGCCTTGAGAGCTGAAACACACCCAATAATATAAGAAGCAATCAGAAAAAGAGTTGTTCGATCGTGAGGCTGAGGACAAGTGATGAATCTGATGATTATAAGTAATGAGTAGGAGTGTGTATAGATAGGGTTGAATTGGATAGTCTCACTATATAGTGTCTTATCCAAAAAATAAATACGGATTATATTTTGTAACTCGATAACTGATTCTATTTAGTAAAAGTCATAACTATTTTGAGTTGAGTATAGACGGGCTAAGCATAGGATGGATGAGTATGCCTAAATCATGATCATATACTCATGTTATGAAAAAATCTACAATTATAAATTTTTAAAATAATATTATATTCATATGATTAATATCTATAATCCACTAAGAATAAGACAATAAAAAGATAATAATTAAAGTATTAAAATCTATTGCATATAAAAAGAGTTATAAAGTCTAAGTAATTTTTAAATTATAAATTTATATCAATCTCACTAATATTAAAAAAATAAAACATATAAAATAAACAATTATAATTTATAATATAATTAATAAAATTAAAAAAAATAATAGAATTATAAATATTAAAATATTTAATTTATTTATTTATATTTTTAAAATAATTATTTAATTATTGGTAATTATTATTTTTTTTAAATGTAATATTTACATATATAAAAAAAGAAATAGTCATAGATAAAATAAGATAAAATAACCCCCTAAACGACTAGTAAAAAAAATATGTGTTATATTTTATAATTTAATATTTAATTTTATTTTATATTTATTAAATTGAATAAGATTTTTTTATTGGGAAGTGAGCGTATACTTTATATACAACCCTATTAAAGAGTAATTACTCCTACTACAGTACTGTGAGACTGAGATTGTGAATTAATGTTTCAGAGAGTGTCGGAAAAAAAAATACAAGATCCTTACAATACAATTTACGAGAAGAGGGCCCAGAGCCAGAGTTGAGAGAAGAGGCTCTTCAAGTTTCCATGCCAATACCAAGCGACAAGGCACGGGAGGGGATACCAACAGTTCTATTTATTATTACAATGAACCTCTCTTTTCTTAGTCAACATCTCCTTCATCTATCCACTTCCGTCTACACCTTTTCCTCTATGGGCATGTTTAAAAACTTTTTAAATTATAATTTAAAAAAAATTAGACAAAATTTTAATTTAATTTTTTTAAAATAAACAATTATATTTATTTAAATATATTTTTAGATTAAATTATAATTTAAAATTAAAGTTTTAAATAAACTAATCAGAAAATCAATTACTATATTACTTCTACTTTTTCTTATACCATCTCTTCTATTTTTCTTACACCATCTCTCCTCTCTCCTACTTTTTCTCTATTTTTTTCTTACACTATCTCTCCTCTCTCCTCTTATCTCTCCTCTCTCCTCATTTAATACTCATACCGTTTTTTATAATTTACCAATAACAAAAATACTTTTAGAAATAACTATTCAAACACTCATTTATTCAAAATCATTTTTTTTTCATAATCTCTTTTCTAAAAATCCTTTTCTATAAATTGTCTAAAATTTTTTATATAAATTTATTTTTAAAATTCTATCAACCCTACCTCAAAATATTCAAAACCTGGATCCCATTCCTTTTCTTTCCATTAAAATATTTACCCCATATTTCTACATCCAATAACTTGTCCCCTTACCCTACTCCCTATGCTTTTATTATAAAACAACAAATTTTCATTAATAAGCATTTTTTCCTTTTTATGAATTATTTACTTATTTTCAAAAAATATTAATTATTATTTTTCTTATATACTCATATTTAATAATGATTAAGAAAAGTAAAAATAAATACTATATAATGATGTAGTTTAGTATAATTAATAAGAATAATATTAAAAAGTATTTAAATTTTAAGAAAAAAATTAATGATTAAAAAAATTATTTTTATCTATAAATTAATAGTTGATACATTATAATAAGAACTAAAGGAGGTAAATAAAATCAACCATTTATGCTTTATTCTGATGAGAAGAAAAGTTAGGAGATGAGAATATGGGCAAAAGGGAAAATATTATCACTCCTTATATTTGAATAAGAGAAATTAAACATAGGGAAAGAAAATGAGCCAAATATATAAATGACTAAAATTCTTCCATCTCTTATTTTTTTTTCCTTTAATCTTATTAATTGTTTGACTAATTTTATAATACATTATTAGCACGAATATTTTAAGAATTGACATTATTATAAGGTCCATCATCAGAATGTGAGTTACTATATTAATTTCATCTTGAATTATAGTTTTACATTAGATTATTTTTTAATTATTCAACATTCTTAATCTCGATCTCCATTTAACTTTTGTTACACTTTTATGATAGTATCATAATGTCAAATCTTACAAAATTTGAGTTGTGGCTCTTGACATTACTGAAAAGAATTATCTATCTTGGATACTAGATTCAGAAATCTATCTAGATGTCATATGTTTAAGAAACACTATCAAGGAAGATAATTAGGAATCCAACAAAGATAAAGCCAAGGCAATGATCTTTCTCCTCTACCACCTATATGAATGATTAAAAATTGAGTATTTAATTGTCAAAGACCTATTTGTCCTTTGGAATAACCTAAAAGAAATGTATAACCACTAGAAAAATGTTATTATTCTAAAAGCTCATTATGACTTGATGCATTTATATTTGAAAGATTTTAAATCACTCAATGAGTATAATTCTGCATGTTTAGAATTAGTTATCAACTAAAACTATATGAAGAAAAAATTATTGATGATGACATTGTAGAACGAGCATTCTCCACATTTTATGCATCTAATGTACTCTTGTAGCAACAATATCGTGAAAAATATTTTAAAAATATTTTGAACTGATTTCTTGCCTTTTGGAGGTTGAATAAAATAATGAGCTTCTGATAAGGAATCATGAATCTTATCCAATAGGTTCTACTGTATTCCCAGAAGTGAATGTAGTGACAAATAAATCATCCCATAGTCTGGGACGTGGACTTGGACATGGTTGTGGTTTACGTGGTCGTGGTTCCCACTCAAGGTAGGCAAATAATGATGATAACCACAAAAAGAAAATTAGTGTGAATGATAATTATATTAAAAAATTATATCGATTATATCAATTAGAATCATAAAATATCTAAATAGTCCACATGAAGAGATTTTCAAAGTGACGGATTGTTTAAAAAAAGAGTTTGAAATGAAGGACCTAAGAAGAACAAAATTTTTCCTTGAATTGTAAATTGAACATCTGAAAAATGAGATCTTCATGTGTCAAGAAACTTACACGAGAAGAGTCTTAAAACATTTCTATATGGATAAATTACATTATGCACTCTGATGATTGTAAGATCTCTGGAGAAAGATAAAAATCCCTTTAGATCTCAAGAAGGTGATAAAGAACTACTTGGCCTAGAAGTGTCTTACATTATTGCAATTAGTGTGTTTATGTATCTTGCTAGTCACACATGATCAAATATATCATTTGCCGTTGACTTACTAATAAGATATAGTTCTTCACCAATACGAAAATATTGGAATGGGGTTAAACACATCTTCGTTAGTTGAAGGGTACTATAGATATGGGATTATTTTATTCAAATAAATACAAGACTGACTTTGTCATCTATGAAGATGCTGGATTTCAATCTGATCCACATGTTGGTAGATCCCAAACAGGCTATTTGTTCACATATAATAGTACAACTATTTTATGGCGATCAATGAAACAATAAGCTACATTATCTAATAATGCAGAAATACTAGAGATATATGAAGCAAGTCGAGAATGTGTATAGTTAATAATGATAATATATCGTATACGTACCACTTGTGGATTGTCATCTAGTAAAATAATCTCAATAGTTCTATATGAAGATAATATTACATGTATTACCCAACTAAAAGAATGATATATCAAAGGAGATATGACAAAACATATTTCTTCAAAATTGTTTTTCACACATGATCTTCAAAAGAATGTGAGACTAATATCCAACAAATATGTTCTAAAGAAAATCTAGCAATTTGTTCACTATGTCACTTTCAACAACAATATTTGAGAAGCTCGTATATAATATCGAACTTTGTAAATTCAGAGATATTAATTGATGTTGCAAAAAGGGGGAGTTGATACATGCTATATTTTTTTCCCTTGACTAAGGTTTTGTTCCACTGGGTTTTCCTAACAAGGTCTTTAATGAGACAATGCTATGAGTGTATCAATTAATTGTGTATTTTTTTTTCTTCCACTATGTTTTTCTTCCACAGGATTTTTCCTAGTTGAAGATTTTTAATGAGGCATATTATTAAATAATGGACATTCAAGAGGGAGTGTTATAAATATTAAAATGTGGATATACATCTCCCTCTTCCTCTTCAACTTCACTAAGTAACTTCTATTATTTTATTACTCCTCAACTACTACTTTAAGCTTGTAATTTTACTGGGTCATTCATGAATTTTATTGCCTACTATTTGTCATTCAAATTTAGGTGTAAGTTACATGTAAGATTATGCCTATAAATAGGACATATCATTTATGTTGTAAAACAAGTGGAAGAATACAATCTACTTCTCTCATTTTCTTATCTTCATCTTTTCTTTGCTCTTAATCTTGTTGATTGATTGACTAGTTTTATAATATGAAATATTTTAATTACATTTTAAATTTTAATATCTATATATATACACATATCTTAATAATAAGATTAATTGGAGCTTGCTATTATCAAATTTGCAAGTTGACTCTTTAATTTTAATGTTTTTACTTTATAAAATTATGTTAACTCACATTTAAATTTTTGCTGGCAGTAAACTTGATTAAACTCGCAAATTCACTTACCAAATTTACTGTTTTTATATTTCTAGTTTATGAAATTATTTCAACTTGCTCTTAAACTCATACTAATTTTTTATATTTAATTATATTTAGTAATTTCATATATATATTTATGAGATTTTCTTTATTAAATATAATAAATTATAAATATTTATTGATTTAATTTTAATTATTTAGATTTAAAATATATTTAAATTAAATTGTTGGTCCTTTTTTATATTTTAATTATTTAATTATATAATCTTAATAACTATTTATATATAAAAGTAAACTTGTATGAATTTACTATTTGAGTTTACGATTCGAATTTACTTATATCATAATTTGCTTAAATTCGTAAATTTGACAACCATGTTGGAGCTTGTACTTTATATGAAATCTAATTGTTAACTAGATCATATATAAATAGTATTATTTTTTGTATGTTCTATATTAGACAACATATATATATATATATATATATATATATATAAATTTGATAACCACGTGAACATATATATATATTGCAACTGTCAATTAGGAACCATTACTTAATTATTAAAATAATTATAAAAAGAGAAAATTATTAAACAACGAAAAAAATACGGGACGAGAGGAGCAAAAATAACATCTGAGCATGGCAATCACAGAAATCTCATTTTCCTCTCAAAATCTCTCCATTTATAAAGAGGCAGTTTGGGAGCTTTTTTATCCAAACACTACAAACAGTAAAATAAATTATTAAAATATTATAAGATAAAAATTTATTACGTTAGAAGTCGTTCAGTTAGGGAACGATTTTAAATTTGTGAACATGTAGTTGACGTTACTGCCCACGCTAATGTAAACTGTAATTTTTGTTACTCACCTGATTTATTAGAATTTTATTTTTATTATATCTGAATCTAACCCGCATCATATATCTAATTATAGTAGATGAGTCTTCTAATAAATTTTTTTTATATACGTTAATATTTAAATTTAAAATCTTATTTAAACAATTATTTATGGAGAAGAGGATATGGTTAGGCTGTAGGTTGAGTGAGCCCATTACAATTTGCATAACAGTGGTAGGTTGTGCAATCATTCAAAAAACTTTTCCGCTAGGTGGTGGATTAACCCACTCTTCCGCTATTTTTAAAAAAAAAATTATTTTAAATTTTTTTAAAAAAAATTTAAAATATTAATTAAAAATTTCTAATATCGTATTAGTATAATTATTTTTTTAATATTATACTCTTTAAAATTCCTATTTTTTGTAAAATATCTTAAATTTTACAACTATCAATCTAAATAAATATTAAGATAATATTAATTAATTATAATATTTTAATACATATAAACAAATAAATAAATATCTTTACTAATTTTAGATAATGAGAGTATTTAAAGAGATATTTAACTAAAATAAATAATAATAATAATATTTTTTATGAAAAAAAGATAAGCTGGACGGAGAGTACTGTGCAGCCCATAAAAAAAATTAGCCTAAAAAATTCCCATTACTTTAACTTCCATCATCTTTTTTTTTTTTCTATTTTTTTTACTAGTGTCGTCTCTTTTTCTTCTTTCTTTTTAAAATTTAGAAAGAATTATATTACTTCTACTTCTAAATATAGAGTATACTATGATCTTAAATATAATATTATAACGTATTTTGTTGTTTAACATTATAATTTTCCCCTAAAACATTTCTATATTATTGCACACATATTAAGGAGATTTATATTAAGGTAGCTGAGATATATATAATTAAAGATGTATCTATAATTAAATAGTTGTATACTTCGGACATATTAGATGAAATCTATAAATACTTTATATTTATTTAATTTATTTTGTACATTTCCTCTAAATTTAATTATAAGATAAAAACGAATCTTCTTATAAAATATAAAATAAAAGAAAAATAGAAAAGTTATTATTGAAAAAATGGGGTTATTAGTTACTACATCATATCTTTAATATAAGATTTATTTAAATAATTTTAGTGCATTAGAATGTGTTTGGATACAAAAAAATACTTTTGGATGTATAAACCATTATTTTAAAATGTGCAAGCCAAACACTCCAAAAATTTCAAAAACAGTTTTTTGATAGAAAACCATGGTTTTGGGGAGCAACACTATGGGTTTGAATAAGCAAATTTTTTAAATAGCAGTTTTTCATCAAAATAACTTTTTATCATTTTCTCTAAAAACTAATATAAACACATAATGAGAAAATTAGTTACATTAATTTTCTTTAATGATTGCTTTTAATTTTTCTAAAATATCCCATTTAATTATGAGCATTTGAACTACCCTTTATATAATTCCCTAATATTTATACAATCATATAGGGATACTTTGTGAGATAAATTATAATTTGGGGTGATAAATGGATTGTGATATAATATTTAGAATCAAATTAGACACTACAAAAAGAACAATTGTTGGTAGCGGTTTGTTTATAGCAGTTGACAGAAACCTTTAGAAACTACCAAGATTTCTAGTGGTTATATGGCAAACCACTAGAAATTCTAACCATTTTGATCATAATGGGTGTGAGAGCCATAACTTTCTAGCATTTTAGCCCTAAGCACTAGAAAAAGACTGCCAAAAATACTAGTGCCATATAGGGGAAGTTGAAAACTTTCTAGTAGTCCGTTTCTATTAGTTTAGTTGGAGAAACCGCTAGAGAATATAGAAGGTCGTCTTATTTTTTAGCAGTTTAGAAACCACTATAAATGTTGGAATAAATTTATAGCAATTGTCTCCACAACTTTCGAAATGTATTGGTTTCTTTTGGATCCAAACACGTGGCAAGAGCAAGGGGTGGCCGAGGGATAATTATTGAAATTTCTAGCAGTTATGAGATAATCGTTAAAAAGTTTGGAATACATTTTTAGCGATTGCTTTAAAAACTATAAAAATTGAGTATATTTAATTATAATCCTAACAATAATTTTTTTAATTTCTCCTTCTAAACAGGATGATGATCAAGAATAACAAATTCAATAATATCTATAATTTATGTAATAATTAAATATATAAAAATAAATTAAAATTGGTTCAATTTTAAAAAAAATAAAGATCTGACATTTCTAGTGGTTTAGAGAATTGCTAAAAATTATTCGGGCAAAAATTTCGTTACAAAATGCACAAAACCTCTAGAAATCATTCCTAAATATCTATAAATACCACATTGTCATATCCTAATTTTTTCCTATCTGTATAGTACTGATAGTGGAAAGATGTTTAAGAAGGATTATGACAAAGATAAGAAGAAATGATAACGGTTAAATGAGTCTTGAAGGAAGAAAGGGACCTAAACGAAAATTGGAAAAGTTTAAAGGCCAAAAGTTAAAGTAGAAACAAAAGTTGGGTCAAAAGTTGTAATTTTCAAAAGTTTAGGGACCTAAATATAAATATCCAAAAAGTTAGGGATATAAATGTAATTAAGCAAAAAGTCAGGGACATAAATATAATTATGGAAAAGTTCAGCCAGAAAAGGCTTAGAATTGTCTGTAAGTATTTCAGTCCCACATTCTATAAGTAAATAGAGGAAGTCATGCTGGGTAATCTGGCATGATACAGAAATTTTATTAGGGCTCCAGACAGCAGAAAATTACCTGATAGTCTAAAAGTTATCTGAAATTTTATCAGATTTCATGGACTTCAGATATAAGTGGGCAAATTACAGGAAAGTGTGCCCTACAGTGTCAGATGTCCTGGATCTGATAGAACTTCAGAAGAAGTTCTGTATAAAAAGTTATTCACAAATCAGTGAATTTTGACGGGAGTTTGTTACCACCCGTGATCCGATAATGGAACTTATCGGTATGTAAGACTGGATAGAATGAGATCAGATGACCTCATATATAGGCCCATAATGACGCCAAGGAAGGCCCAAAACCCAGGGTACCATTCTATCAGTAGAAGGGGCCAGTGCCAGAAAAAGTGCGAAATTATGAAAATGCCCCTGGATGCCCAGATTGTACCAGAGATGGATGAAGGGCATTTTGGTCATCTGGGACAGGCTAAAAACGTGAACATGGTATAAATATGATTAGTTGAGCCAATATATGCCCTGAGGCAGTACAAGAAGGGGTGAAATGATAATTATGCCCTTAGAGTCAATATAGTGCAAGAAAGGACACCAAGGGTATTTTGGTCATTTTCCAAGGGATCTGTAATTAAGTTGTGGCTAGTATAAGTATGTCAATGGTGTGAGAAGCCTAGACATTAATTTCCAGGATAGAATACATATCCTGGTATATTATAAAAAAAATTAGGAACAAAATACAGTCCGGTTGTTGTGAAACTGCACTGATCGGTACCGAATTGGACTGGAATTTCTCCAGAAGGTTCCTTGCATGGGCAGCACGCCACCTAACCCTCTTAGGTGTCCCATGAGCTGTCCCACATGATGTCATAATTATTATTTTATGAAAAAGTTAAATCCAAGATTAAATGTGGGCCTTTAGATCAAATAGTAACCAAATCAATCTTGGTCATTCATTTTTCTTGGATTTTGGCTATAAATACCCCTCAATTCTGGTTCAGAACCGTAAGCTCATGTACCCTTGGGGAAGCTCTTGCAAAATGGAAACTCAAGCCAAGACAAAGAAGATTCAAAGTTCCAAAGTTCAAGCAAGCTAGAGATTAAAGGTAAGCAATCTCTCCTAGCTTATTTTCCTTTGATTTGGGAGCTTGAACTTAGGGTTTTAATGGGAGAAAAGTTGAGTTTTCTCTAAGGGAAGGTTCTTCCCAAAGACCTTAAAGGAAAATGGAAAGAAGAAATTAAAGTTAGAACTATATGATTGAAGCTTAAACAAGCTAGTTTAAGTGATTGGTTGTGGAATCAAGTTGATATTCTTGACTTTGCCATGGTGTGCACTGTTCAGTCTGCACTGTTCATGAGGGAAGAAAATTGAATTTCAATGATTTAATGCTTCCATTGAGTTTGTATGATGATTTTATGTAGGATTGAAAAGGTTTTGAACCTTGGAAACACTAAAATCTCAAGGTTGTAGTCTGAGATTTCCTACGGTTACTGTTCACTCGCATGAACAGTGATTGGAATTTCATGATTTTGATGGTTCCAATGGTTTTAAAATGAAAAGTTGTGTGGGGTAAAGTGGAGAAACAAGTATGGGAAGCATTATAATCAAAATGAGAATTTTTGAAAGAATTGTGTGCTTATGTTCAATTCTGTACAGCAGGCCATGAAGGAGCTGGAATTTCATGATTCTAAACTCATAAATGAGTTCAAAATATGAAATTATGTAGGTTAAAGTCAAGATATCAATTGATTCAATAGCCAAGTGGATTAGTGAATATTAGGGAAAGTTATGACAATAAAGAGTGTAACAAAGTTAATCTTGAACATGGTTGGAGTTCATGAGTCCTAATGAATTATGTGATGAATATGAATGTGTTTAGGACCTTGAAACATCCAAGAACATGTTGGGAAGTGATTGGCATAAAGGCTTAATGGTTGGAAAGCTAGGGAGCAAGGGCTAAAGGTCAAGAGGAAAGCTTAAGTGCAAGGTAGTAAACTTACCTCTTTATGTGCTTGATGTGGTATGCTTATGTGTTGACATGTATATGTTATTTGAATGATGTTGTGACATGATAAATGATGTTGAATGTATTGTGAATAACATGTTTCCATGGCCATGCACTTTATGTAAAAGTATATAGCATGATGGCATGTCACTAATCAAAGAAAGTTAATGAAATTACATATCATGCATTAGCATCCATCTTGCATATTTAAGTGGTAATGTTTGCTACTGAGATTCCCTAGAATCTCACTCTCCCATAACCAACCAATTTAGGTTAAGCATGAAGAAAAGGTATGCATGGAGAAGAGCAAAAGCATGGAAGAAGAAAAGTGAAGTATTTAAGATGTTAGCATATGCTATGCACTTTCCATGTATGTCAAAGCCATATAAAGTATCTATTTATGTGATGAGATTGTATGAAACAATTATTGTATAACCCCATGATGTGTATGAATTCAGAAAAGGCAAAAGAGATGATTTATGTATGCTGAAACAATTATCGGAAATGAAAGAAAAGAAACTGAAATGGTAAAAACGTAGGTCCTGAAGCAGTTTTGTTGTGGCTTCAGTTTGACCTAGCAAATGAAGGAATTAGTTCACGAAATTTTATGAGCATGTAGTACACATCCATATCTTTAAGTGCATAGGAAGAACATTTCATTTGGATGTGTATATCAAGAGAAATGATTTTCCAAAGTAAGGGACCAGAATCTGTTTCCAGAGTTTTTGACCAAATGAACAGTAAATTTCAACGAATAAACTGTATCAATTGGCTAATCATTTGGTCTAGAAATTATTTTTTCCTTAAACTTCAAGATGTTATGTTCATTTATCTTTTTGAACCACTTCATTTCGAGTTTTCTAGAATTAATTATGATTTTTCGATGTTTGTTGCGTAATCTGGAATACTATATGAACAGTAACCCGAGAAAGAGTAAAATTCCAGATTTGGCTAATGGACTTCCAAGGTCTTGTAAGTGGTTCTAAATGCTACTGAATGGTCCCTAAGACATATAAAAGTAAGGATGTTACACACATCACCTCCTCATTTATTTTATTTATCTTCATTTATAGTTTAATAACATACTTATATTTTTTTGTTCAAATTTTCTTTATTTATCTCAACCAATCCAACAACTTATTTAACTTAAAAATTGAAGTTCAACACTACAAACTATTTCATCTCCAATTCTTGAATCTCTAACTCAATTACCCTATCAAATTAAATTAAATTCATATGATATAATCATAATTTAATTACTTATTATTTATCCCAATAATATTTTAATATATAATATGTAATATATTGCTAATTGCACATATTAACATAATCATATGATATAATCTATTTAATAGTTTCTTAATTACTAATATTATATTTTATAATAATGAAAAACTTGAAATTTATTTTTTATAGCTAGAATGAACTTTCTAGTGGTTACAAAATCGCTAGGAAATTACAAATGCAGGAAAATTTTTAGCCAAATTTAATTTTGTGCACAATTGGCACTACATTTTTAGTGCATTTTGAACCTGAAATTGAGTAGCAACTTAGGAAACTAAGAAGAGAATTTATAGAAGAAACAAGATCAACAGCATCTAGTTCATCCTCTAGTGCTCCAGGATCTAAAATTGAACCCAATTTAGAGATTCTATTAGAAATTTCTAACATGACTAAGATTAATCCTAATGGGCATAATAGACAAGGAGAAAATGAAATACCAATGAATTTAGAAGATAACAGAAGTATGAGGGAAATAAATCATTTATATGTGAATTATGATCCTTATAGTTTTTATACTGAAGAGGCTAATTTTGAAATTAAAAGGGCTTTAATTGTAACATTACCTAAATTTTATAGTTTTATAGGAGAATATCCACATCGGCATTTACAAACCATACATATGATCTGCTTCTCGATGAAGCCTCCAATGACTGCATTGGATGATGTCTTAAAGAGGTGTTTCCATTTTACCTTAGAAGGGAAGGCTAAGGAGTGGTTATACAATTTACTAACTTATTTCTCCACTCTTACATGGGTTCAGTTGAAGTTAACATATTTAGAATAGTTCTTCCCTGCTTCTAAGACAACTCGGATGAAGAAGGAAATTACAAATATTCTGCAACAGGATTAGGGGTGTTCACAATGCCCGTCGCCCGGTTCGCCCGCCCGAGCCTGTAAAAAAATCGCCCGGCCTGGCCCTAAAAAAGTTGCCCAAAATGTATTTGGGCAGGGCCGGGCCGGGCAGGGCAGCATGGCCTGCCCATTTGGCCCGACCCTATATATATATTTATTATTTTTTTTAATTTTTTTCTTAACTTATTTTATTTGTAATTTTACACTTTTCACTTTAGTTAACAACTCTCTTTGTTTATTTTTAAAATATTAAACATACCTTTTATATTTATGTAGATACCAAAGTTGTTCCTCTGCTTTACTTGCTAAGTATTCGATTTTTTTAGTTGCAATAACGCTACAAATATCCGATCTCTACATATTTCAATATTTTTTTTATATATGCAATAGACTTTGAGACTTCAATTATTATCTTTTTATTACCTTATTCTTAGTGAATTATATATATTATTTAACTCTTAAAAATATAAATATAATATTATTTTATAAGTTCATGATGGCAGATTTTTTTCTCACAATATGAGCAGAACATCACAGCCCGCCCATGCCCAGCCCGAAATAGTTAGGGCTTTTACCAGGTCGGGCCGGGCATCAGGCTGCAAAATGCAGCCCATACTTTTTTCGGGCAGGGCACCGGGCAGGGTGGCTGCCCTGCCCAACCCTGCCCATGCACACCCCTAAACAGAATAGAGAGGTATTACATGAATATTGGACAAGATTTATCAACTTGTCGGCTCGATGCCCACACCACAACATGACAAAGGCTGATCTAGTAGATATTGTCTTTGATGGTCTACTTCCTCACAATCAGGTATCCTTGAATGTAGCAACAAATAGATCTTTGAGAGATAAGACTCTAAGAGCAAGTTGGGATTTATTCTAGAAAATAGCTAATGAAGACCATCAGACTAAGGATCTAAGGAGAATGCCCTCATCATCTTCGGGTAATTCAAATAAGATCTTAGCAAAAATAGCATCTTTAGGAAATGGAATAGAAAAGAGGATGAATTTAATTGAAAGAGAGCTATATTCCTCAAAGTATGTTCATGTAGTGGGAACCTCACAAGCACTAGTTATAGGATGTAAGTAATGCGGTTCACTGATGCATGCCACAAGTACGTGACAGATAGTATGAAGAGGTAGCAGCAATATATTATGGGAGAGATGATCAATACCAGAAGAAAGACCCATACTCTAACACATACAACCCTGGTTGGAGAGACCACCCAAATTTTAGGTGGGAGAGTAAGAAAAATAATCCCCAATTCCAAGGAGGTGGTACTTCCTCAAGCAACTATCAAAATAATGCAAGGTCTATAGTTCTAACTCGCCCTAATACTTTAGTGGCATCAAGACCATATGGGACTTCTCAATTGTTGACAAGGATGATTGCACATATGACAAACATGGACAGTAGAATGACCAATATAGACCACAAGCTAAAAGAGAATGATGGTCAAGTCACCTCCAAAGCTTCAATTCTTCAAAGCATGTAGAAGGATAATGCTGATATGCATAAGAAACTCGAGGAGTTACGTTCCAAGAATGCATATATTACAAGTCATTTAACTCAAGTTGCCAATACAGTGAGTGATATCTAAACGAAGAGCAGTGGCAGTATACCTTCGAATACTATCATTAATCTGAAGGGTTTAAATTCCATATCACTCAAAAGTGGGAGAGAAGTCCGATTTAAGGAAGATGAAACAACAAGGGAGGATATGGAAGATTCTGAAGTTAAAAATTCAACAATGTCACAAATAAAGATTGAAAATAGAGAGTATTAAAGAATAACAGCTTATGATCAAGAAGACAACCTAAGAGAAGAATTCACACTCACAAGAGGAAATACAGGAAAAGCAAAAAGAGGAAGTGATAATGCCAAGTCTAGCATACAAGGGAAAGTAAACTGAGGAAAAGGCGGAGTCGAGCAAACAAGGAGCCTCTACGCATATAGGTAAGGAGATAAGTACAAAGGATCTCCCTTTTCCAAAAGCTTATTTTGCTGGAAATGAAAAGATTGATTCTGAATTTATAAAAGATGCTTTCAATCTCTTTAATAAGTTAGAAATAAACATCCGTATGGTTGAATTCCTCAAGCGAAATCCTAAATATGCTAAATTTTTAAAAGAGTTATATGCTGATAAGAAAAAGTTTAGGCCTCTTGAGAGAATTCATGTGAGTACTAATGTATCATCACTTTTTAAGGCTGAATTACCAATTAAGTGTTAGGACCCAGGATCTTACACAATTCCATGCACTATAGGCAAGGTTCATATTAAGGGAGCATTATTAGATCTAGGGGCTACCATTAATGTAATGCCATGGTCAGTATACTTTGCCTTAGGTATTAAGAATCTTAGAGATACAAGTGTAGTGCTCTAATTAGCTGATTGATCAATTAGGTATCTTAAGAGAATTCTTGAGGATATTCTAGTGCATGTGAAGGATTTAGTATTCCCAGCTGATTTTTATGTTCTGGACATGTCCAGTGAACTAGTGAATAAGAGTACTTTGATCATAGGCAGACCTTTCCTACAAACTTTCAAGATATTGATTAGTATGAAGCATAGTTCTATTACAATAGAAGTTGGAGGACATGTAGTGACTTTCAATATGAATGAAGAAATGAAATATCCTTTTAATAATTCTACTTTTGTTGGGTTGAATTCCATTGATTATGCTATTAAAGAAATTAGGGATGAGCATGAATTGAGTTTGCATGATGAGTATGATCCTATGTTGCATAATTCCCAGAAGTTCCATGAAGCATTTTAGGAGCATGGGGATTCAAATTCATTTGAGTGCTTATGATAACTATTTTGAATCTATTTCCTCTATTTATTATTTTTTTTCCTCTTGTGAAGGCAATGCATCTTTATGATGTGAATAGTTGCTGTTAGTTTCCAAAGATTGCTCATTCCCATCTAACTTTGATATAATATCATCATTCTCTAGTGATAATATTTTTGGAAAGGAAGTTGTGAGTGGTTTTACAGGAAAACAAGACATTGTGGAAGTTAGAAGTAGAACAAACAAAGAGGGGTCAAACTTATGTGACCACAAGTCGCGACGTTAAGACCTGAACGTTGTGACTAGATATGAACTTGTTGAGGGAGGACTCTCTATGCAATGGAGTCACGACAAGATGATTATTTGGTCATGACCAAAAACTCCCGAGACATCCAGTCGCAACACGAAGATGATAAAATCGCGACAATATATCAGGGTGCTGAGGGATAGCCTCTCTGTGATCCCAAGTCATGACTAAATGATGATCACATCATGACCAAACATTCCAGAGACCCTCCCATCAGTTTGAGTTGCGATGAGGAGCTAAAGATAACCCTGAGAGGTCGCGACAAGAAATGTCAGACACAACCAGTGAATTTCAATTTCCTTGAGCTCCACAGTCCATTATTTTGGCTAAAGGGCCAATATGTTCTGACTCTACTTATCCTTACTCACATTCACCAATTACCTCTCATACTTTAAGATTCTTGAATGATTTGACCTCAAAATATGATACAGAAATGAAAGAGACTAATCTCAACTATGTTACAGTTGTGGACCAACTTGAGCTTGGTGTAACTCCTGAAGAGATTTTGTGCACGATGGAATATCCTAATGAGCTAAATATGAGCAACCTCCAATGGTCTACAAAAGGAGTATTTCTAATTTAAATAATTTGCCCTATTTGATCCCCTCTATTGTCCAACCCCTAGAATTAGAGTTAAAATATTTACCTTCTAACCTAAAGTATGCTTTCCTTGAGCCATACCCGAAACCAGTAATAATTTTTAGTTCTTTAACTATTAGTGAAGATTCTGGGTTGTTAAGTATGCTTAGAAAGAATAGAGAGGCCTTGGGTTGGCAATTAGCTTATATAAAATGGATAGAAGCTACTATTTGCACTTATCATATTTTGCTGAATGAATATTCTAAGCCAATTAAACAACCCCAAAAAAGATTAAATCCATTGATCTCTGATGTGGTTAGGAAGGAGATTAGTAAATTGTTAAAGGCAAGAAACATATATGACATTTCATATAGTGAATGGATATCTCCTATGCATGTGGTGCCTAAAAAGAGCGGACTAACAGTAGTAAAGAATGAGAATAATGAATTGATACCTACTAGAGTGTAAAATTCATAGAGGGTTTTTATTGATTATCAAAAGTTGAACAATTATACTAGAAAAGATCATTTTTCCTTGTCTTTTATTGATCAAATTCTTGAGAGATTAGCATGGAAAATCTATTATTGTTTCCTAGATGGGTATTCAAGATATTTCCAAATTCCAATAGACCCGAGGGACTAAGAAAAGACTACATTTACATGCTCCATTGGTACATATGCCTATAAAAGAATGTCACTTGGTTTGTGTAATGCTCCTGACACATTTCAGCGTTGTATTCTTTCTATATTTGTAGATTTTATTGAAAAATGTATGGATGTGTTCATGGATAATTTTACTATATATGGGCATTCTTTTGATGAGTGTCTAGAGAGTCTTGGTAACGTCCTTGCTAGATGTATTAAGAAAAAATTTAGTTTTAAACTTTGTAAAGTGCTATTTTATGGTTGATCATGGAATAATACTTGGACATCTTATATCTAGCAAGTGAATTGAGGTGGATAAAGTAAAAATTGAAGCCATTTCCTCATTTTTCTACCCCACAACTTTAAAAAAACTTCAATCTTTTCTGGGGCACATTGGATTTTATAGAATATTCATCAAAGACTTTAGTAAAATTTCTTTGTCACTCTCAAAACTTCTTTAAAAGGATACTGGATTTATTTTTTTCTACTGATTGCAAAGAGACCTTTGAAAAATTGAAGGATATGCTGGTTTCTCCACCTATTCTAACTTTACCAAATTGGTATATTCCTTTTAAACTATCATGTGATACTTCTAATTATGTTGTGGGAGTTATGATAGGACAAAAGGAAGGTAATTTGTCTATGCCTCAAAAATACTTGATGCTGCTCAAATTAATTATACCACTATTAAGAAATAATTGTTTGCAATTATGGTGGTTTTGGATAAATTCAGAGTATATCTCATTAACTCCATAGTTGTTGTTTACACAGATCATACAATAGTCAAGTATCTATTCTATAAACCTCAATCTAAGCCAAGACTTCTACAATGGATGTTACTGCTTCAAGAGTTCGATATAGAAGTGAGAGATCGAGCTAGAAATGTGAACCACGTTGCATATCATCTAAGCAGATTATCAATAGAGACAAGGGGAGTACTTAGTTCTAATCTTATTTGTGATTATTTCCCTAATCAATATCTTTGTCTGGTTACTGTTATAGAACCTTGGTATGCTCATTTAGTTAATTTTGTTGACACTGGCCTAATCTCATCTCATTTGTCTAAATTTTAGGCTCAAGAGTGAATCTAAATACTTTATTTGGGACAAACATTTTCTGTGGAGATTGTGCTCATATCAAGTAATAAGACGATATGTCCCAGACCAAGATCACAAATTCGTTTTGGAAGCTTGCCACTCACGGGTTTGTGGTGGTCATTTTGGGGGAAAAAGGATTGCACGTAGGGTCTTTAAATTTGATTTTTATTTGCCTTCTATTTTTAAGGATGCTTTTGAGTTTTGTAGAGCCTATGATAGGTGCAAAATATTTGGGGGATTAGTAAAAGACATAAGATACCACATAGCCTATTCTATTTTGTGAGATTTTTTATATTTAGAGAATAGACTTCATGAGACCTTTTTCACCTTTAGCAGGATTTCATTATATTTTATTGGATGTAGACTATTTATCTAGGTGGGTAGAGGCCATCCCTAATATTGGAAATTGTGCCCTAGGGGAGAGGACGAATTCTTGAGAAAGCCCTAGAGGAACAGGAGACGCTAGCACGTCGTTCATGGTTGGAACGCTATTCGTGTGGATACCAGTAGAGGAAGCTGACCCGAGTCGTCGACTTCTTGCGATCGAAAAGGGAGTACGAGCCGCGGAAAGAAGTTGTGAACGTCGTGACTAGAAGCTGTGGAAGTCGCTGAGGAACACTTAGGGTAATGCTTCTTCCCAACTTAAACACATACGGTAGATCTTGGCAAAGAATGGAAAAATTTTAAGTTAATATCCGCTGCGTGTCTTCCAATTCCTTACACCTAAAAGACTAGATGATGCCCAAATGGTCTCCAAGTTTCTAAGATCTCATATCTTTAGTATATTTATAGTGCCAAAAGCATTAATCAGTGACCAAGGTACCTATTTATGCAATAAGCTAATTAATAACTTATTAGCAAAATATGGTATAACCCATAAAGTCTTAACCCCATACCACCCTCAAACCAATGGTCTAGCAGAGATTTCTAATAGAGAAATAAAGCACATTCTAGAAAAGATTGTTAAGCCATCCAATAAGGATTAGAATTTAAGACTTGACGATACTTTATAGGTGTATAGAATAGCTTTCAAGACCCCTGTAGGCATGTCCCCTTATAGGACAATTTTTAGGAAAGCTTGTCACATGCCTGTGGAAATAGAGCATAAGACATTCTGAGCAGTGAAAGCTTACAATGAGGACATTGTAGAAGCTAGTTCAGAGAGGTTGTTGTAGATTTAAGAGTTGGAAGAAATTAGGTTGGATGCCTATAGTAGCTCTGAGATTTATAAACTAAAGACAAAAGTAATCCATGATGCTCATATATTGAGGAAGAGGTTTAAGGAGGGTGATAGAGTGTTAAAGTACTAAGCTACATTCAAGTTCAAAAATGGTAAATTCAAAACTAGTTGGGATGGACCTTACACAGTTGTTAAAGTCCACGAATTTGGGATGATTGAGTTGAAGGAGAAGGTAACGGTCAAAATCTTTCAGGCACTTAAAACTTTATGAGGAATCTACTCTACCACCTTGAGGCTAGGTTGTCCCTTCTCTTACCTTTTAAAAGTTTTCTTAATATGGTATATGTTTGACATGTTGGTTTGATGATTGGAAAAGGATGAACCAGTAGAAGTAGGAGTTAATTTTTTTGCTTGATGATTCAATAGGATAGTGTTTAATTTTAGTCTACTTTTGTTTTGAATAATACCACTGTGTTGTTATGTGCTGTTTACTTATTATTGGTTCTCTAAGTTGAATCCACACTCAATTGCATGATTTTAGCTTACACATCTTGTATCTTTGCTTTCCCTATATTGAGATGTATAATTTGAATGTGACTGCAAGCTTCATGTGAAATTACATTGAGTGATGTCTTTAACTGCTGTGTTGCAGCTGGATTTAAATTGATCTTATATAGCACTATGGTGTCTATAATTCTGCAGATAGTGATGACACTGTCAAGTTTAGGTGTGGGGGAGATGTTCTTGTGTTATGTGCTAATTAATATGAAATTCTTCGATTAATCCAATCTTTCATCACAAAGTTTCTAGTTTTTTATCTTAATATGTGATGAATTATTGAAAATTGGATCCCTTCTTTAAACTGTTTTATTGTTAGCTAAAAGGTTTTAGTGTACAAAATATTTTGGGCTTTGAAAAGCATCAAGTTGTCGTCTCTGTAGTTTTTTGTCATGATCTACGTGTTATACAGTCATGACCTGACATGGAACTTTAGACTTAATATGCTCTTTGTGAAAATTAGTCGCGACATGAGTGCTTTAGGTCGTGATAAAGTCTCTTTGTGTATTGTCGTCACGACCTATGCGTTGTATGGTCGTGACTAGTTGTTATAAGTTCAGGGCAAGCATTCACTTGGAATTTGGTCGTGCCCTTCACTGCTTCAAGTCGCGACCTGAGTTTGAAAACACCCAATTACCTTCTCTTTGCTTTGTTCAATATTGTATATAAGGATTCCTTTTGAGCTACTACAGTTTTATAAATGATTCATTACCCTCTTATTTTTAACTTTTTATATGAAATAGTTTATAGAAATTATTGTCACACTTGATTTTTTGGAAATAGAAACTGAATTGGAAACATTCAAGTTTTTACTGTTAAATTTAGGACTATTACATGATTCTGAGTGATTACTTTAGAACTTTTAATTCATCATTTAAGAGGGTTTTCAATTGTGATAAGTGTTTCAATGCCTAGTGAATGATGAGCATTGTATGAGACTTTAGCTTATAAGCAATTTAGATAAAAGCCTTAGTTGGAAGGATTCTCTGCCTAAACTTCTATATTGAGTGGTTATTCAATTGGGTTATATCCTCTAGAACTTGACTTAGCTCTGAGTTGAAGATTACTTGCGCATTTATGTTATTGAATATGACAGAGGCATTTATTTCTAAACCCTTTTATCCCAAACACAATTTAGTACATATTATATTCATAATCACCCCCTTTGAGCTCATCATTTTTCTTTTTCCATCATAGAAAGTTATATATGCATGAACTTCTTTTTGAAATAAACTTCTTATTCATGTTAGAAAGTCATTGTGATTGTGAAATTGTACTACATCTTTTATATACAAGGTGACAACTAAAGGAGAGACAAAGCATATTGCACAAATAATAAAAAAAGAGAAAAAATGGTGAAAGAAAAACTGAAGAAAGAAAATAGCATTGTCTTCTATAAACACAATTACCGCCTCGACACCTCAGAAGACATGAATTCATGCTATATATTGATTATTATATGCATATGGAACTTTCTATCCTTCATATCCTATTGCAATGGCCTATCTCCATCATTACACCCTTAAAAGACCTCTTGATTCTTTGCATAAGTGTTGTATAATTGATGAGATTTAGAGTTATTACAAGCAGACTCGAACATTCTCTCAACTCTCTCTCCATAAGCTACCCACATATCTTCCATCATTCAACTTTCGATCACCGTTTTTTTGCTTTCTTCATGGCATCATATCTGAGCAGCGATTGCAGCACAACAGGAGTCATGAGAGGCTAAATCTTTAGTCTCTTGGTGATGGATCTTATATGTTGAGCTCATGGACTACACTGTACCGGGGAGTTTTCTGTTTTAATCTCACCTTTCTTATGTTTTGGAATTCCTAGATCTAGGGTTTTGATTTTATGATTAAGGATTGAATACCGATTAATTATTCTAAGATTAGGTTTTGTAGTTGAATTTGGATGATTTGGATGTTGGTTTTAATATGAATATTTCATTTTTGATTTCTGGATAATTGGGCTTTTATCAACGATCGTTGCTAAATGATTCGATTGCTTGAAATCTATGGTCATTAATCGATGATCATTCGAGGGCATCTTCATCATTTGATTTAATTACACGCTAAGTAGTTTTTAAACAACGCATTAGTAGTTTTTGAACTATATTTGATTAAATGAGTTTAAGGAATATTAATATTCTAGACTCAATCGATCGTTTGAAGTTTTATTTAAGACTTAGTGATTTTAAAATTCATATATCATATTAAGAGTAAGGATAGATAGGTTTCTATGATCAAGAGTCTTTCTCAACATATTTCTTCAACAATCCACTCATTTTCCATCTTAATCAAAAATACAAAAATATTTACTTTACTGCACCATTATTTTATTGCATCAACTATCAATCAAACCCAAAACCCATTTTTACTTTCACTCAAGTTTTCAATGATTTTGTTACCGATCTGCTAGGGATCCAATAAAAAGGGCTCCTTGAAAAGAACGATAAGGTTGTGCCTTATACTTCATTAATAGGGTTCAATTATTTTATTTTGATGAACCAGACTACGACAATCCGCATTTTCCCTGTTACTCATTCTAAGGGGCATTGCCCACTTATCTTTCTTCTTTTGTTTCAATATTTGTGTTAACATTTCTTGACTCTAACTCAGATTGATATACCTGGATGTTTTTGGTCTATCAATTTGTTATACATTGATAGATATAGTGCGACCAACACCTCCTCAAAGCGAAAATTTAGTCTCAATGAATATAGCATCTTGTGATTATATTTTAGTCATTGTTCCATCTTTATTTTCACCTATGAAAACATATCCTTTTGACTATTTAGAGTACCTTAAAAAAATACGTCTTTCCTCTAGGACCTAACTTCCCATACTTACAGGAATAATTATGGATATATGCTGCTACCCTATGGTTTAAGGATCGTTAGATTGGGCTTGCGTTTCATCCATGACTCATATGGTATGGAAGTAACTAATTTTGAGGGCATACGGTTAAGTATGAAGGTTAATGTCAACAAAACATCACCCCAATATGAAATTGGTAGCTTTGCTTAAGCTATCATAGAGCTAACCATGTCTAGAAGAGTTCTGTTTCTTCTTTTGTCAACTCTATTCTTTTATAGAGTTCTAGGGATAGTTAGTTGCCTAATCTTCCTTTTTTCTTCATGGACTTGTTTAAATTGATCAAACAAATATTCATGACCTTGATCAGTGTGTAATGCTATGATTTTATTATCCATTTGATTATCTATCTTATTAATGTATCATCTGAAACACTCAAGGGACTTAGACTTATGTGAGATTAAATAGATATGACTATATCACAAAAAGTCATTAATAAAGACAATAAAATACCAAACTCCGCGCTTTGCCCTCACATTTATCAAACCATAAATATCAAAATGGATAATTGCAATGGACTTTCAGCTCTTGTTCCCTTGCCGAAAGGCTTTCTTGTTGCATTTCCCGCTAGACAATTTTCACATAAGGAGATTTCCATGCTTGCAATAAAACCTAGCAATCCTTCTTTTGCCAGATTAATCACGCTAATTTTATTAATATGTCATAGTCTAGCATGCTTGGCATTCATATCAATAATATTAGAAGAAAGAGTAAAGCATTCATTAACACTATAACTAACAATATCCAAAACAAAGAACTTCTTGAATAGAAAAGCTTAACCAAAAAAGACAAAGTTGTTAAAAATATCTACAACTTTATCATAGAGGTTCACTTCAAACCCAAACTCTAAAAGGCATAACATAGAGACCAAGTTCCGCTAGATTTCAGGAGCTTGAAGCACATCATGGAGTATTAAGGTATTTTCACCACGCAAAGTAAATTTTCATGTGTTAATACCTCTAACCTTGATCGTCACATTGTTTCCTATATAAAGATACTTGCTTTGATATGACAACTAGCAGTACTCTACGCTCAATCCTTCGTTATATGGTATGTGGAGTATAAATCAATAACTCAAGAAGAAGAAATTATTTCTATTAGAAAAATAATACTAGAAACATACGAGGCATGTGAAATCACATAATTCTCTAATACATTTTTGCTTTCATCCTATTTAGAATAGTTAAATGTGAAATAACTCATCTTTTGGCTGGCAAAGCACTTGACTTTCTTTATGTCTAGTTTATGTGTTCCACCTTTCTGGTCCTTCTTCTTGAATTGTTTCTTGCCCTTTTGAAATTGAGGAATGTTCTTCTTCCCTTTATTTTATAACTTCTTGTCCTCTTTACAATAGGGGTTTGATTGGGAAGTACCAGCATCCTCAGTTAAGTAGGTCAATATAGAGGTTATGTAAACCTCAAGACATTAATCTTCCAGCTCTAAATGCCTAACTACATTGTTAAAAGTAACAATATTTTCATTGTGGATTGAGTTAACTTTCATATGCTCCTAACCAGAAGGTAGCGATCTGATCATAGCCTGCGCTTAATGTTCGTCAAATAAAGTATGTCCAACTTCCTTTAATTCTCTGATCATATTGGTCATATCTCTTAGATGTGTCTTTATAAGATTATTTGTCTTAAACTTATAGTCTCGAACTTAATCGTTAACCTCCTATGCTTAGTGGTAGAAACAGCGCCAACTTTATCCTTTAGTGTAATCCATAAGACTTTAGCAGTTTTGTGCGTTTCAAATTCACACATGATGCCATCTGCCACAGAACTAAGAAGTGTGGTTCCAGCTATGTTATTCTTCTTCCTCTAAGCCTAGTAAGCCTCTTTGTCTCTCCTATACTTGACTAAATTCTTAGCTTTAGGTTCAACTATAATAGTCGTTAAAGGTTTGAATATCATCTTGTTCCTCTAAGATGTATTGGATCTTTCAGTGTCAGATATCCCAATTATCCCCGTTGAGGTTTTTTCACCCTTATTTAATTTAGTAATAAAGTTCTTGGTTGTCATTTTTGGTTTTGACTAGAAAATAATAATACTACAGATCCATAATCAGGAGCATACGTTTGTACCTCCCATCATAGATACTAACAACAACCATTATGTGCTCTCAAGAGTTCTATACAAGTACTTTAACAATAAAAAAACATGACTTTTAGAAGACTTATATTCTAAAAGCTCCCACTTATAAAAAGCAAACTTAAATTATACACAAATAATCAAATTCCAATTTAAATGATATTCTTTAAGTAAAATAAGACATGTAGTCTATTTCCAATAAATGAAATCATGTTTTCCAGTATAGTAGACATAAAGGAAGCCAATACAAATAAACAACAATTAAGATGAGAGCGAAACAATTTAAGAATATCTTTCCTTAATTTTTTGAGCTTTGGTGACTTAAGCATAAGTTTTGAAGTTCTCTCTATAGTATTAAACTAGAAAAAGTTTTTGGTGTGTCAGCCTCTATCTCTTGTCTTATGTATTCCATCATGCCTTTGGCATAAATTTTGTATTTCTTTTTAGTCGTGAACTTAGCATAATCATGGAGAACTTTATAAATACCTTTTATATTTGTGAGTATTGTTGCTTGATCTTTAGCTATCCTCCTAGACAAAGCTAGGGTATAGGGTTTGATTACTTCTTCTTTCCAGTTCATAAGTTATTAAGGAAGATAAGGTGTATAGTTAGATCTATAATCTATGAACATCAATTGAATATCCTTGGATAGAGGATCTTCTATTGGATCATTATGATCATCCTTAGGGTTTTGCTCAATAGCCCATTTTGGATCTTCATTAGGACTTTCTCTAGGATCTTCATTAGGACTTTCTCCAGGATCTTTCTCTAGGATCTTCATTAGGACTTTCTCCAGGGCTCCTGTGAAAAATGACAAGCTCCTCCTTATCTTCTTCTTCAAGAAGTTTAGGATTTGAATTCTTACTCTAATATTCATTTTTTAGAACTTTATCATCTAGATATGAGGTGCTTAACGACAATATTTAGTGATTTTATTGCTATTTAAAGTCCTTTGACTCATTTTTACATAGAAATTTAATAATATAAATTATCATAAATTTTTAGAATTTTTTAAACACCTAAAAATACCATAAAATACATTGAATACTCACAAATATATCTAAAATTTCCTGCAAAACGGGTAAATTATATACCAAAATGAAGATATTGATTTAAGAGATTTTTAGGGATAAATTACGCCTCACTCGAGGCCCACGCTTGGCCTCCATGCTCTACCACATGGCCCATGTCCACAAGTGACACATGTTGCCTCTACAACCAACTCTTTTTTTTTGGGTTGGACCGTGTTTGGCTCTATCCAACCTGGCCTAGTGGTCCAACTTGACTCAGAATATAATTTGTTTTTGTACTGGATCCAGTTGGGCTCAAGCCAACCTGACCCATACATTTTTTTTTTGTTTAGGTTAGGCTAGAACCCATAATCCTACTCAGTCCATACCAGCAATTTTTTTTTCGCTATACTTTTTTTGTTTGCACCAGCCTTTACCCTTTTTTCCCCAAAGCGATGGTGTTTTGAGCTGGAGGTTGTCTTCAACCTCCAATAGGGTCACGATGACTCGTTTCGCTGGCTGATCGTATCTATTGACCCAAAACTTTTCTCCTCTATTTCTTTGCCATCCAATGTCCATTTTTTATGTTCTTGGAGTCGTTTTCCATCGTGGGTCTTCAAATAACTCAATTTTGACCTGAAACTTCTCTCCTCCTTAACTCTATCATCGGGCTCCATTCGATGGATTATTGGTGTCATCAGAATCATCTCATCGAGGTCTACATGTTGATGGTGTTTGGTTTCATGAAAGCCTTCATTTTTTAAGACCCAATTTTTTGAAACTCTTGACTATCGACGACGTGTGGGAATGCATTAAGGAGTTCATTGATTATGTTTTATAATCTCTATTAGGTTTACTATATGTTTTTGTTACTCGCATACACTTTTATATAAAGGATTCTAGAGACATACATGAGAATGATGTAATAAGAGAAAACATATTAATAGGAACTGAGGCACATATACACACATATACATATATACTTGGGATAGATAACTCATATTTATGCTCATGTGAGACTTACAATGAGATATAATATTAATCATACTTTTATAGAGAGATACGGTCAAAGAGGCAGCCCTTTATATGTTTGTCATGATTCTTAGATGATTAAAAGATAAAAAATTCACTAATCTTCAAGGCAGCAACGCATATATATATATATATATATATATATATATTCATGCTATCACGATTTAAATAGCATGTACATGCATATCAATATAGATTATAATATACTTGTTCATGTACGCATCGGAAGAAAAATAAGAATGAGCATATATACGTGGCATGGCAATTAGAGACAAGATGTATAAACAAATATCTATCATGCTTATTTATAAATAACATAAATTATCACAGCTATAATATCAACCATTCTCTTATACTAATAAAGAAATTCAGGTGCACTTGAGATTTAGATCAATTTCTTTAATAGTCACACGATAACTCGGTTATTCTAAGAGACTCGGGTATTCAAACACAACAACAAATACACTATCAAGAAAGAAGAGAAGGGGCATAGAGGAAAAATTCTTTAGAGATGAGAGAAATTATTTTTAAGATATATGAAAAAGATACTCTACTAATCTTAATAATAATAATGGAAACTATCTAAAAGATACTCTCTTATTTATTTTTCATAATCACATATCAGTATCATGTGAATATCCCATTCAAAATTCAAAATTCAAAATTTGAGCAAAAGGGAAAAAACTTTTATATAATAATTGAGACTTTTAGTTATTATATTTTGAGCCCCATATTATATGAATTTGGGTCTAATCCACTAAGAGTAGATCTGAGCCCACATTCCAATAGATGCAAATTCATTCTAAGCGTGAACGACTTGTCAAAAAAATTAAAATCGTTCCCCTACTAAACCACTTCTAATGTAGTATATTGGTAAATGGTTTTCACTTTATAGTATTTTGATAATTTATTTTATTGTTTATAGTATTTCGATAAGAAAGTTGTTTGGGGGAAAATAGGGCGGGTGTTACACTCCATTTTCTCCCCTCATTTTTCCTTCCCTCACATTTTTTTTTCTTTTTTTTTTTGAATTGGCACATGTTTTTCCTTATCTAAATAGAGGAAAACTTATTTACTCTCCCATTTTCCTCCGTGATTTTCTCTGCATTCAAATAGGGGTTAGGCTTAGGCATATTTTTTGAATAGATTGCAATCTCAAAGATTGCATTGTTCTAACCCCTACACTGTCAATAAAGAAAATAATATTCCAATTCTTTTTATAAGGAACAAGTTCTCTCATAGAAGTGATTCTAAATATAAGAAATAAATTATTTTGGTCTAAAATTTTAAATTAATTTTTCCATTTTTACCCATATTAAAGTACTCTACTTTTATCTCTTTATAATAAATTTTTACTTATTATTTTTATATACACTCTTTATAAATAAGGTTATAATGGAACTAACAGCTTGATTAATGATATACATTAGGTTGAATCCTTAAATAATAATCTAATCCTCGAATGGAAACGTTATGTCTAGCAGTCATGTCAAAATATCTAATATAAAAAAGAAAAGAGAATGAGATTAGACCCATGATATCTAATCTACTAAATGTGAATAGGAGATGTTAAAAAATGGGTTGATAAACTTTTAATGGATTAGACCTAAATCTAATAGAGATTGAAGTTATTATGAGAATAATAAAGAGAGTAAGGTGTATATGAGTAATATACCCCTTATGAAGTAAATAGGTGTTATTACATCAATTATTTTAGGAGAAAATAATGGGAGAGTGGATAGTGATTTTAGATCATATTTCCCCTTCATGAAGCATAGACGCAGAAGCGAGGCACATCAAGAAAATTGTATTATGTATTTTTTTTCTCTTCCTTCTCTCTCTACAGAGTCCAAACTCTCTTCCTTGATGTTATTTCTTGTCTAATGTAATCGGGAGTCCATTAAGGTGCTTTAGTTTTATGTAGGTATCTCGATAAGTTAAAGTTAGATTCAATATACACCCGAAACCCTATAATAAGGAACAATCTCTCTCACATGAGTAATTCTAAATATAAGGTACACATTATTTTTGTCTAAAATTTTAAATTAGTCTCTCTATTTTTGCCCATATCAAAGTGCTCCACTTATTATCTTTTTATAATAAATTTTTGTTCATTATTTTTTATATACTCTCTTTATAAATAAGGGTATAATTAAAAAATATATATTTATTATTTTTAATTAATATTTTGAATTGCATAATTTTAGTAATTGTTTCTTATAAAAAGAACTGAAGGGAGTAATAATTATGTGCTTGCAATGATTCTTGGAGAAGAAACAGTTTACCAAAGTGCTAATAATGTCTTTAAGTAAAATGGGACTACCAGCTTGATTGCTGATATACACTAGATTAAATCCTTAAATAATCATCCATCAGTCATATCTAATCTTCCTAATGCCCAACTAAAGCTTAAATCGAGTGCTCCAATTAAGCTTATACACAATATTGATAAGTCAATATATATATATTTAGATTAACGATCTGAAATTTTAATCTTATTTTTAAATTATAATTTTATAGTTTAGAAGATAATAATATGAGAGGAATTTTGTCTATTGAAAATAAATCTTAAAAGCACTTTACCCACTTTTGTGATGGAACAATGAATTATGACTATATTAGAGAAACACGTTATAGGAGCAAATATAATATAGGGGAGTAATATAATGAATGGCTCGGGATACGATATATGCTTTATTCATCTTTACCCTTCAATATACTTGCAAAAGACAATTCCCAAAAATACCTTCTTTTACGATGGCCATCAACAAAAAAGTTTAATGTAATATTATATATCTACTGCACCAAGTGTTCACATAAAGACAATTGTATGTAGGGATTTCACGTGTGAGATGAGAAAAAAGGATTAAGATGACCAGATTTTAGATTATGAAGGGAACCTCATAGGCAAATATCCCCCAACAGAAAATTTGTTGGTAGTCTGATATAAAGTTAACATACCCAATTTTAGGTGTGTTTAGATTAGTTTTTGAAGAATAGATTTTAGGAAAAATATATTTTAAGAAAAATATATTTTAAAAATAGAGATATTTAGATAATTAGTAGTAGAATCACTTTTTATATTAATAAATTACTAAAAAATGTATAATTTAATTAAAGTAGGAGATATGAGAGAGGGTAGAGAATAAATAGGAGATAGGAGAGAGTATAGAGAAGAGAGAAGCAATATGAGATAGTATGAAGAAGAGATATGAGAGAAAAGAGATATGAGAGAGGGTATAAAAAAAATAAAGATAAAATAATAATTGAATAATCTATAAACTCTTTTACTGTTTTAAAAGTTATTTTCAATAACTTATTCTAAACTATAATTTTAAACTATAGTACTATAGTTTTAAACTATAATTTTAACTAAAATTAATTCTGGATAAAAATGATTGTTTATTTTAAATTTTTTTAAATTAAAATTTTAATCAAAACTAATTTTAAATAAAATAATTATTTATTTTAAATTTTTTTAAATTAAAATTTTAACTAAAATTAATTTTTAAAAACTATTGCCAATTGGGCACTTGGATGTTTACGGTGCCTGTCTCCATTATTCAACCTTTTATGCTTACAGGTGCTGGCTAGTTGGAAAATAAATGCATAACTGGAGCCTGCATCGTGGTCCACGTGATGAGGCTGGGCCCCCTGTTAAGTTTGTACCTGTCATTATCAGAGTTAAATTCAGAAGTTCAACAACAACAATAATAATAATAATAACTTCTCTTTTCATTTGTCGTACTCAACTCTGATATGATAATGATAAGTCATCATCCGGGAAATTGAAATTTTGAGAAGCCCCAAAAATTCGGTTCAATCTCCACAAGTCAGGACCATCCCCGCGCGTCCTACGTGTCGTGCGCCAAACAATTATAAAAATATAATATTATCGGCTTCATCATTTTTCCATTCATTTATTCCCACGAAAATAAACTTAAATGTCTAAAAACACAGTTTTGATAAATTTGGAGCAAGGTTCTTGTAATTTTTCATTCAAGAATCAATACTTGAAATAATGGTTAATTTTAGTCAAAATTATTAATATTATTAAATATTATTATTACGAATATGTAAGAAGTCTATAACTTAAAAAGTCTATTTAAATTTGACTAAATTTTTTTATTTCTAACAGTATAAAAAATATTCAATAAAAAATAGATAATTTAAAATGGGCTAATATTCTAGTAAAGTTGGGCATTGAGCAAAAGTTACTATTGCCCTGTTTATTTGGTCTTAATTGATCTTAATTGGTTGATTACTATTTTTATATATAAAAATGTATGGATTACAGTATTTTATATACAATAAATATAATAGTTACTGGTGATTAAATAATAATTTTATAAATATGAGTAGTTAAATAGATAATTATATTATTCAAAACTTATAATTAAATTAATTTGTTCATTTGTTTTTTTAAACTTTGCTACCTTATAATTTTTTTTATATGCTTCATCCTTATTAATTTTAGGAATATTGATATAAATTTGCAAGTGCAAACTACTTAGTGTGTGTAAGAGCTTATAAAAAAAAGCTTTTAAACAGTTTTTAAATAAGAGCTTATAAACAAAATAATTTTAGATAAATGAGTGTTTGAATAGTTATTACCAGAAATATTTTTTTAATTAAAAATTTATCAGAAAAGATATGATTTTATTAAGGAGAAATGAGAGATGGTAAAAAATAGAAAAGAAAGAAGAGAGAGAACTATGGAGAAGAGAAAGAGTGTAAAAAAGTAAGGCTAAAATAGTAATTGGATAGTTCATAAACTCTTTTATTGTTCTAAAATCTAGTCTCAATAGCTTATCCAAAATTTTAATTTAGCTCAAAAATACTTATAAATAAATATAACTGTTTATTTTAAAATTTCTTAATTAAAGTTTGTGTTAAAAACCTTTTTAAAACATTAGTTTCTAGAATTTTTCAAAGATTTTTTTATATGCAAGGTAATTTAAAAACTTTAATAAATACCTTTTCTATTACCTTATTCTTAATAAATTATAGATATTATTTAACTCTTAAAGATATATAAATATAATATTATTTTAGAAGTTCATGTATATTTTTTTCACAATATGAGTAGAGAATCATGATTTAGACATATAAATATACTCCTATCTAACCTAAAATAGTTAAAAATTGTATCAAATAGAATTAGATATAGGGTTATAAAATACAATCTATATTTTTTTAGATAGAGCACTAGAGAGGGACTATCCTATCCATATACACCCCCTAATTATTATCATGTTAGCAGTACATTATTACTAAATGCCCGTTTGGGATCAACGTTTGAAAATTAATTTTGGATAAAACCTCAATTTGGGAAAATTTGAAACAAACAGTCATTTTTGTTCAGAATTGATTTTGGTCAAAACTATGGTTTTGAATAAGCTACTGAAAATAGCTTTTGGAACAATAAAAGAGTTTGTGGACTATCGAATTACTATCTTACCCCTACTTTTTTTTATACACTCTCTCCTCTCTTTTTTCTCAGTTCTCTTCTTCACCATATTTCCTCTTTCATCTCTCTTCTCTACACTCTCTCCTCTCTCCTATTTCTTCTCTACACTCTCTCCTCTCTCATACTTTAATTAAATTATACCCTTTTTAGTAATTTATCAATATAAAAAGTGATTTTACTATTAATAATCTAAATATTTATATTCTCAAAATCTATTTTTCCTAAAATCTATTCTCTAAAATCTAATTAAAATATGTCCTAAATTAACAAAATATCATCTCCATAAATCATCGTTATAATTGGTCGATAGTTTAGGCTTTCAAGAAACCACTGTTCTTGGTTAGTTTAATTTAAAAAGTAGGATTGAGCCAAAATATAGTTTAAATTAAAAATAAATAAATAATTATTAAATATCTAAAAACTTTTATAGAATAAACTATAATTTTAAATATAAAATTATATTTTTAAATAAATTTATCAGACTAATTTCTATATAAGAAAAGAGATTTTAGACTATTTAATGATTATTTTATCCCTATTTTTTATCATTTTATCCCATAAGTTTTCTAGTAATTTAACTATAAAAAAAATATTCTAGTAATAACTATTTAAATACTTATTTTTTTTATAATCACTTTTCTTTCAAAAAGATATAGGTTAATCTGACTTAATACTTTTAATTTTATTATCTATTATAAACTATAATTAATAATCCCAATTAGCAATCACAATTTTATATTTAAAAGATTTTGAGTCTCATGATAATAATTTCATTAAGTGATTATATGATATTTAAAATTCCTAATAATAATAAAGATTCATAATAGTCATTAACTACTATAATCTTTAAAAGATTTTAAGCCACCCAACGATAATAATAATATATAAAAATAATATTATATACTTATATAATAATATATATAAATAAAATAAAATAAAATATTAAATTATTAAATATTTAAAAACTAAAAAATAGTTCAACTTCATAACAAATTAACAACCTTATATGATAACAATATTATGTTTTACGCGGGTATATTTTTAATTTATATTAATTATTTTAGATAAAAATAAGGGAAAGATCAAAATGCATAAATAAATATTTTAAACTAAAATTTTATTTTTTTTCTTTAAATTTTAAAAGAATATTGATACTTGCAACCAATCTATTCATTTACATATTTAAATTTAATTTTTAAAATTTTTTAATTCAAAAGGTATTTTCTAGTTTTTATCTCTTAATAATTCCAAATACCTTAGGAGCTCAATTTCTACGTCTTGACTTTGTAATTCGAAGGGAGGGGCATTTTGGGATTATAATTTTTTTTATGAAATTTCCCCTTACTTTCCATATTCCACCAAGGGGCCGCGACACAGTTTAAGAATATGAGAAAATTTTTAAGACTATATTTTTAGTTAAAATTAAAATTTTAAAAGGAGAGTACCCAAACACTTGTCAAAAAGTCGAAAAGAAATTTTAACTTTTAAAATCATAATTTTAAAACCAGAACCTTACTTTTAATGTATGATTGGGATATTAGTTTTTGATTTCATAGTTTATTTTCTAAAATCTATTTTTTTTTTTAAAAATATGAGTTATAGTTGTTGTATACATAATTTGTGAAAAAAAATCAATATAGAGTTAGTTAGGTGGGATAAAATTATGTTAGATTTTTTTATATTTTAAATTTAATTATTAAAAGAGATACTTATATTGAGAAGGATAATTATAAATTTTAAAATTAGATACTTGTTAATAGAGTTTAATAAATAATATAAAAAAATAATTTGTAAAAAATCATAGCTTTTTATGAATGATACATGTATTGACATTCATTTTATATATTAATTCAATTATTTGACTTATTTCTTGGGTTATATTTTTATAACTTCTTATATGACTTTCATACTGTTTTTATCCATGCGCACCCTCATTGATTGCTAATTGTATATGTAAGTATTTTTCTAAATGCCTCATAAATTATGAGGCATGATATGGTCCTAGATTAGTAAACTTCATGAACTCAATTAACATAGACTCTTTGACATACAAAAATAATTTTCTATTATTATTATTATTATCATACATGAAAGTTTGAATAAATAGGTCATGGAGCTCATAGGTCATATGGCTCATAAGGTTAAAACATACCGTTAGTTTCAAATAGATTTATAAAAATACTTATTATTTATCAACATAGATTTTACATCAATATTAATAATAATATTTAAACTCATGACCTTATAACTATAATCTAACTCCTTATTAATTGGATAAATTTTTATTAATATTCTATTGTTAATTTTTTTATAATAAGTTCCATAATTAATTTTAAACATAAGAAATATACAATGTGATTTTCAAGTTTTATAATACCTCTAAAAATAAAATATTGAATTATATTTTTAAGTAAAAATATAGGTTTGAAATAAATATGTGTATTTTTTTTTATAAAAGCTGAAAAAATATTATTTCTATGTAATAAATTTAAATGTAATTTTCATATTTATGGGAAACCAAATATTTCCAAAAAATTATTTGTAATTTTCATAATAAATATAATTTTATTTTTAACTAATGAAGCTAATTTTTTTCCCATAAAATAAGACAAATTTATATTTTCATTAATAAAACGAACTTGAATCTTTATTATGTGAGTAATATGCTGATGTTTTCTTTTTTGGTAAATTAATATGCTGATGTTTGCATAGCACAGAAAAGCACAAGAATAAGGAAATGAATGATTGGGCCATTGGACCTCCTCCCGGTTCGTTGACGGGTCCGGATTCGGCGCATATTATTATTGAGGGATTTGTATGGTCTATGTCTCTTTCAAAATTACTACTATCTTTTTAAAGAAAAAAAATATAACTTTTAGTTTTTATTTTTTTAATTATCGATTTTTTGCTAGAAGTCAATTTTATTAATCATAAAAGATTTTTTTTTTATTAATCAGAGAAGAAAAACAAGTTACAAACCAAAAAAAATACTCGTGAAAATCCTATTATACAAGCTAAAACACGTCACAAGAAATAAAAAGAAAATACTAGAAATAATAACAAAATACAAACACAGAGAAAGAAACAGGTTCAAGACAATGACATTAAACTCAGCCAATGCGTTTCTTATTAAAACTGCCATCCTTCCAATGCAAGGAATCATATTCATGGGTAATGCTGATACAAGGTCATAACAGAGAGGTCCCACTAGAGACAAGGAGGACCGCAATGAAGATACCATGTGTTTGTTCGGTTTGTGGAGAAATGAGAGTACTTTTGAATCCAAACCAATACCCAAATATCTATAAGTGTTAAAATTAATTATAGAATAAAACTATAATTTTTCTCATTTAAACTAAGGTTTCTCAAAAAGGTATTTCTATAAGTTTTTTTTAGATTTTTAATATGAAATAACAATTTTATTCTTATAAATTTTTGTCTTATCTTTCTTTTTATCCAGTGTCTTTTATAATAATTTACCTATAAAAAATTATTATAATAAAAACTATCTAAATACTTATTTTTTTAAAATAATTTTTTATATAAAATATATTTTACAAAATCTATTATTTAAAATAATTTTATAATCAATTTTTTTTAAAATATATTTGAATAGGCTACACTAAATATACCTTATACAGGGTGAACCTTGTTTACTTTATTCATATGTTATCTATTCATCGTTAGTCTGAGTGGTAAGTGGCGGTATCGTTTAAACGAGGTTTTGAGTTTGAACCTTGGCGTATGCAGAAAATTCCTGTTAAAAAACTCAACCACCATATCTATGTATGTGACTTGGGTCAGATTCAGATGTAATCCGAATAAAACTCTAATAAATTAGGTAGACAACAAAAAAATAAAATAAACATAATGCTATCCATTCTTATTTCTTTGGGCCATTTATTTATAGAATAATATAGTAGTCTCTCATACTTTCACTTGGGCAACACGCATTCCTTTAAATCCAGTTTAACTAATCGATCGTATTACAATCCTCTCAAATCGTTTAATTAATTATGTCCATCAATATTCAATTCAAATCAAAATAACTAATAAAATATTTGGGGCTGACCTTTCTCTGTTTTTTATTTTCACAGAGGATAAAATTTTATTAAAAAAATGATTACATATTACATCCCCTCTCATATTACTATGTTAGGGGTTGATCTATTGGCTCAATGCCTTCGGTGTTAACCTTAGAGGTAGAAAAGTATGAGTTGGATCTCACCATGTGTTATTCATACATGTGTACTCGCACAATAAAAAAATAAATAAATAAATATATATAATAAGGTTAAAGGATAAATTGGTTTAGAAACAATGTTAACATTTTCTTTTAAGTTCAAAGTTCAATATCGGATAATGGTTATAAAGTTCACGTTGGCCCAAAAAGATCAAATAAAATAAATAAAAATAAATCAAATAATACACAAAGCTCCTAGAGGGCATCTAATGGAATATTATAATTCACTAACAAATTTTGTTATTATTATGTTTTTAGTTTTTCTACAAAGTCGTTATCGTTTAGCTGACGGTTCACGGGGAGGAACACAAATAGATCCGGTGAGATTGAGACCTCCTCTAGAAGCCCGTGAGTAAAACACCGACGTGGCACATTCATTACCTCTCCTATGTTTTGAAAGATAAGCTTGAGTTAGGGAAATTAATTATTATTAAAATAATATTATTTAATTAAATATATAAAAAATTTATATATAATTTTTAAAATAGAAATATTTAATTAAATAGAAAATATATTATCTATAAGTAAATAGAATATTAATGTATAAATCCATATAATCTATCCAAATAAAATTATTAAAGCATAAATATGATATATTGATTTGTTTACTCCAAAAGACATCGTTTTAAGCTTAATAAAGGTAAAACATATAAAATTTAATTAAATTGATCTATCCAAAATTTTTGATTAGACTAATAAGGGGACTAGTTCACCAATCCATTAGTTTAAACTCTGAACACCTCATCCGAATTTGATGACCGTATATTTTGTTACTTAGTTAATATAAATAACTAAATTTTTAAAAATATATTATTTATGAGCAATAAATTGTAATTTATTTCTCCGCCTCCATAACATAAAATTTACATTAATTTATATAATTAGATATGAAGTGCATATAATTGTATGAAATCTAAACTAACTTGCTTCTATTTATTGATTTATAAATAACGTAACATATTATCGAAGCACAACCGTAAATATTAAGGTATGTTGATTTATGAAAACAGCTAGATGCATGCATGGTGTGGTGAGTCATTTTCTAACGTAACATTTTGGAAAGTGATAACTATTTTGTGTGTTCGCACATCATGAGATTGGCCACAAAATTTGACTGACCAATGAAAATCACTTTATTGGTTCTTGTATTATTGATTTGACAAATAATTAATGCGACTTATTCTTTCTCCCCCCGGCTCCCCCTCCCTTTTTAAATTCCATAAGAAACGTCTTATACTCTCATGCAAGCGTCAATATCACGGATTGAGTTGTGTGTACGATATGGACCATAATTTCACTCACCAATAAATGAAAATTTTCATTTACCCATGATAAGTTAATCTATCTAGAGAATATATATAGAGAGAATATAAGAAATAACATAATATTTTACTATTAACATCTCAATTTTTTTTCAAAATATATATGAACTAATTGTGTTTTTCCATCTTAAAAAAAAGAAAGAAAAATTACAATAAGTGCGTAAAAACGAAAAACTAGATACACCAAGTGTAATGTAATATATTCAATTGCTCTCCGGATAAACAAATGATATATATGAATGTATTGTAGAGGGGCTAAAAACAAAAATTTACGATATGAATCAGCTTCTGACTTGGTGGGTCTAATGATGGCAAAGTAGCATTGATCTTCAAAATGTGAATGAATGGTGAATCAATCAATCAATGAGCAGTGATTGTGGACTGGGTGCATGGTGGGTCCAAGCTAAGAACTTGAGCAAATAGAGCATTAATATTCTCCCTCCCTTTTTTTTCCAACGTTAATATTTTTTCCTAATATATAAATATTCTCATATTAAAAATAATTTTATTAAATACACTATTATATATTAAAATTTAAATTTAAACTTTAATTTATTATTTTATAAAAAAATAACCTATTCTAGCATACCTAATAGTAGTAATAGAACATTAATTTTGTTTTTGATACAAATATGATAAATCTATATTTCACATGTATATCTTGTGGGTTTTAAGACATTTTTATGGATTAAATCGTCATTATTTAGCTTATTTGAATGCTATAGTCATTTTGGGAATTATGTGCTACAATGTTGAAAAGTGTGTTAATTTTGTGATTCCTTTGAATTATGCCCCATTCATTATTGTCATGAGTTTAGAGATGAAGGTTAGCTGAAGTCAAAGTCAACATCTTATCTATTCCATTGCAGCGAATGATACATTTTGCTATAGCAAAGCCATCAATTCTAAAGAATTTTTGAGTTTAATAAAATACCGCGTTTTGTTGTAATTTCGTTGTAGCAAACCTAAAAAATCACATATTCGAATTTGAAGTTGTAGAAGGTGTGAAAATCATCTATCAACCAATTACAAATCCGATTTCTCACTTGTTCTTCATTATCTCTCATTTATTTCATCATTCCCAGCTCTAATCTTCCATTTTTTTTTACCATTTTCCTTCAATTTCCACCGATTAAACTATGGCTAAGCTTCAAATCTTGGGAGTGGCTTCACTTTTGATGGCTTAAAGTAGCTAGATCTCCATTCCTCTCGAGCAATGATGGTGGGCGGAGCTTTGAGCGTTATAGGGGAGTTTTTCATCGATTAAATCCTTCTCCTTCATTATTCCAGCGATTCCTGGGTCTTATGATAGCTATTTGATGTTGGATTGGTTGTATTTGATGATATCTTTGTTTTAGGGATTTGATTGCGTTTCTTTAGATTTGAGATTGGTATTTTAGCATTGAACTTTCATTATCTTCAGTTCTATTAAGTTTTCTGGGTTAGAGATGTAATTGAATTGTTGAGAACATTTTGTGCCTAGGCAAGGTGGTTTGCTAGTTGGATTTTATATGTTAATACCTACATCTTTGATTCTATCTTGTGCTAGTGGTGCTTAATCAACGTAATTGTGGTTAATTCATTTGCAAGGTGACTTGGTGTGTGCTAATCATATTAGAGGCCTTGGCTAAGAGGTGGTTCTTAGTGTGTTTTAATGCTAGCAAACTTCCAAATGAATTGACGTGATGAAAGCCGAAGTCATTGTGAGAGAGGAATACTTCATTCATTGTTAAACCCTTGTGTTCATTCCTTCATTGCATTCATCAAACCATTAAATCATCCTTAAAACCAAGAAAAGTTATAAACAAGTCATTGCATTCATTAGTTGTTAAACAAATCCCCCCAAACATTGTTATTTTTGCAAATAGTTTACTTAGGAACCATTGCATTTCGGCTCCCTAAAATGATGCGACTTGGATTGTGTCACTTTATTGTATATAGGTCCGGTAATTTGTTTTGAACCCTTGAGGCGACTAAATGGGAGAGTTCAGAGTGTTATTGTAGAATGCATATCTCTAAGCTGGCTTATTGGGTTTGGGCTCGAGCATATTTTTATGCTATGCTGGGTTTGGGTTTTAAATAAAACATAACTGTTTGCAGGGGGAGTTCAAAACAAACACTGATACTAGAATAATTTATTTCCCCCAATAAAAATTAGTATATATAGTAAGAAATATACTCAAAACTTAAAAGGATACTAGTTTAATTTTTGCTACTGTTATGATGGTTCATTTGATAGGCGATCTTATAAGTCTCCTGTAAACATTTTTTAAACCCTAGGACTATACTCTGATCTTAGTGGGGGACTGTTTAAAACTTACCTGAACTATTTTGTACCAAAAGAAAAAAAAAATAATTTGTTGTCACTATTTTATTTTAGTCCATGATTGAAAATAGTTGCACATACACTCTAATACATGTTCCGTGGCGCTAATGGCATCATGAAGGGTAGGGAATTTCATGACATTTCAGATGAGTTGTCTTGTATTTATAATAAGTTGTTTTATAATTTAACCAATCAATATTTGAATCTTCAATAGAAAGATGACTGTACTTTGTAGAAAAAATAAAAATAAATAAACATGCTGAAAAGTCAGTGTGTGGGTGTAATCTTTTATTAATCAAGTCCCTAAAATTTTATAACCATACGCAATTAGTCATTATGGTGTTATTTCTCCTTCAAACCATAAGTATTTATTGTGCATATGAAATTTTAAGGACTTGATTGATGAAAATTAATTTTTGGGAACAAATTGATAACTAACATAAATTTGATGGAACAAAAGTTTCATCATCCCAATCAATACATATGCACTAATATTTGATATTATATTTTTTTAGCGGGGGCATGTGAAATTTTATCGTGTGAAATTTTATACTAATTAAGATAAGTAGCTAGTTGGCAAGAATACAATTCCTATTCTACCATAAAGTGAATTCAAATCCTACTATTCATATGACCATATATATAAACTCTGATTCTCACTCATAGAAATGTTCAAAGGAGATGACTATCTAATATATGATTTTATAGCTCGCTTGCAAAGAGTTTTTGGCTTAATTGTTTGTGATCACTTTTTTACAATAAAATTATAACATGTAAAGATTACCAACTTAAAAAGAAAAAAAAAATCCCCACCATACAATTTAAATAATAGAGAAAACTCAAAATTTTCAAATCGTGAAAGCCTTCCCTTTAAACTCCGAAATAATAAAGAAATATTCTTGATATCCCCCTGATCTACATTTTAATCACTGTATTGGAAAGCATACACCAACTCATCAATTCTAAAATTTTTTAGTACAATGAACCTTCTAGAAATCAGCTATAAATTTGGCCTAGACATCTACACCTAACTTTTCGAGCATCAGGACATGAACATCTTGAGATTAAGATCCATTCTAGGATTGCCCCAATAAAAGTAAGACCCTCACTATCCAATAGCAAGGAGATTACCTAACTAAAGAGAGAATAAATCTTGAGCAAAATTAATCATTTAGTTCCTATAATTTTACCTCAATTATAACTCATTCCTTAAATTTTAACTCGACATAACCTAATCCTTGATATTTGAATTAGTGCATCTTTATTCATATAATTTTAACTATTTAAAATATTAGTCTCTAATTAAAAAAATAACTTATTTCTTGTAACTTTATTTTTTTAAATGTAGGGATCAACATTTTAAATGATTAAAATTATAGAGATTGAGTTATATTGAGTTAAAGTTTAAGAACAAAATTATAAAAGAGTCAAAACTACATGGATTAAATGATTAACTTTAACATAAATCTTTCTATATCTACCAGATTGTGGTTTTAGGCATGCCAGTGATTTGAGTCTCATGACTTTGTATTCATTCTTTGGAGTGGCAAAGGAACAGGCTTCTCGAAGTCAGAGACACTAATGTTAGTCCAAACGTCAGGCTTCGTAGGAAGTTGAGATATTTTCTCCAAAATTGCCATATCTTCAGATGAACATAACCATACACAATCTATTGCTTCTTCCACTCATTGTGATTAGCAAGGTGGATGAAGAATTCTGGACCAGAATCAACCCATGCAACAGATCCCCTTCTTATGGAAGGACATAATTCTTTTGGAATAACCCTGAATACAGAACCTTGAGCTTCAAATGTTCCTTGAATTAGTGCAAAAGGAGGACCAAATAAATCCTACATACGCAATTAAATCCATAAGCATATCATGTGAAGATTAAAACGTCTGTAGCTTAGGCCTCAGAGCAAAGTTGTATAATTAGGGGAAAATGCAAACAATTCCTTCGACTTTCTTAACTGGAAAATACTTTCTTTACTTATCAATATTCCAGATTTGAACCTGTTTTCATTTAATCATTTCCCTGCTAACCCTGCTACTATCATAGTGACCTCAAACACTGCCATCTGTTACATGCAACATTTCCGGAATGTCTAGAAACAACAATTGACAAACCCTAGGTGGCACCTCAAGTAACAGAGTCAACGGGAAACTATGCATAAGGGTATAAATTTTGATAGGTGACAGATGAAAAGATATTTTCTATCTTTCAAATTTGATCAGTGTTTACAAATAGCTCTAAATTGAAGGATGATATCTGGAATTTTAACGTAATGGAATGAAAGAGCAAGACAATAAGCAATTTATCAAGGAACTGTCGTTATATTTCTCCATCCTAAAACAAAGGCAATAATAATTTCAGCACATAGGCGATGCAATGAAGATGAAGCAGATGAAGATAATTAAGGAACCACTAATAAAAAGAGGAGGCTTGAAAGAGAGCGACCTCCTGTTTTTCTCCCCTTTTGGTTTGTTTTTTCAGCCAAGGAGCAGGAAGTCGAGCCACAAATTGTTGACTGTTGAGCATAAGAAACTTATATAGCAATCAATTCAATAGCTCCTCTAAAATATTTAACCACTTCATTCTTGCAGCCATGACTCTCTGTATCAATATTAGAGTTATCTCTAATTAACTCTGCTCTTAAAGGTTCATATGAATCCTCTGTTTCAGCACATTTTACTATGCATTTCATTGTCATGCTAATAGAATCATAAGACACTATTATGATGACAGGTATGTTTCTACAAATTCCATGCTCCTTGATTGAAGTAAGAAATGAAAATCTGCATATTGTTGGCAGCTCTACTTCAATTAATTTGAGATCAATACCAAGGATTTTTTTCTTTAATATTTCCCACACAATGAATAGAAGAATTAGGATCAAATACCCACATAATTTGCAACCCATGAAGGGAAAGGTTGCAGCTAAGACTGAGATCGGCAAGCACCCCCTCCAACCTTTGCCTTCTTCTCGGGCGAGCGCTTGCCTTCTGATCACTATTGCTACATTGTCGTCGTCTTCCTTACCATACCATCGTCGATGGCTATTTTCAGAGAGGGATGGAGGCCATTGAGAGAATAAGAGTCAGAACAATAGAGTGACAAAATGATGATAGAGGAGTGAGCAAGGAAGGGAACAACAATGACGGAGAGTGGAGTACTTCTGATGTGTTCGAACCTCATGCGACTAGAGAAAATTGGGAGCCGTGGCGGAGGTAGCCCCTCGGACATTTGAAGTAGACCAATGCCTTTGGGGAGGTAAGATTGAGGGAGAAGAAGCAAACAATGGAAGGAATTTTGGTCTTTTCATACGTAACTTTAAAATGTATTTTTCTAAGTCTTTTTTTTATTATTTCCCAATCAATAAATTCATTTTTTTTTCTATTCTTAGTAGTGCAATTGGCAAACATTTTAAACTTTTGCCCCCAAACTATATTTTTAAGAGTTGGGTAATCAAACATGCAAAAATTTTGAAAAATCACTTTTTTGTACAAAACCGTAGCTTGGGAGCAAAACTAGGTTTTGGAAAAGGTGATTTTTTAATGTTTTTTTACTTTTGGGAGCAAAACAGGTGTGGTTGGGTAATTATCATAGGGTAAGAATCTTTTTACCAAAATACCCTCCACAAAATCCAAAATTGTTTTGTTCTAAATATACATTTTTTGGTAATTTTTATAAACATATATTTAATCTTATATTATATAAAAATATATAAATACATATTAATTACAACTCTAATCCTTAATATAGGAGCTAATGAGAAGTTGATCTTAGTCCTAAATATAAGATATATTTTTTATACTTATTAACTTTTTTTAAATTAGCCCTATTAATATCCTCTCAATAATAATTAAGTAAAAAAGTGAGCGAATGAATTAAGGAAGATGATTAGAGTGATTTATACCAAATATGTTATATTACCTAACAAGCATGCTATATTAATTAACTTAATTAATATAATCAAAATATTTAAATATGTCATATACTAAAGACCGGAGGAGTATTAATTATACAAATAATAAATTTGTCTTTTATATATTATTTAACTATGTATTCCTTTAAACAAAAATGTACATTATAGAATTTATCCCTAATATAATTATTATATTAACTTATGTATTTTTTAGTAATTTACACATAAAAAATGATTATGATAATAACTATCATTTCTTTTTATCAAAATCACCATTTTCACATAATCTATTTTACTTAAAAATCTATTCTCTAAAATCACTTTTTATTATTTTTCTTCAAAAGCTAATATATATATATATATATATATATATATATATATATCTATATTTATTATGTTTGAGTGCAGAATGTATGCTCATTGTTTTTTTTGGTAATTAATGTATATTCATTGTTTTGTTCAATGCGTATAGAATAAAAAGTGGTTTTCATGTTTGCTATTTTTTTTAAAAAGTGAATGCACCTCTTCCGCATTTAACGAACAAAGAATTAATACCCTTTCAATATGTTGGCAAAAAAAATCCCTTTCAATATGAAGAATAAAAAAGATTTTAATCAACTATTAATTATCATAAACTATACTATTAAAATATTATAATACCTAGTTTAGTCTAAAATAGATCTAAGTTAATCTAACTCAATATTTTTAATTTATTTGTTTACAAGCCATAATTGATAATCTCAATCAATAATCCTACTTTGATCTTTGAAAAATTTTGAATCTCATGATAGTAATTAATTAATAATCTCATTAACTAATTCTATGATACTTTAAATTTATAACTATAATTATAATTTATAGCAATTAGAAACTATAATTTTTGAAAAATTTTGATTCCCATAATAATAATTAAATAGTAATCTTATTAACTAATTCTTTAACTTTCTGGCGATGGCAATGGCAGTGGCATATGACTTTTCCGACGTTGACAATAATGACGCGGCTTTATGTTCTAGGGTTAAGGTTTGTGTTAAATTTTAAATTTATAACTATAATAATAATTTATAATAATCATAAATAATTAATTATTTATAAACTAATTTTACCGCTCCTTGTGCAACCTACGACAGAAATCTCTACATTGTTCAATTACTAGTAGTACTAGTATCAATACACCGCCGTGTGTCTTTGTAAAATATGGCTAAGAATAGTAATTTACACTAATATATATATATATATATATATATATATATATATATAAAACTCATATTCTATGCTTCTCACTATTTGTTTAAATTTAATCAATGATATAATCATTTGAGACTAAAACTATAAAGAATTTTTATTTTCTTTAATAAGTATACTTTTTAAAATTTGAATTTATATTTTTTCTTTATAGGGATGAACTTGCTTATCACCTCAACTAATAATTTATTAACTATACTTCTCACTATTTTTATTTTTACTAAGAGTTATCTTAGCATCATAATATACATGTTATATATTTTTTATTATATTTATTGAATTCTAAAAAACAAATAAACATTACATTCATCTCACAACATAACAAGTCAAATAATTATTTATCAACATGCGTGTATGAATATAGAATCAACATTTGTCTAAAGAGCATATATTTCATCATTATATATATATATATATATATATATATATTTCTTCAAAATGTAGAGGTATATTAAAACTATATTTCATTATAGCAAAAAATATGAGGAAAGTATAGTTACTTATTAGAAGCAATTTAAGAATACGGTGTTAGGATTTTTGATGTTTTTTTACATTACACCTTAGACGAGTTACATGAGCTAATTCATCAAGTTGGCTCATTTTGACGACCCTATTTACATTACACCTTATATAATAAAAATACCACCACATGTTTTATATCCTAATTTGCATGCAAAATAATTCAATCGGTTAAGTTGGCAAAAATGTGATTTATATCATAAAAACATAGAAATAAGCATTTATGGACGGATAATAGAGAAAATCTTGTGTTTGTGGTCTGACTAATTAAAAAGCAACATCTTAGCAAATTTTTTATTCTAGTTAGGGGAAATCCCCAGAAAATACCTTTTCAATTTTAAAATCCCAAAAAGATTATCCTAATATATAAAAGGACAGATTGGTTGTAATCACTAATATGGGATTTCAAAATTTGGGAGAAAAGAGAATTTTCCCTAAAAGTGTTTTAAGAAAAAGTCATTGCAATTGGGGAGTATTTCGCTGAGATTCACGATCGTCCTCAAAGTTTCGCTCGCATTGTTTCCATCCAAGAATGTCAAAGAGTGTCAAAGTTCTCCTCAATAAGGATCGTGTAGAGTCACTATTATTCTGCATTGTGCGTTTTGCATTGTACTCCCAAATCTTCCATTTGCCCTAGTTGCTTTATCATCATTGTTTTGGATTATAGATAAACTGTGGTAAGTTGGTTCTTCCAATTATTCTTGGTTTTTGGCCATATTGGGTTGATTGATTAGAGATAAATTGACAATTCAGGTTACAGAAATGACGATAACTTATTCTGTAATGATTATATGGAAGATAGTGGTGTGAGGAAATAGAAAATAATAACCTTTGATGTTGATTTGTGTCGTAGTTGTATAAACTTATTGGAAATTCCTTTATTTTCATCACGCTCCTTCTTTCCCTCAATATAGAGTTCTTGTTACAATCCTTCTCAAAGGCTTACTCTCTTTCACCTCAGAGCTAGTAATTTGCTTTCTTAGTTTTGTTTTTGTTTTTGATTTGAAGTGTTTGTTGGTTTCCTCATGTGGTGAGGAAAAATAGAGTGAAAGAGTCAATTTCTGCGTTTGTGTCATGATGGATTAAAATTGCAATGCATTGTGCATACATTTTTAATATTAGTCTAGGAGTTTATTATTGGATTTAGTTAAGGGCATAGATCATTTTTTTCAATGGAAAAAAGGGAGGAAAAGTCAACTTGTGTGAAGCCAATTAAGTATATTGGTTTATAAAATTTACTACAATTGTTAATGAAATTGACTACACTTGTTTAGGCAATGATAACATTGTTATGAAGTCAATTAAGTAGAGTCGATCATGGGATTTACTACAATTGTTTATGAAATTTACTACACTTATTTATATAATTTACTATGGAGTTGTTGTTTTTAAGGAGAAAAAAATATGGCATTGGAAGGAGGCCCAAGCAGATCGGTGAAAAATAGGTACGTATTGTTTGGAGATGATTTTATTGGTATAGGGAAGAAGTTTAAGAATATGACTGAACAAGTTTAGGAGGTGGCAAAGGCCTGAAAGGAGTAGCCTCTCGATGAGCAGAATAAATATAGAGAAAGGGTTAAGAAATCACGGCTTGAGAAGAAGAGGAGGAAGAAGGAAGTTGCTTTTAATATCCATTGTTCACTCCTGCAATTGAGGGTATTGTTGGAATTTATAAATAAAGATGAACATTTAATATAGAGAGTAAAAAGTTTAAGATTCTATAATTTATTTCATGTGGGAACAAGAAGACTCCCTCACGACCTCTTAGCCTCCTTCAGTCAATAATATGATCCCACTGACCCATCAATTCAAAATTAGGGGGAAGATAAATGAAATAGGAGTAAAAGATGTTAAACAATTACTTGGTATACCTTATAATAGGGAGGACGTAAGAGTGGATGTGAATGATGATGATGAGATGTATAAGAGGTTGAAGATTGAGTATGGTAAAGTATCTTAGAACAAGATACTCGATGACATAAAATTTGGGTAGTACAAAGATAAGTTTGAGTTATTGTTTATGTTGTATATAGTTAGGACTTTTCATGCTTTCATTGCCAGCACAACAGTGAGTGACAAGCTATTGAAGGTGATATGTTGCACCATGAATGGATTTCAGCACTTTTATTGGGCCACATACATCATCAATGTCTTGTGGAAAGAGATGATACATTATGTGAAAGCATTAAAAAAGAATAAGAGAGGGAGTTGCAACATGGGAGGATACATCTACCTATTAGTGGTATGTATTGTCTTACCTTTATTTCTACTTATTTCCTTTAATTGAAAATGTTAGAACTTATGTATTTGGTATTGCAGTTATAATTTGGTGAGCATTTCCTATTGGTTAGAGTTGTTCAGCATGAGTCGACCAAAACAATTAAGTTCTAGACTATTGAGAGGGTAAAGGAGATGGTTAGGAAAAACAGAAAGAGCCATATGGGCATTTTGTATAGCGATAGTCATAATGCAGTAAGGGATGTCAATAATGATAAAAAATATTGACTTATTTAGACCCGGTATATGTTCAGATTTATAAGTTTAATATTACATTAATAAGTTATGTGTTCGACCATATTTTAATTGTGTTATGCAGGAGTTGAAGGACTTGCATGCACCGTTAATGGCTATAATTGAAGAAACCAATCAAATACTTATTTTGAGAATGAACTGCTAAAGTTGCAACTCAAGATAGAGGGCAAGTGTAATACAGAAGATAATGTTCCTATTGAAATAGTTGGTAAAGGAGAAGATGATTCTCAGAATGATGATAATGAAATAAAATAAGAAGGTAGTGAGGGAGATGAAGAAGAAGCTGATAAGAAGGGAGAAGGAGAAGGAGAAGGAGGTAGTTGTAGGAATGTGTCTGCAAATGATGATAATGATGAAGGAGTTAGCCTTATAATTGTGTCTATAGAATCAAGGCCTAGTAATGGATGAGGATGAAGTAGATAAGGAAGTATAGCTAAGAAGATCAAAAAGGAAAAAGAAACCAACATCAACACTATTGTCATATCCTAATTTTTCCCTATCTGTATACTACTGATACTGGAAAGAGGATTGGAAAGGATTATGACGATGATCGGAAGGAATAATAAATGTTATATGAGTTTTTAAGGAAGAAAGGGACTAAAATGAAAATTAGAAAAGGTTGATGGCCAAAAATGAAAGTAGAAATAAAATTTGGGCCAAAAGTGATAATTATCAAAAGTTTAGAGACCTAAATGTAATTAAGCAAAAGTTTTGGGACCTAAATGTAATTATGAGAAAGTTGAGCCAGAAAAGGCCTAAAAATGTCTAGAATCAGATTAGTCCCAAATTTTACCAGTAGATAGACAAAATTATTCTATCAGTTTAACGCAACACAATTTTGATTTGAGGTCCCGATTAATTAATATAAATTCCTGAAGTCAGGAAGAATTATTACAGTATTTTTTAGACCTCAGAATCAGATGAAACCTTACAGTAAATTCTCATAATTAATATAAGAATTTATAAAATTGATAGAGTCAAAAAAGGACTCCTGTAGAATTCTTACGGGAATTTACAGTGGAATAAAATACCAGATAAATATGGTCGGGAGAGATTCCTTGGGAATTATGCCATAAAGGTAATGGATCAATACTAAGGCCCAAATGGCATCCCAAGAGGCCTAATAAGATGGTGAGATAGTTTAGTGGGCCAGAGTTTAGAGCAACACAGGAAAAGTGTGAAATTATGAAAATGCCCCTAGGTGGCCTGATTGTACCAGTGATGAATAGAGGGTATTTTGGTCATTCGACATAGTCCAAAAATGTGCAAGCTAGTATACATATGATTAGTTAGAGCTAGTATATACCCTAATACAGTATAAAGAGGTATGAAATGACAATTATGCCCTTAGGGTCAATATAGTGCAAGACAATGAACCAAGGGCATTTCAATCATTTGCCAAGGGATCTGTAATTAAGTACTAACCTAGTACAAGAATTTCAATGGTAGGAAGAATCCAAATACTGGATTTAAGGTCATAAAGCATATTATGAAATCTCAAAAAAATTAGATTTATAAAACAGTCTGGTTTTTGGTGAATCGGACTGAGCTGATACCGGATTAGACTGGAATATTTCCAGAAGCTTCCCCCATTGGAATTTATCCACCTAGCCCTATGAAGTGTCCCTTGATGATGTCATGGATGATGTCATAATTCTCCTTTTTGAAAAAGTTAAATCCAAGATTAAATGTGAGCCATTAGATCAAATAGTGCACAAAGTAGTCTTGGCCATTGATTTTCCATGAGATTTTTCTATAAATACCACCTCAAATATGAACCAAACCATGAGCATGTCAACCTTGGGGAAACTCTTACAAAATGAAAAATCAAGACAAGACAAAGAAGATTTAAGGTACCAAAGTTCAAGCAAACTAGAGATTAAAGGTAAGCAATATATCTTAGCTTATTTTGCTTTGATTTAGGAGCTTGAAATGAGGCTTTTCATGTGGAAAGTTGAGTTTTCTATAAGGTTTTGTGCTGTCCAAAAATCTTAGATTAAAGAGAAAAGAAGAAATTAAAGTTAGAGATATGTGATTGTAGCTTAAACAAGCTAGTTAAGTGATTGGTTGTTGAATCAAGTTGATATTCTTGAGGGAAATAAATGGAATTTGAATGATCTAATACTTCCATTGAATTTATATGATGATTTTGTCTAGGATTGGATAGGTTTTGAACCTTGGAAGCATTGAAATTCTAAGTCATAATTTTTGAGATTCTTCTCTGTTACTGTTCACTTGCATGAACAGTGATTAAAATTTCATGATTTTGATGCTTCCAATGGTTTTAAAATGAAAATTTGTGTGGGATAAAGTGGAAAAACATCCAAGAAGATTTTGGTAAGTGATTGACCAAAAGACTTCATGGTTGGAAAGCTTGGGAGCAAGTGCAAAAGATCAAGAGAAAAGCTTAAGTACAAGGTAGTGGACTTACCTCTTTATGTGCTTGATGTGGTATGTTTATGTGTTGGCATGTATATGATATTTGAATAATGTTGTGACATGATAGATGATGTTGAATATATTGTGAATAACATGTTTTCCATGGCCATGCACTTTTATGCTAAAGTATATAGCATGATGGCATGTCACTAATTAAAGAAAATTTAATGAAATTACATATCATGCATTAGCATCTATCTTGCATATTTAAGTAGTAATATTTGCTACTGAGATTCCCTAGAATCTCACCCTCCCATAACCAACCAATTTAGGTCAAGCATGAAGGAAAATGTATGCATGGAGAAGAGCTAAAGAATGGAAGAAAGGAAGTGAAGTAATTGAGATCTTAGCATATGCTATGCATTTTCTATGTATGTAAATGCCATGTCAGGTGTATATTTATGTGATAAAATTGTATGAAATAATTATGACATATGTACATGATGTATATGAATGCATGAAAAGCAAAAGAGATGATTTAGGCATGCTGGAACACAATTATTAAAAGTGAAAGAAAGGAAATTGAAATGATAACAATGTAGGTCCTGAAGTAGTTTCATTGTGGCTTCAGTTTGACCTAGCAAATGAATGAATTAAACCACACAATGTTATGAACAAGTAGTACACATTGAGATCTATAAATTCATAGGTAATACGCTTCATTTGGATGTGTATATCAAGAGAAATGAATTTCAAAAGTTAAGAGACAGAATCTAGAATTTCCCATATGAACAGTAAAAATTAACGATTTAACTGTATGAATTGGCAAGGTAAATGTCCAAGTTTATATTTTCCCCTTAAATAACTATGAAATAGATTCAATTAGAAATTTGGATCACCTCCATACGATTTGTTTACAATTAGTTATGAATTTTTATAATTGGACTGTAAATCTGGAATTTACCAAGTGAACAGTTCATGTAAGTAAGTTTTAAAATTTTAATTTTTGGGCTAATTTAATACTTCCGCTAATCAAATACGCTTCCGAATATATACTCTGAGGTGGTAAAAGTAGGATGTTTTATTTTGGTATCAGAGCAAAAGGTTATGACATTGGTACAAAATAAAATTTTAGCACAGAACAGAGGTTCTAGTGCAAGATAAACTTGCTCTAATTGGGAAACAGAGTATGTAACGGTTACCTAAGGCGCAATTGAGGTTGAGGTTGAGGTTAGTAATAGGTTACTTGTTCACAGTCCAATTATGATTATGGATTGATGATTCATACTCTAGGGAAATGGAACATTGAGGCTTAATAAGAGATACCTTCTCGCCTGTTAGTGATCCAGGAGGATAAGGAAAAATTTAAAAGTTTGAATGGCATAGAGATATGAGCCAGACCCTTCCTCAGTTAGCTAAAAGAAAACAACTAACTCAGTTATAGATTATAGTGAAGCCAAGGACATATAAGTCCTATAGGCTAGGGACATAGAAGTCTTACAGGCGATGAGAGATGTTATGGTATAATGAATATAGCCTATTTAAGGTGCAATAGCCTAACCTAATAGCTATCTCAGATTCCTAAAATTGATAAATAGGATATTAGAGATGTATGCTAAAGATCAATAGCCTCAGAAATTTCTTGAGGATTAGTAGAAAGAGATGAAAGAGATATAACATGAGTCTATGGGAGTACCCTCTAACCCTGATGTAAGTTCTATTCCTCTGATAAGAGGACATATTACGGCTGAGGAAGCTGAGTACTGGTACTGGATTATAGGTAGACCATATATTATTCCTCCTCTACCAGAGTTTAATGGTAGATTTGAGATAAGTAATATACAACAGTCCCTTAATCCACAGATCTAGTCAGAGTTTATGATAGTCCCTGTCTATTCCCAAAGTCCAGGAATATGTTATTTTATTGAGAAAGATCAGTGTGATATTCTTGGTCCTAGTAAACCCCATCCTTCTTTGCTAAAGATAGATAATGTTGACTATATCAATATCAAGAAAGCTGTGGAGAGTGAACTACCAAGTCTAGGTCAAAGGATGGACAGGACTAGAGATCAAGAGTAGTTAGTTTATCTGTAGTTCCTCAATGCCATAGTAGGGATGCTAGACAGATATACAATAGAGGGCATTAGCCTGAATTAGGTTTACACCCTAGCATGCTATCATGAAATAGTAGTAAGTTAGATACTGCCATATGCCCTTACATGGTACATAGAGGTAAGTGAGTTTTGGCAAATGATCTGCCAACTGATATACATGGGTGACACTTCTATATACAGAAGCATGTGCAGTTTATAGTTCCCTAGAAAAGAATGTAAAAAGAGATTAGGGGTAATGTAAACATGTGAACATGGTGAAGTAAAGTAATTATTCAGTTGTATGATAGTTACGTTGTACCCCGAATATGAAATTGATATGTATGTAATGTATGTGCAAATGTTAAGGTGATATGAAATATGAGTTCTGATTATTGGAAAATGTGCCCTAGGGGCCAATCATTGTCTTATGAACATTATTGATTTATGAATTTATTAATTGTGTTATCATATTATTTGCATGTTTACTGTGATGACCATCCTTGGATAATTCATGATCTTATCCTAAATGTCCCTGGTCGGTCATCTGTGCGGGAGCAGAGATGAAATAAGACCAGTATGACTTTGAAGATGTATAGAGATATAAATCAAAGTCATATGCACATGTAAGAGTACAAGGTGTTGGATCGACCCGCTATGAGAGAGTTGCATGGGTTACGTCATAATCTTCTCTCATATATAAACCATGTCACTATGCCCTTTGATCTTAGATCATCATGGATTCCTACATGACAAACGCTCAGCTTTGGCCTAGTCAAAAGTCACTTTTGACCGAGTGATCATAAAGACTATGTTCGGGCTTAGTGGGTTTTCATGCGGAGGAATATGAATGGTCAAGATGGAATTTGTCCCTCACATTCGTAGAGAGATATTACTGGGCCCCTCGATGAGTGAGTCTGAGAAATGTATGGCCATACTGTAATGGAAAGGTAGTTCCATTTCTATAGTCAGACTACTCAGGGATTGAGAAAGTAACGGTCAGGAATAGGAGGATGACATTATCCATGCCTCATCCATGACCAAAATATCGCATGACAGAAGGGACATGATATGGTTGTATAAAAGGTTACATCGTTTATCGATTCTCATATGATTTGGGTAATCGTTATGTCTTGCTAGAGACCACTTGCGACTTGTGGGCCAGTATAGCAAATGGCCCACTGCCAACTTCATATGGGCCTACAGGGTCGCACACAAAATAGCCCAACACGAGCTATGATGTCCAGATTTATTGAATCTAAGACGTGTCTAGATTCAATGAATGATCCAGGGTTGATGTATATATTTATTTATATTTATATTTGTATATATATAAATTCGTATATATATATTATATATAAGGGATATATAGGATTTAATTTATAAGGATAAATTAAATCTCTATCACGTTTGAATTTGAAATTCAAATTGATAGGATATCTCATATAAGAGATATTTACAAGATTTAATTTATAAGGATAAATTAAATCTCTATCACGTTTGAATTTGAAATTCAAATTGATAGGATATCTCATATAAGAGATATTTATAAGATTTAATTTATAAGGATAAATTAAATCTCTATCACATTTGAATTTGAAATTCAAATTGATAGGATATCTCAAATTTGATTTATGAGAATAAATCAAATACAGTCAAATCTTATCTTTATTTAAATTAAATAAATAGGTGAATTAAATCTGTGGGACGGATTTAATATAAACATTATTTATTTAATTAGTTTCTTATCAAATTATACAATATGTGATATTATATTCGGAATTAATATAGATTAATTTCAAAATCCAATTCGGTTGAGAAAAACGCAGAGCATCCTATATATCCGATTTTAGGAGCTACGTTTTGAAAACAACGTATAACACAAAAAGGGCCAAACGGAATCTATAAAAAGGTTTGCAGATAAGAAACTGCTGAAGTAGAGACAGAGAGGACGAACTCTTGAGAAAGCCTTGGAGGGGCAGGAGACGCTAGCACATCGTTTATGGTTGGAACGCTGTTCGTGTGGATACCAGTAGAGGAAGACGACCTGAGGAGTCAACTTCTTGCGATCAAAAAGAGAGCACGAGCCGCGGAGAGAAGCTGTGGATGTCTCCTTACGATCGGAAAGAGATCACCAGCCGCGGAGAGAAGCTGTGGAAGTCACTGAGAAACACTGAGGGTAATGCTTCTTCCCACTTGACTTAAACACATACGGTAGATCCTGGCAAGGAATGGAAAAATTTTTAAATTAATTTCCGCTGCGTGTCTTCCAATTCCTTACACTGATGTGATATAATAAGATGATAATTGGTTGAACATCTATGTGAATATGTTCCCAATTTAATATGATTATGATATATATATATATATATATATTAATACGTTTTAATTGACTCAAATTCATCAAAGTCAAAAATATTATAAGTGAATATTTAGAAAAAGTTATAACCGGGACGCGATGTGAATCCGTTTAGGTCCTGACTAGAAGTTATAGAGAAGATAAGTCACTATGAGTTAAGCCACAGATCATGACAAATATTTACAAAAGCTTTTGGTCATGATGAGTAAAAACTATTGGTCTCGACAGGAAGCTCTAGTGCTATCAGGTCACGATAAGTCCAAGCCATAGGATGCGACTAATGAATAAGCAGATTAGGTCACAACAGAACATGACCTATGGTCACAACTGAAGAACATAGAGCTGTCAAGTTATGATGAGCAATTGGAGATGGCCGCGACTAAAGTTTATAGAAAATAAGTCACGACTAGCCAGCACTCAGGTTGTGACTAGATTGCATAGAGACCTGATGACAAGAATGAAGATGATGACCTCACTGAAGTTTATCAGTTAGAGGTTTAGCACATGATGTAGGCAAGCTAAACAGTATGAGGTACTGAGATATAGAAGATCAATTTAAGAAAATATTCAGAAGTAGATCCTCTATGTGACCATTAGGAGTAATTCTACGTTACGAAAGAATTAAAGTCAGATTAAGACTTGCCTATAAATGAGCCTAGCATGTGGCTTAAGGTTAAAGACACGATGGCTAATAGATAGAAAGTTTATATTCCCAAAATAGAGGGATCCCATCACGAAGAGACAGTAACCTAGCAGACCCAGGGTAGAGCACCCTAGAGAATAGAAGTAATAGTGCTATATGATGAATGAGATCCATGTAACTTAAATTAGTTAGGATCTAGAGATAGACCAGAAGGAACTGCGGTCTACTCCAGAGCCGACTGAGACTAACAGACAAAAAAAGTTAAAGAGATAGTAAAGAAATGTAGAAGTTACTCTATATGAGATAGAGATTGCTCCGCTCACCTGAGAAGTTTTTATTAAATTACTTACCAGAGGCATTCCTCTCAGTTAGAGAATGATGAGCGTAAGGTTAAGGATTAAGGAAGAGAAAGAGAAATCCTTTGATAAATACTTAGCCGAGTTTATCCACATGAACATTGAGAGTTGAATAACTGAGGAGTTAGTTTACGGATTGAATTTCGTGTTATAAAGAAATAGTTTTTCTCAGGTAGTTATAGAAGTTTAATAGAGCGGTAGATGTATGTGAAATAAGAAAAGAAGTTTATGATGTTTAAAGAGAGAAAGGTAGCCACAGTTAAAATGATAAAGTGACTTCCTTACTCCCTAGTAAGATCATTGTCAGATCCTGATAAGATTATCTATCATATCATATACCTAGTAAGGGGTAACGTGTCATATCCCCAATTTTCTGACCTCATGTACCTGTACAGTTTATCTGCAATGGATATAAGATTCTTGGAATAAACTGTATTAGATTGTGAAAGGAAAGGGAAGGATTAATAACTGAGGAAAGAATAGGGACCAAAATGAAAATTTAAAAGTTTGAAGGTGAAAAGTGAAAGTAGAAGAAAAAGGAGGGACCTAAATGCAATTAATGAAAAGTTCAGGGACTAAAGTGCAATTGTTCAAAAGTTAATGGACCTAAATGTAAATATGAAAAAGTTGAGCCAAAACAGGCCAAAAATGCCCAGAATCAGATCAGACCCAAATTTTACCAGTAGATAGATAAAAATATTCCGGTCAGTTTAACGCAACACAGAATTTTGATTTGAGGTCCCGATTAATTGATATAAATTCCTGAAGTCAGAAGGAATTATTACAGTATTTTTCAGATCTAAAAATCATATGAGACTTTATAGGAAATTCATATATTTAATATATGAATTTATAAAATTGACAGAATTGGAAAAGGAATCCTGTAGAGCCAAACCGGATTTTTCAATAAAATAAAATACCCGATAAATAGGATCGGGAGAGTTGTAAAGTGAATTGGGCCATAAAGGCAATAAGCCCATAATAAGGCCCAAATGGCACCATCATAAGCCCATTAAGGTGACTGGACAGTTATGTGGGCCAGAGACCAGAGCAGTCCAGGAAAAGTGTAAAATTACGAAAATGCCCCTGGATGCCCATACTATACCAGTAGTGGATGGAGGTCATTTTGGTTACTCTAGACAGGCTAAAAACATGTCATATAGTATAAAGAGGATTATTTAGAGCCCATATACACCATGAGCCAGTATAAAGAGGGGTGAAATGATGATTTTGCCCTTAGGGTTAATACACTGTAGGAAAGGACACCAAGGGTATTTTGGTCATTTCCCAAGGGATGGATGGCAGATAAATACTCAGTATAACATTTTCAATGATATGAGAAGCCTAGACATTAATTTTCAGGATAGAATACATATCCTGGTATATTATAAAAAATTAGGAACAGAACACAGTCCGGTTATTGTGAAACTGCACTGATCGGTACCAGATTGGATTGAGATTTCTCCAGAAGGTTCTTTGCATGGGCAGCACGCCACCTAACCCTCTTAGGTGTCCCATGAGCTGTCCCACATGATGTAATAATTATTCTTTTTAGAAAAAGTAAAATCCAAGATTAAATGTGAGCATTTAGATCAAATAGTAACCAAATCAATCTTGGCCATCCATTTCAACCCAAATTTCTCTATAAATACCCCCTTATTCAGAACACTTCGGCATGCATGGTGAACCATAGGGAAACTCTTGCAAAATTTCCATTCAACCAAGAAAGAAGCAACCAAAGTGAAGTAACAAGCAAGGTAATCATCTCCCTTGATCTTGAGCTTTGTTCTAGCAAGTTAGCTCATGGTTTTAAGGGGTTTTCATGCTATATGTCCCTTATGGTTGCTTCTGGAAGTGCTGCTCATATGTGGTTAAAATATGAGTTTTATGTTATGGATAGTTTAGACAAGCTTAAACAAGCTAGAATCAAGTGGTATAAGCTTGTGAATTCAAGTATGTTTGGATTTAGGGTTTTGTGTTCTTGCTGGTACTGTGTGTGGTACTGTTCATATGATGGAATTTCATGATTTTGATGCTTCCAATGAGTTTAAAATGGAAAGTTGTGTGGGGATAAAGTAGGAGAACAAGTATTGGAAGCACTGGAATCAAAATGAGAATTTTTGGAAAACAAGAGCATGCATTTCGGTTTGGCACTGTAGCAATTGGTATGTTTTGATTTTGGAAATTCTGATTTCATATTTGGATTCTACATGAAAAATTATGTGTAAATGAACCATGAGAATTTATTTTGGAAAGGTGGAAGTAGGAAACATAAATTAGAGAAAGAAAGAGAGCTAGTGAAAACCTAGTCTTGGATTTAGTTTCAAGTTGAGTTGTAACTTGATATTATGTTGTAATGGCTAGGTTTTGACATTTGTGAAGGAAGGAAAGCACTTCAAGAAGGTCTTGACCAAGATAGCTAAGAGGTAGCAAGGATACCTAACTATAACTCATGTTTGTTTAATTGTTTTGCTTGCTTGTTGATTATGGTGTTTGGTTGAGCTTGAGCTTATGTCATCATGTTATGATGAAGTATGAATGATTGCAACTCCTTGCAGGTTATGTCATGACAATATGCATGTTAGAGTTTGCTTATGTACCATTATGAAGTAGCTCCCATCACATGATAACATGTTAAGCATACAATTATTCATGCATGATATTATAGTTTGTGTAACTTGCTATTGGGATTTCCATGAAATCTCATTCCTTCCACATGCATAACTATGTTTTAGGTGCTGGATCCTCTCAAGGGAAGAGAGTAATTGTTGATGATTAAGTTTGTATAACAAGTTATATGACTTACATGACAATATGGGATGATATGTTAGTGTGTATGGTGTATGTTTCTGTAACCTTGTTTTGAGGCCGTGGTGATGTGACGCTGATTTTGATATGTAAACCAACGATTTTTAGTCTGAAATTTGGTGTAAGGTTATCTAAGATACATATCTTTAAATGGACGCCAAGAATTCCTTAATTGGATAAGTATCCGAATTGTTATGATTTTCCAAAGTTGGAAGTAAAATCTGGAATTGAGATAAAACGAGTGCTGAGAGGCAGTGAGGTTCATGCAATGATTTAATATATCAAATGAATGAATTTTTCTATGAAAGTTGGTGATATTAAAGAGGACATCTAGATCTTTAATTCCATATGTAACACAGCTCATTTGGATAGGTAAACAAAGAGTAATGAATTTTTGAAGTTAAGCCAAGAAAATGGAACCTCCAGATTTTTACAAAATGAACAGTGATTATTAACCAATAAACTGATTTCATTTGGACCAGAGAACCTTAGTTTCATATTTTCCCCTCAAATAATTATGAAATATCTTTCATTAGAAATTAAAACCACATTATTTTGATTTTTCTATAATTAATTATGAATTTTCAAAGTAGGGTACATGTGCTGGAATTACCAAATGAACAGTATCCAAGAGTAAATCTTTTGGAAATGGATGTTTTCAAAGCAAATGATCATGTAATTGATTCCAATCACTTCTAATGGAGTATAATTGAGGTTAAAAGTAAGGATGCGACATAACGTGGCAGCCTAAGTTAGATGAATAGTTGATTCAGGATCTAACAATGATCTTATCAGATAATATGATAGATACTCTGGCAATTAAGGTGATAAAGGGATAGAATACTTTAAAAGATTACCTAGTTAATTTTTAATTGCAGTATGTACATAGAGGATGGCTGAGCAAATTATGTAATGATGATATAGCTTATGTTGCCATGAGTTATGATGAGAAGTTGCATCTCCTTACAGTTGTCATATGATGACACGCATGTTTGAGAAAGCTTAAATGATTGCATCTCCTTGCATATTATGCATGTTGGAGTATGCTATGATGAATGAATACCCCTTCCATATTTCATTAAGGGTAGAGTATATATGATGAGAAAATTATGTTTCTCCCATGGCATATGACATGCAATTAGATAATCCAACTTGGTAATGATAAGGCAATAGATGAGATTAGATGCAATTAGATGATCGCAGTAGATCCTGAGGGTCATAGTAGACCAAGCCTAGAGAAAGAAAGTAATGATCCATAAGTATAATATTTCTTTAAAAGGATGAATACTAAGGAAAAGGTTAAGATATAGAAGCTTCACAAGTTAGTTAACTCATAACAGAGAGAGTACCCATGATGTTAATTTCAGATAGCCTTATTACTATTAGGGACTGAACTCAGAATCTTCGTACACATAACAGGAACTAAGTGGTCAAAGTTAAAGTTATTAATCCTGAATACCAAGGATTTATGAGAATATTTCATAAGATATGAGACATGGTCAAGTAAGAACAGAGAAATCCCTAAGATGAGATTACAGAGAATAAGAATGAGAGACAAATATATCTTCCAGATGAGGATAAAGAGATTAGAGGACCATATAGACCTAAGAGAGATAGTATAAGAAGGGTATAAGATAGTAAAGTACCAGGATTGGAGCCTGTTAGCACCAGTGCTTCAGATGTATATATGCACTTTTCAGTTGAGCATGCTCAGGCAATAGTAGCCCAATGATGGATGAGCCCCTGTGAAGTGATGAAAAGGGTGTAAATGTCACATCCTTACTTTTAAACTTAATTATACTCCATTAGAAGTGATTGGAACCAATTACATGATCACTTGCTTTGAAAATATTCATTTCCAAAAGAATTGCTCTAGGGTACTGTTCACTTTTACTGTTAATTTGGTAATTCCATAACAGGTACCCTAATTTGAAAATTCATAATTAATTATAGAAAAATTGAAGTAATGTGGTTCCAATTTTTAATGAAATATATTTCATATATCTTTGAGGAAAAAAATATGAAATGGAGGTTTTCTTATCCACATGAAATCAGTTTATTGGTTAAAAATCACTGTTCATTTGGTAAATTCTAGAAGTTTCAGTTTCTTTATCTTAACTTCAAAAATTCATTTCTCTTTGGTTACTTATCCAAATGAACCATGTTACCTATGTATTTTAAGATCTAGATGTCCTATTTAAGCTCATAAAATTTCATAGAAACATTCATTCATTTGATATATAAAATCATTGCGTGAACATCACTGCCTCTCAGTACTCGTTTTATCTCAATTCCAGATCTTAAATCCAAATTTGAAAAATCATAACAAATTGAATTCTTACCTAATTGAGGCTTTATTGGGTCAATTTAAAGCTATGTATCTTAAATATAAGCATGCCAAATTTCAGGTTAAAACTCATTGATTAAGGCATCCTAACCATCGTTACATCACCATAATCTCAGAACATAGTTACATAAACATACACCATGCATACTAGCATATCATCCCATAGTGTCATGTAAGTCATGTAACTTATTATACAAAATTAATCATCAAAATATAATCTACTCTCTTGAGAGGATCCAGCACCTAAAACATAGTTGTGCATGTGGAAGGAATGAGATTTCATGGAAATCCCAATAGCAAGTTACACAAACTATAATATCATGCATAAATAATTGGATGCTTAACATGTTGTCATGAGATGGGAGCTACTTCATAATGGTACATAAGCAAACTTTAACATGCATATTGTCATGACATTAGTTGCAAGGAGTTGCAATAATTCATACTTCATCATAACATGATGACATAAGCTCAAACTCAACCAAACAATATAATCAACAAGCAAGCAAACAATTAAGCAAACATGAAATATAGTTAGGTATCCTTGCTACCTCTTAGCTATTCTTGTCAAGGTCTTATTGAGGTGCTTTACTTCCTTCACAAATATCAAAACCTAGCCACTACAAAATAATATCAAGTTACAACTCAACTTGAAACCAAATCCAAGACTAGGTTTTCACTAACTTCCTTCCTTTCTCTCTTTTATGTTTCATACTTCCATCTTTCCAAAATAAATTCTCATAGTTCATTTCCACATAATTTTTCATTTAGAATCCAAATATGAAATCATAATTTCCAAAATCAAAACATTCTAATGCTACAGTACCAAATCGAAGCAAGCCCTCCTTTTTCCAAAAATTCACATTTTGATTCCAATGATTCCAATACTTATTCTCCTACTTTATCCCCACACAATTTTCCATTTTAAACTCATTGGAAGTATCAAAACCATGAAATTCCATCATATTAGTAGTGTCACGCATAGTACCAGTAAGAATACAAAACCATAAATCCAAACATACTTGAATTCCCAAGCTTATACTACTTGATTCTAGCTTGTTTATGCTTATCTAAACTATCCATAACATAAAACTCATATTTTAACCATATATAAGCAGCACTTACATCAGAAACCATAAGGGAAATATAGTATAAAAATCCCTTAAAACCATGAGCTAGCTTACTAGAACAAAGCTCAAGATCAAGGGAGATGATTACCTTGATTGTTACTTCACTCTGTGTGCTTCTTTCTTAGTTGAATGGAAATTTTGCAAGAGTTTCCCTCTAGTTCACCATGCATGCTGAAATGATTTAAATAGGGGGTATTTATAGAGAAATTTGGGTTGAAATGGATGCCAATATTGATTTGTGTACTATTTGATCTAAGGGCTCACATTTAATCTTGAATTTAACTTTTTCCAAAAAGAATAATTATGACATCATAAAGGACAGCTCAAGGGACATCTCATGGGGGGTATGTGGTGCCATTTTCATGCAAGGAAGCTTCTAAAAAAATTTTAGTCGAATCCGGTACCATCAGAGCAATTTCACAACAACCAGACTATTTTCTGTTCATAATTTTTTATAATATACCAGGATATGTATTCTATACTAGAAATCAATGTCTAGGCTTCTCATACCATTAAGATTGATATAATGAATATTTATCTATCATCCATCCCTTGGGAAATGACCAAAATACCATTAGTGTCTTTTCTTGCACTATATTAACCCTATGGTCATAATTGTCATTTTACCCCTCTTTGTACTGCCTTATGGCATATACTGGCTCTAACTAATCATATTGATACCATGTGCCACATTTTTAGCCTATCCCAGATGACCAAAATATCCTCCATCCATTACTGGTACAATATGGGCATTCAGGGGTATTTTCGTAATTTCACATTTTTCTGGACACTAGCCCCTTCTACTGATGAACTGGTTCCTTGGATTTTGGGTCCTCCTTGGAATCATCATAGGCCCATATATGAGGCCATCTGAGTCATTCTATCCAGGCTTATTTAATGGTAAGTTCCATTATCGGATAACAGGCGTTCTCAAACTCCCGTCAAAATTCACTAATATGGGGATAACTTTTTATACAGAACTCCTTTCAGGGTCCTTTCAAATTCATGACATCTATTGTCATGAGGCACACCTTCTTGTAACTTGTCCCCTTATATCTGAAGTCCATGAGATCTGATAAAATTTCAGATAACTTTTAGACTATCAGATAAATATCTACTATCTGGGACTCTAATAAATTTTCTGTATTATGCTAGATTAACTAGCTTATCTTCCTCTATTTATTGATAAAGTGTGGAACTGGAATACTTCCAGACAGTCTTAAGCCTTTTCTGGCTGACCTTTTCTATAATTACATTTAGGTTCCTGACTTTTTCCATATTTATATTTAGGTCCCTAAACTTTTAAAAATTACCACTTTTGGCCCAACTTTTATTTCTACTTTAACTTTTAGCCTTTAGCCTTTTCTACTTTGCATTTAGGTCCCTATATTTTCCTTAGTCAATAATCCTTCTCTTTCCTTTCTCAATCTGATACAGTTTGCTCCAAGAATTTCATATTTATTACAGATAAACTGTACAGCTACATCAGGTAAAAAAATTGGGGATATGACAGTAAATGCCATAGAAGTTTGGTATATATGCACAGAGTTAAGTAAAATGATAGAAATAACTATGAAAAGTTAGAAAATGGGTTATAAACAGTAAGAGACTAGACCCTTATGTCAAGTCTGAATGATATGGATTTGAAAGGAAATATTTAGAAGAGATCTCTTAAAAGATAGCCAAGTTATAAGTTAAAGAGAATGTTTAACTTATAGTATCTCAAAATACGTTATAACAAGGCAAGATAGACCATGATATAGCCAGATTTGGCCAGATATACCATGATACGACATAAAAAGTACGTAATGAGATACTTTATGATAAATATGTAATGTGATACATAATGAGCAATATGTATCAAGAAGTACAATATGAAGTGGTTTTATAGCTAGCTTTGTAAACAGATAGAGAGGCTCCCTTTTTGAAAGGGATAAGATATATGAATATTAATTTACATATGAAATAACAAGTGAGTTTGAAAAGGATTATGACAATGATCGGAAGGAATAATAAAGGTTATATGAGTTTTGAATGAAGAAAGGGACTAAAATGAAAATTAGAAAATGTTGATGGCAAAAAATGAAAGTATAAATAAAATTTGGGCCAAAAGTGATCATTATCAAAAGTTTAGAGACCTAAATATAATTAAGCAAAAAATTTGGGACCTAAATGTAATTATGAGAAAGTTGAGCTGGAAAAGGCCTAAAAATGTCTAGAATCAGATTAGTCCCAAATTTTACCAGTAGATAGACAAAATTATTCTGATCAGTTTAACGCAACACATAATTTTGATTTGAGGTCCCGATTAATTGATATAAATTTCTGAAGTCAGGAAGAATTATTATAGTATTTTTTGAACCTTAGAACCACTTACAAGACCTTAGAAATCTATTAGCCAAATCTGGAATTTTACTCTTTCTCATGTTACTGTTCATATGGTATTCCAGATTACGTAACAAACTTCAAAAAATCATAATTAATTCTAGAAAAATCAAAATGAAGTGGTTCAAAAAGCTACATGAAGATAACATCTTAAAATTTAAGGAAAAAATAATTTCCAGATCAAATGATTAGCCAATTAATACAATTTATTCATTAAATTTACTGTTCATTTGGTCAAAAACTCAAAGCAGATTCTGGTCCCTTACTTTGGAAATTCATTTCTCTTGTTATACACATCCAAATCACACGTTATACCTATGAATTTAAAGCTCTGGATGTGTAATACATGCTCATAAAATTTCATGAACTAATTCCTTCATTTTCTAGGTCAAACTGAAGCCACAATAAAACTGCTATAGGACCTACGTTTTTACCATTTCAGTTTCTTTTCTTTCATTTCCAATAATTGGTCTAGCATGCACAAGCCATCAAATAAGCTTCTCAACATTCATATACATCATGTACATATGCCCTAAGTATTAAAATAGTTTCATCACATAAATGGACACCTTACATGCCATTTACATACATGGACAATTTATAGTATATGCTAAAATCTCAATACTTCACTTCCTTTCTTCCATTCTTTAGCTCTTCTCCATGCATACCTTTTTCTTCATGCTTGACCTAAAATGGTTAGTTATGGGAGGGTTAGATTCTAGGGAATCTCAGTAGCAAACATTACTACTTAAATATGCAAGATGGATGCTAATGCATGACATGTAATTTCATTAAACTTTCTTTGATTAGTGACATGCCATCATGCTATATACTTTTACATAAAGTGCATGGCCATGGAAACATGTTATTAACAAAATATTTAACATCATTCAAATATCATATACATGTCAACACATAAGCATACCACATCTAGCACATAAAGAAGTAAGTTCACTACCTTGCACTTAAGCTTTCCTCTTGATCTTTAACACTTGCTCCCTAGCTTTCCAACCATGAAGCCTTTATGTCAATCACTTCCCAACATGTTCTTGGATGTTTCAAGGTCCTAAACACATTCACATTTATCACATAATTCATTAGGACTCATGAACTCCAACCATGTTGAAGATTAACCTTATTATACTCTTTATCATCATAACTTTCTCTAATCTCCACTAATGCACTTGGCTCTTGAACCAATTGATGTCTTGACTTTACCCTACACAATTTCATCTTTTGAATCCATTTATGAGATTAGAATCATGAAATTCTAGCTCCTTCATGGCCTGCTGTATAGAACTGAACATAAACATACAATTCTTTTAAAAATTCTCATTTTGATTCTAATGCTTCCTATGCTTGTTTCTCAACTTTACCCCACACAACTTTTCATTTTAAAACCATTGGAACCATCAAAATCATGAAATTCCAATCACTGTTCATGCGAGTGAACAGTAACTGTAAGGAATCTCAAAGACTACAACCTTGAGATTTTAATGTTTCCAAGGTTCAAAACCTCTCCAATCCTACACAAAATCATCATACAAACTCAATGGAAGCATTAAATCATTGAAATTCAATTTCCTTCCCTCATGAACAGTGCATAATGAACGGGGCACACCATGGCAAAGTCAAGAATATCAACTTGATTCAACAACTAATCACTTAACTAGCTTGTTTAAGCTTCAATCATAAGTTTTTAACTTTAATTCCTTCTTTCCCCTTTCATCTATGGTTTTTGGGAAGCACAACACCTTAGATAAAACTCAAATTTTTACCATAAAAACCCTAAGTTCAAGCTCCCAAATTAAAGGAAAATAAGCTAAGAGAGATTGCCTACCTTTAATCTCTAGCTTGCTTGAACTTTGGAACCTTGGATCTTGTTTGTCTTGCCTTGAGTTTTCATTTTCCAAGAGTTTCCCCAAGGGTCCATGAACTTACAGTTTGCTGCAGAAATGAAGGGGGTATTTATAGAAAAATCTTGGTGGAAATCAATGGCCAAGATTGATTTGGTTACTATTTGATTTAAAGGCCCACATTTAATCTTGGATTTAACTTTTTCCAAAAATAATAATTATGACATCATGTGGGACAGCTCATGGGACACCTAAGAGGGGTTTGTGGTGTGCTGTCCATATAAGGAAGCTTATGGAAGAATTTCAGTCTAATCCGGTACCGATCGGAGCAGTTTCACAACAACCGGACTGTGTTCTGCTCCTAATTTTTTATAATATATCAGGATATGTATTCTGTCCTGAAAATCAACGTGTAGGCTCCTCATACCATTGAAAATGATATAATTAATATTTATCTGCCATCCATCCCTTGGGAAATGATCAAAATACTCTTGATGTCCTTTCTTGCACGGTACTAACCCTAAGGGCATAATTGTCATTTCACCCCTCTTTACACTAGCTCAAGGCATATATTGGATCTAAATAATCATATTTATACTATGTCCCATGTTTTGGGCCTATCTAGAATGACCAAAATGACTTTCATCCATCACTGGTACAGTTTGGGCATCCTGGGGCATTTTCGTAATTTCGCACTGTCTAGACTGTTCTGGACTCTGGCCCACATAACTGTCTCACTACTTTATTGAGCTCATGATGGCACCATTTGGGCCTTGTTATGGACTCATTAGGCTCATTACCTTTATGGTATAAATCCCAATAAATCTCACCCGATGCTATTTATTGCGTATTTTATTTCACCGTAAAATCCCGTAAGGCTTCTACAGGATTCCTTTTCTGACTCTGTCAATTTTATAAATTCTTACATTAAATATAGGAATTTCCTATAAAGTTTCATCTGATTCTGATGTCTAAAAAATACTGCAATAATTCCTTCTGACTTCAGAAATTTTTATCAATTAATCGGGACCTCAAATCATAATTCTGTGTTGTGTTAGACTGACCAGAATATTTTTGTCTATCTACTGGTAAAATTTGGTTCTAATATGATTTCAGGCATTTTTGGCCTGTTTCGGCTCAACTTTCTCATATTTACATTTAGGTCCTTAAACTTTTAAATAATTACACTTTGGCCCCTAAACTTTTAGCTATTTACATTTAAGTCCCTTAACTTTTGAAAATTACACTTAAGGGCTCAACTTTTGTTTCTACTTTCACTTTTTATCTTCAACATTTTCTAATTTTCATTTTAGTCATTCTCTTTCTTCAATACTCATCTGACATTTATCTTTTCTTTTGATCTTTGTCATAATCCTTTCCAAACCTCTTTCCACTATCAGTATTATATAGATAGGGAAAATTTAGGATATGACACTGAACCTTGGGATATATATGTGGAGGATCATATCAAAAGGTTAGTGGCACATGGTTCCATCTATATCTTAGGGGAAACTTCCCACTACATCTAAATTTAGGACGATTAGTTAAGGGTGGTAGTTGAAGACATGATATTTGAAGATGCTTTTATCCTAATTCTGACTGATGAGGTGAAGACTGTGAGTCAAGCAAAGGGGACTTTTATATTATGGTCAAAGCATCTTGTTTCAAATCACGTCACGTCATCCCCAGGCAAACTTCCCACACCTCCCAATTTGAGTGCCATGCAATATGTGATCCAATTGGCATTTGATAAAATGTTCCATGTGGATGCGTTGCCTATGGATTTAGTTATGGGTGACATGGGGGCACCTGCCTTTATTGACCATGTAGATGTGAAATCTGTTATCATTCCTAGGAATGAACTAACCTCTAGGTGCATCCAAGTGGTTTTAATGTAAGTCTAATTTAAATATAAATATATGTAATAACAAAATTCATGCAAGCTGAGTGTTTGCATTAACTAACATCGTGTTTGTATTAACTGTATGTATATATAAGCTGAGTTGGTTCCAAGGGCAAACAAGGTCAATTCGAATTCCTATGCCCATTTTAGATTTATTCAAAAGGGACCTCCCAATCTTCAAGACTTCAGTATATTGTAAGGAGGCTTGGTGAAACTGATATTGATTGTTTCTTCGCACCATTTATGAAGGAGTAAGAATAATAATATTTCAATGTTTTTCATACTAGGTTTGTATTTGATTAATACTAATAATCATTATTGTTTAATTATTTTCTACAGCAATCATTGGCAATTGATCCTACTATGTAAGAATACTTATAAAATTTTCTTCTTATGCTCCCTCCACTACAAGCCATCAGTTGATGCCAAGAAGATTATAAACATGTGAGTTTTCTTCCTTATAGAATAATGGTATTTGTAATAAATTAAATATGGTCTTTGTAATAAAACGGTTACTAAGTTCATAAATTTAGTCATATAGCTATGAGGACGTTTGCAATTTCAAGGGGTCTTAAGAAAACTAACTCGGTGAGGGACCCTGAATGGATCACACTGAAGGTAATAAAAGTGTTAAGTCTTATGCTCCATGCAGTTTTTTGCTGATGACACATAATTTTGTTCATGTTTATATTATAGAGTCAAAGGCAACTCAAAGAAAGTAACTTGTGCGACTTATACATGGTTAGACACATGATCAATATCATCTTGTCAAATAGAATTGACCTAACTAAGGAGGTAAATTGTATTTTTAATGATTTCATATATTTCTAGTTAATTTAATATATCTTAGTAATGCTTTAATTCCTTTTATTTTAATTTGATGTTTCATATGTTTGATCAATTTGACCTATTTCTTGAACAAGATATTGAGGACTTGCGCAATATTTGGGCTGCGTTTTTTTGTTCAAATCATTTATTCTCAATAGTATTTGTCATTACCAAAATATATTTTTTTATTTTTCTATTCAAATGATTGTATTTTTTATTGAATTTTATTAAATGAATAATGTAATCAGCAATTGAAGATCTGTCTCTGCCTCTTGAACTTTGTCTTTGTAACATCCTACTTTTCTTATGTCTTAGGGATCCAAAGGTAAAATCTGGAACCACTTTTAAGGTCATTGAAATCAAATTACATAATTTGAAATTTTACTCTCCTGAGTACTGTTCACTATATAAATTCCAAAGAAATGACCTGACTTTAAAAAACATAACTAATTCTAAAAAAATCAGAATGAAGTGGTTAAAACTGATACATGAAGTTAACTTAATGCTCTTTTAGGGAAAAATAACTTGTTGACCACGCCTTGACTCAGTCAATATCAGTCAACATCTGAAGTTTACTGTTCATCCTGCGTTTTCCCCTAATTTCAGCATTTTGGTCCCAACTTTACATAACATTTGTACTACCTAATCCCTAGCTTCTCTTCATGCTTCTTCGGTCCTCTTTTAACATATCTGTGGGATTGGGATTACATGGAAGGGGATGAGATTTCTGGGGAAATCTCAGTAGCAAACGGTACTAAATAATGCATGCATTAATGTAAATATTGGTGCTTGCTTTTGAAAGTGTTAACATTGTGTAATATGCATGCTTCCATGTTACATATGAAATACAATTGGCCAAAGTAATCATAGAAATAGAGCTTCAAACATAAGTACATATGCAACACAATTCAACAAAGCCATAGGACAATCAAGCATAACATTCAATGCATACAAGTTTAGGATAAGTTTACTGCTTGACATATAACCTTCCTCTAGCTCTTAGCCTTTGCTCTAAGATTCCTTCTTTTTATAGGTTAGAGCTTATACATAGCATAATAATATCTTCATTATTATCTAGTATAGCTCTACTTAACTCATGCTTAACTTGAGGTAATATCCTCAGTCTGACAATTCCCTAACTTTCTTTCTATCCATGGCTTAACCTTATCAAGAGATATATTTCTCTATTCTAACTATTAAGAAAAATCCTCTAATTTATTAGAGAAGGGACTAGAATAACTTACTTATCTTATTCTTAAGCTCCGCCAAGTCCCTAAGCTCCTTGTACTGCTCCTAACTCCACCAGAACTCCTCCTTTCTTTCTCTTCCTTCCTTTCTTTCTCTCTTTCTCTCTTTCTCTTTTCTCTCTTCTTTCTCTTCTTTTTGCCATGCTTGTCCGTGAATGGAATGGAAGGAGGGGTGGGATATTTATAGTTGAGAGGAGGTGGAATGGATGGCTCAGATTAAATCGCGATGAATGGCTCAGATCGCTTAGCTTCCTCAAGAAGCTTCGACATCATCATCCTAGATGACTCACCAAAATGACATCATCCATGGGACACCTCACATGCAAGGTAACGCAATGGTGGGGCCCTTAGGACACCTCACCAGCTGACTCAGCTTTTCTAGAGAATTCCAGAGTCTTTTCCCAGAATGAACGGCTGAGATTGTGCCACGTGTCCTTTAGCTTTTTCTCCTTTTCCTGGAATCATGCCATGTGTCCTTAACTTTTCTTATTTTCCTAGAATTATGCCATGTGGCACCTTGTGGATCCTATAAGGACACCTTTCATGCCACCTCATGGTTTAAAGCTTTATCTGATCACTTTTCCCAGTTCTATCTTTGATCGGGTAATTTTACTTTATTGAAAAAGTACTAAAATATTATTTTAATATCACTTAAACCCCCATAATCATTAGGCCACGTTTTTGGACCCTTAGAATGTTATCTTGGATTTCTAACCAAGCCCAAGCACTCTGGTAGCTCGATTCCCAAGAAATACCCTTAGTAAATTACCAAAATGCCCCTAGGGACTTTCACCATTTACGATTTAGTCCCTGAACTCTCATTATTTGCAGTTTAGTCCCTAAACATTATTTTTATACTTTTGGGACTTCTGCTCAATAGGGCCTGGTAGCATATCTTTTTTATGCTACATACTAGGCTTCTAAGCCTAAAAATTGGGATATGACAGTCTCTGCTCTCTCTTTGATTATATATATTTGGGCAGTTTATTTATGAAACTTCAAGGGATGGGGTTAATGAAACATTGAAGGGGTCATTTTTTCAAAATACATTTAAATTGGACAAAAAGAATACCTGCAGGTGCAAACACAGAATATGTACATATGATAACATCTACACCGGTTATCTTTATAGTAAGGTATAGAAAATTCATTAATCTACACCAGGTATAAACCAACCAATATAAAAATTCATTAATCTACACCGGGTGCAAATACAACTAGTGTAAATAATTCATTAATCTACAGTAGCTGTTCAAAAGGGATCAGTTCAACCAGTATTGATATTAGCAAATTCTACTCCTTATTTCAAAAGGAACTGGTCTAAATTCTACTTATTCTACATCAGTGAATTGCCCGATTTAAAAAGTGTACACTTTTTAAATGGTCTGTTTCTACATCAGTCATTGTCCAATGTAGAATACAATTTTCAATCGATTTAGAAAGCCTGTTTGCAGTAGTGAGTAATAGATATTTAAAATTTAAAAATTCTATGAATTTTTGATCTGGAATCTTTTTTTTTCAATCTTAATTTTTCAATTGTTTAGTGATAATCCTTGTAAAAAATAATATCATGTTTTGAAATTAGTTCTTCCCTATTTTTATTATTTCTCAATTTTGACTCAAATTAAATTGAATTAAGAAGTCTTTAATGTATATAATAAAATTAATGTAGTTGAGTCGTCACATTTCAAACTTCTACGTTATCAATTTACAAATCAATTATTAACTATACTCTTAAAATTTTGTGATATCTAATTTAGTAAAAAATGGATATTGGTCAATCCGACTTAGTACTTTCAATTCATTTGTTTATAAGCTGCAATCAATAATCCCAAATAGTAATATCATTTTAAGCCCTACGATGCTAATCATCAACTATCAATTCTTAAAAATGGTAATAATTAACTATCAACTCTTAACAATCATCATCATCAATACTCTTAAAATCTTATAATACCCTTAAAAATGGATCTAAGTCGATTCAACTCAATGCTTTTAATTCCTGTCTACAAGCCATAATTAATAATCCAAATCGGCAATCCCAATTTAATCTTTGAAAGATTTTGAACCCCATGATAGTAATTAATTAATAATTTCATTAACTAATTCTATGATATTTCAAATTTCTAAAAGATTCTGAGTCCCATGATGGTAATTAATCAAATAATCTAATTAACTAATTCTTCAACTTTCTGGCTATAGCTGTGGCTACGTATGACTTTTCTGATGATGGCAATGACTGCGTAGGAGTCATGCTTGTGTTCTAGGGTTAGTATTTGTGTTCTATTTCAAATTTATAATTATAATGATAATTCATAATAATTATAAATATTTTTTTATAACATTAACCAGATCCTATTACTAGGTATCCTACTTAAAGGTTCATGGTCACCCTTCTAACATAGATGCCTCCTCTAGGAATAGAACTCAACACCTAGAGGGATATAACGAGCCTTATACTATTAGACAAACCCTATATTGGTATTTGAATATATTTTATATTTTTATTGAATTTCCTAGTGTGCCATTATATACGATGTGGACTATTCTTTGTTTTTTATACTACTAATCAAATCCTATTATCAGGTATTATAGTTTTGGAGTTCGTGGCTACATCTCTTAGCATAAGTGTTTTCTCTAAGAATCAAACTTAAAACCTAAAGAGGCTTAACGGGGCTTACAACTAGCTCGAAGGTTGTTTCCCATGGCAAGTTTTATTTGCCTGACAACTCATTTTCTTAGATCTCAGGTTCAATAGCCTCACTGAACTAGTCCCTGAGTTACTCTTCTTTCTGGATCTCAATATCTTCATCAACAACAACAACAACTTCTTTGCCTACCTTCCATGGAATTTTAGCTAGATACTTCACACTAGCCAACAACAATGGATGGTTTTTTAAAGAATTGAAAGTCGGATTAGCTTGCTGAAAGAAGACAATAAATAAGACGTGAAGGACTAGGGTTTATTTTCTTTTAATTGTAAATGACATTTTAACCCTTGTGTAAAAATATATATATATAATCATTATAAAATTATTAAAGCAAGTAATATGCTAGGTAGGATGCCACATTATCTTTATTAATCTAATGTGGCGATTTCCATCCATTACTTAATGGCAAAATTAATGGCAAAGAGTTAAATATCAACAATTAAAATGTTAAGGAGGTTAAATTTAAACTTTAAAACATTAAAAGGTTATATGCAACTAACCTTAATTTGAGGAGGATTTTATAGATTTTAGCCTACCATATAATATCTATTTTTTTATACAACAATATGGTTGAATCAAATTAGAGTATTATCAGGCCTAATTGGAGTAACTTCCCTAAAGGTATTTTTTGCATTCAAACAGACTTAAACTCAAAACCTCATACTTAAGCGATAAAAAAGCCTCTTCCATTTAAACCAAACCCTATTGGTATAATATCTATATATCTACGATTATTTGTTTGCTTTATGGATCCGTTTTCAATAATGGGAATGCTTTCTTCAAACCATAACAAAATCCTTTAAAAAGGGCCAATACAATAATCAGACAAGGGTTTTGGAATCTTGATCAGTTCAATGGTTTGGAATTCATAAAAAAAATATATTATCTTTTTAAGCACATACACACGCATATGAATGCTAATAAATATATAATTTTTACTTGTTAACAAATTATTTTGAATAGTGTTAACATATTTTAAATAAATGTAGGATAAAGTGTATTTTTTATGTTCTAATTATAGACAAGGTTTCAATTGGTTTCCTTAATTTTATCAAGTATTTTTCTAGTTTTCTGATTCTAACACTGTTAATCTCTTAACATAAAATGCTGACATGATTCTATTAATTCTCGAGGCTTATAATTATTAGAGATCAATCAATTTGATTGAAGGGATAAGGTGCAAATTTGGCCAAAAAATTTTCATTCAAGAACAACGTTATCTTGAAAGATTTTTTGGGTTCAATATTACCCAAAAAAATTCAAAATGTAATAATGTTGTCATATCTCATTAAAAAATTAATGTTAACCATTAAACATTGAAGTTGACTGTTAACATTTTTAACGATAAGGGGCAACATTATTCTATTTTAACACTTCTAGGGTAACTTTGAACATAAAAATTATTTTAGGGCAACATTGCTCTTAAATAAAAACTTCTGAGACAAATTTGGACTTTAATCCTTGATTGAACAATGAAACAATATTTAATAGAAATTTGCATATACACCTTAAAATAATGAAAGCATTTACATAAATTAATGGAACAATATCTAGTTAGATAATTAGGGTTTAATTAAGATATCTTGGGTTATCTATTAGGGATACTACCTCTGCTACTAATTATAAGATCTGATTGATTTGTTTTTTGTATAGATCTTAGAAGCAAAATAAATCAATTAATTATAACTAATATAAGAGCTAATTGATTAATTTGGGTAAATTGAAGAATATATAATATGAATTTATCTTAAGAGGTTGTATTTGATTATATTAATTGATTTCTTTGGTTTATTAGATCTATAAAAAAATTGAATGGATCTTATAGTTATGATAAGAGGGAGTATTAAAGAAAGATATTTTTACATTAGAATTAGAATTTATTAATTTATTTTGCATTATATCAATAAAATAGGATATCTAAGTTATCCTATAATTTAGGATTTTATTTATTATCTTTATCTTTAATATTTGGATTTGATTGATATTTGAATTTTGAATTAATATTATTTTATTATTTATAAGCTTTATAAATAAAGCTAGGGGTTCAGTTGTTTTTAAGATTTGATTATTGAATTGACTTCTTACTTTCTTAGCTTCCCAATTTTCTTCTTTTCTCTCTTCCCTTTCCCTCCTTTATCACATCAATTTGGTATATGAGTCTCTTTATACACTTCCCAGCATACTTAAGTTCTTCCTTTTGAACCATCCAAACACACCTCTAAGTTTAAAAACAACCTCTGCAACCATCGTCTTTCACCACAATTGCTTATAATTTCTAACTTCCTTTTAATCTACATCTACCACCATCATCTTGAAGTCATTAAATCTATCTAAGCCCCTGAGTTTCAAGACCAACAACAACTAGATGTAAGAGTCAGCTGCCCCTTATGAAACTATTACCAAACACGTTGCTTTTCGCTTTCATATCTCATTTTCCAGATGTTAGAACACCGTACAACAACGTTGAGGGAAGTGGCCTTGGAACTCATCCTCTCACTGGAAAACTACATTTATTGGCAATAGCATGCTCCTCTACACGGGCGTCTAAAGTTGCTACTAGTCATGATCCACGCACCCACATCCTTCTATGTCCCAAACGTGCTTTGTAGAAGTGATTCCTTTATAATGAAATTACTAGAAGTGGTTCTCAAAAAACACATTTTTCTGCAGAAGTGTTTTCAGAATGTGCTTTCCTAAAAGTGCATTTTTCATAACATGATTCTATTCCAGAATGCAATTTCCATGGTTTGGATTTGTTTTCATGCTTTTAACCATTCCATACTCCCTGAAGCCAAGAACAATCACCAAGAACCCTTGGGGTAATTTTTATAATTTTACTTCTTCCTTAAGTTGTACTAGTATGGCCAAATTGATACTCTCTTTGATTACTATGACTTATTAGCACACTAGAGGTTTCTTCCTTAAGTTGCACTGGTATGGCCAAATTGATAATCTCTTTGATTACTGTGACTTATTAGCACACTGAAGGTTACTACTTCTACTTATTATTTAGTCTATATAAATTATTGCTTGATTTGTATAGGATTTTAGTGTGTGAGTTTATTTTTCTAGTTGAGCCAAAAAAAAAGGAAAACAAGAAAAAAGAGGAAAAAAGACAACAAAGGAAAGAGAGAGAAAATAAAACAGGGAAAAGGAAGGTATACCATGTTACTCAGCTACAAGTATGAGTTATAATGAAAACTTATATATGGAGTGTCGATAGCATTCCATCCTAATATGCTCAAGATCAGCAAAATGGTGAATACATTAGATGTTACAAAGATGATGACTATTGGTACAAGTTTACCTATTATGGATATAAGTATGTTGATTGCCAAAATTACTAGGTTGATCATGACCATGACATGTATAGTTCTCAACACGATAATGATGCATACCGTGGGCAATATGATTATGTAGATCGTGATGGATACATTGCTTACTGCTATGCTCATCCTGAATATGGCTATCAAAATGACTATACTAAGCAACATCAATATGAACCTGCTTACCTGACAAGTGTCAATATTTGTATATATTTTGATACCTAAACTTGGCTTTTGTGACACATTCTAGGCTCATTTATAAGTATTTTAGGATATATTTGTTCATATAGTTATAGGAGTCAATTATGTGTTTTTATGTGTTAAATCATTGGTTTCATCCAATATTTGACTCTTATGTATTTCATTCTATTTGGATTAGATAACTATTGGACTTAATATGTTATTATAGGTCGATAATTGCGAGTAATTCCAAGTGTTGCAGTCTCTATGCAATTTGCTATAGTGAAGCTACATTTCTGAAGGTCTCAAGTCACTTGTCTAGATGACAATATTTTGGTGAATTTCACTATAACGAAGTGTAACATTTGCTACAATAAAGACGTAGTCAATAGTTTAAATTCACAATGCTCGAATTCACTTCCAAATATGGTTTTTCTCCATTCTAGCCTCAATTCTTCCTCATAAAACCTCTCTTCTCCGTCTCCTTCCATTTCCCCCAATTAATCTTCCATTTCTACAATTTGGAGTTTGTTTCATAGGTCATTGATATTGTTAAGCTTAGTGGAGTGTGATCTCAGTCATGAGGAGCTAAATGGTGATGGAAGATGATAGGTTGAGTTATTGAGCTAACTAGGGGAGTTCTTTATATCTTAATATCATATTCCACTCAATTCTTGTACTCTTTATGATTATTAGGGTGCTATGTATTGTAATTCGATATTTTCAATTGAGGATTATAATTATGTTTCTAATACTCTTTGGATTTTAGTACTTATATTGGATTTACTCATGGATTATTGATTAGACTATAGAACTTGTTTGTTATTCAATCAACTCTCTTGTTTTTTTGATTCTAGTTGATGGCTAGGTTGCTATAAATTAATTGGATGATAGAGAACCTATTGTGAATCTAACATAAGCTGAGCATTCAAGACAAACCTAATTGATATTGGTGGCTAGGTAAATTGAGTAGTTTGGTGTCATATCCCAATTTTTAGGCTTACAAGCCTAATATGTAGCTTGAAAAAGGTATGCTACTTGTCATATCCTATATTTTCCCTATCTGTATAGTACTGATAGTGGAAAAAGGCTTAGAAAGGATTATGACGAAGATCAGACAAAATAATAAATGTTAGATAAGTCTTGAAGAAATAGAAGGACCTAAACGAAAATTGGAAAAGGTTAAAGGCCAAAAGTTAAAGTAGAAATAAATGTTGGGCAAAAAGTGGTAATTTTCAAAAGTTTAGGGACCTAAATGTAATTAAGTAAAAAGTCAGGGACCCAAATATAATTATAGAAAAGTTGAGCCAAAATAGGCCAAAAATATCCAAAATCAGATCAGACTCAAATTTTACCGGTAGATAGACATAATTATTCCGATCAGTTTAACGCAACACAGAATTTTGATTTGAGGTTCCGATTAATTGATATAAATTTATGAAGTCAGAAGAATTATTACAGTATTCTTTAGACATCATAATCAGATGGGATATTATAGGAAATTCCAATATTTAATATAAGAATTTATAAAATTAACAAAGTTAGAAAAGGAATCCTGTAGAAGCCTTACGGGATTTTACGGTGAAATAAAATACCCGATAAATAAGATCAGGTGAGATTATTGTGAATTGTGCCATAAATATAATGAGGCTAATGAGCCCATACCAAGGCCCAAATGGCACCATAATGATCCCAATAAAGTAGTGAGACAGTTATGTGGGCCAGAGTCCAGAGTAGTCTAGGAAAAGTGCGAAATTACGAAAATGCCCCTATTATACCAGTGATGGATAGAGGGTATTCTGGTCATTCTTGATAGGCCAAAAACATGTAAGATGGTATAAAGATGATTAATTAGAGCCAGTGAATACTCTGATGATGTTTGAAAAGATGATAATGCCCTTTGAGAAATTAAAGTAAAATCGGACACCGATAAAGGGTTAAAGGAAATGTAGGGAATTTGTATCAAGGCTTCTGGGTCTCAGAAAATTATGAGACTTTACAGGGAATTCATTTTATATTATAATGAATTTATAAAAATGTTAGAACCATTAAAAGAGGTGTCTAGCATTTATTTCAAAATTATGATATTTTAAGAATATTGATATAAGAAAAGTACCTTGGGATTTGTTCCAATTAGCTATTGGACCCAAGGAAAGCCTTTGGAAGCCCAAAAGTTCGTGCTAGGGCAGCCCATTAAGTCCCAAGAGTTGTCTTGGGGCCCAAGTCCAATAATGAATAATTTATGAATTTTTGAAAAGAAAAAGAAAAGGATAAAGTGTGAATTATGGCTTGCACATGATGGGACCCATACACCCACACACTTGGCGTCCAAGACAAGGGGAGGAGAAGATTTTTGTCATGTAGTTTTATCTCAAGTTGGTTTGGAGAGTAAGCTTGATGTAAGAATAAATATGAGCCATTAGATCAAATAGTGGACAAAGAGATCTTGGCCATTCATTTTCCATATAATTTTTCTATAAATAGCCCCTCAATTCTGTAGCCAAACCATGAGCAAAGAACCCTTGGGGAAACTCTTGCAAAATGAAAACTCAAGCCAAGACAAAGAAGATTCAAGGTTCCAAAGTTTAAGCAAGCTAGAGATTAAAGGTAAGCAATCTCTCTTAGCTTATTTTCCTTTGATTTGGGAGCTTGAACTTAGGGTTTTAATGGGGAAAAAGTTGAGTTTTCTATAAGGGAAGGTGCTGCCCAAAAACCTTAGATGAAAGGGGAAAGAAGAAATTAAAGTTAGAAACATATGATTGAAGCTTAAACAAGCTAGTTAAGTGGTTGGTTGTTGAATCAAATTGATATTCTTAAGTTTGCCATGGTGTGCCTGTTTGGTCTACACTGTTCATGAGGGAAGAAAATTGAATTTCAATGATTTAATGCTTCCATTGAGTTTGTATGATGATTTTGTGTAGGATTGGAAAGGTTTTGAACCTTGGAAATATTAAAATTTCAAGGTTGTAGTATTTGAGATTCCTTATGGTACTGTTCACTCGCATGAACAGTGATTAGAATTTCATGATTTTGATAGTTCCAATGGTTTTAAAATGAAAAGTTGTGTGGGGTAAAGTGGAGAAACAAGTATGGGAGTCAAAATGAGAATTTTTAAAAGAATTGTATGCTTATGTTCAGTTCTGTACAGCAGGCCATGAAGGAGCTGGAATTTCATGATTCTAAGCTCATAAATGAATTCAAAAGATGAAATTGTGTAGGGTAAAATCAAGACATCAATTAGTTCAAGAGCTAAGTGGATTAGTGAAAATTAGAGAAAGTGATGACAATAAAGAGTGTAACAAAGTTAGTCTTGAACATGATTGGAGTTCATGAGTCCTAATGAGTTATGTGATGAGTATGAATGTGTTTAGGACCATGAAACATCCAAGAAGATGTTGGGAAGTGATGGACATAAAGGCTTCATGGTTGGAAAGCTAGGGAGCAAGGGCTAAAGGTCAAGAGAAAAGCTTAAGTGCAAGGTAGTGAATTTACCTCTTTATGTGCTTGATGTGGTATGCTTATGTGTTGACATGTATATGTTATTTGAATGATGTTGTGACATGATAAATGATGTTGAACGTATTGTGAATAACATGTTTCCATGGCCATGCACTTTATGTAAAAGTATATAGCATGATGGCATGTCACTAATCAAAGAAAATTAATGAAATTACATATCATGCATTAGCATCCATCTTGCATATTTAAGTGGTAATATTTGCTACTGAGATTCCCTAGAATCTCACTCTCCCATAACCAACCAATTTAGGTCAAGCATGATGGATAATGCATGCATGGAGAGGAGCTAAAGCATGGAAGAAGAAAAGTGAAGTATGTAAGATGTTAGTATATGCTATGCACTTTCCATGTATGCCAAAGCCATGTAAAGCATCTATTTATGTGATGAGATTGTATGAAACACTTATTGTATAACCCCATGATGTATATGAATTCATATAAGGCAAAAGAGATGATTCATGTATGCCAGAACAATTATTGAACAATTATTGAAGGTAAAAGAAAGGAAACTGAAATAATAAAACGTAGGTCTTGAACCAGTTCTATTATGGCTTCAGTTTGACCTATCAAATGGAGGAATTATTTTACAAAATTTTATGAGCATGTAGTACACATCCATATATTTAAATGCATAGGTAGAACGTTTCATTTGGATGTGTATATCAAGAGAAATGAATTTCCAAAATAAGGCACCAGAAATTGTTTCCAGAGTTTTTGACCAAATGAACAGTAAACTTCAACGAATAAACTGTATCAATTGGCTAATCATTTGGTCTAGAAATTATTTTTCCCTTAAATTTAAAGATTTTATATTCATGTGTCTTTTTGAACCACTTCATTTAGAGTTTTCTAGAATTAATTATGATTTTTCAAAGTTCGGTGCGTAATCTAGAATACCATATGAACAGTAACCCGAGAAAGAGTAAAATTCCAGATTTGGCTAATGGACTTCTAAGGTCTCATAAGTGGTTCTAAATTCTATTGAATGGTCCCTAAGATGTATAAAAGTAAGGATGTTACACTACTAGGCCCGGTTGAGCAGAAGTCCCAGAAGGACACACACGATGTTCAGGGATTAAATTGCAAGTAAGTGAAAGTTCAGGGACTAGATTGTAAATAATGAAAGTCCCTGGGGGTATAATGGCCATTTTGAAGAAAGAAAGGGACTAAACTGAAAAGTCTAAAAGGTTAATGGTGCCAAAAGGAAGTAGACATAAAGTTTGGGCTAAAAGTGGTAATTTTCAAAAGTTGAGGGACTTAAATGTAATTAAGTAAAAAGATCAAGGGCAATATTGTAATTATAGAAAGATTAACCCGGAAATGGTTAGAACTGCCCAAAAGTATTTTAGTCCCATATTCCATCAATAAATAGAGGAAGTTACACTGGATAATTTGGTATGATATAGAAATTTTATTAGGGTTCTAGACAGCGGATATTTATCTGATAGTCTGAAAGTTATATGAAATTTTATCAGATTTCATAAACTTCAGATATAAGGGGACAAGTTACGGGAAAGTGTGCCCTATAAGGTCAAATGTCATGAATTTGATAGGATCCTGAAAGGAGCTCTATAGGAAAAGTTATCCCCATATTAGTGAATTTTGACGGGAGTTTGAGAATACCTGTTATCCGATTATAAAAGTTAGCAGTAAATAAGCCTGGATAGAATGAACTCAGATGGCCTCATATATGGGCCTATGATGATGCCAAGGAGGGCCCAAAATCTAGGGTACCAGTTCATCAGTAGAAGGGGCTATTGTCTAGAAAAGGTGCAAAATTATGAAAATGCCCCTAGATGCCTGGATTGTACCAAAGATAGATGGAGGGTATTTTGGTAATCTGGGATAGGCTAAGAACGTGGCATATAGTATAAATATGATTAGTTAGAGCCAGTATATGCCTTGAGGCAATATAAAGAGGGGTGAAATGATAATTATGCCCTTAGGATTAATAGTATAAGAAAGAACACCAAGGGTTTTTTGGTAATTTGCTATGGGATATTTCTTGGGAATTGAGCCACTATAGTACTTGGACTTGATTAGAGACCCAAGATGACATTTCTAGATGTCCAAAAATGTGGCCCAAGAGTGATGTGGGTTTAAGTGGCATTAAAATAATGTTTTAGTAATTTTTCAATAAAGTTACCTGGTCAAAGATAGAACTAGGGAAAGTGATCAGATAAAGCTTTAGACTCATCCAGAGCCATGATGTGGCATAAAAGGTGTCCTCATGGGACCCACAAGGTGCCACATGTCATGAGTTTGAAAAAAGAAGAAAAAGCTAAGGACACGTGGCACGATCTTAGCCGTTCATTCCGGGACAGGACTCTAGAATTCTCTGGAAGTGCTAAGTCAGCTGGTGAGGTATCCCAAGGGCCCCGCCATTATGTCACCTAGCATGTGAGGTTTACCATGGATGATGTCACTTTAATGAGTCATTGAGGATGATGATGTCATCGTGATGATGAACGTAAAGCTTCTTGAAGAAGCTAAGCAATCTGAGCCATTCATCGCCATTCAATCTGGACCATCCATTCCACCTCCACTCAACTATAAATACTCCACTCCCCCTCACTTCATTCCCACGGCCAAGCATGGAAAAACAAGAGAAAGAAGAGAGAAAGAAAGAAAGAGAAAAATAAAGAGAGAAAGAGAAAGAAAGGAAGGAGTTCTGGTGGAGCTAAGAGCAATCCAAGGAGCTTAGGGACTTGGCAAGCTTAGTAGTAAGGTAATTAATTTATTCTAGTCCATACTCTAATAAATTAGAGGATTGTTCTTATGAATTTAATAGTATAATAGAGAAATATCTCTCTTGATGAGGTTAGTTGTGGACATAAAGAAAATTAGGGAAATGTCAGATTAAGAGTATTACCTCAAGTTAAGCATAAGTTAAGTATGCTATGCTGGATAGGATAATAATAAAGATATTATTATGCTATGTATAGGCTCTTGCTCTAACCTATGAAAAGAAGGAACCTTAGAGCAAATGCAAAGAGCTAGAGGAGAGGCTACCTGTCAGGTAGTAAAATTATCCTAAACTTGTATGCATTGAATATTATGCTTATTTGAGCTATGGCTTTATTGAATTGTGTTACATATGTGCTTATGTATGAAGTTCTATTCCTATGATTACTTTGGACAATTGTATTTCATATGTTACATGAAAGCATGCACATTACGCAATATTAACACTTTCACAAGCAAGCCAAGTGTTCACATTAATGCATGCATTGTTTAGTACTGTTTACTACTGAGATTTTCCCAGAAATCTCACCCCTTCCATATCAATCCAATTACAGCATGTCTTTTCAAGATAGAGAAGATAAATATGCATGAATAAATGTTAATTATTTAGCATAATTGATATGTGATTCATGTAAGTATAATTGCTGGAAATTGTCACTGTGAACAGTAACTCGTGGTAAGGTAGTAACAATTGAGCTATAATTATAAATAGTAAATGATTGAATAAAAGTATGATATTTTTCCAGTAAATAGTAGACATGCCGAGCTTCGATTTGATATATAGAATGTCTCATTTGGATGTCTACACATAGATATATGATTTTTTAAAGTTGGGACCAAAATGCTGGAATCGGGGGAGACGCTGGATGAACAGTAAATTTTAAGCGTTGATCGACGTTGACTTGGTCAAGGTGTGGTCAATGACTTATTTTTTCCTGAAAGACCATTAAGTTAGATTTGTGTATCAATTTTAACCACTTTATTTTTATTTTTGTAGAATTAGTTATGATTTTTTAAAGTCATGTCACTTCTCTAGAATTTACACTGTGAACAGTACTCACTAGAGTAAAATTCTAAATTATGTAATTTGACTTCAATAACTTTAAAAGTAGTTCCAAATGCTACAGAATGGTCTCTAAAACATATAAAAGTAAGTATGTTACATTTGGAATATTTGTTGACAAGGTGGCTTGTTAGCTCTTCTCGATAAGGAAGGCTAGTAGATTCAATCACCTAAGACATTCGTCTAGTTGGAAGTTAATCACTCTCTTTCTTTATACCTTATGAAAATATATAAACATTTAGTTGTATTCATAGCAAAGGTGAACACACATTCTCCATACTTTTGGTTAAGTTTCTAATTTCACTTGATTATCAGGTAGTGTAATTGATTCTCATCAAGAGTGATTGGCAATTAGGTTGATTGAACTATATCGTATTTAGCTTAGTATTTTGTTTGAATTTTAGTATACATGACAATGCTCTCTTTATTATTATCATCGGCATGAATATGTGGGTCGACATGAATATATCAGTCATCGTTAGTATATAAGCACATTGACCACTGCCAAGATGAGAAAGAAGAAAACTATCAAAATAAAAACTATATTTCTTTTGTAACGGGGTTACCATCTAAAGAAGCCTATAGGATGGCGCGAGATGAAGACGTGATCAAGCTTTTAACAAAGCATCTCAAGACTAATGATAAAGTTTCTAATGAACGAGCCAAGATTGAAGATAAAAGCCATAAGGAATAAGTTGAATGCGGCCAATGTCTAGATTTCATATTAACTTATACCCAATAAATACTAGAGAGTTTCGAGGAGTAGTTTAACAAACAAGGGGAAAAAGTAGACAAGTTGATAAAGGTTGAAGTTTGTTCCTCAAGTTCAAATGATGTGGTTGGAAATCTAATTTAAGATGTTATATTTACCATTGTATCTATGGTCACTGTCCCACCTGTAGTAGTAGCCATCGGCCTACCCAATGAAGTGTCCCTCCCATTAGATGAGTTTAAGGATGTTTTACTTTAGGAACTAGCCCTGAGTTACCACCTATGAGAGACATTCAACATGTGATTGACTTGGTTCCTAGCTTGCAACTCCCTAATTAACTACACTACAAGATGCATCCAAAGGATAAGGAAGAACTTAACTGGAAAGTCAATGGATTTCTTAAGAAAGGCTATATCTAGTATAGCCTCAACCTCTGTGTCGTGCCTTCCCTTCTAACACCCAAGAAATATGGCTCTTGGAGAATATGTGTTGACAATTGAGCTATTAACAAAATTACTATCAAATATCAATTTACTATCCCATGACTTCATTACATTCTTGACTTGGTTTATTGGTCCACTTGGTTCTATAAACTTGATGTCAGTAATGGTTACCATTAGATTCGTATTAGCCTTGGAGATAAAAAGAAAACTACATTTATAACTCAAGATAGATTATATGAGTAGTTGGTATGCCTTTCAACTTGACCAATACCCCTAGCACTTACATGATAGTTATGACCCATATCCTATAGCCCTATTTAAGAAAATTCTTGGTTGTTTATATTGATGACATCTTGATCTTAAGTAAGTCTAGGCTGACTACTTGAACTACCTCTAACAATTGTTCCTTACCCTTCGAAAGGAGAAGTTCTACATTAACTTGCCTAAATATTCCTTCCTACATAATAGGGTCATTTTTATTGGATTTGTTATTTTTGATGAAGGTTTATTTGCTAACCCTAAGAAGGTTATAGCCATTTAAGAGCGATCTAAACCAAAGTCCCTACAAGAAGCGTGAAGCTTTCATTGGTTTTCTTCCTTTTATAGTGCTTCATATAGGACTTTAGTACCATCATGACTCTTATAACATACTTCCTAAAAAAGGATAATTTCAATTAAGCATAAGCTATCTTGTGTTTGATACTTATACTACTTGACTTGAACAAGTGCTTCAAGGTAACATGTGATGCCTTAGGTGTAGGAAGAGGTGGTGTTCTTAGTTAAGAAGGTCACCCTGTAGAATTCTTCAATGTGAAGCTCAATAAGGTAAAACAAAATTACTCAATGTATGATAAGGAGTTCTATGACATTGTTTGGTCACTAGAACACTAGACATACTACCTCCTACCTCAACAATTTGTTTTATACTCAGACTAACAAGCTCTCAAGTTCATTAGCTCCCAATGGCACCAAAATACCAAGCATGCTAAGTAAGTGGAGTTTATTCAAGAATTTACTTTTGTGATCAAATATCATGCTAGAGTCTAGAATAAGGTAGCCAACTCTCTAAGTATAGTGCATGTTCTCTCTATTATAACCATTAGCATCGTGGGCTTTGAGAGATTGAAATATGAATATTCCTCTTGCCTTGATTTAGAATTATCTACCAAGAGGTTAGTTCTTGTGTCATATCCTAATTTTTTCCTATCTATATAATACTGATAGAGGAAAGAGGTTTGGAAAGAATTATGATGATGATCAGAAGAAATAATAGAGGTTAAATGAGTCTTGAAGCAATAAAGGGACCTAAACGAAAATTAGAAAAATTTAAAGGCCAAAAGTTAAAGTATACACAAAAGTTGGGCCAAAAGTGATAATTTCCAAAAGTTTAGGGACCTAAATATAAATATGCAAAAAGTCAAGGACCTAAATGTAAATATGGAAAACTTGAACTGAAAAATGCTAAAAAATGTCCAGAATCATATCAGATCCAAATTTTACCAGTAGATAGACAAAAATATTCAGGTCAGTTTAAGGCAACACATAATTTTGATTTGAGGTCCCGATTAATTGATATAAATTGTTGAAGTCAGAAGGAATTATTACATTATTTTTCAAACTTCAGAATCAGATGAGACCTTATAAGAAATTCATATATTTAATGTAAGAATTTATAAAATTGACAGAGTTAGAAAAGGAATCCTGTAGAAGCCATATGGGATTTTACAATTAATTAAAGTATCTGATAAATAGGATCGGGAGAGTTGTGCTATGAATTGGGCTATAAAGGCAATACAAGCAATAAGCCCATACCAAGGCCCAAATGGTGCTATAGAAGGCTCAATGTGATGACTGGACAGTTAAGTGGGCTAGGGTCCAGAGTAGTATAAGAAAAGTGCAAAATTATGAAAATGCCCCTGGTTGACCATACTGTACTAGTGATGGATGGAGGTTATTTTGGTCATTCTACACATGCCAAAAATGTGGCACATAGTATAAATATGATTAGTTAGTGTTGGAAAATGTGCCCTAGCGGCCAATCATTATCTTATGAATATTATTGATTTATGAATTTATTAATTAAGTTATCATATTATTTGCATGTTACTGTGATGACCATCCTTGGATAATTCATGATCTTATCCTAAATGTCCCTGGTCGGTCATCTGTGCGGGAGCAGAGATGAAATAAGACCAGTATAACTTTGAAGATGTATAGAGATATAAATCAAAGTCATAGGCACATGTAAGAGTACAAGGTGTTGGATCGACCCACTATGAGAGAGCTGCATGGGTTACATCATAAGCTTCTCTCATATACAAACCATGTCACTATGCCCTTTGACCTGAGATCATCATGGATTCCTACATGACAAGTGCTCAGCTTTGACCTAGTCAAAAGTCACTTTTGACCGAGTGATCATAAAGACTATGTTTGGGTTTAGTGGTTTTTCATGCGGAGGAATGTGAATGGTCAAGATGGAATTTGTCCCTCATATTCGTAGAGAGATATTACTGGGCCCCTCGATGAGTGAGTCTGAGAAATGTATGGCCATACGGTAATAGAAAGGTAGTTCCATTTCTATAGTCAGACTACTCAGGGATCGAGAAAGTAACGGTCAGGAATAGGAGGATGACATTATCCCTGCCTCATCCATGACCAAAATATCGCGTGACAGAAGGGACATGATATGGTTGTATAAAAGGTTACATCGTTTATCGATCCTCATATGATTTGGGTAGTCATTATGTTTTCCTAGAGACCGCTTGCGACTTGTGGGCTAGTATAGCAAATGGCCCACTGCCAACTTCATATGGGCCTACAGGGTCGCACACAAAATAGCCCAACACGAGCTATGATGTCCAGATTCATTGAATCTAAGACGTGTCTAGATTCAATGAATGATCCATGGTTGATGTATATATTTATTTATATTTATATTCGTATATATATAAATTTGTATATATACATTATATATAAAGGATATATAGGATTTAATTTATAAGGATAAATTAAATCTCTATCATGTTTGAATTTGAAATTCAAAATGATAGGATATCTCATATAAGAGATATTTACAAGATTTAATTTATAAGGATAAGTTAAATCTCTATCACGATTAAATTTGAAATTCAAATTGATAGGATATCTCATATAAGAGATATTTATAATATTTAATTTATAAGGATAAATTAAAACTCTATCACGTTTGAATTTGAAATTCAAATTGATAGGATATCCCAAATTCGATTTATGAGAATAAATCAAATATAGTCCAGTCTTATCTTTATTTAAATTAAATAAATAGGTGAATTAAATGTGTGGGACGGATTTAATATAAACATTATTTATTTAATTAGTTTCTTATTAAATTATATAATATGTGATATTGTATTATTTTCGAAATTAATATAGATTAATTCTAAAATCCAATTCGGTTGAGAAAAACGAAGAGCATCCTATATATCTGATTTTAGGAGCTACGTTTTCAATACAAGAGATAACACAAAAGGCCGAACGGAATTTGTAAAAAAAGAGGTTCGTAGATAAGAAACTGCTGAAGTAGAGACTAAGAGGACGAATTGTTGAAAAAGCCTTGGAGGGACAGGAGACGCTAGCACGTCGTTCGTGATTGGAACGCTGTTTGTGTGGAGTAGAGGAAGCTGACCTGAGTCGTCGACTTCTTGCGATCGGAAAGAGAACACGAGCCACGGAGAGAAACTGTGGAGGTCGCTGAGGAACACTCCGTTGACTTCTTGCGATCGAAAGGAGATCACCAGCTGCGGAGAGGAGCTGTGGAAGTCGTAGAGGAACATTGAGGGTAATGCTTCTTCCCACTTGACTTAAAAACATACGGTAGATCCTGGCAAGGAATGGAAAAATTTTTAAGTTAATTTCCGCTGCGTGTCTTCCAATTCCTTTCAGTGGTATCAGAGCCATGCCGTTTTGTGTTTAAGTTAGGCTTGATTGTTGATTAATATGATATGTGTTAGTCGTAGCCGTTCATATAATATGCGTTTTATGTATGACATATAAGGAATCCGTGTTATGTATGACATAAAAGGAATCTAAAAGGGAATTGAAATCGGTGGTGATGCGTTTTGATTTGATCAATTAACATAGTGGGACCGCCGTGGCTACCTGTTCGTAGCGTAATGTAACCGTAATATATGTTATTTAGTGAATGTTTTAGATATGAAACATTAATTACCCTTGAATTAAATCTGAATATTGATTCTTGAATGTTTGGGTATGGTGAACAATATGGCTCTAGATTGCAAGTGTTATAATTTTTAAATACGGCCTACGTGTCATGCCTTTCTCTATATACTCTCAATGTACCTTCTCTTCTCATCTCACTCCCCTCGAATGTTAAAAGAGGTTTCTATATGTAATTTCCTTTCTCTTACTAGAGAGCTCCTCTCATTGGCTTGAGGGGACTTAGGATAGGTGAGCCATATTGTATCACGTTTAAATTAAGCTTCTTATGATTATATCAGAAACATGCATATTACTTGTATGAGATACAAAATGAAAAAACATGCATTCTTATAAACCAGATAGTTAAATTAAGCCCTCTAAATGAAATCTTAAGTCATAATGCCGTCAATTTATGAACACTTGTCAAAACCTCGATCGCTCAATTGTGGACTCCACCAAAGTAGGTGCTTTTAAGTTATCTTGGGGAGATAAGAAAGAGTAATGGTGCTACTCTCACATGTTTATTATTGTTTGACTTAATTGAGATTAATAAAACGGTTTTAGGTCTCAAGGCATTAGATGGGATTAAAAATATGCCAGATCATATGATGATAGAATCCCATAAACATCTAAGAGTTACATTTGATATAATTGGTAAAGGTGTTACCTATCTAAATAACTTAATTTAAGTGTCCTGCCAAAGCGGACTTAAGTTTGAGCCAAATATGGATCTTAGCCTACTAACTATTGCATTGAGGTTTGTTTATTTAGTGGGAGATTGCTAATTGAATTGCATATTTTTAATTGTAGAATCATGACGACTAGCAATACTGCTACATTATCTCTGCGATCTGTCCTTGAGAAGGACAAACTTAATGGGACAAACTTTCTTGACTGGTTTAGGAACTTGAGAATTGTTCTCAAGCAGAAAAGAAAGGCGCATGTCCTAGATCAACCCATTCCTGAGGAGCTAGCAGCCAATGCTCCTAGAGCTCAGAGAGATGCTTACACGAAGCATAAGGAAGACTCTGTCGATATGGGATGCTTGATGCTAGCCACCATGGTTCTGGAGCTCTAAAGATATCTGGAACACATGGAGGCTTATGAGATGATTGTGCATCTCAAGGAAATGTTCCAGCAATAGGCAAGGCAAGAGAGGTATGAGACCACTAAGGCCTTACATTCCTACAAGATGGCTGAAGGTGCATCAGTTAGTACTCATGTCTTAAAGATGAAAGGGTACATTGATCACCTTGAGAGGCTTGGATTTCCCATGAGCCAGGAGTTAGCTACGGATTTGATCTTGAACTCACTCCCCGAAAGTTATGACCAGTTTGTCATGAACTACAACATGAATAACATGGAGAAATCTATTTCTGAACTGCATGGGATGCTTAAAACTGCTGAGCCGAGTCTTAAGAAGAAGCCCAGTGCTGTTTTGATGGTTCAGAAAGGAAAGGGTATGAAAAAGAAAGGCAAAGGCAAGGGGAAGGGTCATGGCTCATCAGGTAAGACCAAAGAGTCAGGCAAGCCCGAAACCAAGCCTGCACCAAAGAAGGCAAAGCCTCCGAAGGAAGGAGTCTGCTTCTTCTGCAATGAACCTGGTCATTAGAAGAGGAATTGCAAACTCTACCTCGAAGATCTGAAAAAGAACAAGAAGGATAACGGGGCTATCACTTCAGGTATTTATGTTATAGACATTCATCTTTCTACTTCCACTTCATGGGTATTAAATACTGCGTGTGGTTCTCATATTTGTACAAATGTGCAGGGACTAAAGGACAGTAGGAAGCTGAAAAAGGGTGAGGTTGACCTATGAGTTGGAAACAGAGCAACGGTTACTGCGTTAGCTGTAGGCACTTATGAATTAGTTCTGCCCACTGGGATTTTGTTAGTTTTGAACAATTGCTATTATGTTCCTGCTTTAAATAGTAACATTGTTTCACTTTCTTATTTGGATAAGGAAGGTTTCACTTCCATTGCTGGGAATAGTAGATGTTCTATTTATCGTAATGATGTTTTCTATGCTCATGGTGATTTGCATGTTGATCATTACATATTAAATTTGGAACAACCCAATCATGGAAATATCTATAACATAACCGCCAAAAGGGTCAAACCAAATGATTTGAATCCGACATACCTCTGGCACTATCGTCTGGGCCACATAAATGAGAAACGCATTTTCAAACTCCATCAAGATGGATTTCTAAACTCATTTGATTTTGAATCATATGACACTTGCGAGTCTTGCTTGTTAGGAAAGATGACAAAGTCACCCTTCACTGGGCACAGTGAGAGGGCCACTGATTTATTGGGCCTCATACATACAGATGTGTGTGGACCGATGAACACAAATGCCAGAGGAGGTTATTCGTATTTCATAACATTCATAGATGATTTCAGCAGATATGGGTACATCTATTTGTTGAAACATAAATCTGAATCTTTTGAAAAGTTCAAGATATTTCAAAATGAAGTACAAAACCAGCTTGATAAAACAATTAAAGCCCTTCGATCTGATCGGGGTGGTGAATATTTGAGCTAAGAGTTCATAGATCATCTTAGGAGTTATGGGATAGTCTCACAATTGACTCCTCCAGGGACACCATAATGGAATGGCGTTTCTGAACGGAGAAATCGAACACTATTAGATATGGTTCGATCCATGATGAGTCGAACAGATCTTCCGCCCTCCTTTTGGGGCCATGTCCTAGAGACAGCTGCGTTCACACTCAATCGTATTCCATCTAAGGCAATTGAAAAGACTCCATATGAGATATGGACTGGGAGGATGCCTAGTTTGTCTTTCCTCAAGATTTAGGGATGCGAGGTCTATGTTAAGCAACAAGCCTCAGACAAATTAGCGCCTAAATCCTCAAAGTGCCTTTTTGTGGGATATCCTAAGGAAACCAAGGGATATTACGTCTACAACCCTGCTGATAACAAAGAACCAGTGGGAGTAAGGTATACCTTGAAGAAGTTCGAGAGCCACAAGACACCACAGAACTGCAGATGGAAAATAGAGAAGACTCACAACAAGTTCTTGAGACTCCTCAAGTCACGCAAGGTCCACGGAAGTCTAATAGGACATGACTTCAGCCTCAGAGATATGGATTTATGATTTCTGACAGTCGTGATGTGTTGCTTATTGAACATAATGACCCGAATACCTATCAAGAAGCTATAGTGGGACCAAACTCTGAAAAGTGGCTTAATACCATGAAGTCTGAAATGCAATCCATGTACGACAATAAGGTTTGGACCTTAGTCGACCAGCCTGAAGGTGTAAAAACTGTCGGGTGCAAGTGGGTTTTTAAGGAGAAAACTGACATGGATGGTAATATAAATGTCTTCAAGGCATGACTGTTGCAAAAGGATTTACTCAAACTCATGGTGTGGACTATGATGAGACCTTTTCCCCAGTTACAATGGCCAAATCAATCAGAATCCTCTTTGCCATAGCAGCATATTATGACTATGAAATAAGGCAGATGGACGTCAAGACAGCCTTCCTTAATAGAAAGCTCCTTGAGGATGTGTACATGACACAACCTGAAGGGTTTGTGCATTCCGAGGACTCTGGTAAAGTGTGCAAGCTTTAAAGGTCCATTTATGGACTGAAGCAAGCCTCTCAGAGTTGGAATCATCATTTTGATGAAGTAGTCAAAGAGTTTGGATTTCTTCAAAATATTGATGAACCTTGTGTGTACAAAAAGGTTAGTGGGAGCACAGTTGTGTTTTTGGTACTCTATGTCGATGACATCCTACTTATTGGGAATGACATTCATACCTTACAGATTGTCAAGTCTTGGTTAGGAAAGTCTTTCTCGATGAAAGACTTGGGTGAAGCCACCTACATCCTAGGAATCAGGATCTATAGAGATAGATCTAAAAGACTTCTAGGACTTAGTTAGAGTACATACATAGACAAAATACTGCATAGGTTCAGTATGCACAAATCAAAGAAGGGTTTCGTACCCATGTCTCATTGTAGTCACCTCAGCAAAGATCTGTGTCCTAGTACATCTGATCAGCGAGGTCGCATAAGTAAAGTTCCATATGCCTCAGCCATAGGATCTATCATGTACGCCATGTTATGTACTCGACCGGATGTCTCGTTTGCCTTAAGTATGACTAGCAGATATCAACAAGACCCTGGTGAAGCCCATTGGACTGCTGTCAAGAATATCCTTAAGTACTTAAGGAGGACTAAGGATTTATTCTTGGTCTATGGTGGATTGGATGACGAACTCTATGTAACTGGTTACACAGACGCGAGTTTCCAAACTGACCAGGATGACCAAAAATTGCAGTCTGGATATATATTCCTCCTCAATAATGGAGCAGTAAGCTGGAAGAGCTCTAAACAGGGTACTGTAGCAGATTCTGCAACGGAAGCTGAGTATATAGCAGTATTTGATGCAGCTAAGGAAGCCGTTTGGATCAGGAAGTTAATCACGGAACTAGGGTTGATACCTACCATCTTAGATCCAATAACTTTGCTCTGTGACAATAGCGGTGCCATTGCACAGGCCAAAGAGCCTAGGTCACATCAAAGGACCAAGCATATACTCAGGCAATTTCATCTTATCAGAGAAATCAACGATAGAGGTGATATAAAAATATGCAAACTAGTAGGAGAAGACAATGTTGCTGATCCTCTAACAAAGCCGCTTGTGCAGGCAAAGCATGAGAGTCATGTTAGGTCAATAGGAATTAGTCAAATTAATGATTATACCTAGTGTAAGTGGGAGGTTGTTGGAAAATGTGCCCTAGCGGCCAATCATTGTCTTATGAACATTATTAATTTATGAATTTATTAATTGAGTTATCATATTATTTGCATGTTACTGTGATGACCATCCTTGGATAATTCATGATCTTATCCTAAATGTCCCTGGTCGGTCATTTGTGCGAGAGCAGAGATGAAATAAGACCAGTATGACTTTGAAGATGTATAGAGATATAAATCAAAGTTATAGGCACATGTAAGAGTACAAGGTGTTGGACCGACCCGCTATGAGAGAGCTGCATGGGTTACGTCATAAGCTTCTCTCATATACAAACCATGTCACTATGCCCTTTGACCTGAGATCATCATGGATTCCTACATGACAAACGCTCAGCTTTGACCTAGTCAAAAGTCACTTTTGACCGAGTGATCATAAAGACTATGTTCGGGTTTAGTGGTTTTTCATGCGGAGGAATGTGAATGGTCAAGATGGAATTTGTCCCTCATATTCGTAGAGAGATATTACTGGGCCCCTCGATGAGTGAGTCTGAGAAATACATGGCCATACTGTAATGGAAAGGTAGTTCTATTTCTATAGTCAGACTACTCAGGGATCGAGAAAGTAACGGTCAGGAATAGGAGGATGACATTATCCCTGCCTCATCCATGACCAAAATATCGCATGACAGAAGGGACATGATATGGTTATATAAAAGGTTACATCGTTTATCGATCCTCATATGATTTGGTAGTCGTTATGTGTTGCTATAGACCGCTTGTGACTTGTGGGCCAGTATAGCAAATGGCCCACTGCCAACTTCATATGGGCCTATAGGGTCGCACACAAAATAGCCCAACACGAGCTATGATGTCCAGATTCATTGAATCTAAGACGTGTCTAGATTCAATGAATGATTCATGGTTGATGTATATATTTATTTATATTTATATTCATATATATATAAATTCTTATATATACATTATATATAAGGGATATATAGGATTTAATTTATAAGGATAAATTAAATCTCTATCACGTTTGAATTTGAAATTCAAAATGATAGGATATCTCATATGAGATATTTACAAGATTTAATTTATAAGGATAAGTTGAATCTCTATCACGATTGAATTTGAAATTCAAATTGATAGGATATCTCATATAAGAGATATTTACAAGATTTAATTTATAAAGATAAATTAAATCTCTATCACGTTTGAATTTGAAATTCAAATTGATAGGATATCCCAAATTCGATTTATGAGAATAAATCAAATATAGTCCAGTCTTATCTTTATTTAAATTAAATAAATAGGTGAATTAAATATGTGAGACGAATTTAATATAAACATTATTTATTTAATTAGTTTCTTATTAAATTATACAATATGTGATATTGTATTATTTTCGAAATTAATATAGATTAATTCTAAAATCCATTTCAGTTGAGGAAAACGCAGAGCATCCTATATATCTGATTTTAGGAGCTACATTTTCAATACAAGAGATAACACAAAAGGCCGAATGAAATCTGCAAAAAAAAAGGTTCGCAGATAAGAAACTGCTGAAGTAGAGACGAAGAGGAGGAATTGTTGAAAAAGCCTTGGAGGGACAGGAGACGCTAGCACGTCGTTTGTGATTGGAACGATGTTCGTGTGGAGTAGAGGAAGCCGACCTGAGGCGTCGACTTCTTGTGATAGGAAAGAGAGCACGAGCCATGGAGAGAAGCTGTGGAGGTCGCTGAGGAACACTCCGTCGACTTCTTGCGATCGAAAGGAGATCACCAGCTGCGGAGAGGAGCTGTGGAAGTCGCAGAGGAACATTGAGGGTAATGCTTCTTCCCACTTGACTTAAACACATACGGTAGATCCTGGCAAGGAATGGAAAAATTTTTAAGTTAATTTTTGCTGCGTGTCTTCCAATTCCTTTCAGTTAGAGCCGGTACATGCCATAAGGCAGTACCAAGAGGGGTGAAATTACAATTATGCCCTTAGGGTCAATATAGTGCAAGAAAGGATACCAAGGGTATTTTGGTCATTTCTTAAGGGATGGATGGAAGATAAATACTCAGTCTAATATTTTATAGTGTGAGAACCCTAGACATTGATTTCCATGACAAAATACATACCCTAGTATATTATAAAAAAATTAAGAACAGAACACAGTCCGGTTGTTGTGAAACTGCTCTGATCGGTACCAAATTAGACTAAAATTTTTCCAAAAGCTTCCTTACATGGGAATCATACCACATACCCCTATTAGGTGTCCCATGAGCTCTCCCACATGATGTCATAATTATTCTTTTTAGAAAAAGTTAAATCCAAGATTAAATATGAGCCCTTGGATCAAATAATAACCAAATTAATCTTGACCATCCATTTCAACCCAAATTTCTCTATAAATACCCCTATTCAGATGGCTTCAGTATGCATGGTAAACCATAGGAAAAATCTTGCAAAATTTCCATTCAACCAATAAAGAAGCACACAAAGTGAAGCAACAATCAAGGTAATAAGTTCCCTTGATCTTGAGCTTTGTTCTAGTAAGCTAGCTCATGGTTTTAAGGGGTTTTCATGCTATATTTCTCTTATGGTTGTTGCTATAAGTGCTGCTCATATATGGTTAAAATATGAGTTTTATGTTATGGATAGTTTAGATAAGTTTAAACAAACTAGAATCAAGAGGTATAAGCTTGGGAATTCATGTTTGGATTTAGGTTTTGTGTTCTTGCTGGTACTGTGATTGACACTGTTAATATGATGAAATTTTATGATTTTTATGCTTCCAATGAGTTTAAAATGAAAAATTGTGTGGGGATAAAGTAGGAGAACAAGTATTGGAAGCATTGGAATGAAAATGTGAATTTTTGGTGATCAATGGCTTCACTTCAGTTTGGTACTGTAGCTATTGAAGTGTTTTGATTTTGGAAATTCTAGTTTCATATTTGGATTCTACATGAAAAATTATGTGGAAATTAATCATGAGAATTTATTTTGGAAAGATGGAAGTAAGAAACATAGAATAGAGAAAGAAAGGGAGCTAGTGAAAACCTAGTCTTGGTTTTGTGTTCAAGTTGAGTTGTAACTTGATATTATTTTGTAATGACTAGGTTTTGACATTTGTGAAGGAAGGAAATCATTCCAATAAGGTCTTGACCAAGATAGCTAAGAGGTAGCAAGGATACCTAACTATAACTCATGTTTGTTTAATTGTTTGCTTACTTGTTGATTATGGTGTTTAGTTGAGCTTGAGCTTATGTCATCATGTTATGATGAAGTATGAATGATTGCAACTCCTTGCAAGTTATGTCATGACAATATGCATGTTAGAGTTTGCTTATGTACCAATATGAAGTAGCTCTCATCTCATGATAACATGTTAAGCATACAATTAATCATGCATGATATTATGGTTTGTGTAACTTGCTATTGGGATTTCCATGAAATCTCATTCCTTCCATATGCATAATCTTGTTATAGGTGCTGGAACTTCACATGGAAAAAGGGTAAACATAGATGAATGAGTTGTATAATAAGTCACATGAGTTACTTGACCTTATGGAAGCATATGATAGTATGTATGGTTATATGATGTATGATTCTATAATTCTGTTTTGAGGATGTGACGGTGTGAAGATGGTTAGGATACCTTAATCAACGATTTTGAATCTGAAATTTGGCATGACTAATGTTAAGATACAGAGATTTAAATGAACACCAAGAATTCCTTATTTGGCTAAGAATATAAATTGTTATGATTTTCCAAAGTGGGAATTAAGATCTGGAATTGAGATAAAATGAGGGTTTAGAGGCAGCGATGTTCACACAATGATTTCATATAACAAATGAATGATTTTTTCTATGAAAGTTTATGACCTTAAAGAGGATGTATAGAGATTCAAATATATAAGTAAAACATTTTATTTGGATAAGTAATTAAAGAGAAATGAATTTTTAAAGTTAAGGCAAAGAAACTGAAACTTCCAGATTTTATCAAATGAATAGTGATTTTTAATGGATAAACTGATTTTATTGGGACAAGAAAACCTCATTTTCATATTTTTTTTCTTAAATATTTATGAAAGAGGTTTTATTAGAAATTGGAAACACATTATTTCAATTTTTCTATAATTAATTATGAATTTTCAAAGTAACACATGTTCTAGAATCACCAAATGAACAGTAAAAGTGAATAGTACCTGAGAGCAATTCTTTTGAAAAATGAATATTTTCAAAACAAATGATCATGTAATTGATTCCAATCACTTCTAATAGAGTATAATTGAGGTTGAAAGTAAGGATGTGACATCTTGCAACCACCATGAGTATGATAACTTCTTAATTGATATGGCTATCTATTTTGAGGATCTAGGTTGTGTATTCTTTGCACCTAAATGAGAGATTTCTTAGTTTGGGAACTATATGCTGAAGGCTTGACTGGACATTTTGGTATCCATAAGACAATTACTCTCATAGAAGATATGTTATATTATCCCTCCCTTAATCATGATGTACCTAGGATTCTCTCCCAATGTCTCATTTACCACACTACTAAAGCAAAGAAGCAGAACACCAGTGGGTATATGCCCTTGCCAATCCCTAAGGCACCTTAGAAGGACATTAGAATGGATTTTGTCCTAGGTTTGCCAAAAATAGTGAGAAGACATGACTCTGTTCTAGCAATTGTTAATAGGTTTTTGAAGATGGCCCATTTTGTTCCATGTAGAAAGACCACTATTACTTCCCATCTTGCGAAGCTATTCTTTTGAGAGATCATATTCCTACATGTGTTACTAACCACTATCGTGTTAGATAGGGATGTCAAATCCATGAGCTACTTCTAGAAGACCCTATGGAACTCTTGGAAAATCATAAATTTATCCTCCGACTTCCACCCGCAAATTGATGGTCAAACTAAGGTGACCAATCGCAGTGTAAGGGACCTATTGAGAAGTTTAGTTGGTGATAAGCCTAGAAATTGGATCTAGTCGTATCAATAGTAGAGTTTGCTTATAATAACTCAGTCAACTAGTCCATTGGTAAGAGTATTTTCCAAATTTTCCATGGATACAAACCAAAAATGCCTGTTGACCTTGCGCCCATCCTATTTTCTACCCATACCTTTGAATCTGTGAAAGCCTTTACCCATTGCCTTCACATCTTACATGCTGAGGTCAGGAATAAGTTAGCATTAAGTAGCAAAGAATATAGGCTAGCTGCCAACACCTATCGACATCATTAGAAGTTCAAGGTTAGAGACTATGTTATGGAACGCTTATGCTCATAGTGCTTCCCAAAAAAAAACTTTCAAGAAATTACATGCTCATGCTTGTAGTCTATTCCGCATCACTAGGAAACTGGGGCTTAATGCATATTTTTTAGATTTACCTCCAGATATGTCTATTAGTCTAATATTTAATGTTGAGGATCTTGTTCCTTACCAGGACACTTTTGAGCCACCCTTTTTTTGTTATGATGATTATACAAGTACCCTACTCCACCATACTCCAGTCCTTCCACTACCCACTATTGCATTTCCAGCCCTAGTTTTATCATGTTAATTTATATCATTTTGGGGTCATTTAGTATGATATTTAGTCCAAATTATGTATTTTATGGTTAATTTGTCTTTTAGGTTCTTATAATGAATTGTTGCTAATTAGGGGTAAAATGGTCAATTATTTCAACTAATTTCTAAGTGCCTTCATTTCAAGATAGATGATATTACAAGAGCTTAAATTTATTTTTAGGTACTTGGAAGATATTTGAGGATAGAAAGAAACACCAAAGAAGGCCCAAAGAAGTCAAAAATAGCAACTAAGTACCAAAGTGACCAAACTAAAAATAGCCAGAGTTTTCAAAGACTAAATTGCAAAGTCTGAAAAGTAGTCTTTATGCCCATTGGTTGTGGTGAATGAACCATTGTTTGTGGTGAATAGACACAATCACTAATACAAAATTATGCAATTTGGCTACATGATTTTGGATTCCTAAGCCCTAAATTGACCAGAAAACCCATTCCAATAACTTTATATGGCTGAAATCAAACTCCAATGTCTCATTTCTTCATTTCCCATCCATCTTCATCTCTTTTATGTTCACTTTCTCCATTCCCATGCAATTTCATCTCCATTTTTGCACTTTCTTCACTCTCTTTTCCATAAATTCGTTCCATCTCCTCTGCCTCCATGGCATTTCAGTTTTTGATACTAATTAAAGCATGGATTGGAGCAATAGTGGGCTAGTTTTACAACTCTTGAAGATGGAAAGATTGTGGCTTGAGTTCCAAAGCTCCAAGGATGAGTTTTTAGTTTTAATCCATTGATTATCTATATACTTATGATTACTTAAATTGCATAGTTGTATTTGATAGATTATAATAAACCTTAAATTTTGTCTTTGAATTTTTTTTATTATTATTGTAGTTTGGATTGGTTCATGTAGAATTTATACTTCAATATATGTGATTACATATATGTTCTATGGTGATTTCATTTATTCCCACTATCTTGCATGATTATGTTTGGGTTTTGAGTTGAAATGATATTGTTGGAGACTTGTAGAATTTATTAATCCATTATCGCACACTAGGAAGTTTTAACTAAAAAATTCTTTTCCAAATAATCATAATTAGCCATTTGAAACCATTTTCATAATATTAATTATCAGTAGGTAACCATGGAAGAAAAGAGATTTGATAAAATATTTGGAAAGTTACCATGGCTATAAAATTAGGCTTAGCTTCAAAAGACACTTCTACCTCTTGGAAAATGCTATCTCTTGCAAAATGAAAAAGACATAATAAAAAAAATACACTTCTACCTCTTTGAAAATACTATCATGGTTAAAAAGGTTCAACTCATTTCAAAAAGTATATCCATGATAGAAAAAAGACTTTCAATAATACAAAACGACTATCATGGATTTAAAGAATATTATTCACATTTCCAAAACCAATTCATGATAGAAAAGGAACAATCAAGGTTTACATAGATCTATCATGGATAATAAAACCTCCATTACCAATCAAACATATCCATGTTAAAAAGTTAACCTAATGATTCACGTGCATAACCATGTTATAAAGGATTAAACCTCGCTAACATGGTTATAGAAATTCACACTCTTAACTATCACAATAAAATAACAATTATTAACACACTCATCTCAAATGGGCATCTAGGTGTTGAACACAAGAATAGCATCGCATAAACCCACTTCACAACCAAGATACTGAATAATACTCATTCATAATATCGCACATTCCAAAAGTGAATATATACATAAACTAATCATAAGCAACAACTTAGTACTTTAAGCCTACTATCAATATGCATTCCTAGAATTAAACCCAAAGAAAATATTACATCACATCAGAGTATACAAGATGAGCCTTACTGTAGTAATATACAATTATTCAACATATAAATGAAAAGGAGGACATACAACTTACAAAACCCTAATCAAGCCTCTACAGTCTTCCTTGAGATACTAGCACGATACTATCACCTGAAAAATATTAATAACCACAGGGTGAGACAAAAGACTTAGTAACTAATAGTTCATACTCATCATGCATACCAACATGTACAGTGAGGTGTCAAGTGGGACAAATATACAATAATATCATAATTTAACAGTAGATAAATAATTTATAATGCCATGATGTAAATGCAATACCATAATCACAATTCAAGGGCCATAAATGTATATCTTGAAGTAAGAGCATGCCTATCCCCGTGTAGGAAGACAAAAGGAGCCATAAAATGCATATTCTCACACAAGAGGACGAAAGGAGCCATAAAGGCTTATCCCCACGTAGAAGGACAAAAAGAGCCATTAGGGCCTACCCCACACAGGAGGCAAAAGATCTAATCATCATGCATCAATAGAGGTCTCACATGTGATGGTAACAGACATAATTCACTCACTAATACCCAACATATGCATCATGCTCAAAAGCTTAGCAAGTAGTTAATTTCAATATCTAAATCAAATTCTCATAATTCCAACATAATGAAGTAAGTTCTAAGTATTGCATTTTCAACATAAGTCCCACAAAACTATTTTAACTTCAAATAATTTCATCATATATCAAAATATAGTCCATGGCATTTAATGAATTCAAGAAACCAAAACTACTCACAAACAAGACATTAGTATGTATAATAAGTGAAAAATGATTACCTCTCACCAAAGCTAATAAAAATATTTTAAATGATGAGTTCATGCTTAGATCACAATTCACTAATCAAAATATATAATTAATATAAATGTACATAAATAAGGTAGCAATTTTACACAACTCAATATATATAATTAAATAAAAACTCACTTTCTCTTATAACTTTAATCTATCCAAACATTCTTAATTCACTACTATAACTTATTTCTTTGTTCCAATCATTGTTTTCTTATTACTCAATAACTCTATTTTACTCATTGGAATTCTTAACAATAATACCTTTTTCCATTCATCTTAAAATCCCTAAAATTTCTCACTTTAATCATTAGAAAAATACATATAAATCAACTATTCTTGAAATTACATTCCCATTATAATCCTATATTTTCTTAACTCTATTCTATCAATTTAAATTCATATATAACATTAAACTCACAACCATCCAAATTCCCAATTTCAAACTCTTAAAGTTAAACTCAAAATTTTAAAAATCCATATTTTATCGTAGACATCAAAATCAATCCATTTAATTATTTATTTCAAATTGCTAAACAAATGACATTTTAATTGCATATACTTTAAGTTTCTGATTCTACCTCTAACTTCCAAATTTTACTTATAATGTTCAAATTTTTATCAATATTAAATCACATTACTTTTATATTTCAATAACTCATATGAACTAATAATTAACCCAAAATTATTTAATTTGATTAAAATCTATAATTTCTTCAATTAGGGTTCCCATAAAAATATCCATTTTTAATTTACAAGTTCTAACAATAATCTAAACTGATTAAATATTAATTTTACCTCTAATAAACATAACACAATCATTCAACTCAAATTTATTTAGTAAAATTAACATATTCAAGCATATCATTCCTCTAACATTGAAATCCTAACCCTAAATCTTTTAAACCCTAAGCCTAAAGCTATGATAAACTTATATTTGTAGTGATTTTTATTGTGTTTAAAGAGAGTTTTATTATTTATCTTATCCCTATTTACCAATATGATGATCAATTAATTAATATAATTAAATTGGAACAGTTGGGAATTAATTGATGTGATTTTAGTGATTAACTGAATAAATAATATGTTCCTTTTAATTTTTCATTTCAGAAAAATGCTTGTTAATTACCAAGACAACTTGCTACTGTGAAGATGAAACAGAAATGATTATAAGTAACAGATGGATAGGAAATTAGGCATGTGTTAAATCGAAAAAGCTGATAACAGATTTAACACATGGCTAATAGGAACAAGTGGGCTAAGTTAGTTGAATGCACATGCTAACAGAATCACATGTTGGAAGGAGCTGCTAACATAAGCAAGTAGACTAACAGCTGGTTGGAAAGCATGTGCTAGCACTTGAGAGGAGATTGATTCACACATGACACACCTTCTAGAACTTATTCATTCACTTCCTCCATTCAGACCACAGCACCATTCCACACTTCTATATATGACACTTCACACTAATAACAGGGAAGAGGTCACACCACTAAAGAGGGATCCCATTCCATTCATATCACACCTGACAACATTCCACAGTTTCTATCATGCATTCCATCCCATATCTCATTAATTCCATATCTCTTCCATAAAGCTCACAGAGACACCACTCTCCTTCTCCATCTTTCCATTTATATTCTCTCTCATCTGTAACTTTTCTCTGTTCTAGAAAATAGAACCAGAGGAAAGTTCAGCCCTTATTTTCATCTTCTCCTTCTGCATTCACCATGACTACTAATATGTCTACTACTATTGTTGAAGTCTTGACAGCAATAGAAGACTATATCCATTGTGTTCTCTTGGAGATGAGGCTAAACCAGAATCCTAGAGCTGAACAGGGAATTTATTGTGTCTTTTAATTCAGATTTAATTGTATCAAGTTGATGTAGTTAATTCTAGAATTATTGATTCAATTAGAGTTAGTAGATGATTAATGATTAGGAAACCAAGTTAGATTTCTTATTTCTACATAATTGATGCTTTGATTGATTTTAATCCTTGGACCGAGTTGGACATGGTTGTAGTTAATTAGAGTAATTCCAAAATAGAGTATAGGTGTATCTATTTAATTCATCTTCTTCTATCTCAAGTTAAATGATTCTTATTTCTTTATTCAATGTCTACGAGTTATAGCTTTGATTGAGATGTTTGCTGGCTAGTTGTTAGCTAATATATTCTAATTTAACTAATTGGCTCCATATATTCTGTGAATAATGAAGATAAGGTAATCTCCAAGGGAACACACTTGTCATTGATTCATTTCCTCACTATAAACACCTAAAATCATAAATAGTAGCATAGGATTTACATTCATAATTTGTTCAAATATCTCATCTCACAATTCATCTGATTAATTTATTAATTTACGGTTCATTAGATTAATTAGGAACTTTTACATCTATTAGGCTCCTTGTGAATTGATCTAGATTACTTTTACTCTACTATTAGTTAGCTTAGTTTTGTTTGATAATTAAAATGATAGTTATCAAGCTTTCATAGTGCAAAAAATATTTAGGACATAAGTGTAAGGAATTGGAAGACACGCAGTGGAAATTAACTTAAAAATTTTTCCATTCCTTGTCAGGATCTACCGTATGTGTTTAAGTCAAGTGAGAAGAAGCATTACCCTCAGTGTTCCTCAGCGACTTCCACAACTTATGGTCTCGATGTTCAAAGCTTCTCTCCACAGCTTGTGCTCCCTTTCTGATAGCAAGAAGCCGATGACTCAGATCAGCTTCCTCTACTGGTATCCATACGAACATCGTTCCAACCACGAACGACGTGCTAGTATCTCCTGTCCCTCCAAGGCTTTCTTAAGAATTTGTCCTCTCCGTCTCTATTTTCGCAGTTTCTTATCTGCAAACCTTTTGCACATTCCCCTTCGGCCTTTCTATGTTCTATATAGTTCAAAATGTAGATCCTAAAATCAGATATATAGGATGCTATGCGTTTTTTCCCCTACCAAATTGGATTTTGGAGTTAATCTTATATTAATTCTAAAATTAATACAATATCATATATTGTATAATTTGATAAGAAACTAATTAAATAAATAATATATATAATAAATTCATCCCACAGATTTAATTCATCTATTTATTTAACTTAAAATAAAGATAAGACTGAACTATATTTGATTTATTCTCATAAATCAAATTTGAAATATCATATCAATTTGAATTTCAAATTCAAACATGATAGAGATTTAATTTATCCTTATAAATTAAATCTTATAAATATCTCTTATATGAGATATCCTATCAATTTGAATTTCAAATTCAAATGTGATTGAGATTTGATTTATCCTTATAAATTAATTCTTATAAATATCTCTTATATGAGATATCCTATCAATTTGAATTTCAAATTCAAACGTGATAGAGATTTAATTAATGAGATATCCTATCAATTTGAATTTCAAATTCAAATGTGATAGAGATTTAATTTATCCTTATAAATTAAATCTCATATATCTCTTATATATAATGTATATATACGAATTTATATATATACGAATATAAATATAAATAAATATATACATCCACCCTGGATCATTTATTGAATCTGGAGATGTCTTAAATTCAATAAATCTGGACATCATAGCTCGTGTTGTGCTATTTTGGGTGCGACCGTGTAGGCCCATATGAAGTTGGCAGTGGGCCATTTGCTATACTGGCCCATAAGTCGCAAGCGGTTTCTAGCAAGACATAACGACTACCCAAATCATATGAGGATCGTTAAACGATGTAACCTTTTATACAACCATATCATGTCCCTTCTGTCACACGATATTTTGGTCATAGATGAGGCATGGATAATGTCATCCTCCTATTCCTGACCGTTACTTTCTCGATCCCTCAGTAGTCTGACTATAGAAATGAAACTACCTTTCCATTACAATATGGCCATACATTTCTCATACTCGCTCATCGAGGGCCCCAGTAATATCTCTCTACGAATGTGAGGGACAAATTCCATCTTGACCATTCACATTTCTCCGCATGAAAAACCACTAAGCCTGAACATAGTCTTTATGATCACTCAGTCAAAAGTGACTTTTGACTAGGTCAAAGCTGAGCGTTTGTTATGTAGGAATCCATGATGATCTCAAGTCAAAGGGTATAGTGACATAGTTTGTATATGAGAGAAGCTTATGATGTAACCCATACAGCTCTCTCATAGCGGGTCGATCTAACACCTTGTACTCTTACATGTGCCTATGAATTTGATTTATATCTTTATACATCTTCAAAGTCATACTGGTCTTATTTCATCTCTGCTCCCGCATAGATGATCGACCAGGGACATTTAGGATAAGATTATAAGTTATCCAAGGATGGTCATCACAGTAAACATGCAAATAATATGATAACACAATTAATAAATTCATAAATCAATAATGTTCATAAGACATGATTGGCCCCTAGGGCACAATTTCCAATAACCTCCCACTTACACTAGGTACAATCATTAATTTGACTAATTCCCATTGACCTAACATGACGCTCATGCTTTGCTTGCACAAGTGGCTTTGTTAGAGGATCAGAACCATTATCTTCTCCTGTTACTTTGCATATTTTTATATCATATCTATCATTGATTTCTCTGATGAGATGAAATCGCCTGAGTATATGCTTAGTCCTTTGATGTGACCTAGGCTATTTGGCCTGTGCAATGGCACCGTTATTGTCACAGAGAAAAGTTATTAGATCAGAGATAGTAGGTATCACCCCTAGTTCTGTGATAAACTTCCTAATCCAAATGGCTTCCTTAGTTGCATCAGATGATGCTATATACTCAGTTTCTGTTGCAGAATCTGCTATAGTGCGCTGCTTAGAGCTCTTCCAGCTTACTGCTCCATTATTAAGGAGGAATATATATCCAGACTGCGATTTTTGGTCATCCTGGTCAATTTAGAAACTCGCATCTGTGTAACCAGTTACACAGAGTTCGTCATCCAATCTACTATAGATCAAAAATAAGTCATTAGTCCTTCTTAAGTACTTAAGGATATTCTTGACAGCAGTCCAATGGCCCTCACCAGGGTTTTGTTGATATCTGCTAGTCATACTTAAGGCAAATGAGACATCCGGTCGAGTACATAACATGGCGTACATGATAGATCCTATGGCCGAGGCATATGGAACTTTACTCATGCGACCTCACTGATCAGATGTACTAGGACACAGATCTTTACTGAGGTGACTACCATAAGACATGGGTATGAAACCCCTATTTGATTCGTGCATACTAAACCTATGCAGTATGTTGTCTATGTATGTACTCTGACTGAGTCCTAGAAGTTTTTTAGATCTATCTCTATAGATCCTGATTCCTAGGATGTCGGTGGCTTCACCCAAGTCTTTCATCGAGAAAGACTTTCCTAACCAAGACTTGACAATCTGCAAGGTAGGAATGTCATTCCCAATAAGTAGGATGTCATCGACATAGAGTACCAAAAATACAACTGTGCTTCCACTAACCTTGTTGTACACATAAGGTTCATAAATATTTTAAAGAAATCCAAACTCTTTGACTACTTTATCAAAACGATGATTCCAACTCCAAGAGGTTTGCTTCAGTCCATAAATGGACCTTTGAAGCTTGGACACTTTACTAGAGTCCTTGGAACGCACAAACCCTTCAGGTTGTGTCATGTACACATCCTCAAGGAGCTTTCAATTAAGAAAGGCTGTCTTGACGTCTATCTGCCATATTTTATAGTCATAATATGCTGCTATGGCAAAGAGGATTCTGATTGATTTGGCCATTATAACTGGGAAAAAGGTCTCATCATAGTCCACACCATAAGTTTGAGTAAATCCTTTTGCAACCAGTCGTGCCTTGAAGACATTTACAGTTTTTACACCTTCAGGCAGGTTGACTAAGGTCTAAACCTTATTGTCATACATGGATTACATCTCAGACTTCATGGCATTAAGCCATTTTTCAGAGTTTAGTCCCACTATAGCTTCTCGATAGGTAGTCGGCTCATTATGCTCAATAAGCAACATATCACAACTGTCAGAAATCAGAAATCCATATCTCTGAGGTTGAAGTCGTGTCCTATTAGATTTTTGTGGACCTTGCGTGACTTGAGGAGTCTCAAGAACTTGTTGTGAGTCTTCTCTATTTTCCATCTACAGTTCTGTGGTGTCTTGTGGCTCTCGAACTTCTTCGAGGTGTACCTTACTCCCACTGGTTCTTTTAGAGATAAATTCTCATTTGAGAAAGATACCATTTCTGACAACAAACACTTTGTTATCAGCAGGGTTATAGACATAATATCCCTTGGTTTCCTCAGGATATCCCATAAAAAGGTACTTTGAGGATTTGGGCATTAATTTGTCTGAGGCTTATTGCTTAACATAGACCTCGCATCCCCAAATCTTGAGGAAATACAAACTAGGCGTCCTCCCAGTCGATATCTCATACGGAGTCTTTTCAATTGCCTAAGATGGAACACGATTGAGTGTGAACACAGCTGTCTCTAGGGCATGGCCCTAAAAGGAGGGTAGAAGATCTGTTCGACTCATCATGGATTGAACCATATCTAATAGTGTTTGATTCCTCCATTCAAAAATGCCATTCCATTGTGGTGTCCCTAGAGGAGTCAATTGTGAGACTATCCCACAACTCATAAGATGATCTATGAACTCTTGGCTTAAATATTCACCACCCCGATCAGATTGAAGGGTTTTAAATGTTTTGCCAAGCTGATTTTGTACTTCATTTTGAAATATTTTGAACTTTTCAAAAGATTCATATTTATGTTTCATCAGATAGATATACCCATATCTGCTAAAATTATCTATGAATGTTATGAAGTATGAATAACCTCCTCTGGCATTTGTATTCATCGGTCCACACACATCTGTATGTGTGAGGCCCAATAAATTAGTGGCCCTCTCACTGTACCCAGTGAAAGGTGACTTTGTCATCTTTCCTAAGAAGCAAGACTCACAAGTGTCATATGATTCAAAATTAAATGAGTTTAGAAATCCATGTTGATGGAGTTTGGAAATGCGTTTCTCATTTATGTGGCCCAGATGACAGTGCTAGAGGTATGTGGGATTTAAATTGTTTGGTTGACCCTTTTGAAGGTTGTGTTATAGATATTTCCATGATTGGGTTGTTCCAAATTTAATATGTAATGATCAACATGCAAATCACCATGAGCATTGAAAACATCATTACGATAAATAGAACATCTACTATTCCCAGTAATGGAAGTGAAACCTTCCTTATCCAAAAAAGAAAGTGAAACAATGTTACTACTTAAGGCAAGAACATAATAGCAATTGTTCAAAATTAACAAAAGCCCAGTGGGCAGAACTAATTCATAAGTGCCTACAGCTAATGCAGCAACCCTTGCTCTATTTCCAACTCGTAGGTCAACCTCGCCCTTTTTTAGCTTCCTACTGTCCTTTAGTCCCTGCATATTTGTACAAATGTGGTAACCACATGCAGTATCTAATACCCATGAGGTGGAAGTAGAAAGATGAATGTCTATAACATAAATACCTGAAGCGATAGCCCCGCTATTCTTCTTGTTCTTTTTCAGATCTTTGAGGTAGAGTTCGCAATTCCTCTTCCAATGACTAGGTTCATTGCAGAAGAAGCAGACTCCTTCCTTCAGAGGCTTTGCCTTCTTTGGTACAGGCTTAGTTTCGGGCTTGCTTGACTCTTTGGTCTTACCTGATAAGCCATGACCCTTCCCCTTGCCTTTGCCTTTCTTTTTCATACCCTTTCCTTTTTGAACTATCAAAACAGCACTGGGCTTCTTCTTAAGACTCAGCGTAGCAGTTTAAGCATCCCATGCAGTTCAGAAATAGATTTCTCCATGTTGTTCATGTTGTAGTTCATGACAAACTGGTCATAACTTTCTGGGAGTGAGTTCAAGATCAAATTCGTAGCTAACTCCTGGCTCATGGGAAATCCAAGCCTCTCAAGGTGATCAATGTACCCTTTCATCTTTAAGACATGAGTACTGACTGATGGACCTTCAGCCATCTTGCAGGAATATAAGGCCTTAGTGGTCTTATACCTCTCTTACCTTGCCTGTTGCTAGAACATTTTCTTGAGATGCACAATCATCTCATAAGCCTCCATGTGTTCCAGATCTCTTTAGAGCTCTGAAACCATAGTGGCTAGCATCAAGCATCCTATATCGACAGAGTCTTCCTTATGCTTCGTGTAAGCATCTCTCTGAGCTCTAGGAGCATTGGCCGCTGGCTCCTCAGGAATAGGTTGATCTAGGACATGCGCCTTTCTTTCCTGTTTGAGAACAATTCTCAAGTTCCTAAACCAGTCAAAAAAGTTTGTCCCATTGAGTTTGTCCTTCTCAAGGATAGATCGCAGTGATAATGTAGCAGTATTACTACTCGTCATGATTCTACAATTAAAATATGCAATTTAATTAGCAATTTCCAACTAAATAAAAAACCCTCAATGCAATAGTTAGTGGGCTAAGATCCATATTTGGCTCAAACTTAAGTCTGCTTTGGCAGGATACTTAAATTAAGTTATTTAGGTAGGTAATACCTTTACCAATTACATAAAATATAACTCTTAGATGTTCATGGGATCCTATCATCATATGATCTGTCATGTTTTTTAATCCCTTCTAATGCCTTGAGACCCAAAACCGTTTTGTTAATCTCAATTAAGTCAAACAATAATAAACATGTGAGAGTAGCACCATTACTCTTGCTTATCTCCCTAAGATAACTCAAAAGCACCCACTTTGACGGAGTCCACAATTGAGCGATCGAGGTTTGGATAAGTGTTCATAAATTGATGGCATGATGACTTAAGATTTCATTTAGAGGGCTTAATTTAACTATCTGGTTTATAAGAATGTATGTTTTTCAGTTTGTATCTCATACAAGTAATATGCATGTGCTAATATAATCATAAGATGCATAATTTAAACGTGATACAATATGGCTCACCTATCCTAAGTTCCCTCAAGCCAATGAGAGGAGCTCTCTAGTAAGAAGAGAGAAATTACATATAGAAACCTCTTTTAACATTCGAGGGGAGTGAGATGAGAAGAGAAGGTACATTGAGAGTATATATAGGAAGGCACGACACGCAGGCCGTATTTAAAAAATTATAACACTTGCAATCTAGAGCCATTTTGATCACCATACCCAAGCATTCAAGAATCAACATTCATATTTAATTTAAGGGCAATTAATGTTTCAAATCTAAAACATTAAAAAAAAAATATATGTTACGGTTATGTTGCGCTACGAATAGGTAGCCACGGCGGTCCCGCTAGCCGGTTTGAATTTTGTTTCATAAATAATCCCGAATTGGAATTCGGTTACCTTAGACCCCATCTATGTTAATTGATCAAATCAAAATGTATCACCACCAATTTCAATTCCCTTTCAGATTCCTTTTATGTCATACATAACACGAATCCCTTATATGTCACACATAAAATGCATATTATATGATCGGCTATGACTAACACATATCATATGAATCAACAATTAAGCCTAACTTAAATGCAAAACGGCATGGCTCTGATACCTCTGTAAGGAATTGGAAGACACGCAGCGGAAATTAACTTAAAATTTTTTCCATTCCTTGCTAGGATCTATCGTATGTTTTTAAGTCAAGTGGGAAGAAACATTACCCTCAGTGTTCCTCAGCGACTTCCACAGCTTCTGGTCAAGACATTCACAGCTTCTCTCCGCGGCTTGTGCTCCCTTTCTGATTGCAAGAAGTTGACGACTCATGTCAGCTTCCTCTACTGGTATCCACACGAATAGTGTTCCAACCACGAATGACGTGCTAGTGTCTCCTATCCCTCCAGGGCTTTCTCCAGTAATATCTCTCTACGAATATGAGGGACAAATTCCATCATGACCATTCACATTTCTCCGCATGAAAAACCACTAAGCCTGAACATAGTCTTTATGATCACTAGGTCAAAAGTGACTTTTGACTGGGTCAAAGCTGAGCATTTGTCATGTAGGAATCCATGATGATCTCAGGTTAAAGGGCATAGTGACATGGTTTGTATATGAGAGAAGCTTATGATGTAACACATGCAGCTCTCTCATAGCGGGTCAGTCCAACACCTTGTACTCTTACATGTTCCTATGACTTTGATTTATATCTCTATACATCTTTAAAGTCATAATGGTCTTATTTTATCTCTGCTCCTGTATAGATGATCGACCAGGGATATTTAGGATAAGATTATGAATTATCTAAGGATAGTCATCACAGTGAATATGCAAATAATATGATAATACAATTAATAAATTAATAAATCAATAATGTTCATAAGACAATGATTGGCCCCTAGGACACGATTTCTAACAACAAGTTTGGTAGTTAGAAGATTTTATGAGCACAACATAGATTTCAAAAATAATTGAGGACTTGATTTTTCTACTATGAAAGAAGACGACACCGTGGGAGAAAGAATAAAAGATGAAGATGGGACACTATGATGTGTGTGTTGTATTAATAAAGGGTTAAAAAAAGGTCATAGGTCCCACTTATTTTTGTTCCATATACTAGTTATTTCTGTTTTTTAAAGAGTGCCATAACTCGTAAAACTGATGCTCCCTTTCTATATATATAATAAGAAATAAGCATAATTTTGTGGAAAAATAGTTTAAATGTTTTAATTTTATTCCACACGTCTTTATTACTAATTCTTCTCTCTATCTGTAACATCCTAAATTTTTCCTATTTGTCTAAGACTAATAGAGAAAAAGATGTTATAAAGGGATTGTGATGATAACTAGAAGAAAAAATAATGGTTAGATAAATTTTAAGTCAAAGAAAGAGAGAAGGTATAAAGTTATATAGCCAAAGGGGCTAAATTATAATTAATGAAAGTTGAGTGACTAAACTATAAATTTTGAAAGTCCAAAAACAAAATTGCAAAATAATGAAAAGTTCAAGGAACTAAATGGAGTTTTGAGATTTTAAGGACCAAATTAGAATTTCAAATTTGTTAAAATGGGATTAAAATGAAATTTGGTAATTTTAAGGACTAAAGTGCAATTTTGCCAAATTCAGGGGTATAAGTGAAATTATGGAAAGTTGAGCCAAAAAGGCCTAAAATTGACTAGAAATATTTCAGTCCCAAATTTTACCAATAAACATAGAGGATAAAATTTGGGCCATGTATATTTCTCAGAATTTAGATTTATGATCTTGATAAGTTGATATTAATTTTTGAAGTTTAAAAATTAGTATAGTATCTTTCAGACCTTAGAATCAGATGAAATTTTATAGTAAAATAAAACACTCGATAAATCTTTTTTGAGGGAATTTCTTGGGAGTTGAGTCCATGAAGGGATGAGACCAAGTAAAAGGCCCAAGATGGTTCCTCATAGGCCTAAGATATTCTTAGATAGGTATGTGGACTAGTGTTTAGAAAGACCTTAAAAACTATAAAATTATGAATATGCCACTGTTATATAACTGTACAAGAGATGAATTGAGGGTATTTTGGTCATTTGACCAAGGTAAAAGGTCAAAGAGGGTTATTTGAGTAGTTGAATAGGGTTAGGGAATTCTCTAATAATATTTAAAAAGACGATAATGTACTTAGAGTTATTCAAATAAATAAAGATGAACAAAGGGCATTTTGGTAATTTGTCAAGGAATCAGAAATGAAGTTTAGACCTAGTCCAAGAATGTCAATGATAAAAAAATCTAGATATTAGATTTAATATTAGAAAACATATTATATAATCTCAGAAAAATTAGATTTATAAAACAGTATGATTTTTCAAAATTGGACTAAGTCGGTACCAGATTGGACTGACATTTTTCTAGGCTCTTCTTTTCCTCCACTTTATGCCAAACATGGCCTTGATGATGTCATGGATGAGGTCATCAAAACTTGGTGGGCAAGCAAAGTTTCAAGATTGAATATGGACCCTTGGATCAAATAGTACATAGAGAACTCTACCATCCATTCACCTAGCCTTTTTCCTATAAATATCTTCCCATTTTCTGCACAAATTGTGAGCACAAAGGAGCCTTGGGGAGGTGTTGCTCTAGTGGAAACTCAAGTAAGAAAAGAAGAGATCTAATGTACTAAAGTTCAAGCTAGCTAGGAATTAAGGTAAGTAATCCACTATTGCAAAAGATGCTTTCTAAAGCCCCATTTAAAAAGGTCATTGTGGAGACAGTTTAAAAAATGACCAGAGATATTTTTATAAATAAGATGAAATATTTACACTGGATTTACATTTAACCAGTGTAAAATATATATAACCGGTGCTAAATATACTTTGTATTCTGACTTTTCAGTTTCATGTCTATGTTTTCTTGCTTCTTTTCTCTGCACCTTCTTAGACCATTCATTTCACTTCTTCAGTTCCCAATGTTTGTACTCATTGTGATAGAAGGCCAATTACGTTCTTTGATATTCTTTTTTAAAATTGTTCTTATTCCTCAATATATGTATACCATTCCTATGATTAGTACTTTTCATCTTATCACGTTATCACTATTTTCTTTTCTTTTCTTCTATCTAAACCCTCCAATTTGAAGACAAACATCCTGCCCCTCACCTTGTAGTTCCTTCTCCTTCTCCCCTGGTTGTCACTCTGATTGAGCACCTTGAGGAACTAATCATGCACTTCAATGCCCTAGAGGACTCTGTTAAAGAACTGACTCAGAAAGTTAACAAACTAAAAGACATTTTTTGAGCTTTCCACTCAGAAGTTCTCTACCATTAACAGAATGATAGCTTCTCTAATCTTGTTAATCTACAGACTCTAATGAACCTCATACCTCTAAGTTTGATGATAAGTGAAAGCTTGCAATCTTTATCTACCTCTTCTATTTTATTTTTTTGTATGTAATAAGAAAAAGAGAGAATATATTATATATTTTGATAGTATTGTTTTGGAAATTTTAAACTTTTGATGTAAAGTTATTAGTAAAGTTGATTGAATGAAGTTTCTTATTATGATGACATTGTGTTCTTTTATTTTTTAAAAACAAAAAAAAAATTAACAGATTGCAGCTGAACATGTCATTGTCAGGTGTAGAATATAATATACGATTTATAAAAAAGTTATTTCTATACCATTCTTACATTTCATCCAGTGTAGATTTGTGTAATTTATAATATTTTACACTGGTTTAAAAGTGACTGGTATAGAATATAATGTTAGATTATAAAAACTTACTTTTACACTAGTGTTGCATTTTATCCGATATAGATTTGCTTACAAAATAAACTTTAATTTAATCAACCCCTTTCGCACCTCCAATCTGTCATTTTTTACTGGTTTGCGCTTTTAAGTTTTCTTGACCCTTTATAGCCAGTGAGTTTTGTTTTGAACTCCTTGTCTCGAGAACTGAAGATTTACGTACTACTGGAGATACTTTTACTATTATTTGCTAGATTTATAGTTGTCATTTACTTGTTTCATTTGGTGAGTTCTTCCACTTGTGTGTGACATATTCTCTCCCATAATTAGCTGTAAGCTAGGTTTTTTGTTTTCTATTTTTTTAGTTTTTTAGTCTTCTACAAATATAGATCATAGTTGGATAAATGCTAAACAAACAAGTATTGAGTATACTGAGGGGGTGAAGAAGTTTTTGGATTTTTCTAAACAAAATCCAAATGATGACAATGGAAGGTTTTATTGTCCTTGTGTGAGTTATTTGAATAAGAGGAAATAAAGTCTTGCAAATATGTACACTCATATAATTTGTGAGGGGTTTTATAAGAGTTACACAGTATGGGTATGGCATGGTGAAAATGTGCAAAAGTTGAGTGCATTTGAGAAGTTAGAAAAGACCTTTAATGATGACATGGATACTGAGGATCAGGTAGAGGACATAATTCATGATGTTAGAGAAGATGCTTTTATGCGGTCACATACATATGGTAATATGTACAATGATTCAGAAAAACCTCTATACTAGGGTGCAAAAAATACAACCTGTTGAATGCGGTGTTGAGATTGGTAAGTGTGAAAGCACGGTATGGGTGGAATGATAGAGGTTTTTTAGAATTGTTTGAGTTGTTGCAAGACATGTTTCTAGAAGAAAATGTGTTACCCAAATGCTATTATGATGCTAAGAAAATAATATGTCCTTTAGGAATGTAGTATAGAAAAGATTCATGCATGCCCAAATTATTGCATATGGTATAGGAAGGATTTTGAAGATGAGGATAAATGTCCAATATGTAAGACACCAAGGTACAAATCAAACAAGTCTCCTATAAAGGTGTTATGGAATCTTCAAATTATACCAAGGTTTAAGCGACTTTTTGCTAATGAAGATGATGCAAAAAAATGTTATGGCATGGTACTAAAAGGATTTGTGATAGAAAGCTTTGTCATCTAACTAATTCTTTGTAATGGAAGAAGATTGATGACTTATTTCTCGAGTTCAGTAATGGACCACGAAACCTAAGGCTTGGACTTAATATAGATGACATGAACCCTTATAGTAGCCTTAGTAGTATCCATAGTTCATGGCCCATCCTCTTAGTGATTTACAACATATCTCCCTTATTATGTATGAGACACAAGCATGTAACATTGTTTATGTTGATCTCAAGACCGAAACAACTAGGAAATAACATAGACGTTTACCTAATACCCTTGATCGAAGATTAAAAGAAGCTATGGGATAGTGTGGATGTTTTTGATGTGATTAAGAAGGAGGTCTTCAAGATGCAGGCCATGATCTTTTGTACAATTAATGACTTTCCTGCATGCAAAAATTTGTTAGGGTATGTGTTAAGGGACATAAAGTATGTCCAATTTGTGAGGAAGGGACTTGTTACTATCACTTCATCATGGAAGAAAGAAAGTTAACCTAGGTTATAGGAGATTTCTAAGACAAGGCCACTTATACCGTCGACTAAAGAAAAAAAATTTTGGTGACCAAGAATTTGAGATTACTTTGGAGAAAAATATGTGTGACAGCATTGTTGGAATACTTCTCAACATACATGGTAGTTTCAAAGATACTTTGAAGGCAAGATTAGATTTGCAAGAAATAGGAATACGTGAGGATTTAGATCCAAGGCCAGATGGTGAGGAGAGTTATTGTGTTAAAGAGATTAATATTTTATCCAAGGATGAGAGAAGAAGTATTTATTAATGTTTGAAAGGAATCAAAGTTCCCTCTCAATACTCATCTAATCTTAAGAAGATTGTGTTGATGAAAGATTTGAAATTAGTAGGCCAAAAGTCTCATGATTGTCATGTCTTGATGCAACAATAATCCCAGTAACTGTTTAAGGAATCCTTCAAGATGATTTGAGACACATTATAACCCGACTTTGCTTTTTCTTCAATGCTATATGTGGCAAAGTCTTTGAGACTAAAAAGTTGGATAAATTAGAGCACGAGGGTTATGTTATTTTGTGCCATCTTGAAAAACTATTTCTTCTTGGCTTTTTTGACATCATGGTACACCTCATTGTTCATCTAATGCGAGAGATAAAACTGTGTGGCCTTATATACTTATGATGGTGTACCTATTTGAAAGATACATGAAAATCCTTAAAGGGTATATGAATAATCCAAATCAGCCCGAGGCATCCATTGTTCAAAAATATGTTTATGAAGAAGCTATGGATTTTGTCAACACTACTTGTCTAAAGTAAGGCTTATTGGTCTCTCTAAACCCCTTGCCAAACAGGGGTTAACGCAGAATGTCGGTGATGAGTATTGATCATAATGCATTGTAGTAAATATACTTACACATCTTGAAAAATATTGATAAAGTTTAAGACTATATAGATGTTCGTAAAGAGCATGTCCAGAAACAAAATAGTAGAATGACAGAGTAAAAGCTAATTAGAGAACACAACACATCGTTTGTATATTGGTTCAAACAGAAGGTTGAAAATGATAATTTTGTATCTGATTCAGTTAGATGATTGGCATATGGTCTTGAATTTATTGTGATATGTTGGAATTCATTTGATATCAATGAGTATTCATTTTATATAAAGTCCTTAGAGGGTAAAAGTAGCATGCAAAATAATGGTGTTATGCTAGTGGCTGAAGCTATGTATTTCTCTAGTTCAAAAGATAATAATCTTAAATTAGCAACAATCCCTTATTGTGGCATTGTTGAAGAGATTTGGGAGCTAGACTACACCAAATTCATAGTTCTCATGTTAAAATACAAGTGGGCTAATGTAAACAATGGTGTTATGGTGGATCGGTTAGGATTTATACTATTTGATTTGAATAGTACAAGTTTTGGGGATGAGCCTTTCATTATGGCATACCAAGCAAAGAAAGTCTTCTATATCGCTGATTTGACAAATAAAAGATGGTATGTCACTCTCCAAGGAAAAAATGGTTGTTCATGATGATGATTCAACTTGTGAGACCCCTTCTTTTTCAGTAGGTTTACCAAAATTGAATTAAGAAGTGGATTCTAATTCATTTGTATGTGAGTGTTTTATGTTTTACAGGCACTAATGCAATTAAGTTTATTATTTTGATTGCATATATTTATTTGATATAATAATAGCACAAGTTTATTATTCTGATTGCATATATTTGTAACTTAAAGTGAAGGGGTAATAAAATGGTTTGTGGGAAAAAATAACTCCAATATTTAAACTGGTTGTACATATTATCAAATATAAAAATTGATCTAAAAAACTTAAGGTGCAATTTGTTTACACCGTTATTTTGTCAATATGTGTATGGCTGGGACAAAGATGGTCAGCCTCATCCTTCTTCATATAACATGTATCAATTCATTGACAAAACTAATTGGGAAGAATTTGTTAGGCTCCATACTACTATAAAAGCTATAGTGAATTGATATGTTGTGAAAAAGGAATCTTGCATTTCCCATGTTTCTTCCTTTTGTATGTATTGGGGATTAACTACTTCAAGTCTTGTGGGAAAAAAGAGAAAAAGCCATTGAACACGCTCTCAAGAATGATTGCCCCTCACAATGTATCGAGGGTTTACATGAAGGCTGAAAGAGACGTGTTGGGGGCCAAGAGGAAGAGGCTGGAAGAAAATGTTGAGTCTGAACCTAGTGTTACTCTTGCTCCCCTATCTCCAATACGTCGGGAAGATAAATAGTTGTATGCTTACTAAACAAGAAGCGGATTATTTACAAGCAATCATACTTGCATGATCATAGTTGTACTACTTATATTATTTTGTTTTAGTAGATTAATTATATTATTTCTTATGTTTACTCTTTATATGTTATAGGATAATCTTAAACAACAAGAAACCTATGGCTCCTTCAAGTTATATGGTATGAATGACATCTTGACTGTTCTTACGGGCAAACAAGAGCATGGGGCTGTGTTAGGATAGTTAGAGGAGGTGTTAGTATAAGAGATTACTTTAGAGCATCTCCACGACATTTCCAATATGTGCTGATGGCAGAGGTAGAATCATTGTTATCCAACATGAAGGCAGCGGCTAAGGCAGAGGCTAGGGAACAGGTAGAAGCTTCAATTTAGGCACGATTATAAGAGGGGTTAGCAAAGATCAAGGAATAAATATTGTCCATAATGACATCAAGGCAACAGGAGCCAAGTGCCCCCCAAGTGCTCTTAAATAAAGCCTGTCCTAGTACTAAAGGGAAGATCCTCTCAAAATGTTAGTGGCACATGGTTCTATACATGGCTTAGGGGCAACTGCCCACCACATCTAAATTTAAGACGATCAGTTAAGGGTGGCAGTTGAAGACATGATAATTGAAGATGCTTTTGTCCCAATTCCCACTAATGAGGTGGAGATAGTGAGTCAGGCAAAAGGGACTTTCATATTATGACCAAAGCATCTTGTTTTAGATCACATCACATCATCCCCGAGCGAACTTCCCACACCTCCCAATTTAAGTTGCATGCAATGTGTGATCATATTGGCATATGACAAAATGTTCCATATGGATATGTTGCCTATGGATTTAGTTGGAGGTGAAATGGGGGCACCCGCCTTTGTTAACCATGCAGATGTGAAATCTATTATCACTCATTGGGATGAACTAACCTCCAGGTGCATCCAAGTGTTTTTTATGTAAGTCTAATTTAAATGTAAATATATGTAATAACAAAATTCATGCAAGCTGAGTGTTTGCATTAACTGTAGGTACATGTAAGTTGAGTTGGTTTCCAAGGGCAAACAAGGTCATCTCAGATTCTTATGCCCATTTCACATTTATGCAAAAGGCACCTCCTAATATTTGAGACTTCAGTACATTTCAAGGAGGCTTGGTAAAACTGATATTGATTGTTTCTTCGCACCATATATGTAGGAGTAAGAATAATAATATTTGATTTTATTTCATACTTAGTTTTGTATTTACTTAATGCTAATAATAATTATTATTTAATTAATATCTACAGTAATCATTGGCAATTGATCACACTTTGTAAGCACACTTATAAAGTTTTCTTCTTATGCTCCCTCTATTACAAGCTATCGATTGATGCCAAGAAGATTATGAACACACGATTTTTCTCAGAACAATGGTGTTTATAATAAATATGATCTTTGTAATAAATGGGTTACTAAGTTCATAACTTTGGTCATAGGGCTATGAGGATATTTACAATTGCAAGGGGTAGAAAGCACGTCAACTCGGTGAGGGACCCTAAATGGATCAAACTAAAGGTAATAAAAGTGTTAAGTCTTATGCTGCGCATTTTTTTGCTGATAACAAATAATTTTGTTCAGGTTAATATTACATAGTTGAAGGCAACCCAAAGAAAGCAACTTGTGCGGCTTCTACATTATTAGACACATTATCAATATCATCTTATCAAATATGACTAACCTAACTTAAGAGATAAATTATGTTTTTAATGATTTCATATTTCTTATCAATTTAATATATATTAGTAATGCCTTAGTTTCTTTTATTTTAATTTTATTTTTGAGATGTTTGATCAATATGACATATTTCCTGAACAAGATATTGATGACCTGCACAATATTTAAGCTGAGTTTTTTGTTCATTTCATTCATTCTCAATAGTATTATCATTAACTGAATATATTTTTTATTTTTTTTCAAATTGTTACATTTGTTATTGAATTTTATTAAATGAATAATCTAATGAGAAATTGAAAATTTGTCTCTGCCATCTTGAACTATGTCTGTACTGTTATCTATTTGAGTCATATATTTGGGCAGTTTATTCATGAAGCTTTAGGGAATGTAGTTAATGAAACATTAAAGGGCTCATTTTTTAAAAATACATTTAAATCAGACAAAGAATACGATAGGTATAGAAACAATATGTAAATATTACAACATCTACACTAGCTGTCTTTATGGTGAGGTGTAGAAAGTGGATTAATATACACAGGGTGTAAACACAACTAGTGTAAAAAATTTATTAATCTATAGCTAACATCACATAACCCATATAGATATTAGTAAATTCTACTCCTGATTTCAAAAGGAACCGGTTTAAATTCTACTCATTCTACACTAGTAAATAGTTCAATTTAAAAAGTGTACACTTTCTACACGGTATATTTCTACACAGGATCGTTGTCTGGTGTAGAATATCATTTTCAACTTATTTAGAAAGCCTTTTTTGTAGTAGTGATCTATCCTATCTTATTTTTCTTTAATTTGGAGACTTGAACCTAGGGTTTTAAGGGAAGGAAAATGAGATTTCCCCATGGTATACTTGCTATGCAAAATATGGAAATTTAAGGGGAAGAATAAATTGAAGCTAGAACTATGTAATTAACACTTAGATAGCTAGATTTAATGGTTAATTATGGAATTAGATTGAAATTCCTTGCCTTGCACATTGAAGAGAGCTTTCGGCCAAGAGCAGAACTAAAAGGTGGAGTTTGAATTTCAATAATCTAAGGTTTCCATTGGATTTAAATGATGATTTTGTGTAGGATTGGATTGGTTTAGAAAATTTGAAGCATTGAAATTGAAAGACAAAATTCTAAAGTCTTCTCTACTACTATTCACTCATATGAAAATTTATTAGAATTTCATAATTTTAATACTTACAATAGTTTTAAAATGAAAAATTGTATGGGATAAAATAGATGACCAAGTATTGGAAGCATTGGAATCAAAATGAGAATTTTTGAAAGAATTATATGCTTCTCTTTTGTTCTGTCCAGATTTGATGAAGGAGCTAGAATTTCATAATTCTAAGTCCATAAATGGATTCAAAAGATAAAATTGTGTAGGGTAAAGTTAATATGCAAGTTAGTTTAAAGGATAAGGCAATTAACCACAAATAGAGAAAGTTAGGGGTTAAGTGGTTAATTGAGTTTAAAGTTATGGTTAGTGAATTAAGATTATAATGAATGAATGATTATATGATGTTAGGATTTAAGTTGTGTTCTTAGAGAAGGCAGCCACATATCAAGGAGAAATAAGAAGCAAGAGGCAAAGAAAAGAGTAAAGGAAAGTCAAGCATGTGAGGTAGTAAACTAATCTAGACTTGTATGTATACACTATTTAGTCATTATGTTGGCACCATCACAAACAAGCACAAACATTGACATTAATGTATACACTATTTAGTTTTATTTGTTACTTTGATTTTCCTAGGAATCTCACCACCTCTATGTCCCAACCCCACAGGTTCATGAATAAGTAAAGAAGATGAAGTTGCACTAATTTCCCAACCCCCTCCATGTAACATTAATGAATACACTGTTTAGTTCTCTTTGCTACTGAGATTTCTCCAAGAATCTCACCCTCTCCATGTCCCAGTCCCATAGGTTCATGAATAAGGAAAGAAGATGAAGTTGAATGAGAAGAAGTTAGGAATTTGATAGTATAATTGTTATGTGATGAATTTATGTATAGATGTTAAAATTTGTTACTATGAATAGTAACTCATAAGGAAGTAGTGATATTTGAGTTGTAATTAAAAATAGTAAATTATCAAATAAATATATAATATTTTAGCAGTACTTAGTTAACATGTCAAGTTTTGTTTTGAAACTAAGAATGCCTTATTTAGATGTCTATACAAAGAGAACAAATTTATCAAAGTTGGGGGCCGTAAATTATTTTTAGAAGTTTTGACCAAATGAACAGTGATTTTTGATGCTAATACTGTACTGATTGGCTGAGCATTTGGTCTGAGACTTACTTTTTCCTCAAATTTTAGTATGTTAACTTCATGTATCCTTTTAAACTACTATATTTTAAATTTTTTAGGATTAATTATAATTTTTTAAAATTCATCGTTTAATCTGGAAATACCACATGAACAATATCCATGAACTTGGAAATTCTAGATTTTGAATTTGAACTTGGATGATCATATAAGTAGTTCTAAATGCTACTAAATGGTCTCTAAGATATACGAAAGTAAGGTGTTACACTCTCCCCTTTACTAAAATATAATTTGTAAAATGTCCTCAAAATTTAACCCATTTAGATAATTTCTATATCTTCAAATAATTATGTGGTAATTTCCAATTATCATAAAGTAATCCCATCAAATCCAATCCAACATTAATAAGTATACACTACCTTAAATTTTCACTCATATCCTATTATTTTCTTAATTTTATGTTTGTAGATCTCAAATAATGCATTTAATTTACTTAAAAACTCAAGTTTTTCAATAAACTGCATTATAATAGTACCTAAATATTATGAATAAAAATTGAGATGTTACATAAATATTGTTTTAAGATGTGGATTAAACTAATTAAAACATTCGACTCAATGATAATTGATGTTTGTTATTTTTGGAAGCCTATAAATAATTGCACACTAAGAGAGTTTAACAATAGTTTAATTAATGAGATTTGTTAATTAAAGAATTGTACTTAACGATTGTTGAGGTTTAAAACAAAAGGAAGTTATAGTGATTTTGTAAACTCCCACTATCCTATTTGACCTATGATAGCCTCAAATCCATTTTCAAGAGATTCACTTCATCCGTTTACCATTTCATTTATCCATTTTTATCAAAAACACAAAAAAATATTGTAGTTTAGAACTTTAATTCCTTGCACTTTAGTTTGATAGTTTTAAAAACCCAAAAACATTGTTATCCCTTTTCAATTACATGTTTTCATTGCAATCCTTGGAAAGAACAAAGGGTCTTCAAGAGAATGACCCAAGGTTATAACTTGCTGCAATCCTTGGAAACTATTTTTGTATTGAACCCCCAAAGTCTACTACAAAAATGATTCAATCAGTTCGTCAGACTTAGATGCCACATGAATCACCCAAAAGGATTTCCACCATATAAACTCCACTCTGCTCAATAACTACCAGGTTTCTACCTTTCTGATGGAGAGTTATTTTGACGTAATAATATCTAGTTAGATAATTAATGTTTAATTAAGATATCTAGATTTATATATGAGGGATATTTATCCATTAGAATTAGAATTTATTAGTTTATTTGTCTTTTAATAATTTGTAAGCTTAAACTCAAGAACTTTATTTAAACTAGTATAATCCCTTACTAGTTAAACTTGCAACTTCATACGTTAAGTCAAGACTTAAATAAGTTAATACCTCATTTTAACTTGGAGGATTTACCAAGTCAAGAGAGTTTGAACTCAAGACATTTTATTAAGCTAATACAAGCTCTTACCAGTTGAACTAAGTGCTTAGTGGTATCATTGGATCAATATTTAAGCATGCATTGTCTACATTTAAAATTACAAAGTCAACATTAATTTTTCGTTAATACGATTAATGATGTTAGAATTAGATGAAAAAAAATTATTTTATAAAAGTAAAAGATCAAATTAAAATTTTATATAAAATTAAAGACTACAAGTGCATTTATAGCCACGTTTCATTATTCATTTAGATAAACTAGATTGAGGTATTATATTTATGACCAAAGTAAACCCTCAATTGCTACTATATTTAGGACTCCAAGGAGTATATATACATATATATATATATATATATATATATTATTGTGCCCACATTTTAGGATTTGTAATATGCAAATGCCATGATGAAAGTCATATAATAGGTCTACCAAACAACAACAAATTTCTTGGTGCTTTGAGGAAAATTTCAATCTGTCAAGAATAAAACATGTAGCACCTCCTAAGACACTAAGGGCCTATTTTGGAAACCCCCAAACAAAGGTTTTAAAAGGGCTTTTGGCCTAAATCTTAGTTTGAAAAAATTTTAAAAGAAATAATCATATTTGTCCATAAGTACTTCTAGAGTTGTAATATCCTAATTTTCCTTATCTGTATAATATTTATAGAGGAAAGATGATTATAAAGGATTGTGATGATAAATAGAAAGGAAAAGCAATGATTAAACAAAGGTATAAAGATGAGGGACTAAAATAAAAAGTTTAAAAGTTCTATGGTAAAAAATAAAAGTAGAAAGAAAAGTTGGGATAAAAGTTGTAATTACCAAAAGTTAAGGGACTTAAATGTAATTTATCAAAAGTTCAAGGGTAAAAACGTAATTATGAGAAAGTTGAGCCAAAAAATGCTCATAATCAGATTAGTACCAAATTTTATCAATAAGTAGAGAAAATTATTCTGATCAGTTTAACGCAACACATAATTTTGATTTAAGGTCCCGATTAATTGATATAAATTCCTGAAGTCAGAAAAAATTATTGCAGTATTTTTTAGACCTCAAAATTAGAAGAAAACTTACAATAAATTCCTATAATTAATATAAAAATTTATAAAATTAGCAGAGTCATAAAAGAAATCCTGTAAAATATTTAAGGGAATTTACGGTGTAATAAAATACCCGATAAATACATTCGGAAGAGGTTTCTGAGGATTTATGCCATAAAGGCAATGGACCCATATCAAGGACCAAAATGGTGTCCCAGAGGCCCAGTGAGGTGATTGGACAGCTAAGTGGGCCAGAGTCTAGAGCAACCCTAGAAAAGTGTGAAATTATGAAAATGCCCCTATGTTGCTAGATTGTACCAAAGAAGGATGAAGGGCATTTTAGTCATTTTGGATAGATTAAAAAGTCCAACCAAGTATAAGGGTGATTAGTTAGAGCCAGTATATACTTTGATGAAGTATAAAGAGGTATAAAATGACAATTATGCCTATAGGGTTAATATAGTGTAAGAAAGTGCAATAAGGGTATTTTGGTCATTTCTAAGGGATGGTTTGCAGATAAATACTCAGTATAACAATGTCAATGGTAGGAAATATCTAGACACTGGTTTTCGTGATAGAATATATATTTTGGAATGTTAAAAAATTTGGGAACATAAAACAGTCTGGTTTTTGTGAAACTGCTCAAATCGGTATCGGACTGGATTAGAATTTTTCCTATAAGTATTTCCTCATTATTTGAACCAAACACATCCCTTTTTGATGTCATGGATGATGTCATTAATGAGGCTTCTAGGGCAAGTTTGATGGAAGGTGGATTATGGACCATTAGATCAAATAGTAATCAAACTAATTTGGCCTCCCATTTCCACCAATTTCTTTTATAAATACCCCCACCAAATCTGATTCAAAGCTGTGGCATGATAAACTTGGCGAAACTCTTGCAAAATGATTACTCAAGCCAAGACAAAGAAGATTCAAGGTACCAAAGTTCAAGCAAGCTAGAGATTAAAGGTAAGCAATCTATCCTAACTTATTTTCCTTTAATTTGGGAGCTTAAACTTAGGGTTCTCATGGAGAAAAGTTGAGTTTTCTCTAAGGTGTTGTGCTGTCCAAAAACCTTAGATGAAAGGTGAAAGAATAAATTAAAGTTAGATTTATATGATTGAAGCTTAAACAAGCTAGTTAAGTGAGTGGTTATTGAATCAAGTTGATATTCTTGACTTTACCATAGTTCAATCATTTTGGTTTGCACTGTTCATGATGGAAGGAAATGGAATTTCAATGATCTAATGCTTCCATTGAATTTATATGATGATTTTGTGTAGGATTGGATAGGTTTTGAACCTTGGAAGCATTGGAATTCTAAGTTGTATTTTTTTATATTTTTCTCTATTACTGTTCACTCGTATGAATAGTGATTAGAATTTTATGATTTTGATGATTTCAATGGTTTTAAAATGAAAAGTTGTGTGGGATAAAGTGGAGAAACAAGATGGGAAGCATTAGAATCAAAATAGAAATTTTTGAAAGAAAAGAGGGTGTTATGTAATTTTGTATAGAATAGTGCATAGGAGCTATAATTTCATGATTTTGAGCTCATAAATGGATTCAAAAGGTGAAATTATGTAAGGTAAAGTCAAGATATCAATTGGTTCAAAGGCTAAGGTAATTAGTAAAGATTAGAGAAAGTTATGTTAGTGAATAGTTTATCAAGGTTAATCTTGAACATTGTTGGAGTTTATGGTCCTATTGAATTATGTGATGAATATGAATGTGTTTAAGACCTTGAAACATCCAAGAAGATGGTTGGAAAGTGATTGACCGAAAGGCTTCATGGTTGGAAAGCTAGGGAGCAAGTGCAAAGATCAAGAGAAAAGCTTAAGTGCAAGGTAGTTGACTTACCTCTTTATGTGCTTGATGTGGTATGCTTATGTGTTGATATGTATATGATATTTGAATGATGTTGTGACATGATAAATGATGTTGAATGTATTGTGAATAATATGTTTTCCATGGCCATGCACTTTTATGCAAAAGTATGTAGCATGATGGCATGTCAATAATCAAAGAAAGTTTAATAAAATTACATATCATGCATTAGCAACCATTTTGTATATTTAAGTGGTAATGTTTGCTATTGAGATTCTCTAAAATCTCACGATCCCATAACCAACCATAATAGGTTATTCAAGATGGAAGAATCATGTTTAGTACATGAGCTAAGAAATAGAAGAGGAAGAGTAGACAAGTGATGGCGTGCATGTTGTTAGCCTTTTATGTAATGTTATGTAGTATGCTTTATATATAAAGAAAATGTATGAAAGAATTATGGCATAACCCCATAATGTATATGAATGCATGAAAAACAAAAGAAATAGTTTATGCATGCTGGAATAATTATTGAAAGTGAAAGAAATGAAACTGAAATGGTAAAAACGTAGGTCCTGAACTAGTTTTGTTTTAGCTTCAGTTTGACCTAGCAAATGAAGGAATTAATCCACAAAATTTTATGAGCACATAGTAGAAATCCAGATCTTTAAATTCATATGTAATAAACCTCATTGGGATGTGTATATCAAGAGAAATGAATTTTTAAAGTTAAGAGACAGACTCTGGAATTTCTAGAATTTGCCATATAAACAGTAAAAAGTAACGATTTAACTGTATCAATTTGCATGGTAAATGTCTATATTTATATTTTTTCCTTAAATACCTATGAAAGAGATTCAATTAAAAATTTTGACCACCTCCATACGATTTTTCTACAATTAGTTATGAATTTTTAAAATTGGACTGTAAATCTGGAAATCACCAAGTGAACAGTACCCGAGAAGTAAGTTTAAAAATTTTAATTTTTGGGCTAATATAATATTTTTGCTAATCAAATATGCTTCCGAATACGTACTCTGAGGTAGTAAAAGTATGATGTTTTAGGAGTTGACAGCCCTTCTATGCCATTGCGTTGCTACCGGAAAGGAGGAAGAAGGCTACCGTGATCGCTGGAATTTCTGAGGAGTAAATAAGTTTTTTATCTCATATCCTTTCTAGTAATTTACTAATCACAAAAGTCCTTCTAATAATAACTATCCAAATACTTATTTATTTAGAATTATTTTTTTTCTATAAGTTCTTCTCCATAAACATTTTTTTAAAAACTGTCTAAAAGCCCTTTTTTTCTATAAGCCATTTAAACGTGATTATCTACTAAATTTGAGTAGCACAGTATATTAGTTGTTACAACACTTTTTGTGATCTTAAATCTTATCAATCATGATTTACATAATAAAAGAGGATTACAACCATGCATTGAAAGCCATTTTAAAGTGTGAAACCTCCATCTGCATATATAATCTGCCCAGTGATGTATGAGGCTGTGGGAAGGCAAAGAAATGCAACTAGTGCTGAGATCTCTTTAGGCTCTCCTATGCGACTCATAGGAACGTGAGACAATATGCTATTCAATATTGTTGCACCATTTTCTTTCTGTACAAAGATCAGAGATTATGTTTCACTCAGTAAAATGATTTTTTATATGAAGAAAAAGTAAAGAACGAAAACAGGACAAAAGATACTTATATAACATGGCTTAACAAGATTATGAATTTATATGAACAAGAATCTACGCAGCATTTGCATTGACAAATAAAACAATTAGATTATGAGATTTTTCTGGTTAACTTGTGTTTCTTATATGGTTTATCAACGATACTTAATAAAGACTATTTTTTCGAATTTGTTGTTGATTTCACTGTTACCAGCCCAAGGGTGGCTATGTTGTTACATAAGAGTAAATTATTTTGTTGAGAATCTTCGATGCTAATGTCTCGATAGTTATTATATTATCACTAGTCCTATATATAAGTGTTAAATAATTAATTTATAAATATTAAAAAATTATTTAAATCAATTATTTGTAAAAAATATATGTTAATTTCTTTAAAGTATACATTTTAATCATTTGCAATAAAAATTACTCTTTTGATAGAAAAATCCCTCAATATGTTCAATTAATAGGGAAAGTTTAAGGAAAAAGTTATAATTTTTTAGTCAAAGTGGCAGTGATTAATTGATTATGAGTATAAGGGGCGTTAGATATAACAGCAGCACCGTTAAGGAAAAGTGATTTGACATAAGCTTGTGGTAACATACCGTGACAGATTCCAAAAGTGAAGTCTTTATTGCTCCAGGTGCTACTGCATTTACACGAATATTATCCTTTGCCCATTCCAATGCGAGGTTCCTTGTGACTTGATTCATAGCTCCTGAGCACAATTATACACATATTTCATCAGCAACATTATTGGCCTTGACTCAATTATGTGCTCAAACTTATCATGCCAAATTATCCCAGTTTATGACTCATTAGAAAAATAAATTGAACACCCTACACTCATGCATTTAGGCCACGTTTGGTACGGAGAGGTGGGCTTTGATGGATTGGGATTAGAAGTGGGAATGAGTCTTTAAAATTATGTTTGGTATGAAGTAATATGTGGAGAGAATAATTTTATTAATTTTATTTTATAATTAACCATGATTTTTAAAAAGACCACAGTACCCTCGCCATTGCAAAAGATAGTCATCGCTTCGGCACACCAAATTGGTTCATCTACACATCCCTCCATCAGTCCATCGCTCAAAGAACTTCACTATCAGCATGAGGTGGCCTTTCTGTGTGGTCGGATCTATTTTTTTTCTTGCAGATTACAGAGAGGCTACGAGATCCTGGAGGGATTCGACGAAGATCTTCAACTACAGTAGGGCGTGGTGATAATTCTGTGTGGAGGGATTGGAGGGGTTTGCCAAGGTGGGTTAACAACATCGCTCAAAGAACTTCAATGCCATGAGCGCGAGGCGGCAATTCTGGTTTCTTTCCTTGCAGATTACAGAGATCCTCGACGCATTTGGCGATGTTGATCTTAAAGGTAAGTTTTAAATAAAAACAACCTTACTTCATGATTCTACAGAAAGTGCAGCATGCTCTGCTTTAGTTTATTGACTTCAGCAGTCAAATGTTTTACCACCTGAATTGTGTCTATAAAGGATAGTGGCCTTGTCATTCTTTGGCATATCTAGATCTGCCGTGTTTAGTTCAACAACAATATGTCTAAGTATGCAGGCTAAATATAGTGAGTGCATCATTTCATCTCCCTGGTGCATTCACAGCTTATGTTGCGGTTTTGAACTTCAAGGAGGCGCTAATGAGAGAAGATGAAATATATGGATCCATTGAGGTAGTTCTCTCTTTATTATCTAAAACTTAAATCAGTAACCGTCGCCCCGCCCGGGGCCCTGGGGGATCAACTGCTAACTCTCAGAACAGAACTTCTCCCTTATGAGAAACTCTCCTTTATCTCTTCCTTTAGTGTATTTGCTGTGTGGCATAAACTGGGTTTAGACTGCGATTTAGTTTCGCATGGGTTGTAGAGTTGCTTCATCGAATTTTCAGGTGTGTCTAAAACCTTCAAAAGGAATGCGACTATGTGCGGAGTGAAGAAGTCAACATACCTTTAGATGCTGCATAGACTGCATGCTGAGGCAAAGCTTTGAAACCTGCAATGGAGGATATATTTACTATGGTACCCTTTCCTGAAGCTTTTAGAAGTGGGTGTGCCAGTTGGCTCAAATGATAAGTAGACTCGAAATTAGTCTCCATGATTGTTGATCTAACTTGAGCACTATAATCTGTTGCTTCCTTAAGTATATTGGTCCCAGCATTGTTTATCTGAGTGAAAAACAAAAAAAAAAAAGGGTATGAAGCCAACTGAAATATAGCAATTTCACAAACACATAAATTTTTGCCACTGTAACTGTATGTTATGTTTGGGTGGATTTGGATTTCGTGCAGTTCGCAATATCCTGTCCAATCTGATTAGGAAAATCTCATCCATCCATTTTGATCAAACAGTTGTTGTGGCTCCACGTCATCCATAGAAAGTTTTCAATATAACGTTAATGTTATTTCACTTAGTGCAACAAATAAAGTGATAAAGCTACAATCATCAAATCAAAACGGGTCTGCAAGATGTTCCTGACAGTATTGGATAAAAAAACTCAGACCAAATTTCTTCCTTTTACATGGCGCTTTGTCTAAGCCAATTCATTCTTTCATTATTCTAACATTTACGTACATGAGTCAATTTTAATGTACCTGTAGTACTCATATCCAAAATGCAATCTACCCTGAAAATATAAATATGTGCCTTTCTAATTTACCTCTCCGTTGGAATGAGGGATTTGGAGGGTGATGGAAAATTTTAATTTCTAAGTTAGATTTAAGAAAATTAAAGTAAAGTTAAAATATTTTTTTACCCTTTTATCTTACATCTTCTATTTATTAAAATTTTATAATGACATTCCTTTAATTTTTTTTAAAATCCAATTGAGAAAAAATTTCCCTCCCCTCCCTTCCAAAGCCCTCATACTATGTATCCCCTAAATATAGGAATTAAATAACTTATTTACAAATATTAAGAAAATTACTTAAATCAATTATTTATAACAAATACATATTAGTTTTTTTTTAAATATCCCTTTTAATTATTGTTCCCATAGATGAAAATCTTATATGCAATTAATATATATAGTTTGAAAAAAAATTATAAATTTGAGAAGTAAAATGGATTGAAGTCATAAATATGGAACTAAAGAAAACATCTCAACTAGCTAGGAAGGAAAGTATAAGACTAAGCTAGAGACACTTGAAATGGAATTTAAGAGAGAATCTTACTAAGATGTTGAGCTTGCCATGAAAGACAGAAGCAACGGTTTCCATTAGATTTTCACGTTGGTCACCAAATAGAACATCACAAACTGATCCACTTACACTAAATCCTCTGCTTTCCCACTCTTTCAGACAGTTATCAATGTCTTCTTGTTTACGCGAACATATATGAACAACTGCTCCGAATTCTGCTAATTCTTCTGCTATGGCATGCCTAATTCATTCAACATCAATCAATAACCATGAATAATCAGTACCAGAAACAACACTAATTACAAAATAAAAATATCAGAAACTGAATTGCATTCAAAGCCCATAAGAGTTATATTATTAAGAAGGGGCAAAAAACAAAAGAGAAGAATATTCACAAACCCTATGCCTCGAGTTCCTCCAGTAACAAGAGCAGTCATTCCAGTGAGTGACCATGTTCTGTGTTTGAAGATGACCTTCGCTTCTTCACCTTCACTCATTTTTGTTGCTGTGTTATCCTTCGAACGGAAGAACCTACCACTCCACTTCTTCAATAGTGACATTATTGAATTTGGGCCTTACTTAATAGGATAAGAGTAAGAGATAACGTGTGGTTCAGAATTCAGATGCTTCCATAGGTTTGATCATATGAAGACACTGTGTGTTTTCTTAGATTCTTTGCTGCCACAAAATGGGATTTATTAGTCTAGCTAGCTATAAGAGAAAACATTGTTATACCAATGTTTTAAAAGTTGTATCCCACGTCAATTCGGAATGGTAAGTAGTTTCGTTTTTCATGGTTAAAATGGTTAGATTGGATTATCTAACAATTTAATAAAAAATAATTATATGTATATATTGTAAGGAATTGGAAGACACGCAGCAGAAATTAACTTAAAATTTTTTCCATTCCCTGCCAGGATCTACCGTATGTGTTTAAGTCAAGTGGAAAGAAGTATTACCCTCAGTATTCAGTCGCGACTTTTTCAGCTTCTGGTTGCGACTTCCACAGCTTCTCTCCACGGCTCGTGATCTCTTTTCGATTGCAAGAAGTCGATGACTTAGGTTGACTTCCTCTACTGGTATCCACACGAACAGCGTTCCAACCACGAACGACGTGCTAGAGCCTCCTGTCCCTCCATGGCTTACTCAAGAATTCGTCCTCTTTGTCTCTATTTCGGCAATTTCTTATCTGCAAACCTTTTACGGATTCCCGTTCACACTTTTTTTCTATCCCAACCGTAGCTCCTAAATATCAGATATATAGGATGCTATGCGTGTTACCACAAACTTGGATTTTTGGAATTAATCTTATATTAATTCTAAAATTAATACAATATCATATATTGTATAATTTGATAAGAAACTAATTAAATAAATAGAGTTTGTATTAAATCCGTCCTACAGATTTAATTCACCCATTTATTTAATTTAAAATAAAGATAAGACAGAATTACATTTGATTTATTCTCATAAATCAAATTTGAGATATTATATCAATTTGAATTTCAAATTCAAACGTGATAGAGATTTAATATCTCTTATATGAGATATCATATCGATTTGAATTTTAAATTCAAACGTGATATAGATTTAATTTATCCTTATAAATTAAATCTCATATATCTCTTATATATAATATATATATACGAATTTATATATATATGCGAATATAAATATAAATAAATATATACATCCACCCTGGATCATTCATTGAATCTGGACATATCTTAGATTCAATGAATCTGGACATCATAGCTCATGTTGAGCTATTTTGTGTGCGACCCTATAGGCCCATATGAAGTTGGCAGTGGGTCATTTACTATACTGACTCACAAGTCGCAAACAGTCTCTAGCAAGACATCACAACTACCCAAATCATATAAGGATCGATGAACGATGTAATATTTTATACAACCATATCATGTCCCTTTTGTCACACGATATTTTGGTCATGGATGAGGCATGGAGAATGTCATCCTCCTATTCCTGACCATTACTTGCTCGATCCCTGAGTAGTCTGACTATAGAAATGGAACTACCTTTCCATTACAGTATGGCCATACATTTATCAGACTCACTCATCGAGGGGCCTAGTAATATCTCTCTACGAATGTGAGGGACAAATTCCATCTTGACCATTCACATTCCTCCGCACAGAAAACCATTAAACCCGAACATAGTCTTTATGATCACTCGGTCAAAAGTGACTTTTGACTAGTAGGTCAAAGCTGAGCGTTTATTATGTAGGAATCCATGATGATCTCAAGTCAAAAGGCATAGTGACATGATTTGTATATGAGAGAAGCTTATGACTTAACCCATGCAGCTCTCTCATAGCGGATCAGTCCAACACCTTGTACTCTTACATGTTCCTATGACTTTGATTTATATCTCTATACATCTTCAAAGTCATACTGGTCTTATTTCATCTCTGCTCCCGCATAGATGACCGACCAGGGACATTTAGGATAAGATCATGAGTTATCCAAGGATGGTCATCACAATAAATATGCAAATAATATGATAACATAATTAATAAATTCATAAATCAACAATATTCATAAGACAATGATTGGCCCCTAGGGCACAATTTTCAACAACCTCCCACTTGCACTAGGTACAATCATTAATTTGACTAATTCCCATTGACCCAACATGACGCTCATACTTTTCCTGCACAAGCGGCTTTGTTAGAGGATCAGCAACATCATCTTCTCCTGCTACTTTGCATATTTTTATATCATCTCTATCGTTGATTTCTCTTATGAGATAAAATTGCCTGAGTATATGCTTGGTCCTTTGATGTGACCTAGGCTCTTTGGCCTGTGCAATGGCACCGCTATTGTCACATAGCAAAGTTATTGGATCTGAGATAGTAGATATCACCCCTAGTTTTGTGATGAACTTCCTAATCCAAACGGCTTCCTTAGCTGCATTAGATGCTACTATATACTCAGCTTCCTTTTCAGAATCTGCTATAGTGCCCTGCTTAGAGCTCTTCCAGCTTACTGCTCCATTATTGAGGAGGAATATATATCCAGACTGCGATTTTTGGTCGTCCTGGTCAGTTTAGAAACTCGCATATGTGTAACCAGTTACACAGAGTTCGTCATCCAATCTACCATAGACCAAAAATAATTCCTTAGTCCTTCTTAAGTACTTAAGGATATTCTTGACAGCAGTTTAATGGCCCTCACCAGGGTCCTGTTGATATCTGCTAGTAATACTTATGGCAAACGAGACATCTGGTCGAGTACATAACATGGCATACATGATAGATCCTATGGCTGAGGCATATGGAACTTTACTCATGCGACCTCGCTGATCAGATGTACTAAGACATATATCTTTGCTGAGGTAAATACCATGAAACATGGGTATGAAACCCCTCTTTGATTCGTGCATATTGAACCTATGCAGTATTTTGTCTATATATGTACTCTGACTGAGTCCTAGAAGTCTTTTAGATCTCTCTATAGATCCTGATTCCTAGGATATAGGTGGCTTCACCCAAGTCTTTCATCGAGAAGGACTTTCCTAACCAAGACTTGACAATCTGTAAGGTATGAATGTCATTCCCAATAAGTAGGATGTCATCGACATAGAGTACCAAAAATACAACTGTGCTCCCATTAACCTTCTTTGTACACACAAGGTTCATCAATATTTTGAAGAAATCCAAACTCTTTGACTACTTCATCAAAACGATGATTCCAACTCCGAGAGGCTTGCTTCAGTCCATAAATGGACCTTTGAAGCTTGCACACTTTACTAGAGTCCTCGGAATGCATAAACCCTTCAGGTTATGTCATGTACACATCCTCAAGGAGCTTTCCATTAAGGAAGGCTGTCTTAACGTCCGTCTGCCATATTTCATAATCATAATATGCTTCTATGGCAAAGAGGATTCTGATTGATTTGGCCATTGCAACTGGGAAAAAGGTCTCATCATAGTCCACATCATGAGTTTGAGTAAATCCTTTTGCAACTAGTCGTGCCTTGAAGACATTTACATTGCCATCCATGCCAGTTTTCTCCTTAAAAACCCACTTGCACCTGACAATTTTTACACCTTCAGGTAGGTCGACTAAGGTCCAAACCTGATTGTCGTACATGGATTGCATCTCAGACTTCATGGCATTAAGCCATTTTTCAGAGTTTGGTCCCACTATAGCTTCTCGATAGGTAGTCGGCTCATTATACTCAATGAGCAACACATCATGACTGTCAGAAATCAGAAATCCATATCTCTAAGGCTGAAGTTGTGTCCTATTAGACTTCCGTGGACCTTGCGTGACTTGAGGAGTCTCAACAACTTGTTGTGAGTTTTCTCCATTTTCCATCTGCAGTTCTGTGGTGTCTTGTGGCTCTCGAACTTCTTTGAGGTGTACCTTACTCCCACTGGTTCTTTTAGAGATAAATTCTCGTTCGAGAAAGATACCATTTCTCACAACAAACACTTTGTTATCAGCAGGGTTGTAGACATAATATCCCTTGGTTTCCTTAGGATATCCCACAAAAAGGCACTTTGAGGATTTGAGCGCTAATTTGTCTGAGGCTTGTTGCTTAACATAGACCTTGCATCCCCAAATTTTGAGAAAAGACATACTAGGTGTCCTCCCAGTCCACATTTCATACGGAGGTAACCTTGCCTTAGACGGAACACGATTGAGTATGAACGCAACTGTCTCTAGGGCATAGCTCCAAAAGGAGGGTGGAAGATCTATTTGACTCATCATAGATTGAACCATATCTAATAGTGTTCGATTCCTCCGTTCAGAAATGCCATTCCATTGTGGTGTACCTAGAGGAGTCAATTGTGAGACTATCCCACAACTCCTAAGATAATCAATGAACTGTTGGCTCAAATATTCACCACCCCGATCAGATCGAAGGGCTTTAATTGTTTTGCCAAGCTGGTTTTGTACTTCATTTTAAAATATTTTGAACATTTCAAAAGATTCGGATTTATGCTTTATTAGATAGATGTACCCATATCTGCTAAAATCATCTATGAATGTTATGAAGTATGAATAACCTCCTCTGGCATTTGTGTTTATCGGTCCACACACATCTGTATGTATGAGGCCTAATAAATCAGTGGCCCTCCCATTGTGCTCAGTGAAAGGTGACTTTGTCATCTTTCCTAACAAGCAAGACTCGCAAATGTCATATGATTCAAAATCAAATGAGTTGAGAAATCTATCTTGATGGAGTTTGGAAATGCGTTTCTCATTTATGTAGCCCAAACGACAGTGCCAGAGGTATGTCGGATTCAAATCGTTTGGTTTGACCCTTTTAACGGTTATGTTATAGATATTTCCATGATTGGGTTGTTCCAAATTTAATATGTAATGATCAACATGCAAATTGTCATATCCTAAATTTTCCCTATCTTTATAGTACTGATAGTGGAAAGAGGCTTAGAAAGGATTATGCCAAAGATCAGACGAGATAATAAAGGTTAGATAAGTCTTAAAGAAAGAGAAGGACCTAAACGCAAATTGGAAAAGGTTAAAGGCCAAAAGTCAAAGTAGAAATAAATATTGGGCCAAAAGTGGTAATTTTTAAAAGTTTAGGGACCTAAATATAATTGAGCAAAAAGTGAGGGACATAAATGTAATTATGGAAAAGTTCAGCTAGAAAAGGCTTAGAACTGCCTGTAAGTATTTCAGTCCCATATTCCATCAGTAAATAGAGGAAGTCATGCTGGGTAATCTGGCATGATATAGAAATTTTATTAGGGCTCCAGACAGCAGAATATCTGATAGTCTAAAAGTTATCTGAATTTTTATCAGATTCTATGGACATCAGATATATGTGGGGGAATTACAAGAAAGTGTGCCCTACAGTGTCAGATGTTATGAATCTGACAGAACTCTGGAAGAAGTTCTGTATAAAAAGTTATTTACATATTAATGAATTTTGACAGGAGTTCGATAACATCTGTGATCCGATAATGGAACTTATCGGTATGTGAGTCTAGATGAAATGAGACTAGATGACTCACATATAGGCCCATGATGACGCCAAGAAGGGCCCAAAACCCAGGGTACTAGTCCATCAGTAGAAGGGGCTAGTGTCCAGAAAAAGTGCGAAATTATGAAAATGCCCCTAGATACCGAGATTGTACTAGAGATGGATGAAGAGCATTTTGGTCACCTAGGATAGGATAAAAACATGGTACATGGTATAAATATGATTAGTTGAGCCCAGATACACCCTGAGGCAGTATAAAGAGGGGTAAAATAACGATTATGCCCTTAGGATCAATATAGTGTAAGAAAGGACACCAAGGGTATTTTGGTCATTTTTCAAGGAATGGATGGCAGATAAATACTCAGTATAACCATGTCAAGGGTATGAGAAGCCTAGACATTGATTTTTAGGACAGAATACATATCCTGGTATATTATAGAAAAATTTAGAGCAGAAAACAGTCCGGTTGTTGTGAAACTGCTCCGATCGGTACCGGATTGGACTGGAATTTTTCCAGAGCTTCCTGGTATGGTGAGCATGCCACATAACCCCTTGAGGTGTCCCACATGATGTCATAATTATTCTTTTATAAAAAAGTAAAATTCAAGATTAAATGTGAGCCTTTAGATCAAATAGTAACCAAATCAATCTTGACCATTGATTTCTCTTGGATTTTGGCTATAAATACCCCTCCATTCTGCAGCCAAACCGTAAGCTCATGGACCCTTGGGGAAACTCTTGCAAAATGAAAACTCAAGCCAAGACAAAGAAGATTCAAGGTTCCAAAGTTCAAGCAAGCTAGAGATTAAAGGTAAGCAATATCTCCTAGCTTATTTTCCTTTGATTTGGGAGCTTGAACTTAGGGTTTTGATGGGAGAAAAGTTGAGTTTTCTCTAAGGGGTGGTGCTGCCTAAAGACCTTAAAGGAAAGGGGAAAGAAGAAATTAAAGTTAGAACCAGATGATTGAAGCTTAAACAAGCTAGTTAAGTGGTTGGTTGTTGAATCAAATTGATATTCTTGACTTTGCCATGGTGTGCCCTGTTTGGAAAGTTAGGGAGCAAGGGCTAAAGGTCAAGAAAAAAGCTAAAGTGCAAGGTAGTGAACTTACCTCTTTATGTGCTCGATGTGGTATGCTTATGTGTTGACATGTATATGTTATTTGAATGATGTTGTGACATGATAAATGATGTTGAATGTATTGTGAATAACATGTTTCCATGGCCATGTACTTTATGTAAAATTATATAGCATGATGGCATGTCACTAATCAAAGAAAGTTAATATAATTACATATCATGCATTAGCATCCATCTTGCATATTTAAATGGTAATGTTTGCTACTGAGATTCCCTAGAATCTCACTCTTTTATAACCAACCAATTTAGGTCAATCATGATGGATAATGTATGCATGGAGAAGAGTTAAAGCATGGAAGAAGAAAAGTGAAGTATTTAAGTTGTTAGCATATGCTATGCACTTTCCATGTATGTCAAAGCCATGTAAAGTATCTATTTATGTGATGATATTGTATGAAACAATTATTGTATAACCCCATGATTTATATAAATTCAGAAAAAGCAAAAGAGACGATTTATGTATGCTGGAACAATTATGGAAAGTGAAAGAAAGGAAACTGAAATGGAAAAAAACTAGGTCCTAAAGCAGTTTTGTTGTGGCTTCAGTCTGACCTAGCAAATGAGGGAATTATTTCAAGAAATTTTATGACCATGTAGTAAACATCCAGAGCTTTAAGTTCATAGGTAGAACGTTTCATTTGGATGTGTATATCAAGAGAAATGAATTTCCAAAATAAGGGACTAGAAACTGTTTCCAGAGTTTTTGACCAAATAAATAGTAAACTTCAACGAATAAACTGTATCAATTGGATAATCATTTGGTCTAGAAATTATTTTTCCCTTAAATTTCAAGATGTTATCTTCATGTATATTTGTTAACCACTTCATTTTGAGTTTTCTATAATTAATTATGATTTTTTGAAGTTCATTGCATAATCTGGAATACCATATGAATAGTAACCCGAGAAAGAGTAAAATTCCAGATTTGGCTAATGGACTTCCAAGGTCTTATAAGTGGTTCTAAATGCTATTGAATGGTCCCTAAAACGTATAAAAGTAAAGATGTTACACAAATCACCATGAGCATAGAAAACATCATTATGATAAATAGAACATCTACTATTCCCAGCAATGGAAGTGAAACCTTCCTTATCCAAATAAGAAAGTGAAACAATGTTATTACTTAAAGCAGGAACATAATAGCAATTGTTTAAAACTAATAAAAGCCCAGTGGGCAGAACTAATTCATAAGTGCCTACAGCTAACGCAGCAACCCTTGCTCTATTTCCAACTCGTAGGTCAACCTTGCCCTTTTTCAGCTTCCTATTGTCCTTTAGTCACTGCACATTTGTACAAATATGAGAACCACATGCAGTATCTAATACCCATGACGTGGAAGTAGAAAGATGAATGTCTATAACATAAATACCTGAAGCGATAGCCCCGCTATCCTTCTTGTTCTTTTTTAGATCTTCGAGGTAGAGTTTGCAATTCCTCTTCCAATGACCAAGTTCATTGCAGAAGAAGCAGACTCCTTCCTTCGGAGGCTTTGCCTTCTTTGGTGCAGGCTTGGTTTCGGGCTTACCTGACTCTTTGGTCTTACCTGATGAGCCATGACCCTTCCCCTTGCCTTTGCCTTTCTTTTTCATACTCTTTCCTTTCTGAACCATCAAAACAGCACTGGGCTTCTTCTTAAGACTCAGCTCAGCAGTTTTAAGCATCCCATACAGTTTAGAAATAGATTTATCCATGTTGTTCATGTTGTAGTTCATGACAAACTGGTCATAACTTTCTAGGAGTGAGTTCAAGATCAAATCCATAGCTAACTCCTGGCTCATGGGAAATCTAAGCCTCTCAAGGTAATCAATGTACCCTTTCATCTTTAAGACATGAGTACTGACTAATGCACCTTCAGCCATCTTGCAGGAATGTAAGGCCTTAGTGGTCTCATACCTCTCTTGCCTTGCCTGTTGCTGGAACATTTCCTTGAGATGCACAATCAGCTCATAAGCCTCCATGTGTTCCAGATCTCTCTAGAGCTCCGGAACCATGGTGTCTAGCATCAAGCATCCCACATCGACAGAGTCTTCCTTATGCTTCATGTAAACATCTCTCTGAGCTCTAGGAGCATTGGCCGCTGGCTCCTTAGGAATGGGTTAATCTAGGATATGCGCCTTTCTTTCCTGCTTGAGAACAATTCTCAAGTTCCTAAACCAGTCAAGAAAGTTTATCCCATTGAGTTTGTCCTTCTCAAGGATAGATCACAGCGATAATGTAGCAGTATTACTAGTCGTCATGATTCTACAATTAAAATATACAATTGAATTAGCAATCTCCCACTAAATAAGCAACCCTCAATGCAATACTTAGTGGGCTAAGATCCATATTTGGCTCAAACTTAAGTCCGCTTTGGCAGGACGCTTAAATTAAGTTATTTAGGTAGATAACACCTTTACCAATTACATAAAATGTAACTCTTAGATGTTCATGGGATTCTATCATCATATGATCTGGTATATTTTTAATCCCATCTAATGCCTTGAGACCCAAAACTGTTTTGTTAATCTCAATTAAGTCAAACAATAATAAACATTTGAGAGTAGCACCATTACTCTTGGTTATCTCCCCAAGATAACTCAAATGCACCCACTTTGGCGGAGTCCACAATTGAGCGATCGAGGTTTTGACAAAGGTTCATAAATTGACGGTATTATGACTTAAGATTTCATTTAGAAGGCTTAATTTAACTATTTGGTTTATAAGAATGCATGTTTCTCAGTTTGTATCTCATACAAGTAATATGCATGTGTTGATATAATCATAGATGCATAATTTAAACGTGATATAATATAGCTCACCTATCCTAAGTCCACTCAAGCCAATGAGAGGAGCTCTCTAGTAAGAAAAGGGAAATTACATATAGAAATCTCTTTTAACATTCGAGGGGAGTGAGATGAGAAGAGAAGGTACATTAAGAGTATATAGAGGAAGGCACGACACGCATGCCGTATTTAAAAAATTACAACACTTGCAATCTAGAGCCATATTGTTCACCATACCCAAACATTCAAGAATCAATATTCAGATTTAATTGAAGGGCAATTAATGTTTCAAAACTAAAATATTCATAAAATAGTATATGTTACGGTTATGTTGCGCTACGAATAGGTAGCCACGGCGGTCCCGCTAGCCCGTTAGCGGGCTGGGTCTGGGGCAACGGCCTGAGATTTTTTTTTGTTTTATAAATAATCACGAATCTGAATTCGTTTTTCTTAAACCCTATCAATATTAATTGATCAAATCAAAATGCATGCACCACCGATTTCAATTCTTTTTCAGATTCCTTATATGTCATACATAAAATGGATTCCTTATATGTCACACATAAAACGCATGTTATCATATGATCGGCTACGACTAACATATATCATATGAATCAACAATCAAGCCTAACTTAAACACAAAACGACATGGCTCTGATACCACTGTAAGGAATTGGAAGATACGCAGCAGAAATTAACGTAAAAAAATTTCCATTCACTGCCTGGATCTACCGTATGTGTTTAAGTCAAGTGGAAAGAAGTATTACCCTCAATATTCAGTCACGACTTTCTCAGCTTCTGGTTGCGACGTCCACAGCTTCTCTCCGTGGCTCATGATCTCTTTTCGATCGCAAGAAGTCGACAACTCAGGTCGACTTCCTCTACTAATATCCACACTAACAGCGTTCTAACCACGAATGACGTGCTAGCGCCTCCTGTCCCTCCAGGGCTTACTCAAGAATTCGTCCTCTCCGTCTCTATTTCGGCAGTTTCTTATCTACAAACCTTTTGCGGATTCCCGTTCACACTTTTTTTCTATCCCAACCGTAGCTCCTAAATATCATATATATAGGATGCTATGTGTGTTACCATAAACTTGGATTTTTGGAATTAATCTTATATTAATTCTGAAATTAATACAATATCATATATTGTATAATTTGATAAGAAACTAATTAAATAAATAGTATTCATATTAAATCCGTCCCACATATTTAATTCACCCATTTATTTAATTTAAAATAAAAATAAGACAGAATTACATTTGATTTATTCTCATAAATCAAATTTGAGATATCATATCCATTTGAATTTCAAATTCAAACGTGATAGAGATCTAATTTTATCCTTATAAGTTAAATATTGTAAATATCTCTTATATGAGATATCATATTAATTTGAATTTCAAACTCAAATGTGATAGAGATTTAATTTATCTTTATAAATTAAATCTTGTAAATATCTCTTATATATAATATATATACGAATTTATATATATGCGAATATAAATATAAATAAATATATACATCCACCCTGAATCATTCATTGAATATGGACATGTCTTAGATTCAATGAATTTGGACATCATAGCTCGTGTTGGGCTATTTTGTGTGCGACCCTGTAGGCCTATATGAAGTTGGCAGTGGGCCATTTACTATACTGACTCACAAGTTGCAAGCGGTTTCTAGCAAGACATCACGACTACCCAAATAATATGAGGATTGATGAATGATGTAACCTTTTATACAACCATATCATGTCTCTTTTGTCACACGATATTTTGGTCATGGATGAAGCATGGAGAATGTCATCCTCCTATTCCTAACCGTTACTTTCTTGATCCCTGAGTAGTCTGACTATAGAAATGGAACTACCTTTGTATTACAGTATGGCCATACATTTCTCAGACTCACTCATCGAGGGGCCCAATAATATCTCTCTACAAATGTCAGGGACAAATTCCATCTTGACCATTAACATTCCTCCGCACGGAAAACTACTAAGCTCAAACATAGTCTTTATAATCACTCGGTCAAAAGTAACTTTTGACTAGGTCAAAGCGGAGTGTTTGCCATGTCGGAATCCATGATGATCTCAGGTCAAAAGGCATAGTGATATGGTTTGTATATAAGATAAGCTTATGACTTAATCCATGCAACTCTCTCATAGCGGGTCGATCCAACACCTTGTACTCTTACATGTGCCTATGACTTTGATTTATATCTCTATACATCTTCAAAGTCATACTGATCTTATTTCATCTCTGTTCTCGCATAGATGATCGACCAGCGACATTTAGGATAAGATCACGAGTTATCTAAGGATGGTCATCACAGTAAACATGTAAATAATATGATAATACAATTAATAAATTTATAAATTAACAATATTCATAAGACAATGATTGGTCCCTGGGGCACAATTTCCAACATATAATATATATATATATATAAGAAATAAATTTGAAATAGATCTAACTATCAATATTACACCATGATATATGAAGTTCTCAATAAAATAATACCATAAAGTTATAAATGGTCTGAAAATATTGGAATTTTTGGAAAGGTCAATTTTTTATATTTTTTTATTTCTTTAACCATTTTATCTGCGAGGCCATAATCTGTCCGATTTTCTAAAATCCCTTATGTTTATCGGTCTAATTTCAGGATCTAGCTCAATGGCTCAACTAGGCTCAATTATGAACCAACCATGAAGGTCTTTTTATGTCAATAAAAAATTGAAATTACCAAAACATCTCTAAATAAATAAAAATACAAGAAAATAAGGAAAATAAATGATTAGATATTACTTTTTTTGCATAAATATTAATTTGAATTTTGGTGAGAAATATAAATTTAAATGCAAATAAATCATTTTAGAGCCTCGACTTCGTAACACTTGTAATAACACAAGTTTAATACTTTTAAAACATTTGGATGTAGGAGAAAAAAACATTTGGATGTGATGAGAACTTTTTTTTTTTATTCTTTTATGGATGTGATGAGAATTTTTTTATTGGTATAGGTAGTTGTTCGGTGTTTCTATCCGTAATGGCATTTTTATTGGGTTTTATAATTTAGTTCTTTCTTTTTTTAGAAATATACAGTATTAAATAACTTAAAGACTAGTGATTACCGAAATATATTTTATCTCTTCTAGCAAAACCTTTCTTCATGCGCGCCTAGTTTGGACTAGAGTCAATAATACGAGCTTAAAATTCGAGTTAACCAAATGTAAACCCCCATTCCAAGGTGAGGGTTCTCCTAACACTCATCACTCTAGTTAGCCTGCGAACCTGTCATATATATATTTTTATATAATTTAAATTATTTTATTGATTAAGATATTTTAATTATTTAGAATTTAATTAATTATTAAAATACAGAAACATGTTATTTTGGATAATGATATATAAAATTAAAAGAATGGTACGAATTTATTTATTTACATTTATCATATTACTATTTAACATTATTTGTTTTCTAAAAAATATTTTAATTATAACAAAAAAAGTATTCCTCATTTAAAATTTTATTTTCAATTCATTTAAAAAGAACTATTATGATTTTTTTTCTAAATTAGTTGATCTATCAAATACATTGTCTTACAAAAATGCACTCATTTTAGTTGGTTCAGAAAAGCTAACAAAAATAATTTGTTTTTTAAAATGATGGCGGGTTGTCGTACCCACACTCTTTGGCTCGCGGGTTTTAATGAGTCAACCAGTATTATTAACTCTAGTTTGGATTTTAGTTATTTTAGAACATTTAAAATTGTAAAAAAAGTTAGGTTTAAATAGGTAGCTCAAATATGAGCCCATTTTCTAAGGATTATAAACGTATTGCCCAAAAGGTATTTTATATTAATAAAAGAAAACATTAAAATGTCAGTCGTTATAATTTTATTCAATTTTATATCATTCCTTCTAATTTTTTTTATTAGGTCCTTATTATTTGTTTAGCTTTGGTGGAAGTCCCTGACCCGTGAATTTAATCTGACTACAGGAGCTTGAGTGGCGCACTTCTTTCCTTAGCTTCTCTCCCTCCATCCTCCATTTAGTCACTATTATTTCTCTCCCACACAATGAATGTACTCTCTCCCAACCGCATCTTCTTCATCTCCTTCTCGCAACTATTAGTACCTCTTCCTCCTCCATTCTTTCTAACATAACTTCGCCTAATTCCTCACCAAGAACATGAAATCACAAAACCTCCAACTTGGTTCAATTCCATGGTAAAACACCTTAAGACCAACAGGGGGTTAAGGTGGGTCTCGTCAGCATCGATCATAAACTAAACGTTAGCTTATTACAAGGTCAACCGCCACGAGTAGATATCGTCCAGGTCAATTTTTTTATATAAAAAAATTTAAATAAATTTAGCTCCAATCCCCTACTAAAATTATAGTATAACTTCAACGATCAGAGAATACTAAAAGGGAAATTACAAAATCACTTATTAAAGGAACCCTCAAGATAATAGTGAGAATTGAACTTATATCCTTATAGATATAAGTTTATTCCTCATTATCTATACCAATTTTTATTGGTTTATTTATATCAATTTGAATCACATGGGTGATAATTTTTTTTTAATACAAATAAGTTTAAATAAATTCGATATCAGTCTCTTTCTAATATTAAGGCACACCCCTAAAACTCAAAGAGTGTATATAAAAAATTTATAAAATTATTTATCAAAACAATTCTACAATTGTAATAAAAATTAAACTTATGTTCTTATAAAATACGAACATATTTTCAACTGGAATTGGCGAAATGAGAAGACTCCCGAGTTATTGATGAACATAAAGGGGGCCCACGTTTTAGGCGCAACCCTTAATAAAAAGGACTTTAACATCGGATTAAAGTTCCCACTTCCCTTCGTTCACTCAAGTCTGATTTATTACGTCCACATACGCCTTTCTCCCAAAACTTTCCATAACAGTCGCTTAAATCTATGCTTAGCAAATATATATATATATATATATATATATATATATATTATTTAAGTTTTTAATATGAATGGAATAACAAATTATGAAATATAACCGGTTGTTATCTAGATTTTATGATATCGTTTTACCACATATTTTATGTACTAAAATAAATACATGAGTAGACTTAAACAGGTTGTTAATGTATGGGGCAATAAATCCTGGAATAAAATAGGGTGTTTAATATTTTTTTAACTTGCATGAATAGGGGTAACAAATTATACAATAGAATAATTTGCTTTCTAAATTTTAATTGGGTAAAGATGCACCTAACATGCTAAATTAATTTTGGTGGTACAATTTATACTATAAAATATTTTTTTTTTGGTTTTTTTATAGCGTAATTAGTACTATCCACTAACAGATCTTAAACTTCCATCTGTATACCCTTTCCATTTAAGCTTGTTTTTTACATGTCATTATTTAAATCTCTCCTTCGCTATTCGCTTTTCCTCTTTTTCAATCTCTTTTAGTTGATACTTTATTTTTAAAATAATTTTACATGTGGAATTTTTAATAATGACGTGTAAAGAAAATTTAGGTGAAGGGGTTCATACGAAAGTTTAAGATCAGTTAGTGGATGATGCTAATTGTACAAAAAAAACTATTATCCCTCCAGTCCTAAATATAAGAATTAGATAGAAAGTCTACTTTAGTCCTAATTATAAGACATAATCCACATTGTGTTATAAAATTATAATTTTCTCCCAAAGTATCCTTATATAAAACACATATTAAGGTAATTTTATGTTGGAAATCGTGCCCTAGGAGCCAATCATTGTCTTATGAACATTATTGATTTATGAATTTATTAATTGTGTTATCATATTATTTACATGTTTATTGTGATGACCATCCTTGTATAATTCATGATTTTATCCTAAATGTCCCTGGTCGGTCATCTATACGGGAGCACAGATGAAATAAGACCAGTATAACTTTGAAGATGTATAGAGATATAAATCAAAGTCATAGGCACATGTAAGAGTACAAGGTGTTGGACCGACCCGCTATGAGAGAACTGCATGGGTAACGTCATAAGCTTCTCTCATATACAAACCATGTCAATATGCCATTTGATCTGAGATCATCATGGATTCCTACATGACAAACACTCAGCTTTGACCCAGTCAAAAGTCACTTTTGACCGAGTGATCATAAAGACTATGTTCGGGCTTAGTGGTTTTTCATGCGGACGAATCGAGAAAGTAACGGTCAGGAATAGGAGAATGACATTATCCATGCCTCAACCATGACCAAAATATCGCGTGACAGAAGGGACATGATATGGTTGTATAAAATGTTACATCATTTAACAATCCTCATATGATTTGGGTAGTGGTTATGTCTTGCTAGAGACCGCTTGCGACTTGTGGGCTAGTATAACAAATGGCCCACTACCAACTTCATATAGGCCTATAGGGTCGCACAAAAAATAGCCCAACACGAGCTATGATGTCCAGATTCATTGAATCTAAGACATGTCCAGATTCAATGAATGATCAAGGATAGATGTATATATATTTATTTATATTTATATTCGTATATATATATATATATATATATATAAATTCGTATATATACATTATATATAAGAGATATATGAGATTTAATTTATAAGGATAAATTAAATCTCTACCACGTTTGAATTTGAAATTCAAATTGATAGGATATCTCATATAAGAGATATTTATAAGATTTAATTTATAAGGATAAATTAAATATCTATCACGATTGAATTTGAAATTCAAATTGATAGGATATCTCATATAAGAGATATTTATAAGGTTTAATTTATAAGGATAAATTAAATCTCTATCACATTTGAATTTGAAATTCAAATTGATATGATATCTCAAATTTAATTTATGAGAATAAATCAAATACAATTCAGTCTTAGCTTTATTTTAAGTTAAATAAATAGGTGAATTAAATCTGTGGGACGGATTTAATATTATTTATTTAATTAGTTTCTTATCAAATTATATAATATATGATATTGTATTAATTTTAGAGTTAATATAAGATTAACTCCTAAAATCCAATTCGATAGAATAAAACACAAAGCATCCTATGTATATGATATTAGGAGCTACGTTTTGCATAGAGATATACATAGAACACAGAAGGCCGAAGGGGACTGAGCAAAGGGTTTACAGATAAGAAATTGTCAAAATAGAGACGGAGAGGACGAACTCTTGAGAAAGCCCTGGAGGGACAAGAGACACTAGCACGTCGTTCGTAGTTGGAACGCTGTTCGTGTGGATACCAGTAGAGAAAGCCGACCTGAGTCATCGATTTCTTATGATCGGAAAGGGAGCATGGCCGCAGAAAGAAGCTATGAACGTCGTGACCAAAAGCTGTGGAAGTCGCTGAGGCACTCTAAGGGTAATGCTTCTTCCCACTTAACTTAAACACATACGGTAGATCCTGGCAAGGAGTGAAAAATTTTTTAAATTAATTTCCGCTGCGTGTCTACCAATTTCTTTCAGTGGTATCAAAGCCATGCCGTTTTGTGTTTAAGTTAGGCTTAATTGTTGATTCATATGATATGTGTTAGTCGTAGCCGATCATATAATATGCGTTTTATGTGTGACATATAAGGGATCCGTATTATGTATGACATAAAAGGAATCTAAAAGGGAATTGAAATCGGTGGTGATACACTTTGATTTGATCAATTAACGTAGATGGGGTCCAAGAAAACTGTATTCAAATTCGTGATTATTTATAAAGCAACATAACTGTAACATATGTTATTTTATGAATGTTTTAGATTTGAAACATCAATTGCCCTGCCATTAAATCTGAATGTTGATTCTTGAATGCTTGTGTATGGTGAACAATATGGCTCTAGATTGCAAGTGTTGTAATTTTTTAAATATGGCCTGCGTGTCGTGTCTTCCTATATATATACTCTCAATGTACCTTCTCTTCTCATCTCACTCCCCTCGAATGTTAAAAGAGGTTTCTATATGTAATTTCCCTTTTCTTACTAGAGAGCTCCTCTCATTGGCTTGAGTGGACTTAGGATAGGTGAGCCATATTGTATCACATTTAAATTATGCATCTTATGATTATATCAGCACATACATATTACTTGTATGAGATACAAACTGAGAAACATGCATTCTCATAAACTAAATAGTTAAATTAAGCCCTCTAAATAAAATCTTAAGTCATAATGCTGTTAATTTATAAACACTTGTCAAAACCTCGATCGCTCAATTGTCGACTCTGCCAAAGTGGGTGCTTTTGAGTTATCTTGGGGAGATAAACAAGAGTAATGGTGCTACTCTCACGTGTTTATTATTGTTTGACTTAATTGAGATTAACAAAATGGTTTTGGGTCTCAAGGCATTAGATGGGATTAAAAACATGCAAGATCATATGATGATAGGATCCCATGAACATCTAAGAGTTACATGTGATGTAATTGGTAAAGGTGTTACCTACCTAAATAACTTAATTTAAGCGTCCTGCCAAAGCGGACTTAAGTTTGAGCCAAATATGAATCTTAACCCACTAACTATTGCATTGAGGGTTGTTTATTTAGTGGGAGATTACTAATTAAATTGCATATTTTAATTGTAGAATCATGACGACTAGCAATACTGCTACATTATCGCTGTGATTTGACCTTGAGAAGGACAAACTCAATGGGACAAACTTTCTTGACTGGTTTAGGAACTTGAGAATTGTTCTAAAGCAGGAAAGAAAGGCGCATGTCCTAGATCAACCTATTCCTGAGGAGCCAGCGACCAATGCTCCTAGAGCTCAGAGAGATGCTTACACGAAGCATAAGGAAGACTCTATCGATGTAGGATGCTTGATGCTAGCCACTATGGTTTCGGAGCTTTAAAGAGATCTGGAACACATGGAGGCTTATGAGATGATTGTGCATCTGAAGGAAATGTTCCAGCTACAGGCAAGGCAAGAGAGGTATGAGACCACTAAGGCCTTACATTCCTGCAAGATGGCTGAAGGTGCATCAGTTAGTACTCATGTCTTAAAGATGAAGGGGTACATTGCTCACCTTGAGAGGCTTGGATTTCCTATAATCTAGGAGTTAGCTACAGATTTGATCTTGAACTCACTCCTCGAAATTTATGACCAGTTTGTCATGAACTACAACATGAACAACATGAAGAAATCTATTTCTGAACTATATGGGATGCTTAAAACTACTGAGCTGAGTCTTAAGAAGAATCCCAGTAGTGTTTGATGGTTCAGAAAGGAAATGGTATGAAAAAGAAAGGCAAAGGCAAGGGGAAGCGTCATGGCTTATCAGGTAAGACCAAAGAGTCAGGCAAGCCTGAAACTAAGCCTGCACCAGGCAAAGCCTCCGAAGGAAGGAGTCTGCTTCTTCTGCAATGAACCTGGTAATTGGAAGAGGAATTACAAACTCTACCTCGAAGATCTGAAAAAGAACAAGAAGTATAGCGGGGCTATCGCTTCAGGTATTTATGTTATAGTCATTCATCTTTCTACTTCCACCTCATGGGTATTAGATACTGCGTGTGGTTCTCATATTTGTACAAATGTGCAGGGACTAAAGGACAGTAGGAAGCTGAAAAAGGGCGAGGTTGACCTACGAGTTGGAAACAGAGCAAGGGTTGCTGCATTAGCTGTAGGCACTTATGAATTAATTCTACCCACTGGGCTTTTGTTAGTTTTGAACAATTGCTATTATGTTCCTGCTTTAAGTAGTAACATTGTTTCACTTTCTTATTTGGATAAGGAAGGTTTCACTTCCATTGCTGGGAATAGTATATGTTCTATTTACCGTAATGATGGTTTCTATGCTCATGGTGATTTGCATGTTGATCATTACATATTAAATTTGGAACAACCCAATTATGGAAATATCTATAACATAACCGCCAAAAGGGTCAAACCAAACGATTTGAATCCCACATACCTCTGGCACTGTCGTCTGGGCCACATAAATGAGAAACGTATTTCTAAACTCCATCAAGATGGATTTCTAAACTCATTTGATTTTGAATCATATGACACTTGCGAGTCTTACTTGTTAGAAAAGATGACAAAGTCACCTTTCACTGGGCACAGTGAGAGGGCCACTGATTTATTGGGCCTCACACATACAGATGTGTGTGGACCGATGAACACAAATGCCAGAGGAGGTTATTCGTACTTCATCACATTCATAGATGATTTCAGCAGATATGGGTATATCTATCTGATGAAACATAAATATGAGTCTTTTGAAAAGTTCAAAATATTTCAAAATAAAGTACAAAACCAGCTTGGCAAAACAATTAAAGCCTTTCGATCTGATCGGGGTGGTGAATATTTGAGCCAAGAGTTCATAGATCATCTTAGGAGTTGTGGGATAGTCTCACAATTGACTCCTCCAGGGACACCATAATGGAATGACATTTCTGAACAGAGGAATCGAACACTATTAGATATAGTTCGATCCATGATGAGTCAAACAGATCTTCCGCCCTCCTTTTAGGGCCATGCCCTAGAGACAGCTGCGTTCACACTCAATCGTGTTCCATCTAAGGCAATTGAAAAGACTCCGTATGAAATATGGACTGGGAAGACGCCTAGTTTGTCTTTCCTCAAGATTTGGGGATGTGAGATCTATGTTAAGCAACAAGCCTCAGACAAATTAGTGCCCAAATCCTCAAGGTGCCTTTTTGTGGGATATCCTAAGGAAACCAAGGGAAATTACGTCTACAACCCTGCTGATAACAAAGTGTTTGTTATCAGAAATGGTATCTTTCTCGAAAGAGAATTTATCTCTAAAAGAACCAGTGGGAGTAAGGTACACCTCGAAGAAGTTCGAGAGCCACAAGACACCACAGAACTGCAGATAAAAAATAGAGAAGACTCACAACAAGTTGTTGAGACTCCTCAAGTCACGCAAGGTTCACAAAAATCTAATAGGACACGACTTCAGCCTCAGAGATATGGATTTCTGATTTCTGATAGTCGTGATGTGTTGCTCATTGAGCATAATAAGCCGACTACCTATCGAGAAGCAATAGTGGGACCAAACTCTGAAAAATGGCTTAATGCCATGAAGTCTGAGATGCAATCCATGTACGACAATAAGGTTTGGACCTTAGTCGACCCGCCTGAAGGTGTAAAAACTGTCAGGTGCAAGTGGGTTTTTAAGGAGAAAACTGACATGGATGGCAATGTAAATGTCTTTAAGGCACGACTGGTTGCAAAAGGGTTTACTCAAACTCATGGTGTGCATTATGATGAGACCTTTTCCCTAATTGCAATGGCCAAATCAATCGGAATCCTCTTTGCCATAGTAGCATATTATGACTATGAAATATGGAAGATGGACGTCAAGACAGCCTTCCTTAATGGAAAGCTCCTTGAGGATGTGTACATGACACAACCTGAAGGGTTTGTGCGTTCTGAGGACTCTGGTAAAGTGTGCAAGCTTCAAAAGTCCATTTATGAACTGAAGCAAGCCTCTCAGAGTTGGAATCATCGTTTTGATGAGGTAGTCAAAGAGTTTGGATTTCTTCAAAACATTGATGAACCTTGTGTGTACAAGAAGGTTAGTGGGAGCACAGTTGTGTTTTTGGTACTTTATGTGGATGACATCCTACTTATTAGGAATGACATTCCTACCTTGCAGATTGTCAAGTCTTGGTTACAAAAATCTTTCTCGATCAAAGACTTGAGTGAAGCCACCTACATCCTAAGAATCAGAATCTATAGAGATAGATCTAAAAGACTTCTAGGACTAAGTCAGAGTACATACATAGACAAAATATTGCATAGGTTCAATTTGCACAAATCAAAGAGGGGTTTCATACCCATGTCTCATGGTATTCACCTCAGCAAAGATTTGTGTCCTAGTACATCTGATCAGTGAGGTCGCATGAGTAAAGTTCCATATGCCTCGGCCATAGGATCTATTATGTATGCCATGTTATGTACTCGACCGGATGTCTCGTTTGCCTTGAGTATGACTATCAGATATCAACAGGACCCTAGTGAGGGCCATTAGATTGCTGTCAAGAATATCCTTAAGTACTTAAGAAGGACTAAGGACTTATTCTTGGTCTATGGTGGATTGGATGACGAACTCTGTGTAACTGGTTACACAGATGTAAGTTTCCAAACTGACCAGGATGACCAAAAATCGCAGTCTGGATATATATTCCTCCTCAATAATAGAGCAATAAGCTGGAAGAGCTCTAAGCAGGGCACTGTAGTAGATTCTGCAATGGAAGCTGAGTATATAGCAGCATCTGATGCAGCTAAGGAAGCTGTTTGGATCAGGAAGTTCATCACGGAACTAGGGGTGATACCTACCATCTTAGATCCAATAACTTTGCTCTGTGACAATAGCGGTGCTATTGCACAGGCCAAAGAGCCTAGGTCACATCAAAGGACCAAGCATATACTCAGGCGATTTCATCTCATCAGAGAAATCAACGATAGAGGTGATATAAAAATATGCAAAGTAGCAAGAGAAGATAATGTTGCTGATCCTCTAACAAAGCCGCTTGTGCAGGCAAAGCATGAGCGACATGTTAGGTCAATGGGAATTAGTCAAATTAATGATTGTACTTAGTGCAAGTGGGAGGTTGTTAGAAATCGTGCCCTAGGGGCCAATCATTATCTTATGAACATTATTGATTTATGAATTTATTAATTGTGTTATCATAGTATTTGCATGTTTATTGTGATGACCATCCTTGGATAATTCATGATCTTATCCTAAATGTCCCTGGTCGGTCATCTATACGGAGCATAGATGAAATAAGACCAGTATGACTTTGAAGATGTATAGAGATATAAATCAAAGTCATAGGCACATGTAAGAGTACAAGGTGTTGGACTGACCCGCTATGAGAGAACTGCATGGATAACGTCATAAGCTTATCTCATATACAAACCATGTCAATATGCCCTTTGACCTGAGATCATCATGGATTCCTACATGACAAACGCTCAGCTTTGACCCAGTCAAAAGTCACTTTTGACCGAGTGATCATAAAGACTATATTTGGGCTTAGTGGTTTTTCATACGGAGGAATATGAATGGTCAAGATGGAATTTGTCCCTCACATTCGTAGAGAGATATTACTCGGCCCCTCGATGAGTGAGTCTGGGAAATGTATGGCTATACTATAATGGAAAGGTAGTTCCATTTCTATAGTCAGACTACTCAGGGATCGAGAAAGTAACGGTTAGGAATAGGAGAATGACATTATCCATGCCTCAACCATGACCAAAATATCGCGTGACAGAAGGGACATGATATTGTTGTATAAAAGGTTACATCGTTTAATGATCCTCATATGATTTGGGTAGTCGTTATGTCGTGCTAGAGACCGCTTGCGACTTGTGGGCTAGTATAACAAATGGCCCACTGCCAACTTCATTTAGGCCTACAGGGTCGCACACAAAATAGCCCAACACGAGCTACGATGTTCAGATTCATTGAATCTAAGACATGTCCAGATTCAATGAATGATCCAGGATAGATGTATATATATTTATTTATATTTATATTCGTATATATATATATATATATATAAATTCGTATATATACATTATATATAAGAGATATATGAGATTTAATTTATAAGGATAAATTAAATCTCTATCACATTTGAATTTGAAATTCAAATTGATAGGATATATCATATAAGAGATATTTATAAGATTTAATTTATAAGGATAAATTAAATATCTATCACGATTGAATTTGAAATTCAAATTGATAGGATATCTCATATAAGAGATATTTATAAGGTTTAATTTATAAGGATAAATTAAATCTCTATCATATTTGAATTTGAAATTCAAATTGATATGATATCTCAAATTTAATTTATGAGAATAAATCAAATACAGTTCAGTCTTAGCTTTATTTTAAGTTAAATAAATAGGTGAATTAAATCTGTGGGACGGATTTAATATTATTTATTTAATTAGTTTATTATCAAATTATACAATATATGATATTGTATTAATTTCGGAATGAATATAAGATTAACTCCTAAAATCCAATTCGGTAGAATAAAACACAGAGCATCCTATATATCTGATATTAGGAGCTACGTTTTGCATAGAGATATACATAGAACACAGAAAGGCCGAAGGGGACTGAGTAAAGGGTTTACAGATAAGAAACTGTCGAAATAGAGACGGAGAGGACGAACTCTTGAGAAAGCCCTGGAGGGACAAGAGACGCTAGCACGTCGTTCGTGGTTGGAACGCTGTTCGTGTGGATACCAGTAGAGGAAGCCGACCTGAGTCATCGACTTCTTGCGATTGGAAAGGGAGCACGAGCCGCGGAAAGAAGCTATGAATGTCATGACCAAAAGCTGTGGAAGTCGCTGAGGCACACTAAGGGTAATGCTTCTTCCCACTTGACTTAAACACATACGGTAGATCCTGGCAAGGAATGGAAAATTTTTTAAATTAATTTACGCTGCGTGTCTTCCAATTCCTTTCATTTTAATCAATGGTAGTTCAATGCACATGCTAAATGGAGTATTTTAGGGAAACAAACACATAATTATTATAACTAATTAATTTAACTAATTTGGGTAGATTTCCTTAATCTACCAAAATTAGTTAAATAGATTTTATATTAAGGACTAGAGATAGTACTTTAGGGAGCCAATTATATCAAAAAAATATTTTAAGGTGCCATATTTTACCGTACTAATTGTATCACTAAAATTTATTTAGAGTGCTAGGTGTATCTTTGAAGTTTGCTACTAAAAATTCCAATGTAGAAAATAAACTTTGAGAAGGAGGACTTGGTGCTGTATATAAGGTAAGGTAACTATATATTTTGATTTTCAACATGATGTTCCAACACAAGGATGTTTATAAGGGAGAACTTTCATATAGCGTTGCAAAAGGGTAAGTGGACTGACATTCTTAATCCTCATAAATAGGGGTACTTTAAAGAATGGGAAAGAAGTTGTAAAGAAATTAACTTTGCGCTAGTCTAAAATGGTGGAGGAAGAATTTTAAAGTGAGGTGTAACTATAAGCAATGTTCATAATCGGAATCTTATTCGGCTTCTTGGATGTTGTACTAAAGGCAATGAGAGAATTTTTACTTACGAATATATGAAAAGCATTAGTCTTGAAAAATTCTTATTTGGTATATTTATCAACCCACAAAGCTTATAAATAATTCTTTAATCTTTAGCCAGTAAATTTCTTCACAAATAAATTATCACATGTGGGCCGCATATTTTCAACTAACTACAATTGATACATGCATGTCATAATGTCAATCAAGAATTTAATAAACTAACATGTCAATGTCTTATTGAGAGTTTTTTTTTTTTTAATAAACGCTATTCTTTTTCCTTAACTCTTTAAAGCGTGTAAATATTTGAAATGGGTAAAAATAGATTTTTTCTTAGTTGGAAGCAGCGTTAAGATATAAGTTTAGGAACAATAAGGGGTTTGACTTATGTACATGAAGATATTCATGTTTGTATTATACATGAGATATAAAGACTAAAACATTCTCTTCGATGATGATCACCATGTAAGAATTGCTGATTTTGATTTAGCAAAATTTTGACCTGAGGTAAAATTCATCTTAAAAATATTTAAAATATTGTTCTTGCTTTAATTTGAGCCATCAACTACAACAAACATTATATATTTTTAAAAGAATACACTGCACACCAAAATATGGCATTCATGGTGAAATTATCATAAACAATTATAGCTATAGTGTTATAGTTTTAGAAATTATTAGTGGACAATGGTGAAGTGTGAAGGGAGTAATGAATTGAAAATTCATGGTGTTTTTTAAGGCGAATTTCTCCTTAAAAAAGTCAGAAAAATTTCTATGGTTAATTAAAATTGGCAATTTATTTGAGAATAATTTAATCTAGGATTATTTTAACCATGCAAAGTTTAATTTGCTTTAAGTCTTGTTTGCCTGCCTTCTTATTCCATTTCCCTTTAATTCACATGATAGGTTTGGAAACTACATGAGAGAGAGGCACCCACATAGAGTTGGTGGATGATACCTCAGACCCTAATCCTAATGAATCCCAAAACACACCGTCAACAGAATTTTTATTTCAACAGTTGTTTGCAATTATGGTGAGATTGAATAAGCTTGTCACGTCTTAAAATTTTAGCCATGACCGACACAAAATATCAATAAATTTATATTCCTTAAATCCAAAACTTTGAATAAACCGTTTGAAATAAAAATAATAATCTATTACAATTTTAAGTCAAAGGCCAATCTTCTGTAAGAATTTCGGTAAAATCGTCGTTGTATAACCGATTTTCTGACAATTGTACAATAGACTAAAAACGTTTAATTCTTCTATAACATTTTTCCAAAATAACCAGAATCTTATCTATAGACTATGTGAAACTTCTATCCTTTCATCAAAATAATACAAGTATTTCATAAATGATAATTACATAAAAAGAGATTTGTCAAAATCAGTGCTTCAGATCGAACGTTAGACTTTTCGCTACTCAACTGGAAGAGTTGGGTCAACTGTACAATTTGAAGCTAATCCATCGAGCTTGAGTTTAACCATGGTACACTAAGGACTAACAGTAATACTGTTAGTAACCAACGTTCTGTATTCAATCATTTCTAAAACCTTTCTAACATGCGTGGGTTCCATTCTATTGTAATGATTACAAAATTTCTAATGCAATAATCTTTAGTAAGAATACTTTAAATTTTAAAACCCTAACATGAACATTTAAAATCAAATATCAAGAGATTTATTAGAAACATATAGAACAATTTCCTAAATTATGAAATTCACATAAGAATATCTCATGAAGAAAATCAATTCAATATAACATTTGTCAAAGTCTTTTTTTAAAACTTCATCCATTTCATACATAACCATAATCATTTTATAAACCAATTGAAAGAAAACAATTTCTAACAATTAAAACCATGAATTCGTATAATCTACTTTTCGTAAATCATATTTAAAATTTTACACTTTAAATAAAATATATTAAATAACAAGTTATTAAAAATACTATTTTTAAGGACGTTATTCACTCACCTGTTAACTCCCAAGGGCTTCAATTTGCCATTCTAAGTGTAAGGAATTGGAAGACATGTAGCGGAAATTAACTTGAAAATTTTTCCATTCCTTGCCAGGATCTACTGTATGTGTTTAAGTCAAGTGGGAAGAAGCATTACCCTCAGTGTTCCTTAGCGACTTCCACAGCTTCTAGTCACGACGTTCACAGCTTCTCTCCGCAGCTCGTGCTCCCTTTTCGATCACAAGAAGTCAACGACTCAGGTCGGCTTTCTCTACTGGTATCCACACGAACAGCGTTCCAACCACGAACAACGTGCTAGCGTCTCCTGTTCCTCCAGGGCTTTCTCAAGAATTCGTACTTTCTGTCTCTATTTTTGCAGTTTCTTGTCTGCAAACCTTTTGCGGATTCCCCTTCGGCCTTTCTGTATTCTATGTTTTAAAACGTAGCTCCTAAAATCAGATATATAGGATGCTATGTGTTTTCCTCTACCGAATTGGATTTTGGAGTTAATCTTATATTAATTTTGAAATTAATACAATATCATATATTGTATAATTTGATAAGAAACTAATTAAATAAATAATATTTATATTAAATCTATCCCACATATTTAATTCACCTATTTATTTAACTTCAAATAAAGATAAGACTGAACTATATTTGATTTATTCTCATAAATCAAATTTGAGATATCATATCAATTTGAATTTCAAATTCAAACGTGATTCCTTATAAATTAAATCTTATAAATATCTCTTATATGAGATATCCTATCAATTTGAATTTCAAATTCAAAGGTGATAGAGATTTAATTTATCCTTATAAATTAAATCTTATAAATATCTCTTATATGAGATATCCTATCAATTTAAATTTTAAATTTAAACGTGATAGAGATTTAATTTATCCTTATAAATTAAATCTCATATATCTCTTATTTATAATGTATATATACGAATTTATGTATATACGAATATAAATATAAATAAATATATACATCTACCCTAGATCATTCATTGAATCTGGACATGTCTTAGATTCAATGAATCTGAACATTATAGCTCGTGTTGGGCTATTTTGTGTGCGACCCTGTAGGCCCATATGAAGTTGGCAGTGGGCCATTTGCTATACTAGCCTACAAGTCGCAAGCGGTCTATAGCAAGACATAACGACTACCCAAATCATATGAAAATCGTTCAACGATATAACCTTTTATACAACCATATCATATTCATTTTGTCACACAATATTTTGGTCATGGATTAGGCATGGAGAATATCATCCTCCTATTCCTAACCGTACTTTCTCGATCCCTGAGTAGTCTGACTATAGAGATGGAACTACATTTCCATTACAGTATGGCCATACATTTCTTAGACTCACTCATTGAGGGGCCCAGTAATATCTCTCTACAAATGTGAGGGATAAATTTCATCTTGACTATTCATATTCCTCTGCATGGAAAACCACTAAGTCTAAACATAGTCTTTATGATCACTCGGTCAAAAGTGACTTTTGACTAGGTCAAAGCTGAGCGTTTGTCATGTAAGAATCCATGATGATCTCAGGTCAAAGGGCATAGTGACATGGTTTATATATGAGAGAAGCTTATGACGTAACCCATGCAGCTCTCTCATAGCGGGTCAGTCCAACACCTTGTACTCTTACATGTGCCTATGACTTTGATTTATATCTCTATACACCTTCAAAGTCATACTGGTCTTATTTCATCTCTGCCCCCGTATAGATGACCGACCAGGGACATTTAGGATAAGATCATGAGTTATCTAAGGATGGTCATCACAGTAAACATACAAATAATATGATAACACAATTAATAAATTCATAAATCAATAATGTTCATAAGACAATGATTGGTCCCTAGGGCACGATTTCAAAACACTAAGGTCATGTTTGGTACACAGACTTTCATTTTGATGGATAGGGAATAGGTTTGGGATAGGGAATGGGCTTGAGATTGAGAGTGGGATTGGAGAATACTAGGGGGATGGTGGTATTGGACAATCCCATCTAAGTGGCATTGGGCAATCCCAAGTATTGTTTAGTCCATCATACCAAACATATTAAAATATCCAATCCCAATGCCAATGCCAATCCCAACTTTCTCAATACTACGTACCAAACGTGGCCTAAGTAGACTCCAAGAAATTTTCGATATAGTTACCTAATTTTTCAAAAGAAATGGCCTCTATTAACTTTAATTTTAAATCGTCCTCCAATTCTGTTTCAAATTTATTTATTCTATTACCATCATTCTTATTATGCCTTTACCAGAAATTTCTCCTCACATAATAAGAAACAATGATAGATCTCAAAACAATGCAATCATTCAACCTTAACCATGCAGCAAGATTATCCATAGCTAAATGCCCAACAAGCTTCAAGTCTCCTAGGATATCCCTCTCTACACATTTTTGACAGCAGGACTATAATAAATCTAAAAGTTATTTATAGGTTTAAGAACAATGCTTAAACCATCATTTCAAAATCTCTTAGCACTACAAAACCCATTAAATGATGTATTCAGTACTTAGACTCTTAAACCATCAAAATCATAACTTCCGAACACTTGTTTAGCATTAAAGACCCCCAAAACAACAACTTGTTTAACTAGAATGTTGCTGCCCAAAACAGTGGGTAATTCCTTTGAATCTTTCAATTTCCAAAACACTAATTATCTCACAATCATCTTTCTACTCCTCTAAAACGAATCCTACAACATTTTGTAAAAATCAGCAACTAATTACCTTCTTCTGACACTTTTAAATCATTTGTATGATATCACAACTTTCCAAATCATCATTTCAAAGATTCCAAGTTCAACACCAACCCTTTAGAGACTTTAGGAACCCAAAGGAAAAATTCTATGACAGCAATTATATACATATATACACCACACAACTTTCCCCAAACAGCGACACCATATATATATATGCTTCATGACAGCAGTGACCATGCATTCTGTCTTCAACATAACCAAATTCATGACACACAGTACAATCTGATTCACACACATGTATATATACACCTATGCTGACCATAACCATTCCCCTTGGGCTCAAACACGCGCACACCATCAGTAAATTTCAATCTATCAAGACAACGATATATATATGCATATAAATAGCATTCTCTACCCACAACAGCACATCAAACACACACAAGCTATCTAGACACAAGCATCACAGTACACACATTCACTCATCCACCATTGCTACACTTAGCTTCAAGGTCTAATAGGAAAGACAAAGCTACTACCAACAACAAAAGAGGGAAGGTTCACCGACTTACCATATGCAGTTCAAATTCAACGGAACTTCCACAACCCAACATTAATTATGCTTTCGCATTCCTTCCTTCCTTCATAGACCTGACAACAACAACTACGCCCACGCCACGCCCTTCTGCAAGAAACAGAGAGAAACATTGGAGACTGCTACTATAACCAACCAAACTCACACCGAGCCGCTCAGGGAAAGAGTTAGACGTTAACTGTTATGGAGTGATGGGTGGCTTCCATACCTGCCAAACAGCAGGTCACCAACTCAGGCAATCAGAAAGAAAGAGGCGAGATATTTAAGATTTGCTACAGTACCACAGATATGCAGGTGACGGAAATAACGAAGGAAGGAGGCAAAAGGGTACTTACTAGAGTTTAAGCCACTGATTCCTGACATGGCCCAACTCTTCCTTCACCTCTTTCACTATCGCTCGCTAATAGAGAAGAAGATGCACAAAGCCATAACGACGACAGAGCAACACGGTGTCGACGGTAGCGACTCAAGCAACAGAGAACGGCGTCAATCACACAGAGGCAGCTCAGTGACATGAAGCTTCTCTGTAAAATTCCTCTGCTCCCACTCTCTCTCGCGGCCGACTGAAGCCAAATGAGGAGATAATATAGCCCAGAAGAGGAAAACGATAGCTAACGATGATGGTACAACACCACAGAGATACTGGCGGAAGCAAGGTCTCATCACAAGGCAGCAGCTTCCATGGCATGACGCTTCCATCGCTTATCTCTCCCTCTGTGCCGCCGCGAGATATCAGAAGGAATGGAAGAAGAGATACAGTTCTGCAGATAAAATGGGAGGCGGCAGTTTCGTAATTTTATACGTTAAAAAAATAAAAATCACAATTTTTTTATAGCTACCAGGGATCAAACACTGCTCCTGAAGTCTCTCCTCCGCCCCTGACCAATGAGCTACTCCCTTCTCATTAAAATTTTACTGCAATAATAATATATATATATTCTTTGTTAAATTAGTTTTCAGATCTGTGAAATTTCTAAGGTCATTAGAAATCCTCTTCCTCGAAACAACCACAAAACTTTCATGAATCTGTAGTCACAACATTCAATTTGGGCAACTGGAAAAAGAAGATGACGATGATGCAGATTCAGATAATCTTTGGTGGAATAAACATCCTTCCAAACGGCTTCATTCCAAAGTGAAATTTCCAAAATTTGAATCGGGTGACCCTCGAGGCTAGATCTTGAAACTGGAGAAATATTTTCATTATTATCAAACTCTTGAAGATCTTAAAGTGGAGGTAGCAGTAATGAGTTTAGAGGGAGATGGATTGAATGCTTTCACCTTGATTTCCTCAAGGCGTATTGGGAAGATTTATGTCAGATCCTTCAAGAACATTTTAGGTCGGCTGAATTTAAAAATTCAGACATCTATATATGCTCCATTAAGCAAACGGGAACTGTGAATTAGCATCATCAGGAGTTAATACGGCATTCTTCTAAAGTTGAAAGCTGATCAGAACGAGCTTTATTGGGTGCTTTCATTAATGGCTTAAAAGAAAAGTTATAGGTGGATATGAAGATTCACAAACCTAGAACCGTGTATAAGATTGTTAGTTTAGCGATAGAATATGAAGCAAAAATCTCGCAGACACAGAATTTTCCAAGGGTGGTTAGGCAAAGATATACAGTTGCATGTGGATATGACGCTGGCAATAATTTTCGAGATAATAGCATTCCTTTTTCATCAAAATCATATCCGAATTATTCCTCCAGGAATCTCGCCTCAAATTATTCGGGTAACTCCTCCACAAGTTCGTTATAGACGTCATCCACACGTCAACCTTCTTCTTTCTGTGGTTCCTCACAAATATCGGAGCAAGAACGTCAGTTTCGCCATGAAAAAGGACTCTGCTTTCGTTGTGGTGAAAAATTCAGCCTAGGTCATCGCTACAATTCCAGTACGCTTAAATTGATGGAAATCGCCGAGGATAATGAAGAACACGACGCTGAAATTCCTGACGCCGTGAATGAACAAGATATTGCAAAAATATCATTTCATGAGATATGGGGCTGCCTTACATAATTCACTTTATTTCACTTTATCTTGCTTCTTTCTTCTCACATGTCTTAGACATGTGACTGCCTTTAGATCATACCAACTAATCCCTAATATTACATAACCATTCATCCATTACCATCTAATTTTCTTGAGCATTAAACTTACTTTAACTAACATAACTCCCTCTTGAACATTAAACTCATTTACTTCCCTTAATCTTAACTAATAGACTTGGTCTTTGAATCAATTGATGTCTTGACTTTACCCTACACAATTTCATCTTTTGAATTCATTTATGAGTTTAGAATCTTGAAATTCTAGCTGCTTCATGGCCTGCTGTACAAAACTGAATATAGGCATGCAATTCTTTCAAAAATTCTCATTTTGATTGTAATGCTTTCCATACTTGTTTCTCCACTTTACCCCACACAACTTTTCATTTTAAAGCCATTGGAACCATCAAAATTATGAAATTTCAATCACTGTTCATGTGTGTGAACAGTAACAGAGAAGGGTTTCAAAAACTATAATCTTGGAATTTCAATGCTTTCAAGGTTGAAAACCTTTCCAATCCTACACAAATCCATCATCTAAATTCAATGGAAGCATTAAATCATTGAAATTCAATTTTATTCCCTCATGAATAGTGCAGACCGAACAGGGTACATCATGGCAAAGTTAAGAATATCAACTTGATTCAACAACCAATCTCTTAACTAACTTGTTTAAGCTTCAATCATATGCTTCTAACTTTAATTTCTTCTTTCCCCTTTCATCTAAGGTTTTTGGGAAGCACCACCCCTTAGAGAAAACTCAACTTTTCCCCACGAAAATCCTAAGTTCAAGCTTCCAAATCAAAGGAAAATAAGTTAAGAGAGATTGCTTACTTTTAATCTCTAGTTTGCTTGAACTTTGGAACCTTGAATCTTCTTTGTCTTGGCTTGAGTTTTCATTTTGCAAGAGTTTCTCCAAGGGTCCATGAAGCCACGGTTTTGATGAAGAAAGAGGGGGTATTTATAGCCAAAATCCAAGAAAAATCAATGGTCAAGATTGATTTGATTACTATTTGATCTAAAGGCTCACATTTAATTTTAGATTTAACTTTTTCTAAAAAGAATAATTATGACATCATGTGAGATAGCTCAAGGGACACCTCATGGGGGTATGTGGCGTGCTCATAGTGTAAGGAAGCTTCTGGAAAAATTCCAGTCCAATCCGGTACCAATCAGAGCAGTTTTATAATAACCAGACTGTTTTATGTTCTGAATTTTTTATAATATACCAGGATATATATTCTATCCTAAAAATCAATATCTAGGCATCTCATATCATTGAACTTGATATACTGAATATTTATCTGCCATCAATCCTTTAGAAAATGACCAAAATACCCTTGGTGTCCTTTCTTGCACTGTACTAACTCTAAGGGCATAATTGTCATTTCACCCCTCTTTACACTGCCTCAGGGCATATATTGGATATAAATAATCATATTTATACTATGTCCCACATTTTTGGCCTATCCAGAATGACCAAAATGACCTCTATCTAACACTGGTACAGTATGGGCATCTAGGGGCATTTTCGTAATTTCACACTTTTCCTAGACTGCTCTGGACTCTAGCTCACATAACTGTTTCACTACTTTATTGGGCTCATTTTGGTGCCATTTGGGCCTTGGTATGGGCTCATTGGCCTCATTACCTTTATGACACAAATCCCAATAAATCTCACCCAATCATATTTATCGGGTATTTTATTTCACTGTAAAATCTCGTAAGACTTCTACAAGATTCATTTTCTGACTCTATCAATTTTATAAATTCTTACATTAAATATAGAAATTTCTTATAAAGTTTCATCTGATTATGCTGTCTGAAAAATACTGTAATAATTCTTTTAACTTCATAAATTTATATCAATTAATCGGGACTTCAAATCAAAATTCTATGTTGCATTAAACTGATCGGAATAATTTTGTCTATCTACTAGTAAAATTTGGGTCTTATCTAATTCCAGGCATTTTTGGCTTGTTTTGGCTCAACTTTTCCATAATTACATTTTGGTTCCTGAACTTTTGAATAATTGTACTTTGGCCCCCTAAACTTTTAGCTATTTGCATTTTAGCCTCTTAACTTTTGAAAAATACACTTAAGGGCTCAACTTTTATTTCTACCTTCACTTTTTGCCTTCAACTATTTCTAATTTTCATTTTACTCATTCGCTTTCTTCAGGACTCTTTTAACCTTTATCATTTCTTCTGATCTTCATCATAATCCTTTCCAAACCTCTTTCCACCATCAGTACTATACTGATAGGGAAAAATTAGGATATGACATCGGTGCCCCCACATCATCTATAACTGAATCCATAAGCAACACATCTACATGGAACATTTTGTCCCGTGCCAATAGGATCACACGTTGCATGGTACTCAAAGTGGGAGGTGCAGGAAGTTTGCTTAGGGATGACGTGATATGATCCGAAACAAGATGCTTTGGCCATAATATGAAAGTCCCTTTTGCCTGACTCATTATCTTTACCTCATCAATGAGAATTGGGGCAAGAGCGTCTTCAATTATCATGTCGTCAATTGTCACCCTTAACTGGTCATCCTAAATTTGGATATGGTGTATAGTTGTCCCTAAGCTATGAATGAAACCATGTGCCACTAATCTTTTGAGATGATCCTCCACATATAGATCACAAGATTTAGCATCCTCTGACACCGGCCTGGCCATATAATAGCTCCTTTTAATGTTAGGATGTGTTACATTTGAGAGCATTTGGGGGTACTTGTCTCCTGTTGCCTTGATGTCATCATGGACAACATTTCTTCCTTGAGCTTTGTCAACCCTTCTTGTAATTATGCCTCAATTAAAGCTTCTGCATGTACCCTAGCCTCTGCCCTTATGGTGGATAACAAGGATTCTAGCTTTACCCTTGGTACCACATATGGGGAACGTTATGGAGATACTCCAAAGTAATCTCTTATAATGACGCCTCCTCTAACTCCCTTGACATGGCCCCCATGCTCTTGCTTACCATTAGCAACAATCAATATGTCATTCTTACTATCTATTTTGATGGAGCCATGGGCCTCTTGTTGTTTAAGATCAACCTATAACATATAAATAGAAAACATAAGAAATAATATAATTAGTCTACTAAAACAAAATAATAGAAGTAGTACTTGCAATTTTTTTACAATCATGCAAGTGTGATCACTTGTAAATTATCCACTCCTTGTTTAGTGAGCGTATAACCATTTATCTTTATGACGTATTAAAGATAGGGGACCAAGAGTAACACTAGGATCGGACTTAGAATTTTCTTCTAGCCTCTTCCTCTTGGCCTCTAATAGTTCTCTTTCAGCCTTCGTGTAACCCCTCAGACATTGTGTAAGGACAATCATTCTTGAGAGCGTATTCAATTGCTTTTGCTCTTTTTTCTATAAGACTTGAAGTAGTTAAATCAATACATATGATAATATGATATATTTGCTTTTGCTGCCAACACATACAAAAGGAATAAACATGGGAAATGCATTCTTCTTTTTTAACGATATATACACGCAGGACACTCTAACTTGGATTAACTGACCATAGCTGCTGGCATAGTCTAAACCTAACAAAATTTTCTCAAGTAGTTTCGTCAATGAATTGATACTTTTTGCCTAGAGAAGGATGAGGTTGACCATCCTTGTCCCACCCATGCCCATAATGATGAGTTAGTTGTGTCTTAAATGCCCTCTAATGCGCAGTGCAATAAGACAATGTCTTCTTGTTCAAGACTTTATTTTTAGGAACACATAAGTAAGCTGCAATAATTGCCATTGAAAGTAGAGTTATCAATAAATAATTATATTTTTTTGGTATTGCTCTACATACAATATAAAATAGTCAATTCTTATACTCAGATAGAGTCCCAAATTTGATTCTTTACATGATAATCAATAGTATCCCAAGTCTCTAAGGCGATGTTAGGCTTGTTGCATGCTAGGAGGCTGACATAACTTATGTACTTAGTTCTATGTTCACCAATTGGGTTCTAATGTGTGTCAAACTTAATCGGTAGCAATTTCCCTTCCTTCCTATCTTTCGAAATGTCTTTCAATCGCGTCACACTTCTACCCCTCCTTTGCATAGATTCACTTGCCGTATCGCTAGTCTTATTCTAATTAACACTACCCTTATATTCCTATATACACAATACCAAAATTAAACCTAGTAAACAGACTTAGTCGTTTTTTGTTCACCCCATAAGAATACACAAAAACTGTTCCTTTAGAATTTATCCATGGAAAGAAGTGCAAGCATTTATTGCAAGAAAATTATAAAACCTATATTAAATAAACACGTAAGTAGCGAAGCACGTACACGAGAAAATAAGTGTGGAGAACACATACATGACAAAGCATAATGAGAACGAGAATAGAGAAGATTGACTGAGCACGTGAAGCCCCATGAAAACCATAGAGCATGACGAGAGGAGTAATAATGAAGTAAGAAATAAGACTAAAGAAAACCTAAAAAATGAGAAATAAGAGAAGCGCCATGAGGCGGGCTTTGAAAATTTATTTTTATTTGGCATTTTACACTAGATATAAATGACAACCGATGTAGTAAATCATATTTCTGAACTTGACTAACATAATAACCAGTTTAAAAAGATGTATACTTATTTTCAAAAATACTGTGACTAATATTTTGAATTTTTGAAGACTTTCTACACTAGATAACATATAAATTAGGTTTTAAAAAGATTTTAATTTATTTACAAAAATTGCTCCATAATTTTTTTAGATCACCTTTTACATCGGATAATAAGTGCAACCGGTTTAAATATTAGAGTTATTTTTTCCCCACCAACCCTTTTATTACCCTATTCCTTGAAGTTACAACATATATATGTAATCAGAACAAGAAACTTGTATTATTATTACATCAAAATTATATATGCAATCAGAACAATGAACTTAATTGTATTAGTGCCTAAAAAACAAAAAACACTCACATACAAATCAATCAGAAACAACTTCTTCATTCAATTTTGGTAAACCTACTGAAAAAGAAGGGGTCTCACAAATCCAATCATCATCGTCAACAATTCTTTTTCTTTGGAGAGTGACATACAATCTTTTATTTGCCGGATTAGTGACTAGAACACTTGCTTTTCATAGTCTGCCATAATGAAAGACTCATCTCAAAACTTGTACTATTCAAATTAACTAGTATAAATCCTAACCAATCCACCATAACACCGTTATTTACATTAGCTAACTTGCATTTAGATATGGGAACTATGAATTTGATGTAATCAAGCTCCCAAATCTCTTCAACAATGCCATAATAAGGGATGACTATTAATTTAGGATTGTTGTCTTTTGAACTAGATTAGTGTATAGCTTTAGCCACTAACACAACACCACTATTCTACAAACTACTTTTATCATATAGGGACTTTGAATAAAAGGAATACATGTTGATATCAAATGAATTCCAACATATCACATTAAATTCAGAACCATATGCCAACCATCTAACTGAATCAAATACACAATCCTCATTTTTAACATTCTGTTTGAACCAATATGAAAAAGATTTATTATGTTCTCTAATAAGCATTTACTCTGTCATTCTATTATTTTGTTCTAGACAAGCTCTTTATGAACAATTATATAGTCTTGAACTTCATCAATCTTATTCAAGATGTTTAAGTATCTTTGCTGCAATTCATTATGATTCACACTCTTCACCAACATTCCACGTAGAGACCGTGATGAGGGTAGATTGTCATTGTCTGATCCATCAAAATAAAGTTAATTGCACCCAATATAGCATAGTATAAGGAAAAACCCTATCGTTCTTCTCAAGGAGCCTTTTATTTGGAAACCTAGCAGATTGGATGTCAAAATAAATAAAAAACTTGAGCAAGGATAAAATGGTTTTGGGGTTTTAGAGATTGATGCGATAAAAGTAGGGTGCAGAAAGGTAAATATTTTTGGATTTTTGATTAAGATGAAAATGAGTTGGTTTGTTGAGAAATATGTTATAAAAGACTTTTGATAATGAAAACATATCTATCCTTGCTTTCACATTAAAATTGGAGTTTTAAAGTCGCTAAGTCTCAAAGAAAACCTTAATCGATCGATTGAGTCCAGAACCCTAATTTTTCTTAAATCCCTTTGATCAAAGCTAGTTTAAGGACTATTAGAAAACTGTCAGAAACCACTTAGTGTGTAAGTTGAATTAGATGATGAAAACACCCTCGAATGGTCATCGATCAAAAACCTAGATTTCAAGCAATTGAATTAATTAACAACAATCGCTGGTAATAACCCAACTCTCTTAAAATTAAAGCTAAAATATTCTATTAAAAGTAAAGGTTTAAATTATCTAAATTCAATTACAAAGTCTAATATGAGAATGATAAATCGATATTCAAAACTTGCTCACAAAATGAAAACCCTAGATCTAGCAGCAATCATAACATGAGAAGATGCAAATTAGAATAGTAGAAACTCCTCGTTTTAGTCTATGAGCTCAAGATATCAGATCTATCGACAAGAGACTAAAGGTTTAGCCTCTCATGACTCCTATTATACTATAATCATTGTTCAGATGATATGCCATGAAGAAATAGTGAGAAGATAGTAGATTGATGGTGTAGAGATATGGAGAAATCTGTGGAGAGGTGTAGAACAATCGAAGATGTGGATAAAGTGATCAGAGAGTGCTAGAGTACTGCTTCTTAGCCTAATTAGGTCAAAAACCAGCCTCCCTTTTTACAGTAACCTTCCTATCCTTTTATTTCTATGTGATCTAATTCAAAATGTGTAGTTTCAGCGATTTCATATTTTAGTCATGACCAGATCCATGTTTTGGTCGTGACCTGTAAACACATAGAGACTTCCAGAAGAATTAAGGTCCCAATCGACATACTTTTTGGTTACGACTAAAAGATGCAGGAGCGTGATTTCACTTTCATTGACTTGTGATTTCTTTCTTGGTCCTTGCTCTCTTACAAAATACCTACAATCCAACATAAAAGCTCATTGTAAAAGTCCAAATCAGTAAATAATAAAATATATGCAGTTTGGAAGAGTTAATTTACCATTTTATCCTTTAATTAGTACATTGCCATGCATAATCATGTATTACCATAAAAGTACAATTTAAGGCATAAAATGAATGGTAAAGTTGTTATAAAACTCTTAAAAGTGTAACAGAAATGATATACAAGATGTGTCTTATCATTCCGGTAAGTCTTACTTTAGACAGGTGTTGACAAAATTCCATAACTTCTTCATAAACATATTTTTGAAAAATGGATGCCTTAGGCTAATTTGGATTCTTCATATACCCTTTAAGAATTTTCATGTATCTTTTAAATGGGTACATCTATCATAAGTATACATGGCCACATAGTTTTATCTCTTACACTAGATGAACGATAAGGTGTATCATGATGTCAAAAAAGCTAGGAAGAAATAGTTTTTCAATATGATGTCAAACAAGTCATCAATTGTTATATCCTAACTTTTAGGCTTAAAAGTCCATTATGTAGACTGAAAGAGGTAGGCTACTAGGCCCTGTTGAGTATAAGTCCAAGAAGTATGCATATGATGTTTAGGGATTAAACTGCAAGTTAAAGATCAGGGACTAAATTGTAAATAGTGAAAGTCCCTGGGGGCATAATGGTCATTTTAAAAGTCTAAAAGTCCTAAGGCCAAAAATGAAAGTAGATACAAGTTGTGCGCTATTAAGTGCTATTATGAAAAGTTGAGAGACTCAAGTGTAATTTTTAAAAGTTTCTAATGGAAAAATTGTAATTATAGAAAGTTGAGCCAATAAAGGCTTAGAACTGCCAAGAAGCGTTTCAATCCCAAAATTTATCAGTAGATAGAGAAATTTATGTTGGTTAATCTAGTATGATATAGAAATTTTATTGGAGTTTCAGATATCGATAATCTAAAAGTTATCTGAAATTTTTATCAAATCTTCTAGACCTTATATATAAGTAAAAAAGTTATAAGAAGGTGCATTATGTGAAGTCAGAGGTGAGGAAACTGACGGAACCCTAAAAGGAGTTCTGTATGAAAAGTTATTCATGTTCAAGTGAATTTTGACGGAAGTTTGTGAACGCCCAAGATCTGATTATGAAACTTAGCAGTAAGCAAGTTATGTCTGAATAGGCTCAGATGATGTCATAGAGAGGCCCCTAATGACACCAAGTGAGGCCTAAACTCATGATATCAGTTTATCGGTTAAAAGGGCTAGTGTCCAGAAAAAGGTGCAAAATGACGAAAATACCCCTATGTTATAAAATAATTAAAGGATGAGTGAAGGGTATTTTGGTTATTTGATTAAGGTTAGACATTCAAGGAAAATTATCTGGATAGTTGACCAAGGTCAAGAAATAATCTGGAAAGGTGTGAAAAGACAATAATACCCTAGAATTATTAAAGAGGAATTAAGGGCATTTTGGTAATTTGTTGAGGAATCTTTCTTGGAAACTGAGCACTAGAGTACTTGAGCTTGATTAGAGACCCAACATGGCATTCCAAGACATCCAAAAATGTGGCCCAAGAGTTATGTGGGTGTAAGTGGTATTAAAATAATATTTTAGTGATTTTTAATAAAGCATAGTTACCCAGTTAGAGATAGAACTGGGGAAAGTGATCAGATAGAGCTTTAGACTCATTCATAACCATGAGGTGGCATGAAAGGTATCCTGATGGGACCCACAAGGTGCCACATGGCATGAGTATAGGGAAAGAAGAAAACTCTAAGGACACGTGGTACGATCTCAGTCGTTCATTTTGGGAAAAGACTCTAGAATTCTCTGGAAACGCTGAGTCAGCTGGTGAGGCTTCTTAAGGACCCCACCATTGTGCCACTTAAGCATGTGAGGTATCTCTTGATGATGTCACTTTGATGAGTCATTAAGGATGATGATGTCATCATGATGATGTAGGCGAAGCTTCTTGAGAAAGCTAAGTGATTTGAGTTATTCATCACGATTCGATCTTGACCGTCCATTCCACCTCTATTCACCTAGAAATACTCCACCCCTTCCATTCAAGGTATATATGACAAGGAGCAAGAAATGAAAAGAAAGAGGAGAGAAAAAGAGAAAGAGAGAAAGAGAGAAAGGAAGAGAAAGAAAGGAAGGAAAAAGGAGGAGTTCTGGTAGAGTTAGGAGCAATCCAAGGAGTTTAGGGACTTGGCAAGCTTAGGAATAAGGTAAGTAATTTATTCTAGTCCTTGCTTTAATAAATTAGAGGGTTGTTATTATGAATTTAATAGTTAGAATAGAGAAATATCTCTCTTAATAAAGTTAGTCGTGGCTAGAAAGAAAGTTAGGGGATTGTCAGATTAAGGGTATTACCTCAAGTTAAGCATAAGTTAAGTAGAGCTATACTAGATAGGATAATAAGAAAGATATTATTATGCTATGTATATGCTCTAACTTATGTAAAGAAGGAACATTAGAGCAAAGGCTAAGAGCTAGAGGAAAGGCTACATGTCAGGTAGTAAACTTACCTACTTGTATGCTTATGTTGCTTGGATGTTTTATGTGGTGTTTACTTTGATGATGTGAAGCATGTATGATTAAGTAATTCTTTATTTCTTTTTATTTTATGGCCATATGTTATAATTAAGGGACATGGAAGCATGTAATTTATCATTATGTAAGCATGTACAGTAACATCAAGTATATAGTTGCATACATTGTATGGTTTCCTTTTGCTATTGAGATTTCCCCAGAAATCTCACCCCTTCCATATCAATCCAATTACAGCAGGTCTTCTCAAGATAGAGGAGATAAAGATTCATGAAGAGAATTTAATAATTATTTAGCATGATTGATATGTGATTGATGTATGTATAATTAGTTGCTAGAAATTGTCACTGTGAACAGTAACTCGTGGGGAGACAGTGACATTTGAGTTATAATTAAAAATAGTAAATGATTAAATAAATATATGATATTTTACCAGTAAATAGTAGACATACCAAACTTTGATTTGATATATAGAACATCTTGTTTGGATCTCTACACATTGAGATGTGATTTTTCCAAAGTTGGGACCAAAATGCTGGAATTAGGGAACGACGTTGGATGAACAGTAAAATTGAAGCATTGACCAACGTTGACTTGATCAAGGAGTGGTCAACAAGTTATTTTTTCCTAAAATAGCATTAAGTTAGATTTGTGTAGAAATTTGAACCAGTTTATTTTGATTTTTTTAGATTTAATTATGATTTTTTGAAGTCAAGTCACTCCTCTGGAATTTGCATAGTGAATAGTACTCTGTAGAGTAAAATTTCATATTATGTAATTTGACTTTAATGACCTTAAAAGTAGTCTTAGATGCTACCGTTTGATCCCTAATACGTAAGAAAATTAGGATGTTACATGTCATATCCCCAATTTTCTTATATGATGTATGTGTACAGTTTATATGAAATGGACATGAGATTCTTGGAATTACTATATCAGATTGAGGAAGGAAAGAGAGGGATTATTAAATAAGATACTGTATCAGATTGAGGAAGGAAAGAGAGAGATTATTAACTAAGGTAAGTTTAGGGACCTAAATGAAAATTATAAAAGGTTGGAGGCCAAAAGTGAAAGTAGAAACAAAAGTTTGGCCAAAAGTGGTATTATTAAAAGTTTAGGGACCTAAATATAATTAAGCAAAAGTTCAGGAATAAAAATATAATTATGAGAAAGTTAAACCAAAAAAGGCCCAAAAATGTCCATAATCAGATTAGTTCCAAAATTTACCAATAGATATACAAAATTATTCTTGTCAGTTTAACGCAATACATAATTTTGATTTGAGGTCCTGATTAATTAATATAAATTCTTGAAGTTAGGAAGAATTATTATAGTATTTTTTAGACTTTAGAATTAGAAAAAACTTTATACAAAATTTCTATATTTAATATAAGAATTTATAAAATTGACAGAGTCAGAAAAGAAATCCTGTAGAATTCTTACAGGAATTTACAGCTAAATAAAATACCCGATAAATACGGCAGGAGAGATTCTTTGGAATTTATGCCATAAAGGTAATGGACCAATACTAAGTTCCAAATGACATCCCAAGAGGCCAAATAAGGTGGTGAGACTATTAAGTGGGCCAGAGTCCAAAGCAACACGTGAAAAGTGTGAAATTATGAAAATGCTCATCTGTAACCAGTTGTACCAGAGATAGATAGAGGGCATTTTGGTCATTTTTGGATAGGCCAAAACATCAAGTATAGTATAAAGATGATTAGTTAGAGCCAGTATATACCCTAATGCAGTATAAAGAGGTGTGAAATGACAATTATGCCCTTAGGATGAATATAGTGCAAGAAAGAGCAACAAGGGTATTTTGGTCATTTCCCAAGGGATAGTTGTAGATAAATACTCATTCTAACAATGTCAATGGTAGGAAAATCTAGACATTGGTTTTCATGACAGAATACATATTCTGAAATATTATAAAAATTAAGAACATCAAACAGTTTTATTTTTGTGAAACTGCTCCAACCGGTACCGGATTGGACTAGAATTTTTTCTATCAGTATATTTATCTTTTTCCAGCCAAACATGGCCCTAAATGATTTCATGCATGGCATCAATCTAAGGGTTCTAGGGCAAGCTTGAGTTAAGGTGGAATATGGACCATTAGATCAAATAGTAACCAAACTAATCTTGGCCTTTCATTTCCACCCAAAATTTTTTATAAATACGCCCAAACCAGACTTGATTCAGCATGCATGGTACCTTAGGGAACCTCTGGCCAAATTTTTTTTGAAGCGAGAAAGAAGCACATAACTTGGAACAACAAGGAAGGTAACTAGCTCCCTTGTTCTTAGACTTTAATCTAGCAAGTTAGCTCTTGGTTTTGAAGGGTTTTTGTGACACATTTCCCTTGAGGGTGCTACTGGAAGTACTGTCCATATGTGATAAGAATGTGAGTTTTATGTTATGGATAGTTTAGATAAGCTTAAACAAGCTAGAATCAAGTGGTATATGCTTGGAAATTCAAGTATGCATGTAGTTAGAGTATTGTGTTCTTGGATGCTACTGAAAAAATACTGTTCATATGTTGGAATTTCATGATTTTGATGCTTCCAATGGGTTTAAAATAGAAAATTGTGTGGGGATAAAGTAGGAGAACAAATATTGGAAGCATTGGAATCAAAATTTGAATTTGTGGAAAAATAAGGGTTCACTTCGGTTCTGTACAGCAGCTCATGGTGTGTTTTGATTTTGGAAATTCTGGTTTTATATTTGGATTCTACATGAAAAATTATATGGAAATGAACCATGAGAATTTATTTTAGAAAGATGGAAGTAGGGAACATAAAATAGAAAAAGAATGGAAGTTAGTGAAAACCTAGTCTTGGAATTGTTTTCAAGTTGAGTTGTAACTTGATGTTACTTTGTAATGGCTAGGTTTTGACATTTGTGAGGGAAGGAAATCATCTCAAGAATACTTTGTCAAGGATAGCTAAAGAGGTAGCAAGAATACCTAACTATAGTTTCATGTTTGCTTGAATGTATGCTTGCTTGTTAGTTATGATGTTTGGTTGAGCTTGAGATTATGACATCATGTTGATGATGAAGTATGAATGATTGAAACTCCTTGCAACTAATGTCATGACAATATGCATGTTAGAGTTTGCTTATGTATTATTATGAAGTAGCTCCCATATCATGATAACATGTTAAGCATTTAATTAATCATGCATGATATTATAGTTTGTATGACTTGCTATTAGGATTTTCATGAAATCTCATTCTTTCCTTATGCATAACCATGTTACAGGTGCTAGAACATCTTAAGGAAAATGGGTAAATGTAGATGGTTGAACTTGTATAATAAGTTATATTAGTTCTTTGACACTATGGAAGGATATGATGGGATGCATAGTGTATGATCATGTAGTTGTATTATGAGGCTGTGGTTTTGTGATGATGTTTACAATACCTTAACCAATAATTTTGAACTTGAAATTTGATATGATTATAGCTAAGATACATTGATTTAAATTGACAATAATAATGCCTTAATTGGTTAAGTATTTGATTTACTATGATTTTTCTAAGTTGGAGATAAAATCTGGAATTGAGATAAAGTGAGCAACTGGAGGTAGTGACATTCCAATATTAATTTAATATAGCCAATGAATGAGTTTTTCTATGAAATTTTATGACCTTAAATAACGCGTCTGGATCTTTAAATCCATAGATAACACGGTTCATTTGGACAAGTAACCAAAGAGAAATGAAATTTTGAATTTAAGGCAAAGAAACTGGAACTTCCAGATTTACCAAATGAACAGTGTTTTCCAACAAATAAACTGATTTCATTGGGACAATAGAACCTCATTTTTATATTTTTTCATCAAAGCTAAATGAAAGATCTTTCATTAGAAATTTGAACCACTCTATTTTGATTTTTCTACATTTAATTATGAATTTTCAAATTTAGATACATGCTTTGGATTACTAAATGAACAATAACTATGAAGAGTACTCGAGAAGCAATCTTTTGAAAATGCATGTTTCTAAAGCAAAAGGTCATGTAATTGGTTCAAATAACTTCCAACTAAGTATAATTGAAGTTGAAAATAAGGATATGACATTACATCAATCTTTTTCAATTGTAAACAATATGCTAGATAATAAAGCTTTCTATCATAAATCCTTTGAGTTGCATGCCATAACATTTTTTTGCTCATCTTCATTAGCAAAATGCTGCTTAAACCTTGGTATAATTAGAAGATAACATAACACCTTTATGGGAGACTTATTTGATATGTACCTTATATATTGTAGACTTCTCATCTTGAAAATCTTTCCTATACAATATGTAATCATTTGCGCATGCATTAATCTTTCTATACTGCATGCGTAAAGGACATATTATTTTCTTAGCATCATCGTAACGTTTGGGTAACACATTTTCTTTTAGAAACATGTCTTGCAACAACTCAAGCAATTCTAAAAAACCTATATCACTCCGCCATGTGCTTTCACACTTACCAATCTCAACACCGTATTCAACAAGTTATATTTTCTATACCCTAGGTATAGAGGTTTTTCTACATCATTGCACATATTACCATATGCATGAGATCACATAAAAGCATCTTTTCCAATATCACGAATCAGGTCCTCTACCCAAACATTAATATCCATGTCATCATTAAAATTCTGTTCTAACTGTTCAAATGAACTCACATTTCCACATTTTCATCATGCTATACCCATACTGTGTAACTCTTGCAAAACCTCTCACAAATTAGGTGAGTGTACATATTTGCAGGACTTTGTTTCTTCTCATTCAAACAACTAACACAACGACAATAAGACCTTCCATTGTCATTGTCACCATTTTGTTTAGCAAAATCCAAAAACTCCTTCACCCCTCAGCATACTCAATATTGTTTGTTTAGTATTTATCCAACTACGATCCATATTTGTGGAAGACTAAAAACTAGAAAAATAGAAAACAAGAAAACTGAGCTTGTAACTAATTATGGGAGAGAATATAACACACACAAGTAGAAAAACTCACCAAATGAAACAAGTAAATGGCAGCAATAAATCCAGCAAATAATAGCAAAAGCTACCACCAGTAGTGCATAAATTTTTAGTTCTTAAGACAAGGAGTTCAAAACAAAACTCACTGGTTGTGAAGGGCTGAGAAGACTTAAATGAGCAAACAGTGAAAAATAAGAGATAGGAGGCGTGAAGGGGGTTTCGATTAAATTAAAGTGTATTACGTAAGCAAATTTACACCGGATAAAATAGAACATCAATTTAGAAATAATTTTTTCTAATATGACATTATATTCCACACCGATCACTTTTATAATAGGTGTAAAATATTATAAATTGCACAAGTCTACACCGGATGAAATGGAACACTGGTGTATAAATAAATTTTTTCTAAACCAAACATTATATTCTACACCTCTCACTTTTACAACAAATGTAAAACATTAAAAATTAATTATTTAGTAAACAAACCTACACCAGATGAAATTTACATGGTGTAGAAAATGTGCTAATCTATAACTGATATTGACATGTCCGGTTTTAATTTGTTCTATTTTTTTTGTTTTGAAAAAATAAAAGAACACCATGTCATCATCAAAATAAGAAACTTCATTCATTCAACTTTACTAATAACTTTACATCAAAAGTTTAAAATTAAAAAAAACTATCAAAATATATAATATATTCTCACTTCTTACTCTTTATCAGACTCAGAGCTTTAGGATTCAAAGTAGGTAGGATCAATAGGACTATAGAAGCTATCATTATATGATGGCGACAAATTTTTGAGTAGAAAGGTCTAAAAAGGTCTTTCAATTTGTCAACTTTTTGGGTCAATTCTTCCACAAAGTATTCCATGCTATTGAAGTGCATGATGAATTCCTCAAGCTGATCCATCAAAGTGACAACTAGGGGAGGAGGAGAAAGAGCTGAAGGGTGAGGTTCAGGATGTTTGTCTTCAAAATCATTTGAGTTGCTTTTGTGTGATAGAGAAAGAGGTGTGTGTGAGGAAGAATATCATATCCTAACTTTTCCTTATCTGTATAATGCTGATAGAGGAAAGAGGTTTGGAAAGGATTGTGACAATGAATATAAGGAATAATAAAGGTCAGATGAGTCTTGAAGGAAGAAATGAACTAAAATGAAAAGTTCAAAAGTTCTATAGTGTAAAATGAAAGTAGAAATAACTTTGGGCTATTAAGTGTAAATATGAAAAGTTGAGGGCCTAAAGTGTAATTTTCAAAAGTTCAAAAGGTTGAAGGCCAAAAGTGAAAGTAGAAACAAAAGAAGGGACCTAAATCCAATTAAGCAAAAGGATAAGGACCTAAATATAATTAACCAAAAGTTTAGAGACCTAAATGTAATTAAGAGAAAGTTGAACCGAAAAAGGCTAAAAAATGTCCAGAATCATATTAGTCCTAAATTTTACTAGTAAGTAGAGAAAATGATTCTCATCAGTTTAACGCAACACAGAATTTTGATTTGAGGTCCTGATTAATTGATATAAATTCCTGAAGTCATGAAAACTTATTGCAGTATTTTTTAGACCTCAGAATCAGATAAAACTTTACAGTAAATTCCCATAATTAATATAAGAATTTACAAAAATTAACAGAGTCAGAAAAGCAATCCTATAGAATTCTTACGAGAATTTACAGTGGAAGAAAATACCTGATAAATATGGTCAGGAGAAAATTCTTGGGATTTGTGCCATAAAGGTAATGGACCAATACTAAGGTCCAAATGGCATCCCAAGAGGCCCAATAAGGTGGTGAGATTGTTAAGTAGGCCAGAGTCCATAGCAACACAGGACAAGTGTGAAATTACGAAAATACCCTCGTATAGCCAGATGATACCAGAAATGGATGGAGGGCATTTTGGTCATTCTGGACAGGCCTAAAATATGCAAGCTAGTATAAAGATGATTAGTTAGAGCTAGTATACACCTTGATATAGTATAAAGAGGTGTGAAATGATGATTATACCCTTAGGGTTAATATAGTGCAAGACCATGAACCAAGGGCATTTTTGTCATTTGCCAAGGGATTTGTAATTAAGTACTAACCCAGTACATGAATGTCAATGGTAGGGAGAATTCAGGTACTAGATTTAAGGTTAGACAGTATATTATGGAATCTCAAAAGAATTAGACTTATAAAATAGTCTAGTTTTTGGGGAATCGGACTGAGCTGGTACCAGATTGGACTGCAATTTTTCCAGAAGCTTCCCCTATTGGAATTTTTCCACCTAGCCCTATGAGTTTTCCCTTGGTGATGTCATGGATGATGTCATAATTCTGTTTTGAAAACGGAAAATCCAAGATTAAATGTGAGCCATTAGATCAAATAGTGCACAAACTAATATTGGCCATTGATTTTCCATGAGATTTTTCTACAAATAACCCCTCAAATATGATTCAAAACCATGGAGCATGAACCCTTGGGGAAATTCTTGCAAAATGAAAACTCAAGCCAAGTCAAAGAAGATTCAAGGTACCAAAGTTCAAGCAAGCTAGAGATTAAAGGTAAGCAATCTATCCTAGCTTATTTTCCTTTGATTTGGGAGCTTGAACTTAGGGTTTTCATGGGGGAAAGTTGAGTTTTCTCTAATGTGTTATGCTGTCCAAAAATCTTAGATGAAAGGAAAAAGAAGAAATTAAAGTTAAAGATATGTGATTGAAGCTTAAACAAGCTAGATAAGTGATTGATTGTTGAATCAAGTTGATATTCTTGACTTTACCATGGTTGAACCAGTTTAGTTTTCACTTTTCATGAGGTAAAGAAATGGAATTTCAATGATGTAATGCTTCCATTGAATTTATATGATGATTTTGTGTAGGATTGGATAGGTTTTGAACCTTGGAAGCATTGGAATTCCAAGTTATGTTTTTTGAGATTCTTCTCTATTATTGTTCACTTGCATGAAAAGTGATTGGAATTGCATGATTTTGATGCTTCCAATGGTTTTAAAATGAAAAATTGTGTGGGATAAAGTGGAGAAACAAGTATGGGAAGCATTAAAATCAAAATGAGAATTTTTGAAAGAAAAGAGGGTGTTATGTAATTCTGTACTGAACAGTGCATAGGAGCTGGAATTCCATGATTCTAAGCTCATAAATGGATTCAAAATATGAAATTGTGTAGGGTAAAGTCAAGACATCAATTGGTTCAAAGGCCAAGTTAATTAGTGAAGACTAGAGAAAGTTATATTAGTAAAGAGTTAAGAATTTGTCAAGGTTAGTCTTGAGCATTGTTAGAGTTCATGGTCCTAATGAATTATGTGATGAATATGAATGTGTTTAGGACCTTGAAACATCCAAGAAGATGTTGGGAAGTGATTGATTAAAAGGTTTCATGGTTAGAAAGCTAAGGAGCAAGTGCAAAAGATCAAGACAAAAACTTAAGTGCAAGGTAGTAGACTTACATCTTTATGTGTTTGATGTAGTATGCTTATGTGTTGGCATGTATATGATATTTGAATAATGTTGTGATAAGATATATGATGTTGAATGTATTGTGAATAACATGTTTTCCATGGCCATACACTTTTATGCTAAAGTATATAGCATGATGGCATGTCACTAATCAAAGAAAGTTTAATGAAATTACATATCATGCATTAGCATCCATCTTGCATATTTAAGTGGTAATATTTGCTACTGAGATTGACTAGAATCTCACCCTCCCATAACCAACCAATTTAGGTCAAGCATGAAGGAAAATGTATGCATGGAGAAGAGCTAAAGAATGGAAGAAAGGAAGTGAAGTAATTGGGATCCTAGCATAGGCTATGAATTATCCATGTATGTAAATGCCATGTAAGGTGTCTATTTATGTGATGAAAATATATGAAATAATTATGGCATAACCCCATGATGTATATGAAGGCATGAAAGGCAAAAGAGATGGTTTATGCATGTTGGAACAATTATTAAAAATAAAAGAAAGGAAACTGAAATGGTAAAAATGTAGGTCCTAAAGCAGTTTGGTTGTGGCTTCAGTTTGACCTAGAAAATGAATGAACTAATACATGAAATTTTATTAGCATGTAGTAAACATACATATATTTAAATTAATATGTAATATGCCTTATTTGGATGTGTATATCAAGAGAAATGAATTTCCAAATTTAAGAGATAGAATCTGAAATTTCCAGAATTTGTCATGTGAACAGTAAAAAGTAACGATTTAACTGTATCAATTGACAAGGTAAATATACAGATTTATATTTTTCCCTTAAAGAACTATGAAATATCTACAATTATAAACTTTGGTCACCTCCATACGATGTTTCTTCAATTAGTTATGAATTTTTAAATTTAGACTGTAAATATGGAAATTACCAAGTAAACAGTACCCCAGAAGTAAGTTTTAAAATTTTAATTTTTAGGCTAATGTAATGCTTCCTGTAATTAGATATGCTTCCGAATACATACTCTGAGGTAGTAAAAGTAGGATATTTCAAAGAAGCATTATAGTGTTCATATAGAAGAAAAGAAAAGAAATAGAGATAAAGTGATGAGACAAAAAGTACTGATCATAAGAATGGTATACATATGGTTGAGGAATAAGAATGATTTTAGAAAAGAATATCGAATAATGGAATTGACCTTCTATCATAATGACTACAAATGTTAGGAACTGAAGAAGTGAAATAAACTATCTAAAGAAGTTTTAGACAAGAAGCGGGAACGTAAGACCAAGAAACTGAAGAGTTAGAATAGGACGTAACTAATATACACCTATTGAAAATAATTCTGTTGTAGAAAGTATATTTAGCCCCTATTATGGAAGTATCCGGTGTAGTAATTATATTTTACACTGGTTATGTTTACATCTGGTATAAATATTTCATCTTATTTACAAAACTACTACCAATCATTTTTTAAACCATCTCTGTAAGGGCTGATTTAGAAATATGGCTTTAAAAAGTATTTTCCAGTAGTGTTGGTTGCACCAAGAGGAATCAGAATATAATCATAAGTGATTATTTCCTTATCAAGTGGCAAATAAGAGGATAATTTCTTTGGGAAGATTCATAAGTATGTTTAATGCCATCAATTAAGATTGTCGAATCTTCCATGCTCAAGCAATTATCTTCATAAGCCTCATGCAAGGCCAATTCATGTTCACAAGTAGTATTGTCAAGCATAGAATAAGCTAAATCATGTTGAGTAGAAAGCCAATTATTAATCTCTAAGCACTCAGTACATGACATATTATCTTCACAAGTACGAGAAGAATATGGTAGAGTAAAGGATAGACGTCTATCACCTTCAAGTTCAAGGAAGTCATGCAAAGTTACCTCTTGGCTTACCATAGATACTAGTTCTTCCTCCTCAACTTTATGTATTATGGGCATAATGTGCAATGGCCATTTTCTTTTCTTAAGCCTACATTGTATCTCCCGTCGTAATCACTTAATTTCCTCTATCACCTTCATGGTAATGTTAATTGCTTTGTTTTCAACTACTTCTTTTGGTTGTGGCACAATTTTACAAGCACCTTTCTCAAGTTCATCAAGTTTAGTAGGAACAATTTCTATATTATCACTATCATGTACATGCACACAAAAGAAGTACCATTGCAACAAGGCTTTCTTTCATATATATCATTCCTATCATCTCAAGCTCAAAGGGATACATCATCATCACACAAGAAGGTAGAAGAATCACAAGTAACAACTTAAGTCAAGGTATTATTACCAAATGTAGAATTTTCAAGCTCAAATGTGTGAGAAGACTCAACAATTATTTCCTCATCTACCTCATCATCACGTGTCATTAATCAGGGGTAGAGGAATCGGTTTCTTCTTCAAAGATAAGAGATACATTAACGAGGGAAGAATGCTCTTATGGAACTTGTATTTGTTTTACCTCTTTACTTTGTGTGGGCATTGGAGAGTAGGCTTCTTACAAAATTTTTAACTATATGAGATGCTTGACCTCTATCTCTAGTTGATTCACCTTCCTCATAAGAGAGTCTATTCGTTAGTCATAATCATTAGTTTGTGATTTCAATTTAGATAACATCATGTCATATAATCATCCGCTTAGTTAAGCTTTGATGTCATTTGATTGGTCATTGAAATTTCTTAGGATTGTTGTATAAGGGACTACAAAATAAAGAGTGCAAGCCAATAATGCAGAATAGGGCATAACCGTATTGCTCTTCTCAAGGATCCTTTAATGTAGAATCCTAACAGTTGGTGAATGATAACATTGTAAACCTAAATAAAAATATGGGTTATTGGATTTGATCAAACATTGATGTGATAACAGTAAGGGTGCAATGAAAGTAAATATTTTTTGTTAATCTGGAAATGGTTTGAATTATGGGAGAAATTTGATAGAAAATAATCTTGATGTTGAAAACATAGTTATCCTCGCTCTTAATTGAAATCGGAGTTATGAAATCACTAAGTTTAAAATAAAACCTCAATCAATCAATCAAGTCCAGTTCATTAATGAATTCGAACTGCCTTTGCTCAAAGCTAAATTACAAACCCCTTAATGCACTATTGTAAACCACTTAGTGGGTAGATTGAATTAGATGACAAAAAAAACCCTTAATTAACTATCAATCTATAGCTAATGATTCTAATCAATTGAATTAATTACTAATAATCGCTAATAATTAACCAAATAATAAAAAATCAAACTAAAATATATATAAATCAATAATCACATCATCTAAATGAAATACAACTATCTAATATGAGAATAATCAATTGATATTCAATCCTTACATATCATGAAATTCCTAAATCTAGAAATCCCAAAATATGAATAAATGTAGATTAAGATAGAAAATTCCCCCATTATCGACCATGAGCTCAAACTGTGTTGATAATTGAAACATGCTACTTTTACCACCTTATTGTATGTACTCAAAAGTGTATTTTGTAACATCCTTACTTTTATACATCTTAGGGACCATTCAGTAGCATTTAGAACCACTTACAAGACCTTGGAAGTCCATTAGCCAAATCTGGAATTTTACTCTTTCTCGGGGGTTACTGTTCATATGGTATTTCAGATTACGCAACGAACTTCAAAAAATCATAATTAATTCTAGAAAACTCGAAATGAAGTGGTTCAAAAATATACATGAACATAACATCTTGAAGTTTAAGGGAAAAATAATTTCTAGACCAAATGATTAGCCAATTGATACAGTTTATTCGTTGAAGTTTACTGTTCATTTGGTCAAAAACTCTAGAAACAGATTCTGGTCCCTTACTTTGGAAAACCATTTCTCTTGATATACACATCCAAATGAAACTTTCTACCTATTCACTTAAATCTATGGATGTGTGTTACATGCTCATAAAATTTCGTGAACTAATTCCTTCATTTGCTAGGTCAAACTGAAGCCACAACAACACTGCTTCAGGACCTACGTTTTTACCATTTCAGTTTCTTTTCTTTCATTTCCAATAATTGTTTGAGCATGCACAAGCCATTAAATAAGCTTCCTAACATTCATATACATCATGTACATGTGCCATAAGTATTACAATAGTTTCATCACATAAATGGACACCTTACATGGCATTTACATACATGGACAATTTATAGTATATGCTAAAATCTCAATACTTCACTTCCTTCCTTCCATTCTTTAGCTCTTCTCCATGCATACCTTTTCTTCATGCTTGACCTAAATTGGTTGGTTATGGGAGAGTGAGATTCTAGGGAATCTCAGTAGCAAACATTACCACTTAAATATGCAAGATGGATGCTAATGCATGATATGTAATTTCATTAACTTTCTTTGATTAGTGACATGCCATCATGCTATATACTTTTACATAAAGTGCATGGCCATGGAAACATGTTATTCACAATACATTCAACATCATTTATCATGTCACAACATCATTCAAATAACATATACATATCAACACATAAGCATACCACATCAAGCACATAAAGAGGTAAGTTCACTACCTTGCACTTAAGCTTTTCTCTTGACCTTTAGCCCTTGCTCCCTAGCTTTCCAACCATGAAGCATTTATGTCCATCACTTCCCAACATATTCTTGGATGTTTCATGGTCCTAAACACATTCATATTCATCACATAACTCATTAGAACTCATGAACTCCAACCATATTCAAGACTAACCTTGTTACACTCTTTATTGTCATAACTTTCTCTAATTTTCACTAATCTACTTGGCTCTTGAACCAACTGATGTCTTAACTTTACCCTACACAATTTCATCTTTTGAATCCATTTATGAGCTTAGAATCATAAAATTCCAGCTCCTTCATGGCATGCTGTACAGAATTGAACATAAGAACACAATTCTTTCAAAAATTCTCATTTTGATTTTAATGCTTCCCATACTTGTTTCTCCACTTTACCCCACACAACTTTTCATTTTAAAACCATTGGAACCATCAAAATCATGAAATTTCAATCACTGTTCATGTGAGTGAACAGTAATCGTAAGGAATCTCAAAGACTACAACCTTGAGATTTTAATGTTTCCAAGGTTCAAAACCTCTCCAATCCTACACAAAATCATCATACAAACTCAATGGAAGCATTAAATCATTGAAATTCAATTTCCTTCCCTCATGAACAGTGCATAATGAACGGGGCACACCATGGCAAAGTCAAGAATATCAATTTGATTCAACAACCAACCACTTAACTAGCTTGTTTAAGCTTCAATCATGTGTTTCTAACTTTAATTTATTCTTTCCCCTTTCCTTTAAGGTCTTTGGGAAGCACCACCCCTTAGAGAAAACTCAACTTTTCTCCCATCAAAACCCTAAGTTCAAGCTCCCAAATCAAAGGAAAATAAGCTAGGAGAGATTGCTTACCTTTAATCTCTAGTTTGCTTGAACTTTGGAACCTTGAATCTTCTTTGCCTTGGCTTGAGTTTCCATTTTGCAAGAGTTTCCCCAAGGGTCCATGAAGCTACGGTTTGTTGCAGAATGAGGGGGTATTTATAGCCAAAATCCAAGAAAAATGAATGGCCAAGATTGATTTGGTTACTATTTGATCTAAAGGCCCACATTTAATCTTAGATTTAACTTTTTCATAAAATAATAATTATGACATCATGTGGGACAGCTCAAGGGACACCTCAAGGGGTTAGGTGGCGTCCTCATAGTGTAAGGAACCTTCTGGAGAAATTCCAGTCCAATCCGGTACCGATCAGTGCAGTTTCACAACAACCGGACTGTGTTCTGTTCCTAATTTTTTTTAATATACCAGGATATGTATTCTATCCTGAAAATTAATGTATAGGCTTCTCATACCATTGAAAATGTTAGACTGAGTATTTATCTGCCATCCATACCTTGAAAAATGACCAAAATACCCTTGGTGTCTTTTCTTGCACTATACTGACCCTAAGGGCATAATTGTCATTTCACCCCTTCTTGTACTGCCTTAGGGCATACATTAACTCTATATAATCATATTTATACTATGTCCCACGTTTTTGGCTTGTCTAGAATGACCAAAATGACCTCCATCCATCACTGGTACAGTATGGGCATCCAGGGGCATTTTCGTAATTTCACACTTATCCTGGACTGCACTGTACTCTGGCCCACTTAACTGTCTAGTCATCACATTGGGCCTACTATGGCGCCATTTGAGCCTTAGTTTGGGCTTATTGCCTTTATGCCCTTTATGGCACAAATCCCAAGACACCTCTCCCGGTCCTATTTATTGGGTATTCTATTTTACCATAAAATCCCGTAAGAATTCTACAGGATTCCTTTTCTGACTCTGTCAGTTTGATAAATTCATATATTAAATATAAGAATTTACAGTAAAGTTTCATCTGATTCTGAGATATGAAAAATACTGCAATAATTCCTGCTGACTTCAGGAATTTATATCAATTAATCGGGACCTCAAATCAAAATTATGTGTTGCCTTAAACTGACTGGAATAATTATGTCTATCTACTGGTAAAATTTGAGTCTGATCTGATTCTGGGCATTTTTGGCCTGTTTTAGCTCAACTTTTCCATAATTACATTTGGGTCCCTGACTTTTTACTTAATTACATTTAGGTCCCTAAACTTTTTGAAATTACAACTTTTGGCCCAACTTTTATTTCTACTTTAACTTTTGGCCTTTAAACTTTTCCAATTTGCGTTTTAGTCCTCCTTCTTCAGGACTCATATAACCTTTATCATTCCTTTTTATCTTCGTCATAATCCTTTCTAAACCTCTTTCCATTATCAGTATACAGATAGGGAAAAATTAGGATATGACATTTCTAACCCCCTTAAAATAAATCTTGTCCTCAAAATTTACTCAACATCTCAGTCAATGATTGGGGTATCTATCTATTATCTTTTATCGTGACATATTAACGGAGTACTTTTCATATCCGCAATTCTTTATATCTTACTATGATAATCCTTTTGTCATGAATCAACTCACTCAGAGTTGAACTCCAATTCAGTTTATTACTTACCTTCTTGCTATGCATTTATCTACATATGGACTTCTCACTATACTAGACTTGTGAGTAGTGTCCATTTTTTTCATGTCAAACTCCCTCGAATACTGCTATATTCTGGAGCTTCTACCAACTCTTCATCATATTTCTTAGGGCAATCACTTATTGCTCATTTGAGTATCTAGCAGAATTCTCTGAATATCCGCAAACTTTAACTCTCATTCTCATATCATCATACATTCTTATCATCTTTAAAAACTCATCATAATACAGAGAAAGGACTTATATCATTATTCTTTCTTTCATTGCTCTACTGCTAAATAGGAGCACATATAAGCATATAGGAGCACATATGAGCATATAGGAGCACATACTCTAACATGCATAACGCCTGGCCAACGTGTTGCAGGACTATATACCTGCTCATGAATGCAAAGCTCTAACATCGGAGCTCAAGCATTCCTTCTCTTAATATGCACAGCTCTAACACTCGGAGCTTGCACAGCTCTAACATTCGGAGCTTTAGCATATTTTACAAATATAACATAACATAACACAATGCCTGGCACTTTATGCAAGGAGTGAAAGCTCTCATTTGCTCTTTCACATGTAGCTCACCATTCAAACATCTTACCATTTCCAGAATAGAAGCCTCTCTATCTATTTATAAAGCTAGCTATACAGCCGCTTCTCAAGGCATATCTTATCACATATCTTTTATGCCATATCATGGCATCTCTAGCCAAATCTGGCTACATCATAGTCTATATTTCAAATCCATTTCATTTGGACTTGAAATAAGGGTTTTAGTCTCTTATTATTCATAACCCTTTCTAGCTTTTCATAGGTCTTTCCATCATTTTACATAGCTTTGTGTATATATGCCAATTTCTTGTGGCATTCACATTTTTTTTTCATCACTTCCCAGGGGGTCACCCATCATTGGACTACCCTTGCTTGAGCACGCTTAACTAAAATATGCAGATAAAAATCTAAAGTACTGGTGCTCACTGGCTTCGACCCTAGTACTTTACCATCTTAGACCCATCTTATACTAACTCTTTTGGGTCTATCGGTCCTCATCTGGAGGATTTACTTGTCTCTTATTTTCTGTAATCTTATCATAAGGATCTCTTCTTATATCTTACGTAATATTCCCATAAATCCTTGGGACTTAGCATTAACAGCTTTAACTTTGATCAATTAGTTCCTGATACGTGTAAGGAAATTTTGAGTTCAGTCCCTGATAGTAATAAGGATATCTAAAACTAGCATCATGGGTACTCTCTCTGTTATGAGTTAACTAACTTGTGAAGCTTCTATACCTTAACTTTTCCTTGGTATTTGTCCTTCCAAAGACACTGTACTTATGGCTCATTACTTTCTTGCTCTAGGCTTGGTCTACTGTGACCCTCGAGATCTACTGCGATCAACCGTAAGCCTTTCAGGATCTAACTGCAACCCTGTGAGCCATACTAGGATCTAACTGCAATCCTCCAAAATCTACTGGATTCTGTTGTACTATATTCTTATCTCTGGAAGACTTAAACCAACGGACAAAGTTACAAGGTTAGTCACTTCCACATAGTTGTTAACTCCACAGATAATTCCCCAAAAATGGTAACAGAAGCCAATATTATCTATTAGGACTTTACTCATTTCCTCTATCACTCAGGAACTTCTCATATCATTCTCATACTTTATAACATACTAGATCCATCACTGCAGAGAGATACAAGGATCTACCATGCATATATCTATCATCATCTATTTATTCATCTCATCAGAGGGACTTTACTCTATTGCAAGAGCAATCTAGCTCTATTGCAAAAATATTAATTTATATTGCTTAAAAACTGTTATTTCTTATAGCCATATCATCTTTCATAACTGCGTCTCATTCTCTATCCCATTAACTATCATAGTCTGATCATAAATTATCTTTCTATCTTATGAGAATCAAGTAGCTAACTTTCTAGTTTAGCACTTTGCTATTGCTTCATTCTTGCTAAGTTGAATTATTTAATTGCATGTCATAGGGCATGGGAGCAACATAACTTTATCATCTGGTATACTCTACCCAGTATGTACTGCATAAGGGGAGTATTCATTTATCATAGCATACTTAACATGCATAATATGCAAGTAGATGCAGTCAATTAAGCATTCTCTAGTATGTGTGTCATCACATGACAACTGCAATGAGATGCAATTTCTTATTATAACTTATGGCAACATAAGCCATACATCATTACATAGTTTGCTCAACCATCCCTCATCACCTTAATCACTAGGTCCTGATCATTTATTCAGGTACCTGAGTCATTTACTTGTTTCACTTGCTAGGGTATAAGCTCAACCCTTCTTTACTCTTTCTTACATAGGAATAGGGGAGTCACTTTATCTTTGAATCTATGGCTACCTTACTAGGCCATATTTATTCTATCATATCATCCCTTATTGCCTGTACGATTTCTATGTCTTTAGCCTGAAGGATTTATGTGTCCTTGGCCTCACAATAATCCATAACTGAGTCAGCTAACTGAGAAAAGTTTGGCTCCTATCTTTATGCCATCTGTACTTTTACGTTTCTCCATAATCCTCCTGGATTACTAACAGGCAAGAAAGTATCTCTTATTAAGCCTCAAGGTTCATATAAATGAACTCGATTTAGTATCCATCAAAAGGATTCTCTTTCCTTTACTCTAACCCTTAGCCTCACGCTCACCTCTCTCTCTAATTGAGAGGAATGCTTCCTCTAAACTTCTTTGAGAAAAACTTCTCAAATAAGCGGATAATTCTCCATGTCATATGGAGTAACTTCTGTGCCTCTCTGTATCTCTTAACTCTTTCTGTCTATCAATCTCAGTCTACTCTGGACTAGACTGTGATTCTTTTCTGGTCTGCCTCTAGATCCTGACAAATTTAAGTCACTTGGGTCTCATTTATCACTTAACATTACTATTGTCCTCTAAGGTGATCTACCCTAGGTGTACTAGGTTACTGTCTCTTCGTGATGGAATCCCTCTGTATTAGGAACATTAACTTTCTATCTATTATCCATCACAACTTTAACCTTAGGCCATGTATTAAATAATTCTTAGGCAAGTCTCATTCTAACTTCTCATTATTCTTTTCCGTAAAGACTAGCTGCACAAAGTCTTTCGTACTGTAGACCAACTCCTGATGGTCATACGGAGGATCTACTCTTAAACCTCTTCTTAAACTAATTTTCTGTATCTTAGTGCTTCGTACTGTTTAACTTGCCTATACTCTGTGCTAAACCTCTAACTGATAGACTTCAGTGAGGTTGGCATCTTTAGTCTCATGACTCTTGACTTACTATTATCTCATACCAGTCCTCTAAAGGATATTAGGTTAATGCCCTCTACTGGATGTCTGTTTATCATTCCTGCTACGGCATTGAGGAACTGTAAATAACTAATTGTTCTTAATCTCTACTTCTGTCTATCCCTTGACCTGGATTGAGTAAGTCATTCTCCGCAGCTTTCTTCAGACCAATATGGTCAACACTAACTGTCATTAACAAAAAAAGCTGGAGTTGACTAGAACCAGGAACATCACACTGATCTTTCTTTGTAAAGTCACATATTCCTGGACTTTGGGAATGGACAAGAACTATCATAGGCTATGACTGGATATCTGAGTTAGGGGACTGTTGTATCTTAATTATCTTAAATCTATCCTCAAACTCTAGTAGAGGAGGAATAATATATGGTCTACCCATAATCCAGTACCAGTACTCAACTTTCTCAGCCGTAATCTATCATCTCGTAAGAGGGATAAAGCTTATATCAAGGTTAGAGGGCATTCCAACAAACTTATACCGCATAGAGTCACTAGACTCAACATCAACTGGTGCATATTAGGCTTTAGGCTGAATCTCTACATCACCTCCAGACTGCAGGTTTAAGTCTACAGAAACGTCTATGGGACATTCCACTGTAGATTTTCCTGACTGATCCCCTAAACTCTCATCTGGACTCTCTTCATTGTCTAAGGGATGTGGATATATATCATCTTCATATATCACTATTGGTCTGGAGTTTTCTTTATTAACTGAAGCCTTTGACTTAACCTTATGGAATCTGATATATATTCTTGCAACATTTGCTTAATTAAGCAATGTTAACTATCCCATAACATACCATAACTTAACAAAATACTTACTGTTTAGAGTTAGGGTCTGGGTATAATCTCATATCAATCCATAAATAATCTATTCAGAGCATTTCTTAAGCCAGAATCCTATGCTCTGATACCAAAATATAACATTCTTACTTTTATATGTCTTAGGGACCATTCAGTAGCATTTAGAACTACTTACAAGACCTTGGAAGTCCATTAGCCAAATCTGAAATTTTACTCTTTCTCGGGTTACTGTTCATATGGTATTCCAGATTACGCAACGAACTTCAAAAAATCATAATTAATTCTAGAAAACTCGAAATGAAGTGGTTCAAAAATATACATGAACATAACATCTTGAAGTTTAAGGGAAAAATAATTTCTAGACCAAATGATTAGCCAATTGATACAGTTTATTCGTTGAAGTTTACTGTTCATTTGGTCAAAAACTCTAGAAACAGATTCTGGTCCCTTACTTTGGAAAACCATTTCTCTTGATATACACATCCAAATGAAACTTTCTACCTATTCACTTAAATCTATGGATGTGTGTTACATGCTCATAAAATTTCGTGAACTAATTTCTTCATTTGCTAGGTCAAACTGAAGCCACAACAACACTGCTTCAGGACCTACGTTTTTACCATTTCAGTTTCTTTTCTTTCATTTCCAATAATTGTTTGAGCATGCACAAGCCATTAAATAAGCTTCCTAACATTCATATACATCATGTACATGTGCCATAAGTATTACAATAGTTTCATCACATAAATGGACACCTTACATGGCATTTACATACATGGACAATTTATAGTATATGCTAAAATCTCAATACTTCACTTCCTTCCTTCCATTCTTTAGCTCTTCTCCATGCATACCTTTTCTTCATGCTTGACCTAAATTGGTTGGTTATGAGAGAGTGAGATTCTAGGGAATCTCAGTAGCAAACATTGCCACTTAAATATGCAAGATGGATGCTAATGCATGATATGTAATTTCATTAACTTTCTTTGATTAGTGACATGCCATCATGCTATATACTTTTACATAAAGTGCATGGCCATGGAAACATGTTATTCACAATACATTCAACATCATTTATCATGTCACAACATCATTCAAATAACATATACATATCAACACATAAGCATACCACATCAAGCACATAAAGAGGTAAGTTCACTACCTTGCACTTAAGCTTTTCTCTTGACCTTTAGCCCTTGCTCCCTAACTTTCCAACCATGAAGCATTTATGTCCATCACTTCCCAACATCTTCTTGGATGTTTCATGGTCCTAAACGCATTCATATTCATCACATAACTCATTAGAACTCATAAACTCCAACCATGTTCAAGACTAACTTTGTTACACTCTTTATTGTCATAACTTTCTCTAATTTTCACTAATCTACTTGGCTCTTGAACCAACTGATGTCTTGACTTTACCCTACACAATTTCATCTTTTGAATCCATTTATGAGCTTAGAATCATAAAATTCCAGCTCCTTCATGGCATGCTGTACAGAATTGAACATAAGCACACAATTCTTTCAAAAATTCTCATTTTGATTTTAATGCTTCCCATACTTGTTTCTCCACTTTACCCCACACAACTTTTCATTTTAAAACCATTGGAACCATCAAAATCATGAAATTCCAATCACTGTTCATGTGAGTGAACAGTAATCGTAAGGAATCTCAAAGACTCAACCTTGAGATTTTAATGTTTCCAAGGTTCAAAACCTCTCCAATCCTACACAAAATCATCATACAAACTCAATGGAAGCATTAAATCATTGATATTCAATTTCCTTCCCTCATGAACAGTGCAGAATGAACAGGGCACACCATGGCAAAGTCAAGAATATCAATTTGATTCAACAACCAACCACTTAACTAGCTTGTTTAAGCTTCAATCATGTGTTTCTAACTTTAATTTATTCTTTCCCCTTTCCTTTAAGGTCTTTGGGCAGCACCACCCCTTAGAGAAAACTCAACTTTTCTCCCATCAAAACCCTAAGTTCAAGCTCCCAAATCAAAGGAAAATAAGCTAGGAGAGATTGCTTACCTTTAATCTCTAGCTTGCTTGAACTTTGGAACCTTGAATCTTCTTTGTCTTGGCTTGAGTTTCCATTTTTCAAGAGTTTCCCCAAGGGTCCATGAAGCTACGGTTTGTTGCAGAATGAGGGGGTATTTATAGCCAAAATCCAAGAAAAATGAATGGCCAAGATTGATTTGGTTACTATTTGATCTAAAGGCCCACATTTAATCTTGGATTTAACTTTTTCATAAAATAATAATTATGACATCATGTGGGACAGCTCAAGGGACACCTCAAGGTACCGATCAGTGCAGTTTCACAACAACCGGACTGTGTTCTGTTCCTATTTTTTTTAATATACCAGGATATGTATTCTATCCTGAAAAGTAATGTATAGGCTTCTCATACCATTGAAAATGTTAGACTGAGTATTTATCTGCTATCCATCCCTTGGAAAATAACCAAAATATCCTTGGTGTCCTTTCTTACACTATACTGACCCTAAGGGCATAATTGTCATTTCACCCCTTCTTGTACTGCCTTAGGGCATATATTAACTCTATATAATCATATTTATACTATGTCCCACGTTTTTGGCCTGTCCAGAATGACCAAAATGACCTCCATCCATCATTGGTACAGTATGGGCATCCAGGGGCATTTTCGTAATTTCGCACTTATCCTGGATTGCTCTGTACTCTGGCCCACTTAACTGTCTAGTCATCACATTGGGCCTACTATGGCTCCATTTGGGCCTTCGTTTGGGCTTATTGCCTTTATGCCCTTTATGGCACAAATCCCAAGACACCTCTCCTGGTCCTATTTTTCGGGTATTCTATTTTACCATAAAATCCCGTAAGAATTCTGCAGGATTCCTTTTCTGACTCTGTCAGTTTGATAAATTCATATATTAAATATAAGAATTTATAGTAAAGTTTCATCTGATTCTGAGATATGAAAAATACTGCAATAATTCCTGCTGAATTCAGGAATTTATATCAATTAATTGGGACCTCAAATCAAAATTCTGTGTTCCGTTAAACTGACCGGAATAATTATGTCTATCTACTGGTAAAATTTGAGTCTGATCTGATTCCGGACATTTTTGGCCTGTTTTGGCTCAACTTTTCCATAATTACATTTGGGTCCCTGACTTTTTACTTAATTATATTTAGGTCCCTAAACTTTTTGAAATTATAACTTTTGGCCCAACTTTGTTTCTGCTTTAACTTTTGGCGTTTAAACTTTTCCAATTTACGTTTTAGTCCTCCTTCTTCAGGACTCATATAACCTTTATCATTCCTTTTTATCTTCGTCATAATCCTTTCTAAACCTCTTTCCACTATCAGTACTATATAGATAGGTAAAAATTAGGATATGACATATATGATTAGCAAAAGTATTATACTAGCCCAAAAATTAAAATTTTAAAACTTACTTCTCGGGTACTATTCATTTGGTGAATTCTAGATTTATAGTTCAACTTTAAAAAATTCATAATTAATTATAGAAAAAAAATATGAAGGTGATCTAAATTTCTAATTGAAGCTCTTTCATAGCTCTTTAAGGGAAAAATATAAATACGGACATTTACTTTTCCAATTGATAAGTTAAATCGTTATTTTTTACTATTCATATGACAAATTCTGGAAATTTCAGATTCTGTATCTTAAATTTGGAATTTCATTTCTCTTGATATACACATCCAAATGAGGCATGTTACCTAGGAATTTAAAGATCTGGATGTGTACTACATGCTTATAAAATTTTGTAAAATAATCATTTCATTTGCTAGGTCAAATTAAAGCCACAATAAAACTACTTTAGGACCTAAGTTTTTACCATTTCAGTTTCCTTTCTTTCACTTTCAATAATTGTTCTAGCATGCATAAACCATCTCTTTTGCCTTTCATGCATTCTTATACATCATGGGGTTATGCCATAATTCTTTCATACATTTTCTTTACATATAATGGGTATTACATAACATTACATAAAAAGGCTAACATACATACATGCCATCACTTGTTCACTCTTCCTCTTCCATTCCTTAGCTCATGTACCAAACATGATTCTTCCATCATGAATAACCTATTATGGTTGGTTATGGAAGGATGAGATTCTAGGGAATCTCAGTAGCAAACATTATCACTTAAATATGCAAGATGGATGCTAATGCATGATATGTAATTTCATTAAACTTTCTTTAATCAGTGATATGCCATCATGCTATATACTTTTGCATAAAAGTACATGGCCATGCAAAACATGTTATTCGCAATACATTCAACATCATTTATCATGTCACAATATCATTCAAATATCATGAACATGTCAACACATAAGCATATCACATCAAGCACACAAAGAGGTAAGTCTACTACCTTGCACTTAAGCTTTTCTCTTGATCTTTTGCCCTTGCTCCCTAGCTTTCCAGCCATGAAGCCTTTATGCCAATCATTTCCCAACATTTTCTTGGATGTTTCAAGGTCTTAAACACATTCATATTCATCACATAATTCATTAGGACCATGAACTTCAACAATGTTCAAGACTAACCTTGATAAAATCTTTACTAACATAACTTTCTCTAGTCTTCATTAATTAACTTGGCCATTGAACTAATTGATGTCTTGACTTTACCCTATACAATTTCATCTTTTGAATCAATTTATGAGCTTAGAATCATAAAATTCTAGCTCCTATGCACTATTCCGTATGGAATTGCATAACACCCTCTTTTCTTTCAAAAATTCTCATTTTGATTCTAATGCTACCCATACTTGTTTCTCCACTTTATCCCACACAACTTTTCATTTTAAAACCATTGAAAGCATCAAAATCATGAAATTCCAATAACTATTCATGTAAGTGAACAGTAACAGAGAAGAACTTCAAAAACTATAACTTGGAATTCAAATACTTATAAGGTTCAAAACATATCTAATCCTACACAAAATCATCATATAATTTCAATGGAAGCATTAGATCATTGAAATTCCATTTTCTTCCATTATGAAAAGTGCAAACTAAAATGGTTCAATCATGGCAAATTAAAGAATATCAACTTGATTCAACAACCAATCACTTAACTAGCTTGTTTAAGCTTCAATCATATAACTCTAACTTTAATTTCTTCTTTCTCCTTTCATCTAAGGTTTTGGACAGGACAAACACCTTGGATAAAACTCAACTTTCTCCCATGCCCTAAGTACAAGCTCCCAAATCAAAGGAAAATAAAGCAGGATAGATTGCTTACCTTTAATCTTTAGCTTGCTTGAACTTAGGTACCTTGAATCTTCTTTGTATTGGCTTGAGTTTTCATTTTACAAGAGTTTCCCCAAGGGTTGTCATGCCATGGCTTACTTCAGATTTTGTGGGGGTATTTATAGAAAAATCTCATGGAGAATGAATGGCTAAGATCACTTTGTGCATTATTTGATCTAATAGCTCACATTTAATCTTGGATTTAACTTTCCAAGAAGATAATTATGACATCATCAAGGGACACTTCATAGAGATAGGTGGCACCATTCCAAGGGAAAGAGGTTTCTGGAAAAATTCCAGTCCAATCCGATATCGGCTCAGTCCGATTTCTCAAAAACCAAACTATTTTATAAATATAATTTTTTTGAGATTCCATAATATGCTGTCTAACCTTAAATACAGTATCCAGATTCTTCCTACCATTGACATTCTTGGACTGAGTCAAAACTTAATTACAGATCCTTTGGCAAATGACTGAAATGCCCTTAGTTCACTATCTTGCATTATATTAACCCTAAGGGCATAATTGTCATTTTATACCTCTTTACTTCTTATCAGGGCATATATTGATAATGACTAATCACTCCTATACTTGCCTAGACTTTTTGACTTGTCTAAATGACCAAAATATCCTTCTTTTAACTCTAACTCAATGACACAACATAGTGGCATACCTTAAGTGGTATTTTCGTAATTTTATATTTTTCCTGGTCTTTATTAGGCCTAGCCCACATACTTATCTAAAAATATTATTGGGCCAATAAGGCACCATTTTGGGCTCTCTACATGATCTACTGCCTTCATGGGCTCAATTCCCAAGAAATCTCCTGAAACATATTTATCAGGTGTTTTAATTTACTGTAAATTCTATAATAAATTCTACATAACTCCTTTTTAAGATATGTTAATTTTAGAAATTCTTTTATTAATTATAGGAATTTACTGCCAAATTTCATCTAATTTTGAGTAGAGGTTATTGTATTAATTTCCCTTTTTTCAAAAATTAATATAAATTTTTCGAGACCTCATATCAAAATTATGTGTTATGTCAAATTAATTAAAATACTTTTCTCTATTTATTGGGAATATTTGGGACTAATTTGATTCTGAGCATTTTAGGCCTTTTTTGGCTTAACATTCAATAATTACCATTGTGTCCCAGAACTTTTGAAAATTATACTTTAGGCCCTCAACTTTTCATAATTACATTTAATGGCCCAAATCTTTTGTTTACTTTCATTTTCTACCATGGAACCTTTAAACTTTTAATTTTAGTCCATCTCTTCCTTTAAGACTCATTTAACCTTTATTATTTCTTATGATCATCATCATAATCCTTTCTAAGCCTCTTTCCACTATTAGTATTATACAAATAGGGAAAAATTAGAATATGTCATCCATCATCAAGAGGCTAAAAGATCTAGTCTCTCATAGCTTTGACTATGCCGCAATCATAGTTTGAAGTTGATACCATGAGGAAAGTAGAAAAAGGTGATGGAAAATGAAGAGAAAGGGTGTAGAGATGAATTAATCAGTGCAGAAGTGGAGAAATATGTGAAAAAATGAATAAAAGTGGAAGATCGGGTTCAAGGTTAACGGGAGAAGTTGAGAGAATAAGATGAGATTGTTGTTGACCAAATATGGAAATAATAACCTCTCTCTCTTTGTGGCTACTAACCTTGTTACCTTAATTACAGAGTGACCTAAGAAAAAATGCACATCTTCGCTAACTGTATATTCTAGTCACGATAAAGTACATATTTTTTATCATGACTTGTGAACACAGAGAATCTTCCAGAAGAAAGTAGGTCGTGACCATTGGACACTTAGGTCGCAACTAATAATCACATAAGCAATCTCTCTAGACTTTGACTCTCTTTATCCTGTGATTTCTTCTCAGTTCTACTTATGTCTTTGAGTTTCTTCCAAACAACTGCATATCAAAACCAAAATTTCTTGTAAAGGTCAAGCTAATTAAAGGCAAAGTATCCGCAGTTTGGAAGGAATAATTGACCATTTTACCCTTCAATAAGCATATTGCCATGTAAAACTAAATATTATCATAAAAGTACAGTTGCTAGCACAAAATAAAGGTAAAAGTGTCATTAAACCCTTTAAAATGTCAAAGAAACTATATGTAATTTATATCTTATCAGTTATCTCTTGGATATTTCTTAGCAGCTCATTAAGGGCTGGTTCTTGACTTGGTATATACGATTGGGGAGGAGGCTCATGAGACTGTGCGTATGGAGGCTTAAAGGGGGTCTATATGGTAGGTAGGGAGGTTCATGGTTATTAAGATAGACTGGATCACCTAAGCAGGGGTGCATTGGGTATTTGCGATATTTTAAAACTTTGTCAAAACTCTTTTAAATTTCATTTGCAACATGATAAGTGAAATATAAAATTTTGAAAACTTTGATCAGATAATTGAAATAAGTTGGTGGAAATATAAAGAGTTAAAGAAGAGAAAAATCACATAGAATAATTATCCTGGTTTGGTCCTTTCTTGAATAAGTCCAGTCCGCAGCTCATCACTGAGATTTACAATCCACTATTTCCCTAAGATTATAACAAGTTCTTAGTAGACTTTACAATCTTAATTTTAATGGCTAATTAAGAATATCTTCATTCCTAAGGTAATACCACTCTCTAGTGGCATCACTCCCCTTATAGAGAGAGAAGAACAAATCCTACCTGAATCCCTAATTCCAAGGTTTGCTCTCAGATTTAGATAAGAATAATGAAATATAAAATTGTCTCAGATAAAGAAAATGATACATTGAAGTACATGATATTTTTTCTCTCTAGATATGATGATGATACATAATGAAAAACAAAAGGTTGGAGGCTTTCTCAGTCTAATAATGTTTTGCATTATGATGATGCATTCATAGCTCATTTTTCATCTTCTTGAATGCTCTCTTATTTATAGATGAAGTTGAGCTTTTGACCATTGAGTATAATTTATTTTTTTATTGAGCTTTTCTTCTTCTATTGAGAATATGTCCATTAGAAATAGCCATTCAAGCTTCTAACACAAAGTGCTTTTTTTACTGTTGAGAGTATGTTGGCTTTAATATTTGTCAATCTCATTCTAATAATTTCTTTGGATACCTTAAATGAATTTTGACTCAATCAAGAGAATTTCTAGAAATAATCTCTCACCACTTGACTTTCTTCCAACTTTTGAAATCATCTTTGAGTTCAAGAATAATGGTAATCTTTCAATTATCATAACTTCCTCTATTTAACTTCAAACATAGCAAATGACCTATCCCCATAAATATCTCTACTTTTACTTTCCAATGAATAAAATTTGACTCCAAAATTCATTATAGACAAAAGGATATGATCAATTTAATGAGTAGAGGTCATGGTCAAAGCGTTAATCCAATGTTCCATATTATGAACAAAATATGTCCATTATACGAGACTCTTGGGAAATAAAATTGGTGTCATTAAAATGTATTCTGAGTCTAGTTTCATATGAATTAAGTTTCACCTCAATCAGATAAATATATCTTGAGATATCATTGAAACTTAACCTATGTTGATGTAGAGCAAACATCATACTGAAAAATTAAGAGATTAATCAATTAATTAAGCAAAACAGACATATTTGAGTTAATTTATCGATCATCATCTTCTCCCTTTGCTATTCCTTCACTTCTTTGTTTAGACGATCAAGAGTTCGATTAATTCCTTGATTCTTGAACTTGATTAGTCGAATTCATAATCGATTAATTTTGACACAAGTTTGACAAATTAATCTAATAGTTAATGGATCAATTCAAAAAAACTTCAAACAAAGAATACTTAGTTTGTCATAATAAAATATGGATTCTAGCAAAATTGATTTCCAAAACATTATCAAATAACATTGACATCAATCTTCAAATCATCATTTGTCAAAACATAATATCAATACCATCAATCAAAGTTGCCATAGACAATCTTTACCATCATCAAACTAAAATATCTTTTAGTATCTTTAAAACAAACTTGGCATATATTTAACAACTTTGGCATCATCAAAATATATAATTAATCAATCTTGTATTAAAAATATTTTATACAAGAAATTGAATCAGATTTTGCTCTAAATAAATCAAGTGTAAATGCAATAACTGAACTTCAAACGTATTGTGGCAAACTTCATTTTCCCCTCTATTTGTTAAAGGTTTAAAATCATTTTCTCAAAGGTATTATAAAACCATTAAAGACTTCATTTAACATTTTAACATTACTAAAAATGTTTTTCTATTTGTCATCATCAAAACATACTTTCTAACAATGGTTTGGTTCATGTAGAATGAATGGAGGCTTTTAAGGTGGAAGTTCATGGTATGTGTTAGGTGGTTCATAAGGTGATCTACATGGTGGAAGATGTGGTAGAGTCTTGTAATATGGTTGATATGGTGGAAGGTTCATCTAACTGGTGTTATAGGGGGGAGGGTAAGGAGCACACATATAGTGGTCATGGGTATTTCCTAGATAGGCCCTTACATTCTTCGATCTATGAAATTCGGATTTACAATATAAGCAATGTGTTATCAGTTGTGCTTGGGACATACTTACTTTGTATTCTAACATCCTTTCAAAATATGCCACTTGAGATATCATGTGTTCTATTAGTTGTGATGATGTTGGAGGCTTTTGAGGAGGTATTGGAGCAATAGGTACTTGATTCACCATTTGTTTTAGCCTGAAAAGGAGCTATAAGACTTGGTTAGATTAAGATTAAATTTATTATAATTACTAGATTAAATTCATTATAATTACTAGACCAAGCCATTATATAATTTAGGGAAAGAAACAAAGAAAAGGAAAATAAAGGGGAAAATAAAATTAAAAAAATAGATTAAAATTGAAAAAAAAGACTCAAATGTCCAAATTGAACAAACATAGATTAGACCTAATAGTTAAAGCTTATAAAAATAATTAGAACATCTAAACATCATAGATTGAATTATTTCTGATTTTTCTAGGCAAGTAAGAAATAGTTCCAACAAAGCAATAAAGGCAAACAAATTTTTTTTATCAAATTGAAAAATAAAGATGCGTAAACACTATACTCTACTGCACATTAAGAAAATAAAGATCAAAATAGAAAAAGAAATGCACATGATAAATATAGGAGTAAAGGGAATTGACTCCTCGACAACAACACTAAAATTTGATGTCGCCTGTTGTTAGAGCTCAAATTAATTACTAAATTATTCTCTATATGGTATAGAGGTTAACTTAGGTTGTATTCTTTACATGTAATTAATGTTTCGCATAACTCTATATTAGACTAACTATGAGATGGAGGAGGAGTAAAAGAGAACTTGATTTCAATTGTAAAAAGAAAAGCAAATAAAAATTAAAAGTAAGATAGTAGAAAGATACCCCCAATATAAAGAATGCTCCTAAGGATTGATGCATGACTATTATCGTTCAATAATATATTAATGTTATAACAATTATATATACTAAGTTCCTAACATACAGAACCCTAGATAATCGTCTTGGTCATAATCATAAAATTCACAATTATCCTAGACCAAGCACACAATTGCATCAAGAATGATTATTTAAAAGCTCTACTTAACATGTGATAAATTAAAAAATAAATAATTTGTTCCTCTAACATGGATATTCAATCGAAAACCCTATAACTAAATATGTGAATCTAACATGAATAATTATAAGAGGAAACATAGGATATAAAATAAATAATATCAAATTATAAATTAAAATAATAAACTACAAGGGTTTGATCACAAAGTTGTCTCAATTGAAGCCTAGGTTCAACATATATAAATTTTAAAATATAAATCTAGGAAATTATAATTTTTCATAAAGGAAAATGATCAAAACATAAAACTATTCAATTCCTAAATCAAAAGTACAAGAACTAAAGCAACTATATCTCTCCTCGAGAACTTAGAAGGAAAGGGACGAAATTGTGGGAAAGATGAAGAAGATAATTGTGATAGTGGTGATTGGTGATGGATGAATAGCTCCAAGGTCCTCCTTTATATGCTTAGGTTGTTGTATGGATATATTTCTTGTTGTTGATATGTGACTCTTAATTGATTGACTCTCTAAAAGATAATGATAATCTTTAATTATTTTTAGCATCATTCCAAGTTGTCTTATTTTATAATATTCTCAAGAGATAAATCCTTTTAACTCTAATATCCTAAAACAAATTCAAATAAAAAAATAATAGGGTAAAAGATATAAAATAATTAATAAGAAAGTAGAAAAAAATTTACTCTTATCCTTTAATTAAATTCAAATATTGGATATGTATATTATTAAAATATAATATTAATATATATAATATTAATATTATATTATATTATATTATATTAATGGAGGTCTTTTAATTTTCTCTAATTAAAATTTCTATAATTAGAAAATATAATTTCTTTCTTTAGTTTTGCAATTCCTTATTCACCCTTTCTCATGGATATAATATAATATAATTTTGTAATAGTTGATAAAAGTTCTAGTCATCATTTATTTATTTTTCTTAATTTATTGAAATACATAAAAGAAAAATACATCCATGCAAATCAACTTAATCCAGAGAAATAATAAAATCAATAAAAATATAAGAAAAATATATTTTTAATCATTTAATTCATATAATCAATTAAAGTACAAAGTGAGCAAAATTACTACAATAATGCTTATTAAACATGATAAATTTTCTAAAATAAATATGAAATAATATGATAAAATATGGATTCATTAAATTCCCCATACTTAAACGTTTGAGCATCTTGCTAAACAACTAAAAACAAGTAGAGGAATAAATCAAATTATAGCACAATAGTGATAATCCTATTGATCAAATCTTTCAAATCAGTCATAGTCACAAAGTAATAAATGCAATAGGAACAACCTCTATTAACACATTTAAGATAGATAAATAGGATATAAGAGAGTACACTCAAGGATATAACTGTTTCACTCATCTCAATTTTATTGGAGTTCTTTTACTCAAAGTTGCCTAGACTAACCCCTATCATAGGCTGATAATAGTTCTAAATTTCTACCGTCTGTTACATGTGCATTCTTCTTTAATTAAGATGTCTTTATAAGGTTGTAATGATGGAGAAAGGCCATATGGAATGGAAAGTGAAAATAGAAAGTATTAATATGCATCTAATAAAGAATAGATAGCATGGAATGATGCCATACGGGACACAAAAGTTATAATTGTGCTTATGATAGCTAATAAGGGTGCCTTCTTCCTTTCATTTTCTTTTTCTCCTTATTGTGTTTTGTTACTTTTTCTTGTATTTTTCTTGCACCATTTTCTTTTCTTTTATCTTTTATTTATTTTCCCTTTTTTGTGCAATATGCTTTCTTCTTTTATATTTGTTTGGCAACTTGTATATAAAAAATGTAGCACAATCACAATAATAATGACTTTTTGACAAAAATAATAAATGCTATTTTTAAAATATTTTCATGTATATATGACTTTATATTAAAAATAATGAAAAAAATAAGTGATGGGCTCAAAGTGGGTGAATAATAATATAATATTTATATTAGCTTGTGTTTGAGATATAAGGGTTTAGAATCTAAATGCCTTCTATCACTTTAAAGAGTTGCACATGAGTTATGCAGCAGATAAGAGGACTAAAATAAGTTCTAAAATGTAACTAGTGTAAGAGGTACTAAATTTATGAATTTAAGGCCGAGAATCCTTCCAACAAGGCTATCTTTCTTCATTCCTGTTTATAAAGTTTAACTGAAGACTTTAATTGTTCTTAATACAATACATTACTTGTTTATAGGATAACTCTGAGAATATTGAATAACTAAATTATCACATAATCAATAATGGACTTAAAAGATTTATAAATTTATCAATGTAATCAAGATGATATTTTAACTTAAAACAAGAGTGCCCATAATTATAAGTGTGAATTTGTTTTTGAAAAACAAGTATTTTCACAATTTAGGCATTTTCTAGAGCTCAATCAAATTAGTCAATCAAATTCATTCTCTTCCCTACACTTAAATCATGTGTTGTCCTTCTTCAATTCGGCAATTCCTATAATAAAATATAATAAATATAAAATAATAAAATGAATTAATATAATAAAATATAATATTATGTTAATAGAGATATTTTGATTTTCTCTAATTAGATATTATAATTTTCTCTTTTAGTTTTACAATTACTCAATTACCCTTCCTCATAGATATAATATAATATAATTTTGAAGTAGTTATTGTGGGTTTTAGTCATCATTTATTTATTTTTCCTAATTTCTTGAAATACATAAAAGCAAAATATATTCATGCAAATCAATTTAATCTAGAGAAAGAATAAAATAAATAAAAACATAAAGGACATTTTTAATAATTTAATTCATATAATCAATTATAGTACAAAGTGAGTAAAACTACTATAATAATGCATATTAAACACAAGGAATTCCTTGAAATAAATATAAAATAATATGATAAAATATGGATTCATCAAAAATTAAATGTTTGCTCTCCTAAGCAAAGCTTTATAAAGCATCTTGATAAAAAACTGAAAACAAGGAGAGGAATCAATCAAATTCGAGCATAATATTGATAATCCTATCTATCAAATATGTCAAGTTAGCCATAGTCACAAAATAATAAATGCAATAGGAATAATCTTCATGAATAGAGTTAAGACAGATAAATAGGATAGAGGAGAGTATGTCATATCCTAATTTTTCCCTATCCATATAGTACTGATAATGGAAAGAGGTTTAGAAAGGATTATGACGATGATCAGAAGAAATGATAAAGGTTAAATGAGGCTTGAAGAAAGAAAGGGACCTAAACGCAAAGTAAAAAAGGCTAAAGGCAAAAGGTAAAAGTAAAAACAAAAGTTAGGCCCTTAAGTGTAATTTTCAAAATTTAAGGGACTTAAATGCAAATAGCCAAAAGTTCAGGGGCCTAAGTGCAATTATGTAAAAGTTTAGGGACCTAAATGTAATTATTAGAAAGTTGAGCCAAAACAGGCAAAAAATACCCAGAATCAGATTAGACCCAAATTTTACCAGTAGATAGATAAAGTTATTCCGGTCTGTTTAAGGAGTCACCGAATTTTGATTTGAGGTCCTGATTAATTGATCTAAATTCCTAAAGTCAAAAGGAATTATTGCAGTATTTTTCAGACTTCAGAATTAGATAAAAAATTATAGGAAATTCATATATTTAATATAATAATTTATAAAACTGACAGAGTTAGAAAAGAATTCTTATAGATTTCTTACGGGATTTTACAGTGAGATAAAATACTCGATAAATAAGGTCGGGAGAGTTGTCTTGGGATTTGTGCCATAAAGGGCATAAAGGCAATGAGCCCATATCAAGGCCCAAAGGGCACCATCATGAGCCTATTAAGGTGACTGGACAGTTAAGTGTGACAAAGACCAGAGCAGTCTAGGAAAAGTATGAAATTATGAAAATGCCCCTAGATGCCCATATTGTACCAATGAAGGATGGAGGTCATTATGGTCATTCTGGACAGGAAAAAAATATGGGACATAGTATAAATATGATTAGTTAGAGCCAGAATATACCCTGAGGCAGTGTAAAGAGGGGTAAAATGACAATTATGCCCTTAGGGCTAGTACAGTGCAAGAAAGGATACCGAGGGTATTTTGGTCATTTCCCAAGGGATGGATGGCAAATAAATATTTAGTATATCATTTTCAATTGTATGAGAAGTCTAGACATTGATTTCTAGGATATAATACATATCCTAGTATATTATAAAAATTAGGAACATAAAACAGTCCGATTGTTGTGAAACTGCTCCAATCGGTATCGGATTGAACTAGAATTTTTCCAGAAGGTTCCCCCCATTAGAATTTCTCCACATAAACACATGAGGTGTCCCTTGAGCCATCCCTTATGATGTCATAATTATTCCTTTTTAAAAATAGTTAAATCCAAGATTAAATGTGGGCCTTTAGATCTAATAGTAACCAAATTAATCTTGGCCATTGATTTTCCATGGATTTTGGCTATAAATACCCCCTCAAATATGCATCCAAATTGTGGCCTCATGAACCCTTGGGGAAACTCTTGCAAAATGTAAACTCAAGCCAAGACAAAGAAGATTCAAGGTTTCAAAGTTCAAGCAAGCTAGAGATTAAAGGTAAGCAATCTCTCCTAGCTTATTTTCCTTTGATTTGGGAGCTTGAACTTAGGGTTTTCATGGGAAAAAAGTTGAGTTTTCTCTAAGGGGTGGTGCTTCCCAAAAACCTTAGATGAAAGGGAAAGAAGAAATTAAAGTTAGAAACATATGGTTGAAGCTTAAACAAGCTAGTTAAGTGATTGGTTGTTGAATCAAGTTGATATTCTTAACTTTGCCATAGTGTACCCTGTTCAGTCTACACTGTTCATGATGGAAAGAAATGTAATTTCAATGATTTAATGCCTCCATTGAATTTATGTGATGGTTTTGTGTAGGATTGGAAAGATTTTGAACCTTGGAAACATTAAAATCTCAAGGTTGTAGTTTTTAAAATCCTTCACGGTTACTGTTCACTCACATGAACAGTGATTGGAATTTCATGATTTTTATGCTTCCAATGTTTTTAAAATGAAAAGTTGTGTGGGGGTATAGTGGAGAAACAAGTATGGGAAGCATTAGAATTAAAATAAGAATTTTTGAAAGAATTGTGTGCATATGTTCGATTTTGTACAACTGGCCATGAAGGAGCTGGAATTTCATGATTCTAAGCTCATAAATGGATTCAAAAGATAAAATTGTGTAGGGTAAAGTCAATACATCAATTGGTTCAAGAGCCAAGTGGATTAGTGAAGATTAGAGAAAATTATGATAATAAATAGTGTAACAAGGTTAGTCTTGAATTGGTTGGAGTTCATGAGTCCTAATGAATTATGTGGTGAATATGAATGTGTTTAGGACCTTGAAACATCCAAGAAGATGTTGGGAAGTGATTAGCATAAAGGCTTCATGGTTGGAAAGCTAGGGAACAAGTGCAAAAGATCAAGAGGAAAGCTTAAGTGCAAGGTAGTGAACTTACCTCTTTATGTGCTTGATGTGGTATGCTTATGTGTTGACATGTATATGATATTTGAATGATGTTGTGACATGATAAATGATGTTGAATCTATTGTGAATATCATGTTTTCCATGGCCATGCACTTTATGTAAGAGTATATAGCATGATGGTATGTCACTAATCAAAGAAAGTTTAATGAAATTACATATCATACATTAGCATCCATCTTGCATATTTAAGTGGTAATGTTTGCTACTGAAATTCCCTAGAATCTCACTCTCCTATAACCAACCAATTTAGTTCAAGCATGAGGGAAAATGTATGCATGGAGAAGAGCTAAAGAGTGGAAGAAAGGAATGGAAGTAATTGAGATCCTAGCATATGCTATGGATTATCTTTATATGTAAATGCCCTATAAGGTGCCCATCTATGTGATGAAACTATTTTTAATACTTATGCCATATGTAAGATGTATATGAATATTGAGAAGCTTATTTTATGGCATATGCATGCTGGAACAATTATTAAAAGTAAAAGAAAGGAAACTGAAATGGTAAAAACATAGGTCCTGAAGTAGTTTTGTTTTGGCTTCAATTTGACCTAGAAAATGAAGGAATTATCTCATGAAATTTTACAAGTGTGTAGCACACATCCATAGCTTTAAGTTCATAGGTAGAACGTTTCATTTGGACGTGTATATAAAGAGAAATGAATTTCCAAAGTAAGGGACCAGAATCTATTTTTAGAGTTTTTGACCAAATGAACCATAAAATTCAACGAATAAACTGTATTAATTGGCTAATCAGTTGGTCTGTAAATTATTTTTCTATTAAATTTTAAGATTTTATATTCACTTAAATTTTTAAACCACTTTATTTCAAGTTTTCTACAATTAACTATGATTTTTTGATGTGCATTGCATAATCTGGAATACCATATGAACAGTAACCCGAGAAAGAGTAAAATTTCAGATTTAGCTAATGGACTTTCAAGGTCTTATACGTGGTTATAAATGCTACTGAATGGCCCCTAAGATGTATGAAAGTAAGGATGTTATAGAGTACACTCAGGGATTTAACTTATTCACTCATCTCAGTTTTATTGGTATTCTTTTACTCAAACCTGCCAAACTAACCCCTATCATATGCTTATAATAGTTCTAAGTTTCTACCATTTTTTACATGTGCATTCTTAAGGTTGTAATGATGAAGAAAGACCATATGGAATGGAAAGTGAAAATAGAAAGTAATAATATGCATGTAATAAAGAATATATATATCATGGAATCTTGTCATCCGGGTAGAAAAGTGATAATTGTGCTAATGATAGCTAACAAGGGTGCCTTCTTCCTTTCATTTTCTTATTCTCCTTATCCTATTTTTTTCCTTACTTTTTCTTGTATTTTTCTTTCAATAACTTTTCTTTTCTTTGATCTTTTATGTTTTTTGACAACTTATATATAAAAAATGTAGCACACCATCGCAATAATAATGATTTTCTGACACGAATAATAAATGCTATTTTAAAAATATATTCATGTATATATGATTTTATATTAAAAGTGATGGAAAAAGAAAAGTGATGGGCTCAAAGTTGATGACTAAGGATATAATATGTATATTAGCTTGTGTTTGCGATATAAGGGGTTTAGAATCTAAATGCCCTCTATCACTTCAAAGAGTTGCATGAGTTAGATAGCAAAGAAGATAACTAAACCAAGTTCTGAAAAGTAACTAGTGTAGAAGGTAATCATTTAATTTAGAAATTTAAGGCTGGGAATCCTTCCAACAAAGCTATATTTATTCATTCCTATTCATAGAGTCTCACTGAAAACTTCAATTGTTCTTAATATATTACACTACTTGTTTCTAGGATAACTCTCATAATATTGAATAAATAAACTATCACAATCAACAATGGACTTGAAATATTTATACATTTATCAGTTTAATTAATATGATATTTTAATTTCAACAAGAGTGCTCAGAAGTATAAGTTCAGAAGTATAAGTGTGATTTTTTTTTTGAAAAATAGGCATTTTCATGATTTAACTATTTCAAGAGCTCAATCAAATTAGTTTATCAAATTCATTCTCTCGCCCATACTTAAATCATGTGTTGTCCTTCTTCAGTTTGGCAATTTGTATAACAAAATATAATATAATAAAATGAATTAATATAATATAATATAATATTAATGGAGGTGTTTTGATTTTTTCTAGATATTATAATTTCCTCCTTCATTTTGGCAATTCCTCAATTACCCTTTCTCATAGATATAATTTAATATAATTTTGTAATAGTTGATGTGGGTCCAAGTTATCATTTATTTATTTTTTCTAATTCCTTCAAATATATAAAAGCAAAATACCTTCATGCAAATCAATTTAAGAGAATTAATAAAATAATAAAAATACAAGAAAAATGATATTTTTAATAATTTAATTTATATAATTAATTAAAGCTCAAATTGAGCAAAACTACTACAATAATACGTATTAAATATGATAACTTTCTTAAAATAGATACGAAATAATATAATAAAATAAGAATTTAACACATACCCATAAGACCATTAAACTAGGCTAAGAGCATACTAGGGTGGTTTCCCATTTTCTAGAACCTTAGAATAATCCTCTTGACTAGCAAGTTTGCCTTCTTTTACCTTGGTTGTTTCCTTAATTTCCTCCTGCCTAATTTCCTATTTTCTCTTCTTTCTTAATCTTTGCCACCAACTTCTTTTAAGCTTTGAGAAAGTAAGAAAGAAGAGAAAGACATCTTGATTCTGGTAAAGAAAAAAAGTATCAGTTGACAATACATGCTTCATTTGAAGAAATGCTATCTCTCGTTCAATACCTTCAAAAAATATATAGCAAGAAGGAGAAGTGCTTCTTTATAAAAACTAAAATAATGAACACATGTAATTATTACTACTAATCACGTTTGATGCAAAATGCCATAGACAAGTTACACTACCATAAATAGTCAATAGATTTACAAAAAAGGAAATGCATGACCTAATACAAAATAGAAATAAAGGTAGCTAACATAGATTATGCTAAAAATGCATGCAATAATGAGTTAGTTAGGTAAAGACAGAAAAGTTATAACATCCAATAATGAAATAGAAAGAAGAGACAAAACTGTTACTACAGTAGTTAGGTAGATCTTGACTTAACGTGAAGGTTTTTAGGCATACCTGAGATGATTTCCTTTCCACTGAGATACCCATATGCAACTGGACCACCTTGTATGGACTCTGGTATGTTTCACGGCAAATTCACTAGAAAAATGAAGAGCAATTATGAACAGAGAAATGGAAAGAGAACAGAGGAGGAGAGAAAAAAGGGTATAATCCTTTTCTTTATTCTATATAGAAAAACTGAGAGTCTGAAAATTGATTTCCCTTTGTCCACTGCTTCTTGTTTTCTTGTGTGTAACTTATGGGAGGAGTGGGATACTTGAAACTCCTACTCCCTCATTTTTCTCCCTTCAAAAATATAATTGTTCCCTCCATTTTCATTTCTCATAGACCTAGGCCTACTCCACCAAGGGTGGAATGGCCCATTTTCTAACATCTCCACTCACACTTAGTGGATTATGTGTCATGGGTCTAATCTCATTCTCTTCCTTGTTTCATACTAGGTGCTTTGACACGACTGCATAGGCATAACGTCTATTCGGGTGTTTGTACTAGAAATCCTTTTATAGAGACTAATACAAAGTAACCCTTTAGTGTAGCTTGATCATAATAAGTTATAGTGCCTTGAATGTCCTAGATTTACCCATACACACCTTTCTTATGGCTAATCTAATCCCTCTTGAGTCAGCGTATAACTTAGATAGCCTCCACTTATGCATAGTATCCACACTTATGAAATTAATAAAATAATATCACAAGGGACCGGTCATAGACACTAGCATGGATGTGTATATTCTAGAAATCTTTCTTTTGCCCATATATCATTTTGATATGAATCAACTGCTTTTCTAGCATAATACCTCTCGTTCATATATAATTTGACCATAGGTTATATACTAAAGTAGCAATCACTGAAACATACCTCCATAACACTGTCAAAGTCAAAGGACATTAATGAAAGGATTATACCTTTATGGAACTCACACAATAATGAAGCAGGGATTGATTCACTTGCTTTCTATTTGCGGTTCTTTAGTACATGTGGTATGAATCACATGTTACGGTGCTTCTCTTATCCTTAAAGAGTGTACGTTATTTTGATTCTATTAATCACATTGTACAGACTTAAGTCTAGACACTCGTAGTATCTAAACCCAAACTCTTCAATTCTACTAACATAATATGACATTAATTTTGAATAATTTATTATCTGGCAACAGGTTTCATGGATATGGGTACCCATTATTCGATCCATACCCTTACTTATGGATCTCATCTCAACTTACTGCACCTTTTAAGCCAAGGCGATATTCATTGTGTTTCTTCTCTACCATATCATCACTCTTGCTATTTTACTGATGAACACATGTCTCATCTTTGAATGCTTCTCTAACATCAAAGGTGGTTGCTCGTGTTAGAGAGCTACCTTTCTCAACCTGTACGCTATACTAGACATTGTATACTTTTATTTAGACATATAAGCAATAACAAATGACATGATATCATTAAAAAACTTACATACAGTCTGCAACTTTATATTTTTTTGTATGCCAATGGCTTTTACATGTTTCTCGAATGTTTCTTTGCCTATTAGCTTGGTCAGGGGGTCTGTAACTATACATTTAGTTGAAATGTATTGTACAGTTACAATTTTCTATGTTATATAATCCCTCACAAAGTTATACTTTATATCAATATGTTTGGTCTTTGATGAGTTCAGACTGTCATGGTCTGATCCATCAAAATAAAGTTTATTGCACCCCGTATAATATAGTATAAGGCGTAACCCTATCATTATTCTCAAGGAGCCTTTTATGTAAAAACCTAGTAGATTGGATGACAAAATCAATGAAAAAATTGAGCAGGGATAAAATGGTTTCTGGGTTTTAGTGATTAATGCAATAAAAGTAGGGTGCAGAAAAGTAATTACTTTTAGATTTTTGTTCAATATGAAAACGAGTTGGTTTAGTTGAGAAATATGCTATGGAAGACTCTTGATGTTTAAACCATATCTATCCTTGCTCTCACGTTTAAAATTAGAGTTTAGAAATCGTTGTCTCAAAGAAAACCTCAATCGATAAATTGAGTCTAGAACCCTAATTTTCCTTAAACCCCTTTAATCAAAGCTGATTTAAGAACTATTAATGAACTGTCATAAACTATTTAGTGTGTAAATTGAATTTAGATGATGAAAATGCCCTCGAATGGTTATCGATAAAAAACCCTAGATTCCAAGTAATGAATCGATTAATAACGATCGCTGATAATAACTCACTCTCTTAAAATTGAAACTAAAATATTCTATTAAAAGCAAACGTTCAAATCATCCGAATTCAATTAAAAGTTTAATTTGAGAATAATCATTCGATATTAAAAACTTACTCATAAGATGAAAACCCTAGATCTAGTAGTAATCATAACATGAGAAGATGCAAATTAGAACAGAAGAAACTCCCTGTTTGAGTCCATGAGCTCAAGATATCTGATTCATCATGAAGAGGCTATAGGTTTAGCCTCTCATGACTCTAATTGTATTACAATCGCTATTCAGATGAGAAGCCATGAAGAAACAGAGAGAAGATGGTGGATTCATGGTATGGAGAGGTAGAGAAATTTATAGAGAGGTGTAGACTGATGGCCGAGGTGGAGAAAGTGACCAGAGAGCATGAGAGTACTACTTCTTAGCCTAATCAGGTCCAAAAATAGCCTCTTGTGATAGCAACCTTCTTCCCCCTTTTATTTCTGCAAAACAGAATTCAAAACGTGCAGTTTCAGCGATTTCACATTTTAGTCGTGACCAAATCCATGTTTCAGTCGTGACCTGTAAACATAGAGAGAATTTTAGATGAATAAAGGTCGCGACCTGCGGACTTTTTTATCGTGACTAAAATGTGCTGGAGTGTGGCTTTACTTTCATTGACTTGTGGTTCCTTTCTTAGTTCTTGCTCTCTTCCAAAATACCTTCAATCTAGAATAAGAGCTTACTGTAAAAGTCTAAATGAATAAATAATATAATTTATGCAGTTTAGAAGAGTTAATTTACCATTTTACCCTTTAATTAGCACATTGCCACGCACAATCATATTTTACCACAAAAGTACAATTTAAGGCATAAACGAATTGTAAAGTTGTTATAAAGTGTCATAGAAACCATATACAAAACTGTGTCTTATCAATCTTGCTGTGATACTTAGGGTCTTTAGTGTAGACTATAGCTGCAGTATTATCACAGTGTATCAACACCGGATTGGTACTCTTGTTCCCAAATCCTAGGTGTCCAATAAACTCAAACTCAACTTCTATAGAGTGTAAAGCAATACACGTATGCTATAGCTACAGTGCATGCCATAAACTCAACATCTATAGAGTGTAAAGCAATGCATGTCTGCTTCTTGCTACTCTAACATATGGTATCGTTCTTAAGCAAGAAGGTGTATCCTGAATTCGATCTTTGTTCTTCTTTATCACCTCCTACATCAGCATTGAAATATCCGATTATGCGCAGATCGCTTCCTTGATAACAACATAATCCACAGTGTACCATGAAAACAAATAATTCATCATATTTTGGGAATGCAAAGTTGATAATGTGAGCAATGCCAAGTAATCAAGTGCTAAATGAAATCAACCTCAACTGTCTGAGAGCAATAGATCCTCTCAAAGGGTGTAAGTGTTTAGCTCTCTATTTCCTCTCATTGTTAGGGTTCTTTCACTCAGATTCAAATTGGAAAACATCCTACCATATGCTTGTAATGGTTCTAAATCTCAGTAACTATATAAAATTTATGCAAAGAATCAAGAGGTCTTTTAGAGTTGAAATGATGGAGATGGGCTACATGGAATAAAATGTGAAGCATAGAAAGTACTATATGCGTTCAACAATGAATATGTAGCATGAATTCATGTCTCTAGGGATGCAGTTGTGGTAATTGTGCTAATAAGAGTTAATGATGTGCCCTCTCCTCCTTTCTTTTATTTTCTTTCTCTTGCACTCTCTTTTTTCAGTGCAATATGCGTCTTTTCTCTTTTTTTATTTAGCACCTTGTTCATGGGAGCTGTGTAACATCCCAATTTTTTCCTATATGTATAAGATTGATAGAGGAAAGATGTTATGAAAAGATTGGGATGGTAATAAGAATTTATAAAACAGACATAAGTTAAAAATGAGTCCTGTAAAATTAATTATGAAATTTACAGTGAAATCGGATACCGATAAAGGGTTAAAGGAAATGAGGGGAATTTTTATCAAGCCTTCTGGGTCTCAGAAAATTATGAAACTTTGTAGGAAATTCATTTTATATTAGAATAAATTTCTAAAAATGTTATAACCATTAAAAGAGATGTCTAGAATTTATCCTAAAGATTAGGGTGATTTAAGAATATTGGTATAAGGAAAGTGCCTTGATATTTGTGCCAAGTAGCTATTGGACTTAAAAGAGGTCCAATAGGACATGTTATGCAAGCCTAATAAGCCCAAGGAATTATTATGTGGTCAAAAGAATTTTTAGAATATTTTATATATTTTTAAATGATAAAGAATTAAAGAAAGTCCAAAAAGCATGTGAGGTGTCCTTGTGGGACCCACAAGCTTTACACATGGCACCAAGAAGAGGATAGGAAGATTATAACATGTGTTAAAATATAATAAAATAATATAAGAATTAGCCTAATGATGATTAAGGTTAATTAATCCAAAAGCTAACCAATCAAATTCAAGATTAAGCCATTGTAATAATTAGGAAAAGTGAGGACATTATGGACCCAAGGTGCCAAAATTTTGGCTATAAATACCCCTCACATTCTTCACAAAAATGTGCACCCTTGGTTACATTGGAGAAACTCTTGTCATTTGAAAACTCAACCAAGATAAAGACAATTCAAGGCACTTAGAGATCAAGGTAGTCAAGGCATAAGGTATGTGATTCTTTCTAGTTTATTTAGATGTGTTTTGGAAGGGTAAAACCTAGGTTTTAGTGGTTGGAAATTCCATTAAACCTAGAGTATGCTTGCTGTCCAAATTTTAAGTTGAAGGAGGAAGAAGAAAATAAAGGTAGAACTAGGTGATTAAGGTTTAGATAAGTTGGTTTTGATGATTGGTTGTTGAATTAAGTTGTGCTCTTGACTTTGTCATTGATGGAGATATTCAGCCTAGGTCTGTTCTGGACCAAGAAGAATGAATTTCAATGATCTAATGCTTCCATTGAATTTATATGATGATTGTGTAGGATTGGACAGATTTGGAACCTTGGAAGCATTAGAATTGAAAGTTATAAGTTTTAAGCCTTCTCTGTTACTGTTCACACACGTGAACAGTGATTAGAATTTCATGATTTTGATGCTTCCAATGATTTTAAAATGAAAAATTGTGTGGGATAAAGTAGAAAAACAAGTATTGGAAGCATTGGAATTAAAATGAGAATTTTTGAAAGAATTATGCCCATGTTTTTGGTTCTATCCAGCAGACCATGAAGGAGCTGTAATTTCATGATTCTAAGTTCATAAATGGATTTAGAATATGAAATTGTATAGGGTAAAGTCAATACACAAATTAATTCAAAGGACAAGGCAGTTAACCACAAATTAAGAAAGATAGGGATTAATTGATTAAGTTAAGTTTAATGTCCTTGTATGCCAATTGAGTTGAATCATGATGAATGAGTGAATATGTGATGTTTAGGATTTAATTGTGTATTCAAGAATACAACCTTACTACAAGGAAAGGTGACAAGAAAGAGGATAAGGAAAAACTAAAGCATCAAGGTAGTAAACTTACCTAAACTTGTATGTGTTGAATGTATGGTTGATTGTGTTATGGCTTGATTGATGTTGTTCATATGTAAATGTTGAAGCTCTGTGCTATGATTTCTTTGGCCAATTGTATTTCATATATTACATGGAAGCATGCACATTACATTATGTTGACACAATCACAAACAAGCACTAATACCAAGCATTAATGCATACATTATTTAGTCCCATTTACTACTGAGATTTTCCCAGAAATCTCACCCCAAATTATATCTCTAGTCAGCAGGAACCTCAAGCATGAGAGAGGAAGAATGTTAGATGAAGATATGTTTTGCTTATATGGTTATGTTATATTCAAGTTTTGGGGTGAATGTATGTAAAGTTAGTTGTTAAAATTCTGCACTGGAACAAAAACAGTTTTCAGCTATAACACTTGGGCTGTACTTAAAAATAGTTAATGATGTACTAAATATATGAAATTTTTCACACATGTAGTTGACATTCCAAGCTTCGTTTTGACACCAAGAATGCCTTATTTTGATATCTGTACAAAGAGAACTAATTTTCGAAAGTAAGGGACCAGAATCTGTTTCCATAATTTTTGACCAAATGAACAGTAAACTTTGGTGAATAAACTGTAATAATTGGCTTATCATTTGGTATGGAAATTATTTTTACCTTAAAGTTCAAGATGTTATCTTCACGTAGATTTTTGAACCAATTCATTTTAATTTTTGTACAATTAATTATGATTTTTCAAAGTTCATCGCGAAATCTGGATTATCATATGAACAGTAACTTGTGAAGGAGAAAAATTCCAGATTAAGCTAATGGACTTCCAAAGTCTTGTAAGTGGTTCTAAATGCTTCTAATTGGTCCCTAAGATGTATGAAAGTTAAATCTAAAAGTTATCTGTAAATCTGTAACTTCCAAAGTCAAAGTCCCAAAATGATTTTTCATGCTAAAACTTTTCCAGTTATCAACAAAGTTTAAAGTGGGGGTCCAATTTTCAGGAATTCATCACACATTAAGATTGAAAACAAAAATTTTGTGATGAAAAGATTGGATTAGCAAAGACTGAGTTGCATAAAAGCAAAGACATCTCTCCCACACTTAAACTTGATAGTGTCCTCACTGTCAACAGAACTAAAGCAGAAAAATCACAAGCACAGGAACAATGGGATGTAGCTATAAAATAGCTGGTAGCCTAATCAGTCAATGTAAATTAACAATTCAATACATAGTCACATTTAGGTCATGTAAAGCAATACTAGTAAGGCAGAGATGATAAGATAGGTAAGCTAAGATCATGCATGTGAGTATGGAAGCTCCAGAGTGAGCAATCAATGACTAAGCGATATATGGACAGGAAAAGGGGTGTTTAAAATAGAAAGAAACCATAGAATAAACAGAAATAAATAGAAAATGAAAGCTACCCTACTGAAACATCAAGCAGAACAATTAACTACTACTTCTGGTAGTTTATCCCTTTCCAATCACCAAACTAACATGCAAGCACATATGATGCGTAAAGGTAAGAGATAAGAAAGGGACAACCTGGCCTAAGGCGGTGGTGGGAAATTATAAAACTTTGGGAGATGGATATTTGATTGGAAGGTTTTCCCAATTGCCCTATCTCTCTACTTCAGCATTACACAATCGCGCATCTTATACTGAGATTCATCTAGGCCCGTTTTGAATTCTCCCTATTTAAACTTAAACTTACCCAATTGTAGTTCGCATGTCGCGGCAACAGACTTGGGAAATAATTCCTTTTACCACCTTTGTATATTTCCTGCAATTGCTCTTCTCTAGCTTGTGTAAGCCCTCCAATTTATCATGTGCTTCCCCAAGTGTCGCACCAAGCTGAGGTTGGTCTACAACAGCAACATACTTGGGATCATTCTTTTCCATACCTATATTATTATTAGATATTAGATCTTTCAAAAGCCTTAAGGTATGAGATATAATTTTAGAATGAGAATGAGGTTGAGAAGAGTTAGAATGTATTGGCCCTTTAACCAAAGCAGTGGTGTGTGGAGCTAAGGAGTGAGGGGTTCCCAGTTGCGTTTGGCATTTCTGGTTACAACCTTTGATCTTCTTGTCACGACTTTAGTTGATAGGGTGTGTCTTTGGAACTTTTTGTCCCGACCTGTCGAGCTTTTAGTCATGACTTGGGGTAACAAAAAGGCTCTCCCTCACCAGATTGGTTTTTAGTCATGACAACTACGTCTCTGTGTCGCAACTTCTATCTCTGGAGTTTTGCGTTGTGAACTTAAAGCCATTTGGTCGTGACTCGAGCTCATAGTGGATCTCAGGTTGATATTCAGTCGCGACAGAAAGGGAACTTTATCGTAACCTTAGGGCATAGAAGTTTAACCCTTCTTCGATTATTGTACTTCCAGCTTCCAGAATATCTTGGGGTCCTACAAGATCACTCAACAAACCTTTTGCAAGCGCATTATCTCTATTATTATCAAGTAAACTTAGTTCATATTCATCCCTAGTCTCTTCAACAGCATAATCAATTGCATTCAAATAAGTAAAAGTAGAATTATCGGGAGGAAATTTCATTGCTTCATTCATGTTGAAGGTTACCACATATTCTCCAACTTCCATTGTGACGATATGCTTCATACTAATGATGGTCTTAGAAGTTTGGAGGAAAGGTCGACCTAGGATCAGAGTGCTGTCATTTACTAGCTCATTGGGCATGTCCAAAATATCAAAATTAGTTGAGAACACTAAGTCCTTGACCTGTACTAGAACATCCTCAAGGATTCACTTAGGATACATAATGGACCTATCAGCTAACTGGAGCACTACATTTGTGTCTCTAAGGTTGTTGATTCCTAAGGCTTGATATACCGACCAAGGAATTACATTAATGGCTACCCCTAGATCTAGTAATGCTCCCTTAATAGGAATATTTCCTATAGTGCATGGGATGGTGTAGTTGTAAGGAATTGGAAGACACGCAGCGAAAATTAACTTAAAATTTTTTCCATTCCCTGCTAGGATCTACCGTATGTGTTTAAGTCTAGTGGGAAGAAGTATTACCCTCAGTGTTCCTCAGCAACTTCCACAGCTTCTGGTCACGACGTTCACAGCTTCTCTCAGGGGCTCGTGCTCCCTTTTCGATCACAAGAAGTCGACGAATCAGGTTGGCTTCCTCTACTGGTATCCACACGAACAGCGCTCCAACCCCGAACGACATGCTAACGTCTCCTGTCCCTCTAGGGTTTTCTCAAGAATTCGTCCTCTTCATCTCTATTTTGACAGTTTCTTATCTGCAAACCTTTTGTAGCTCCCCTTCGGCCTTTCTATGTTCTATATCTTTTAAAATGTAGCTCCTAAAAACAGATATATAGGATGCTGTGCGTTTTTCTCTACCGAATTGGATTTTGGAGTTAATCTTATATTAATTCTGAAATTAATACAATATCATATATTGTATAATTTGATACGAAACTAATTAAATAAATAATATTTATATTAAATCCATCCCACATATTTAATTCACGTATTTATTTTAACTTAAAATAAAGATAAGACTGAACTATATTTGATTTATTATCTTATATCAAATTTGAGATATCATATCAATTTGAATTTTAAATTCAAACGTGATAGATATTTAATTTATCCTTATAAATTAAATCTTATAAATATCTCTTATATGAGATATTCTATCAATTTGAATTTTAAATTCAAACGTGATAGAGATTTAATTTATCCTGATAAATTAAATCTTATAAATATCTCTTATATGAGATATCCTATCAATTTGAATTTCAAATTCAAATGTGATAGAGATTTAATTTATCCTTATAAATTAAATCTTATAAATATCTCTTATATGAGATATCCTATCAATTTGAATTTCAAATTCAAACGTGATAGATATTTAATTTATCCTTATAAATTAAATCTCATATATCTCTTATATATAATGTATATATACAAATTTATATATATACGAATATAAATATAAATAAATATATACATCTACCCTGGATCATTCATTGAATCTGGACATGTCTTAGATTCAATGAATGTGGACATCATAGCTCGTGTTGGGCTATTTTGTGTGCGACCCTATAGGTCCATATGAAGTTGGCAGTGGGCCATTTGCTATACTGGCCCACAAGTCGCAAGCGGTCTCTAGCAAGACATAACGACTACCCAAATCATATGAGGATCGTTAAACGATGTAACCTTTTATATAACCATATCATGTCCCTTCTGTCACCCGATATTTTGGTCATGGATAAGGCATGGATAATGTCATCCTCTTATTCCTGACCGTTACTTTCTCGATCCCTGAGTAGTCTGACTATAGAAATGGAACTACTTTTCCATTATAGTATGGCCATACATTTATCATACTTACTCATCGAGGGGTCTAGTAATATCTCTCTACGAATGTGAGGGACAAATTCCATCTTGACCATTCACATTCCTCCTCATGAAAAACCATTAAGCTGGAACATAGTCTTTATGATCACTCGGTCAAAAGTGATTTTTGACTAGATCAAAGCTGAGCGTTTGTCATGTAGGAATCTATGATGATCTCAGGTCAAAAGGCATAGTGACATGGTTTGTATATGAGAGAAGTTTATGACGTAACCCATGCAGCTCTCTCATAGCGGGTCAGTCTAATACCTTGTACTCTTACATGTGCCTATGACTTTGATTTATATCTCTATACATCTTCAAAGTCATACTGGTCTTATTTCATCTTTGCTCTCGCATAGATGAATGACCAGGGACATTTAGGATAAGATCATGAGTTATCCAAGGATGGTCATCATAATAAACATGCAAATAATATTATAACACAATTAATAAATTCATAAATCAATAATGTTCATAAGACAATGATTGGCCCCTAGGGCACGATTTCCAACAGTAGTATCCTGGGTCTTGGCATTTAACATGTAGTTCAGCCTTAAATAGTGATGACACATTAGCACTCACCTGGATTTTCTTAAGAAGCTTAAACTTCTTTTTATCAACACAAAGTTCTTTCAAAAATTTTGCATAATTAGGGTTTCTCTTGAGGAATCGACTAAAGGGACATTTATTTCTAACTTTTTGAATAGAGTATAAGCATCTTTTGCAAAATCAGGGTCAATTTTTTTTTCCAGTAAAGTAAGAGTTAGGAAAAGGGAGATCTTTTATACTTACCTCCTTACCCTTGTGCACAGAGACTCCTTGCTTACTTGACTCTGTCTTCTCCTTAGGTTACTTTCCTTTGTAGGCTGGACTTGGTACTGTTGCTGCTTCTTATTACAACTCTTATATATCCACTTGGGTTTGTGAGTTCTTCTCTTAGGTTGGCTTCTTCATTACAAGTTGTTATTCTTTAGCACTTCTAGATTTCCCAATTTATACCTATGGCATAGATGAATTCTTAATTTTAGCATCTTTTATATCCTACTCTGTTATATCATCTTCCTTAAATGAACTTTTCTGCCACTTCTGAGGGATATATCATTCAGATCTCTCAAATTGATGACAATTTTTGAAGGTATGCTACCACTGCTCTTTCCTTGAATGTCACTCATTGTGTTTGAGACTTGAGTTAAGTGACTTGTGATATCTGCATTCTTGGAACTTAACTCCTCAAGTTTCCTGTGCACATCAACATTATCCTTCTACATACTGTAAAGGATTGAAGCTATAGAGGTGAATTAACTGTCATTCTCTTTAAGCTTATTATCTATATTGGTCATTCTACTGTCCATGTTGTTCATCTGTGCAACCATACTCTTTAACAATTGAGAAGTCTCATCTAGCCTTGATGTTAATAAGGTCATAGGGTGAGTTGGAACTATAGACACTGCATTATTTTGGTAGTTACTTAAGGAAGCACTACCTCCTTAGAATTAATTTGGCCTATCACCCCACCTAAAGTTTGGGTGGTCTCTCCAACCAGGGTTGTATGTGTTAGAGTATGGGTCTCTCTTCTGGTATTAATTGTCTCTCCCTTGATACATTGCTACCACTTCTTCATACTATCTGTCACATGTACTGGTAGCATGCATCATAGAACCGCATGATTCACATCCTGTAACCAAAGCTTATGAGGTATCTACTGGATGAACTTGTTTTATGGAATACAGCTCTTTTTCAATTAAATTCATCCTCTTATCTATTCTATTTCCTAAAGCCGCTATTTTTGCTAAGATCTCTTTTGAATTACCTGAAGAGGATATGGGCATTTTGTCATATCCTAATTTTTAATATCTGTATAATACTGATAGAGAAAAGAGGTTTGGAAAGGATTATGACAACAGTAAGAAGAAATAATAGAGGTTAAATGAGTCTTAAAGGAAGAAAGGGACCTAAACAAAAATTAGAAAAGGTTGAAGGCAAAAAATGAAAGTAGAAACAAAAGTTGGGCCAAAAGTTGTAATTTCCAAAAGTTAAGGGACTTGATGGAATTAAGTAAAAAGGTTAAGGCCAAAATTATAATTATAGAAAGATCAGTATGAAAAGGGTTAAAACTGACTGGAAGTATTTTAGTCCCATATTCCATCAGTAAATAGAGGAAGTTACACTGGTTAATCTAGCATGATAAAGAAATTTTATTTGGGCTCTAGGTAGCAGATATTTATTTACTAGTCTGAAAGTTATCTAAACTTTTATCAGATTTCATGGAATTCAGATATAAGTGGGGGAATTACAGGAAAGTGTGCCCTACAGTGTCAAATGTCATGGATCTGATAGAACCCCGGAAGAAGTTCTGTATAAAAAGTTATCCCCATATTAGTGAATTTTGATGGGAGTTTAATAACACCTATGATCGATAATAGAACTTATCGGTATATAAGCCTGGATAGAATGAGATCAGATGACCTCATATATAGGCCCATGATAATTCCAAGGAGGGCCTAAAACCCAGGGTACTAGTCTATCAGTAGAAGGGGCTAGTGTCTAGAAAAAGTGAGAAATTATGAAAATGTCCTTATGTAGCTAGATTGAACTAGAGATGGATGAAGGACATTTTGGTCATCTGGGACAGGCTTAAAATGTGGGATATAGTATAAGTATGATTAGTTAGAGCCAGTATAGGCCCTGAGGCAATACAAAAAGGGGTGAAAAGACAATTTTACCTTTAGGGTCAGTATAATGCAAGAAACGACACCAAGGCCATTTCAGTCATTTTCCAAGGGATATGTAATTAAGTTGTGGCCCAGTACAAGAATGTCAATGGTAGGAAGGATCCAGATACTGGATTTAAGGTTAGAAAGCATATTATAAAATCTCAGAAAAATTAGATTGATAAAATAGTCCAATTTTAGAGGAATCAGACCAAGCCGATGTTGGATTAGATTGTAATTTCTCCAGAAGCTTCCTCCCCATGCACATACCCCCATGAGTTGTTTGTTGTGATTTCATGGATGTTGTCATAAATCTCCTTTTTGAAAAAGTTAAATCCAAGATTAAATGTGGGCCTTTAGATTAAATAGTGCACAAAGTAATCTTGGCCATTAGTTTTCCATGAAATTTTCTATAAATACCCCCTCAAATCTAGTTCAAAACCATGGCCTCATGAACCTTGGGGAAACTCTTGCAAAATGGAAACTCAAGCCAAGATAAAGAAGATTCAAGCAACCAAAGTTCAAGCACGCTAGAGATTAAAGGTAATCAATCTATCCTAGCTTATTTTTCTTTGATTTGGGAGCTTGAACTTAGGGTTTTCATGGGAGAAAATTTTAGTCTTCTCTAAGGTATTGTGCTGCCCAGAAATGTTAGATGAAAGGGAAAAGAAGAAATTAAAGTTAGAGATGTATGATTGAAGCCTAAACAAGCTAATTAAGTGGTTAGTTGTTGAATCAAGTTGATATTCTTAACTTTGCCATGGTTGAACCTATTTGGTATGCACTGTCCATGATGGAAGGAAATAGAATTTCAATTATTTAATGCTTCCATTGAATTTATATGATGATTTTGTGTAGGATTGGGAAGGTTTTGAACCTTGGAAACATTGAAATTCCAAGATTGTAGTTTTTGAAATTCTTCCCTGTTACTATTCACTCGCATGAACAGTAATTGTAATTTCATGATTTTAATGCTTCCAATGGTTTTAAAATGAAAAATTGTGTGGGATAAAGTGGAGAAACAAGTATGTGAAGCATTAGAATCAAAATGAGAATTTTTGAAAGAATGTGTTTGATTTTGTACAACTAGCCATGAAAGAGCTGGAATTTCATGATTCTAAGCTCATAAATGGATCAAAAGATAAAATTGTGTAGGTTAAAGTCAATACATCAATTGGTTCAAGAGCCAAGTGGATTAGTGAAGATTAGAGAAAGTATGATAATAAATAGTGTAATAAGGTTAGTCTTGAACATGGTTAGAGTTCATGAGTCATAATGAATTATGTGATGAATATGAATGTGTTTAGGACCTTGACATATCCAATAAGATGTTGGGAAGTGATTAACATAAAGGCTTCATAGTTAGAAAGCTAGGAAGCAAGTGCAAAAGATCAAGACGAAAGCTTAAGTGCAAGGTAGTGAAGTTACCTCTTTATGTGCTTGATGTGGTATGCTTATGTGTTGACATGTATATGATATTTGAATGATGTTGTGACATGATAAATAATGTTGAATGTATTGTGAATAACATGTTTTCCATGGCCATGCATTTTAGGTAAAAGATATAGCATTATGGCATGTCACTAATCAAAGAAAGTTTAATGAAATTACATATCATGCATTAGCATCCATCTTGCATATTTAAGTGGTAATGTTTGCTACTAAGATTACCTAGAATCTCACTCTCCCATAACCAACCAATCTAGGTCAAGCATGATGGAAAAGGTATACATGGAGAAGAGCTAAAGAATGGAAGTAATTGAGATCTTATTATATGATATGAATTATCTTTATATGTAAATGCCATGTAAGGTGTCCATTTATGCGATGAAACTATTTGTAATAATTATGGCATATCTGCATGATGTATATGAATATTGAGAAGTTTATTTGGTGGTTTATAAATGTTGGAATAATTATTGGAATTAAAAGACAAGAAACTGAGATGGTAAAAATGTAAGTCCTGAAGCAGTTTTGTTGTGTCTTCAGTTTGACCTAGCAAAATGAAGGAATTATTTCACAAAATTTTATGTGTGTAGTACACATCCAGATCTTTAAGTGCATAGGTAAAACTTTTCATTTGGATATGTATAACAACAGAAATAAATTTTCAAAGTAAGGGACCAGAATCAGTCTTCAGAGTTTTTGACCAAATAAACAGTAAATTTTGACAAATACTGTATTAATTGGTTAATCATTTGGTCTAGAAATTATTTTTTCCTTAAAGTTCAAGATGTTAGCTTTACATAGCATTTTGAACCACATCATTTGAATTTTTCTAGAATTAATTATGATTTTTCAAAGTTTATTGCGTAGTCTGGAATACCATATGAACAGTAACCCGAGAAATAGAAAAAATCTAGATCTAGCTAATGAACTTCCCAATGACTTATAAGTAGTTCTAAATGCTACTAAGTGGTCCCTAAAACATATAAAAGTAAGGATGTTTCACATTCTCCTTAGATCCCCTATCTGATGGTCTTCATTGGCCATTTTCTAGAATAATTCCTAACTTGCTTGTGATATCTCTCAAGGATCCATTTGCTGCAGCATTCAAGGAAACCTAATTATGAGGAAGTACACCATCAAAGAAAATGTCTACTAAATCAGCCTTAGTCATGTTGTGGAGAGGGCGTCGAGCCAACATGTTGAGAAACCTCATCTAATACTCATGTAGAGATTCTCTATCCTGTTACAGAATATTTGTGATTTCCCTTTTCATTCGAGAGGTCTTAGAAGACGGGAAAAATTGTTCAAGGTATGTTGACTTCAGCTGATCCCATGTAAGAGTAGATAAATGGGTGGGCAAATTGTATAGCCACTTGTAACATCCTTACTTTTATACGTCTTAGGGATCATTCAGTAGCATTTAGAACCACTTACAAGACCTTGGAAGTCCATTAGCCAAATCTGGAATTTTACTCTTTCTCGGGTTACTGTTCATATGGTATTCTAGATTACACAATGAACTTCAAAAAATCATAATTAATTCTACAAAACTCAAAATGAAGTGGTTCAAAAATATACATGAAGATAACATCTTTAAATTTAAGGGAAAAATAATTTCTAGACCAAATGATTAGCCAATTGATACAGTTTATTCGTTGAAGTTTACTGTTCATTTGGTCAAAAACTCTGGAAACAGATTCTTGTCCCTTATTTTGGAAAATCATTTCTCTTGATATACACATCCAAATGACATTTTCTACCTATTAATTTAAATCTATGGATGTGTGGTACATGCTCATAAAATTTCATGAACTAATTCCTTCATTTACTAGGTCAAACTGAAGCCACAACACAACTGCTCTAGGACCTACGTTTTTACCATTTCAGTTTCTTTTCTTTCATTTCCAATAATTGTTTCAGCATGCATAAGCCATCAAATAAGCTTCTTAACATTCATATACATCATGTACATATGCCATAAGTATTACAATAGTTTTATCACATAAATGGACACCTTACATGGCATTTACATACATGGACAATTTATAGTATATGCTAAAATCTCAATACTTCACTTCCTTTCTTCCATTCTTTAGCTCTTCTCCATGCATACCTTTTATTCATGCTTGACCTAAATTGGTTGGTTATGGGAGAGTGAGATTCTAGGGAATCTCAGTAGCAAACATTACCACTTAGATATGCAAGATGGATGCTAATGCATGATATGTAATTTCATTAACTTTCTTTGATTAGTGACATGCCATCATGCTATCTACTTTTACATAAAGTGCATGGCCATGGAAATATGTTATTCACAATACATTCAGCATCATTTATCACGTCACAACATCATTCAAATAACATATACATGTCAACACATAAGCATACCACATCAAGCACATAAAGAGGTAAGTTCACTACCTTGCACTTAAGCTTTCCTCTTGATCTTTAGCATTTGCTCTCTAGCTTTCCAACCAATAAGCCTTTATGTCAATCACCTCCCAACATGTTCTTGGATGTGTCAAGGTCCTAAACACATTCATATTCATCACATAATTCATTATGACTCATGAACTCCAACCATGTTCAAGATTAATTTTGTTACACTCTTTATTGTCATAACTTTCCCTAATATTCACTAATCCACTTGGCTCTTGAATCAATTGATGTCTTGACTTTACCCTACACAATTTCATATTTTGAACTCATTTATGAGCTTAGAATAATCAAATTCCAGCTCCTCTATGGCCTGCTATACAGAACTGAACATAAGCATACAATTCTTTCAAAAATTCTCATTTTGATTATAATGCTTCCCATACTTGTTTCTCCACTTTAACCCACACAACTTTTCATTTTAAAACCATTGGAAGCATCAAAATCATGAAATTCCAATCACTGTTCATGCGAGTGAACAGTAACTGTAAGGAATCTCAAAGACTACAACCTTGAGATTTTAATGTTTCCAAGGTTCAAAACCTCTCCAATCCTACACAAAATCATCATACAAACTGAATGGAAGCATTAAATCATTGAAATTCAATTTCCTTCCCTAATTAACAGTGCAGATCGAACAGGCACACCATGGCAAAGTCAAGAATATCAATTTGATTCAACAACCAACCACTTAACTAGCTTGTTTAAGCTTCAATCATATGGTTCTAACTTTAATTTCTTCTTTCCCCTTTCCTTTAAGGTCTCTGGGCAGCACCACCCCTTAGAGAAAACTCAACTATTATCCCAACAAAACCCTAAGTTCAAGCTCCCAAATCAAAGGAAAATAAGCTAGGATAGATTGCTTACCTATAATCTCTAGCTTGCTTGAACTTTGGAACCTTGAATCTTCTTTGTCTTGGCTTGAGTTTTCATTTTGCAAGAGTTTCCCCAAGGGTCCATGAAGCCACGGTTTGCTGCAGAATGAGGGGGTATTTATAGCCAAAATCTAAGAAAAATGAATGGCCAAGATTGATTTGGTTACTATTTGATCTAAAGGCCCACATTTAATCTTGGATTTAACTTTTTCATAAAATAATAATTATGACATCTTGTGGGACCCATCAAGGGACACCTCAAGGGGTTAGATGGCGTGCTTATTGTGTAAGGAAGCTTCTGGAAAAATTTCAGTCCAATCCGGTACCGATCAGTGCAGTTCATAACAACCAGACTGTGTTCTCTTTCTAATTTTTTATAATATACCAGGATATGTATTCTATCCTGGAAATTAATGTATAGGCTTCTCATACCATTGAAAATGTTAGACTGAATATTTATATGCCATCCATCCCTTGGAAAATGACCAAAATACCCTTGGTGTCCTTTTTTGCACTGTTCTAACCCTAAGGGCATAATTGTCATTTCACCCCTTCTTGTATTGCCTCAGGGCATATATTAACTCTATATAATCATATTTATACTATGTACCACGTTTTTGGCTTATCCAAAATGACCTCCATCCATCACTGGTATAGTATGGGCATCCAGGGATATTTTCGTAATTTCGCACTTATCCTGGACTGTTCTGTACTCTGGCCCACTTAACTGTCTAGTCATCACATTGGGCCTACTATGGCGCCATTTGGGCCTTGGTTTGGGCTCATTGCCTTTATGCTCTTTATGGCACAAATCCTAAGACATCTCCCGATCCTATTTATCGGGTATTCTATTTTACCATAAAATCCCGTAAGAATTCTACAGGATTCCTTTTCTGATTCTGTCAATTTGATAAATTCATATATTAAATATAAGAATTTACAGTAAAGTTTCATCTGATTCTGAGATATGAAAAATACTGCAATAATTCCTGTTGACTTTAGGAATTTATATCAATTAATTGGGATCTCAAATCAAAATTCTGTGTTGCGTTAAACTGACCGGAATAATTATGTCTATCTACTGGTAAAATTTGAGTCTGATCTGATTCCGGACATTTTTGGCCTGTTTTGGCTCAACTTTTCCATAATTACATTTGGGTCCCTGACTTTTTACTTAATTATATTTAGGTCCCTAAACTTTTGGAAATTATTACTTTTGGCCCAACATTTATTTCTACTTTTACTTTTGGCCTTTAACCTTTTCCAATTTGCATTTAGGTCCTTCTCTTTCTTTAAGACTTATCTAAACTTTATTATCTTGTATGATCTGTGTCATAATCCTTTCTAAGCCTCTTTCCACTATCAGTACTATACAGATAGGGAAAATTTAGGATATGACATTTCTACCCCCTTAAAATAAATTTCGTCCTCGAAATTTACTCAACATCTCAGTCAATCATTGGGGTATCTATCTCTTAAAATAAACATCTTAGCGGAGTACTTTTCATATCCACAATTCTTCATATCTTTACTATGGTCATTCCTCTATTCTGAATTAACTCAATCAAAGTTAAACTCCAGTTAATTCTATTACTTTCTTGCTACGCATCTATCTGCATATGGACTTCTCACTATGCTAGACTTGTGAGTAGTGTCCATTCCTTTCATGTCAAACTCCCTCGAATACTGTTATATTCTGGAGCTTCTACCAACTATTCATCATATTTCTTAGTGCAATCACTTATTGCTCATTTGAGTATCTAGCGGAATTCTCTGAATATCCGCAAACTTTAACTCTCATTCTCATATCATCATACATTCTCATCATCTTTAAAAACTCATCATAATATAGAGATAGGACTTATATCATTATTCTTTCTTTCATTGCTCTACTGCCAGCAGGAGCATATAAGAGCATATAGGAGCACATACTCTAACATGATAATGCCTGGACAACATGCTGCAGGACTACATACCTGCTCACGAATGCAAAGCTCTAACATCAAAGCTCAAGCATTCCTTCTCTTAATATGCACAGCTCTAACACTCGGAGCTTGCACAGCTTTATCATATAAATCTTGCACTGCTCTAACATTCAGAGCTTTAGCATATTTTACAAACATAACATAACATAATGCCTGGCACTTTATGCAAGGAGTGAAAGCTCTTATTTTCTCTTTCACATGTAGCTCATCATTCAAACATCTTATCATTTCTAGAACGGAAGCCTCTCATCTATTTACAAAGCTAGTTATACAGCTGCTTCCTAAGGCATATCTTCTCATTTCGTGTCTTTCATGACATAAAATGGCATATCTGGCCAAATCTGGCTATATCATAGTTCATCTTTCAAATCCATTTCATTTGGACTTGACATAAGGGTTCTAGTCTCTTACTGTTCATAACCCTTTCTAGCTTTTTATAGCTCTTTCTATCATTTTACATAACTTTGTGCATATATGCCAATCTCTTATGGCATTCACATTTTTTTTTCATCACTTCCCAGGAGGTCACCCATCATTGGGCTACTCTTGCCTGAGCACGCTTAACTGAAATATGCAAATAAAAATCTGAAGCACTGGTGCTAACAGGCTCAAATCTTGGTACTCTACTATCTTAGAACTGTCTTATGTTATCTCTCTGGGGTCCATCTGGCCTTCTAATCTCTTTTTATCCTCATCTGGATGATCTATTTGTCTTTCATTCTTATTCTTAGTAATCTTATTGTAAGGATCTCTTTACTCTTATTTGACCCTTTATGACATCTTATGCAATATTCTTATACATCCTTGGGACTTAGGATTAACAACCTTAACTTTGATCCATGAGTTACTGTTACGTGTAAGAAGATTCTAAGTTTAGTCCCTAATAGTAATAAGGCTATCTGAAATTAACATCATGGGTACTCTCTCTGTTATGAGTTAACCAACTTGTGAAGCTTCTATACCTTAACTTTTCCTTGGTATTCGTCCTTCCAAAGACATACTGTACTTATGGCTCATTACTTTCTTGCTCTAGGCTTGGTCTACTGTGACCCTCGGGATCTACTGCGATCAACCGTAAGCCTTTTAGGATCTAACTACGACCCTGTGAGCCATACTAGGATCTAACTGTAATCCTCCAGAATCTACTAGATTCCATTGTATTGTATTCTCATCTCTGGAAGACCTAAACCAACAGACAAAGTTACAAGGTTAGTCACTTCCACATAGTTGTTAACTCCACAGATAATTCCCCAAAAATGATCATAGAAGCCAATATTATCTATTAGGACTTGACTCATTTCCTCTATCACTCAGGAACTTCATATACCATTCTCATATTTTATAACTTACTAAATCCATTACTGCAGAGAGCTACATAGGCTCTACCATGCATATGTCTATCATCATCCATTTATCTCATCAAAGGGACTTTACTCTATCTGAGTTATACTGTCCCATCTCTTGGCTTTATTTTAAAAGCAATCTTACTCTATTGCAAGAGCAATCTAGCTCTATTGCAAAAATATTAACTTATATTACTTAGAATTCACTCCTTCTTGGAGCTATATCATTTATACATCTTACCCCTACTGAAGGGATATATCCTGAGTATCATAATCATTTATCATAGCATACTCAACAAGCATATTATGCGAGGAGATGCAATCCTTTAAGCAATCTCTAACATGCGTGTCCTTATATGACAACTGCAAGGAGATACAACTTCTTATCATAACTTATAGCAACATAAGTAATATCATTATTACATACATCTGCTTAAATATCCCTTATCACCTTAATCACTAGGTCTTGATCATTTATTCAGGTACCTAAGTTATTTACTTGTTTCACTTAGGCTGCCACATCACCCTCTTACTAGGGTATAGGCTCAACCCTTCTTTACTCTTTCTTACATAGGAATAGGGGAGTTACTTCATCTTTAAATCTATGGCTACCTTACTAGGCCATATTTATTCTATCATATCATCTCTTATTGCCTGTAAGATTTCTATGTCTCTAGCCTGAAGGATTTATGTGTCCTTGGCCTCACAACAATCCATAACTGAGTCAGCTATTCTCTTTTAGCTAACTGAGAAAAGTTTGGCTCCTATTTTTATGCCATTTGTACTTTTACGTTTCTCCTTAATCCTCCTGGATTACTAACAGGCGAGAAAGTATCTCTTATTAAGCCTCAAGGTTCATATGAATGAACTCGATTAAGTATCCATCAAAAGATTTCTCTTCCCTTAACTCTAACCCCTAACTTCATGCTCACCTTTCTCTAATTGAGAGGAATGCTTCTTTTAAATTTTTTGAGAAAATCTTCTCAACTGAGCGGATAATTCTCCGTCTCATATGGAGTAACTTCTGTGCCTCTCTGTATCTCTTAACTCTTTATGTCTATCAATCTCAATATACTCTGGACTAGATTGTGATTCTTTTCTGGTTTGCCTCTAGATCCTGACCAATTCAGGTCACTTGGATCTCATTCATCACTTAACATTACTATTTCTATTCTCTAGGTCAGAGTGTTAGGTTACTATCTCTTTGTGATGGAATCCCTCTGTATTAGGAACATTAACTTTCTATCTATTATCCATCACAACTTTAACCTTAGGCCATGTATTAGATTATTCTTAAGCAAGTCTCATTCTAACTTCTCATTTTTCTTTTCCGTAAAGACTAACTGCACAAAGTCTTTCGTACTGTATATCAACTCCTGATGATCAAATGGAGGATCTACTACTGAACCTCTTCTTAAATTGATCTTCTGTATCTTAGTGCTTCATACTATTTAACTTGCCTATACTCTGTGCTAAACCTCTAACTGATAGACTTCAGTGAGGTTGGCATCTTTAGTCTCATGACACTTGACTTACTATCATCTCATACCAATCCTTTAAAGTATATTAGGTTAATGCCCTCTACTGGATGTCTGTTTATCATTCCTGCTACAACATTGAGGAACTGTAAATAACTAACTGTTCTTAATCTCTACTTCTGTCCATCCCTTGACCTGGATTGAGCAAGTCATTCTTCACAGATTTCTTCAGACCAATATGGTTAACACTAACTGTCTTTAACAAAGAAGGCTGGAGTTGACTAGAACCAGGAACATCACACTGATATTTCTTTATAAAGACATATATTCCTAGACTTTGGGAATAGACAGGGACTATCATAAACTCTAACTGGATATCTGAATTAGGGGACTGTGGTATCTTACTCATAGTAACTTTATCCTCAAACTCTAATGGAGGAGGAATAATATCTGGTCTACCCATAATCTAGTACCAGTACTCAGCTTCCTCAGCCATAATTTATCCTCTCATCAGAGGAATAGAACTTACATCAGGGTTAGAAGGCACTTCAACAACCTTATACTGTGTAGAATCAGTAGACTCAGCATCATCTAGTGTATACATGGCTTCAGGCTATATCTCTACATGACCTCCAGACTGCAAGTTTGAGTCTACAGAAACATCTATTGGGTATTCTACTGTAGACTTTCCTGACTTATCCCCATACTCTCCGCTGAAGTCTCTTCATTGTTTGAGGGATGATCTTCACATATCATTACTCGTCTGGGGTCTCCTTTATTAACTGAAGCCTTTAACTTAACTTTATGGAATCCCATAACTATTTCTGCAATATTTTCTTAATTAAGCAATACTAACCATCCCATAACATACCCTACCTTAACAAAACGCTTACTACTTAGGGTTAGGGTATGAGAAAAATCTCATATTAGTCCATAAATAATCTATTTAGAGCATTTCTTAAGCCAAAATCCTATGCTCTGATACCATAATGTAACATCCTTACTTTTATACGTCTTAGAGACCATTTAGTAGCATTTAGAACCACTTACAAGACCTTGGAAGTCCATTAGCCAAATCTGGAATTTTACTCTTTCTCGAGTTACTGTTCATATGGTAATCCAGATTACGCAATGAACTTCAAAAAATCATAATTAATTCTACAAAACTCAAAATGAAGTGGTTCAAAAATCAACATGAATATAACATCTTGAAATTTAAGGTAAAAATAATTTCTAGACCAAATGATTAGCCAATTGATACAGCTTATTCGTTGAAGTTTACTGTTCATTTGGTCAAAAACTCTGGAAACAGATTCTTGTCCCTTATTTTGGAAAATCATTTCTCTTGATATACACATCCAAATGACATGTTCTACCTATTAATTTAAATCTCTGGATGTGTGGTACATGCTCATAAAATTTCGTGAACTAATTCCTTCATTTGCTAGGTCAAACTGAAGCCACAACACAACTGCTCTAGGACCTACGTTTTTACCATTTCAGTTTCTTTTCTTTCATTTCCAATAATTGTTTCAGCATGCATAAGCCATCAAATAAGCTTCTTAACATTCATATACATCATGTACATATGCCATAAGTATTACAATAGTTTTATCACATAAATGGACACCTTACATGGCATTTACATACATGGACAATTTATAGTATATGCTAAAATCTCAATACTTCACTTCCTTTCTTCCATTCTTTAGCTCTTCTCCATGCATACCTTTTATTCATGCTTGACCTAAATTGGTTGGTTATGGGAGAGTGAGATTCTAGGGAATCTCAGTAGCAAACATTACCACTTAGATATGCAAGATGGATGCTAATGCATGATATGTAATTTCATTAACTTTCTTTGATTAGTGACATGCCATCATGCTATCTACTTTTACATAAAGTGCATGGCCATGGAAATATGTTATTCACAATACATTCAGCATTATTTATCACGTCACAACATCATTCAAATAACATATACATGTCAACACATAAGCATACCACATCAAGCACATAAAGAGGTAAGTTCACTACCTTGCACTTAAGCTTTCCTCTTGATCTTTAGCATTTGCTCTCTAGCTTTCCAACCAATAAGCCTTTATGTCAATCACCTCCCAACATGTTCTTGGATGTGTCAAGGTCCTAAACACATTCATATTCATCACATAATTCATTATGACTCATGAACTCCAACCATATTCAAGATTAATTTTGTTACACTCTTTATTGTCATAACTTTCCCTAATATTCACTAATCCACTTGGCTCTTGAATCAATTGATGTCTTGACTTTACCCTACACAATTTCATATTTTGAACTCATTTATGAGCTTAGAATAATCAAATTCCAGCTCCTCTATGGCCTGCTATACAGAACTGAACATAAGCATACAATTCTTTCAAAAATTCTCATTTTGATTATAATGCTTCCCATACTTGTTTCTCCACTTTAACCCACACAACTTTTCATTTTAAAACCATTGGAAGCATCAAAATCATGAAATTCCAATCACTGTTCATGCGAGTGAACAGTAACTGTAAGGAATCTCAAAGACTACAACCTTGAGATTTTAATGTTTCCAAGGTTCAAAACCTCTCCAATCCTACACAAAATCATCATACAAACTGAATGGAAGCATTAAATCATTGAAATTCAATTTCCTTCCCTAATTAACAGTGCAGATCGAACAGGCACACCATGGCAAAGTCAAGAATATCAATTTGATTCAACAACCAACCACTTAACTAGCTTGTTTAAGCTTCAATCATATGGTTCTAACTTTAATTTCTTCTTTCCCCTTTCCTTTAAGGTCTCTGGGCAGCACCACCCCTTAGAGAAAACTCAACTATTCTCCCAACAAAACCCTAAGTTCAAGCTCCCAAATCAAAGGAAAATAAGCTAGGATAGATTGCATACCTTTAATCTCTAGCTTGCTTGAACTTTGGAACCTTGAATCTTCTTTGTCTTGGCTTGAGTTTTCATTTTGCAAGAGTTTCCCCAAGGGTCCATGAAGCCACGGTTTGCTGCAGAATGAGGGGGTATTTATAGCCAAAATTCAAGAAAAATGAATGGCCAATATGTTGGAAATCGTGCCCTAGGGGCCAATCATTGTCTTATGAACATTATTGATTTATGAATTTATTAATTGAGTTATCATATTATTTGCATGTTTACTATGATGACCATCCTTGGATAATTCATGATATTATCCTAAATGTCCCTGGTCGATCATCTATGCGGGAGCACAGATGAAATAAGACCAGTATGACTTTGAAGATGTATAGAGATATAAATCAAAGTCATAAGCACATGTAAGAGTACAAGGTGCTGGACCGACCTGCTATGAGAGAACTGCATGGGTAACGTCATAAGCTTCTCTCATATACAAACCATGTCAATACGCCCTTTGACCTGAGATCATCATGGATTCCTACATGACAAAACGCTCAGCTTTGACCTAGTCAAAAGTCACTTTTGACCGAGTGATCATAAAGACTATGTTCGGCCTTAGTGGTTTTTCATACGGAGGAATGTGAATGGTCAAGATGGAATTTATCCCTCACATTCGTAGAGAGATATTACTGGGCCCCTCAATGAGTGAGTCTGAGAAATGTATGGCCATACTGTAATGGAAAGGTAGTTCCATTTCTATAGTCAGACTACTCAGGGATCGAGAAAGTAACGGTCAGGAATAGGAGGATGACATTATCCATGCCTCATCCATGACCAAAATATCGCGTGACAGAAGGGACATGATATGGTTGTATAAAAGGTTACATCGTTTATCGATCCTCATATGATTTGGGTAGTCGTTATGTCTTGCTAGAGACCGCTTGCGACTTGTGGGCTAGTATAGCAAATGGCCCACTGCCAACTTCATATGGGCCTACAGGGTCGCACACAAAATAGCCCAACACGAGCTATGATGTCCAGATTCATTGAATATAAGACATGTCCAGATTAAATGAATGATCCAAGATAGATGTATATATATTTATTTATATTTATATTCGTATATATATATAAATTCGTATATATACATTATATGTATATATGAGATTTAATTTATAAGGATAAATTAAATCTCTATCACGTTTGAAATTCGAAATTCAAATTGATAGGATATCTCATATAAGAGATATTTATAAGATTTAATTTATAAGGATAAATTAAATCTCTATCATGTTTGAAATTCGAAATTCAAATTGATAGGATATCTCATATAAGAGATATTTATAAGATTTAATTTATAAGGATAAATTAAATCTCTATCATGTTTGAAATTCAAAATTCAAATTGATAGGATATCTCATATAAGAGATATTTATAAGATTTAATTTATAAGGATAAATTAAATCTCTATCACGTTTGAAATTCGAAATTCAAATTGATAGGATATCTCAAATTTGATTTATGAGAATAAATCAAATATAGTTCAGTCTCATCTTTATTTAAAATTAAATAAATGGGTAATTAAATCTGTGGGACGGATTTGATATTATTTATTTGATATAAGGTACGAATACGGATCAGCTAGAAATAAGTTAGAAAACTAGACGAACGATCAAAGGTAGGACCTTAAGAGAACCTGTCTCTTACAACCCTAGCCATAGAGACACCACAAGGATGATCAGTCCTTGATACAGTCGAGTATTCGCACGAGAATATGATGCGGCAAGCAAAGCTCACTCGAGAAACAAAAATTCTCTAAAAATTCATTCATGTCTTTTCTCCCAAAAACGTAGCCTTACATAGGCAGCAAAGAACAATCTAGAAAAAAAAACCCTACGTCATAAATGCCATAAATATGCCTTAATGATGATTGGCTATGTTCGTTGGCACCAATTAAGGCTAAAGGAAATAGGAAAATTACCTTTTCTTGGAGACAAAGGCTGCTACCTAAAAATAGGAAACTAACCTAAAATATTCTTATGCAATCTTTGACCAAAAGGCCTTATTTAATGCAAATATAAATGGAAACTTAAAAAAACGAAATTAAACCATAACTAATACATAAAGACGCCTTCTTGATGCTTCTTGAGTATTCTTGGACGTCACTTATGCTCCTCCTCCAAGGCACATGCTTGTCACATGGTATTTTGAGTGAATTCTTCAATCTGGACTGCACATGGGCCTTGTGCATTATCTTGTTTGGCTTCTAGCAATGTAATCACCATGTTTGGACCCTTGATAGGCTGATTGAGGGATGCTTCTTCCAAATAGATAGGTTCTAACTCTTTAAGATCTTTTATCAAATAATTCAATGCCTCTTTCATAGATTTGCTCCTTGCTCTCGTCATTGGGCCTGCAATGCCTTGTAATGGGTCTTTTAGATTGTTGGACTTCCATCTTTTTGCTTGGGCTCTAAGCTCTGTGTTCTGGTCTTCCTTTGTTGCTTGATCCTTCCATGGTCCTCTATCATTCCCTCCCAGCTCAAAAGGATTTGTCCTCAAATCTACAACATCAAAGAGAGATAAATCAGACACATTAAATGTAGCACTTACATTACCATAGGAGCTAGGCAAATCTATTTTATAAGCATTATCATTGATTCGCTCCAGGACTTGGAAAGGGCCATCTCCTCTTGGCTGCAACTTAGACTTTCGTTGTTCTGGAAACCTCTCCTTTCGTAAATGTACCCAAACCCAGTCTCCAGGCTCAAAGACAACTTTCCTACGCCCTTTGTTAGCTTGCTTTATATATTGCTCATTCTTTCTCTCGATGTTGGCCCTCACCTTTGCATGTAATTCCTGCAACAAAGCCACAACACTAGAAGGCAAGGAGGGGTGAAGTTGGTTAGTAGAAAAATAAGCATCCTTGCACACAAGCACCAAGACTCGCTCACTCAATAATGCTCTCTTAACCTCACTTTTTCCAGCAAATAGACTCTCTTTCTTTTGTTCATTTTTCTCATATTCATCCCTTTTCTTTTCTTTTTTCTGTACTCTCTCTTTTTCACTCCACCCACTTTTTTTTTTGCATTCTTTCTCAATCCTTACTTGGTCATCATAAGCTTCCTTAGGCCTAAGAGGCTTTAATACGATGATTTTTCCATTGAAAGGTACATAATAGCAATTTTTGTGACCATCATGGTGAGCTCTGCTATCAAACTGCCATGGTCTTCCAAGCAAAAGATGTCCAGCAAGCATTAGGACTACATTACATAAAACTTCAGCATGGTAGTTGCCAATGGAAAAAGAAACCAAAACTTGCTTAGTGACCTTAGCTTTAGCACTATCATTCAAACATTGCAATTTATAAGGCTTAGGATGCTTCATAGTAGGTAAATCCAACTTTTCAACAAGTAAGGTACTAGCAACATTGGTCACACTACCACTATCAATAACCATGCTACATACCTTATGCTTGATGAAGCACCTAGTGTGGAAGATGAGCTCTCGTTGCTCTGGTTCGTCATCTTCCTTTGGTTGCATGTTTAGGGCTCTTCTAGCCACTAATGCTTCTCCCTTAACAGGTTCAGCTTCATCAATCTCCAATTCAGAATCAGTCACCAAAGAAGGCATGTCATCAGCACTTTCATCACTAGAATGCACACTGGCATACTCACCATTATCTTTGAGGATCATAGCCCTCTTATTGGGACATTGGGAAGCAATATGCCCTTTTCCATGACATCTAAAACATTGAAGGGAAGAGGTGCGATCAGTAGAAGAAGTTCTCCACTCAATCTTGGGCTTGGATTCCTCCTTGGCTTTTGGTGGGAATTTTGCAACATCTTTAGCCTTAGAATCCTTCCACTTCGATGCTGATCTAGAGTCCCTCCAACCATGAGATGAGGATTTGGAGTGTTTTTCTTTATACCGCTTCTCAACTTTGATGGCTTTATGCACTAGCTCTTCTTTATCAATGAAAGTGTACATCTCAACTTTGTCTCTAATTTCAGGCCGTAACCCATCAATGATTCTGGTCATGCTTACTTCTTCTCCTTCTTGTACTCCAGCTCGCATTCGAAGAAGGTCAAGTTCATGCACATATTTAGTGACAGTCATAAAGCCTTGCCCAAACAGTCGTAACTTTCTATTTAGCTCTCGGTAGTAGTAACTAGGGACATACTTGTTGCGCATGAGTTTCTTTAGCTTTGACCATGTATGAGGTGGTCCCTTGCCCTTTAGACGCCTTTTAAGCTGTAAATCTTCCCACCAAACAATAGCATAGTCAGAAAATTGATATGAGGCAATTTTTACCTTCTTTTCTTCTGGCCAGTCATTCATTCTGAAGATTTGCTCAAACTTCATCTCCCAGTCAAGGTATGCATCTGGATTTATATTACCCTTAAAGGTAGGGTACTTGACCTTTGGGTCATAGGTGTCAAAATCACATTTTTCAGGTCTGCTCCTAGTCTTTGAGGATGAAGAACCAGATCTAATCACCTCCTCGTCACTACTACTTGTTTTGGATGCTTTTAGCTCTGCTAGCTCCAACTTGAGTTTGAGAAATTCATCTCTCATGGCTCTCATGAACAGCTTAGGATCTGTGTTGAATTCTTCCATAGGGGCTTCTCTGTCCCTCATCTTGAAACTGAGACGTTAGTGTGATCAAAGAGAAATGAAATAGTGAGAAAGGACCTTACCACTCTACTCACGTGTTTCACTCAAGAAATCATAGTGTCACTCGTGTTTAACTTAAATCCGACTTTTAAATTGATGTAATAACACTCTCGCCTTTTACCACTCAAACTTGCCTCCTATAATATTCTTGATTGAAACTCAACAAAAATCAAGAGACAATGTTAATAAATGGTAATCTCCACAACCAGAATTGCAAGAACCAGAAAAATATAAGAGATAAGAAAGGAGAATATGAAAAGGTGCTACCTCAAAAATAATTTAGGAAATTGAGCAACTTGCAAGAAAAGCAAATCAAGTTAGGAAGGTAAGATATGGAAGGAAGGAAGCAAATAAGACACTTGAAGGAAAAAGGAAAGAAATTCAAATTAAGCAATACGCAAAAAAAATTAGGAAATATGCAAGAGCGGAAATAAGAACTGTTAGGAAACTAGTTGTGACTTGCAATGGAAGCTCTTCTCAATTTTTTTTTAGGAAACTCATCTTAACATTGCAATTCTCAAATCTACAGCTCCTCTCTCTGTTTTTTTTTCTTTTTTTTTCAGATTTTTTTTTCTTTTTTTTTCGGATTCTTTTTTTTCTTTTTTTTGGCTCAAAGGAACGTAGAAAGTCACAAAAAAAAAACAAATAAGAGAAGAACCAAATTGATGAAAGCAAGGGACAAAGAACAAATGATAGAATTAACAGAAATAATATATAAAAGGATAGAACTTGGTTTCTAGCAAACCTTAGCTTTGATACCAAATGATATAAGGTACGAATACGGATCAGCTAGAAATAAGTTAGAAAACTAGACGAACGATCAAAGGTAGGACCTTAAGAGAACCTGTCTCTTACAACCCTAGCCATAGAGACACCACAAGGATGATCAGTCCTTGATACAGTCGAGTATTCGCACGAGAATATGAGGCTGCAAGCAAAGCTCACCCGAGAAACAAAAATTCTCTAAAAATTCATTCATGTCTTTTCTCCCAAAAACGTAGCCTTACATAGGCAGCAAAAGAACAATCTAGAAAAAAAACCCTACGTCATAAATGCCATAAATATGCCTTAATGATGATTGGCTATGTTCGTTGGCACCAATTAAGGCTAAAGGAAATAGGAAAATTACCTTTTCTTGGAGACAAAGGCTGCTACCTAAAAATAGGAAACTAACCTAAAATATTCTTATGCAATCTTTGACCAAAAGGCCTTATTTAATGCAAATATAAATGGAAACTTAAAAAAACGAAATTAAACCATAACTAATACATAAAGACGCCTTCTTGATGCTTCTTGAGTATTCTTGGACGTCACTTATGCTCCTCCTCCAAGGCACATGCTTGTCACATGGTATTTTGAGTGAATTCTTCAATCTGGACTGCACATGGGCCTTGTGCATCATCTTGTTTGGCTTCTAGCAATGTAATCACCATGTTTGGACCCTTGATAGGCTGATTGAGGGATGCTTCTTCCAAATAGATAGGTTCTAACTCTTTAAGATCTTTTATCAAATAATTCAATGCCTCTTTCATAGATTTGGTCCTTGCTCTCGTCATTGGGCCTGCAATGCCTTGTAATGGGTCTTTTAGAGTGTTGGACTTCCATCTTTTTGCTTGGGCTCTAAGCTCTGTGTTTTGGTCTTCCCTTGATGCTTGATCCTTCCATGGTCCTCTATCATTATTTAATTAGTTTCTTATAAAATTATACAATATATGATATTGTATTAATTTTGGAATTAATATAAGATTAACTCCATAATCCAATTCGGTTGACAGAGAAAAACGCATAGCATCCTATATATCTGATTTTAGGAGCTGCGTTTTGCACAGAGAAACATATAGAACATAGAAAGGCCGAAGGGGACTTTGCAAAAGGTTTACAGATAAGAAACTGCCAAAATAGAGACGGAGAGGACGAACTCTTGAGAAAGCCCTGGAGGGACAAGAGACGTTAGCACATCGTTCGTGGTTGGAACGCTGTTCGTGTGAATACCAGTAGAGGAAGCCGACCTGAGTCGTCGACTTCTTGTGATCAGAAAGGGAGCACGAGCCGCAGAGAGAAGCTGTGAACGTCATGACCGAAAGCTGTGGAAGTCGCTGAGGCACACTAAGGGTAATACTTCTTCCCACTTGACTTAAACACATACGGTAGATCCTGGCAAGGAATGGAAAAATTTTTAAATTAATTTCCGCTGCGTGTCTTCCAATTCCTTACAGTGGTATCAGAGCCATGCCGTTTTGTGTTTAAGTTAGGCTTGATTGTTGATTCATATGATATGTGTTAGTCGTAGCCGATCATATAATATGCGTTTCATGTGTGACATATAAGGAATCCGTTTTATGTATGACATATAAGGAATCTAAAAGGGAACTGAAATCGGTGGTGATATGTTTTGATTTGATCAATTAACATAGAAGGGGTCCAAGAAAACCGAATGCAGATTCGTGATTATTTACATAGCAAAATTTTTTTTTCTAGGGGCGCTGCCCCAAACCCCGCCCGCTAACCGGCTAGCGGGACCGCCGTGGCTACCTGTTCGTAGCGTAATATAACCATAGAATATGCTATTTTGTGAATGTTTTAAGATTTGAAACATCAATTGCCCTGCAATTAAATCTGAATGTTGATTCTTGAATGCTTGGGTATGGTGAACAATATGGCTCTAGATTTCAAGTGTTGTAATTTTTAAATACGGCCTGCGTGTCGTGCCTTCCTATATATACTCTCAATGTACCTTCTCTTCTCATCTCACTCCCCTCGAATGTTAAAAGAGGTTTCTATATGTAATTTCTCTCTTCTTACTAGAGAGCTCCTCTCATTGGCTTGAGGGAACTTAGGATAGGTGAGCCATATTGTATCACGTTTAAATTATGCATCTTATGATTATATCAGCACATACATATTAATTGTATGAGATACAAACTGAGAGGCATGCATTCTCATAAACTAAACAGTTAAATTAAGCCCTCTAAATGAAATCTTAAGTCATAATGCCATCAATTTATGAACACTTGTCAAAACCTCGATCGCTCAATTGTGGACTCCGCCAAAGTGGGTGCTTTTGAGTCATCTTGGGGAGATAAGCAAAGAGTAATGGTGCTACTCTCATATGTTCATTATTGTTTGACTTAATTGAGATTAACAAAACGGTTTTGGATCTCAAGGCATTAGATGGGATTAGAACATGCCAGATCATATGATGATAGGATCCCATGAACATCTAAGAGTTACATTTGATGTAATTGGTAAAGGTGTTACCTACCTAAATAACTTAATTTAAGCGTCCTGCCAAAGCGGACTTAAGTTTGAGCCAAATATGGATCTTAGCCCACTAACTATTGCATTGAGGGTTGTTTATTTAGTGGGAGATTACTAATTATATTGCATATTTTAATTGTAGAATCATGACGACTAGTAATACTGCTACATTATCGCTGTGATCTATCCTTGAGAAGGACAAACTCAATGGGACAAACTTTCTTGACTGGTTTAGGAACTTGAGAATTGTTCTCAAGCAGGAAAGAAAGGCGCATGTCCTAGATCAACCCATTCCTGAGGAGCCAGCCGCCAATGCTCCTAGAGCTCAGAGAGATGCTTACACGAAGCATAAGGAAGACTCTGTCGATGTGGGATGCTTGATGCTAGCCACCATGGTTCCAGAGCTCCAAAGAGATCTGGAACACATAGAAGCTTATGAGATGATTGTGCATCTCAAGGAAATGTTCCAGCAACAGGCAAGGCAAGAGAGGTATGAGACCACTAAGGCCTTACATTCCTGCAAGATGGTTGAAGGTGCATCAGTCAGTACTCATGTCTTAAAGATGAAGGGGTACATTGATCACCTTGAGAGGCTTGGATTTCCTATGAGCCAGGAGTTAGCTACGGATTTGATCTTGAACTCACTCCCAGAAAGTTATGACCAGTTTGTCATGAACTACAACATGAACAACATGGAGAAATCTATTTCTGAACTGCATGGGATGCTTAAAACTGCTGAGCTGAGTCTTAAGAAGAAACCCAGTAGTGTTTTGATGGTTCAGAAAGGAAAGGGTACTAAAAGGAAAGGCAAAGGCAAGGGGAAGGGTCATGGCTCATCAGGTAAGACCAAAGAGTCAGGCAAGCCCGAAACTAAGCCTACACCAAAGAAGGCAAAGCCTCCAAAGGAAGGAGTCTGCTTCTTCTGTAATGAACCCGGTCATTGGAAGAGGAATTGCAAACTCTACCTCGAAGATCTGAAAAGAACAAGAAGGATAGCGGGGCTATCACTTCAGGTATTTATGTTATAGACATTCATCTTTCTACTTCCACCTCATGGGTATTAGATACTGCGTGTGGTTCTCACATTTGTACAAATGTGCAAGGACTAAAGGACAGTAGGAAGCTGAAAAAGGGCGAGGTTGACCTATGAGTTGGAAACAGAGCAAGGGTTGCTGCGTTAGCTGTAGGCACTTATGAATTAGTTCTGCCCACTTGGCTTTTGTTAGTTTTGAACAATTGCTATTATGTTCCTGCTTTAAGTAGTAACATTGTTTCACTTTCTTATTTGGATAAGGAAGGTTTCACTTCCATTGCTGGGAATAGCAGATGTTCTATTTATCATAATGATGTTTTCTATGCTCATGGTGATTTGCATGTTGATCATTACATATTCAATTTGGAACAACCCAATCCTGGAAATATCTATAACATAACCGCCAAAAGGGTCAAACCAAATGATTTGAATCCCACATACCTCTGGCACTGTCGTCTGGGCCACATAAATGAGAAACGCATTTCCAAACTCCATCAAGATGGATTTCTAAACTCATTTGATTTTGAATCATATGACACTTGTGAGTCTTGCTTGTTAGGAAAGATGACAAAGTCACCTTTCACTGGGCACAATGAGAGGGCCACTGATTTATTGGGCCTCATACATACAGATGTGTGTGGACCGATGAACACAAATGCCAGAGGAGGTTATTCGTACTTTATAACATTTATAGATGATTTTAGCAGATATGGGTACATCTATCTGATGAAACATAAATCTGAATCTTTTGAAAAGTTTAAAATATTTCAAAATGAAGTACAAAACCAGCTTGACAAAACAATTAAAGCCCTTCGATCTGATCGGGGTGGTGAATATTTGAGCTAAGAGGTCATAGATCATCTTAAGAGTTGTGGGATAGTCTCACAATTGACTCCTCCAGGGACACCACAATGGAATGACGTTTCTGAACGGAGGAATTGAACACTATTAGATATGGTTCGATCCATGATGAGTCAAACAGATCTTCTGCCCTCCTTTTTGGGCCATGCCCTAGAGACAGCTGGGTTCACACTCAATCGTGTTCCATCAAAGGCAATTGAAAAGACTCCGTATGAGATATGGACTGGGAGGACGCCTAGTTTGTCTTTCCTCAAGATTTGGGGATGTGAGGTCTATGTTAAGCAACAAACCTCAGACAAATTAGCGCCCAAATCCTCAAAGTGCCTTTTTGTGGGATATCCTAAGGAAACCAAGGGATATTACGTCTACAACCCTGCTGATAACAAAGTGTTTGTTGCCAGAAATGGTATCTTTCTCGAATGAGAATTTATCTCTAAAAGAATTAGTGGGAGTAAGGTACACCTCGAAGAAGTTCGAGAGCCACAAGACACCATAGAACTGCAGATGGAAAATAGAGAAGACTCACAACAAGTTGTTGAGACTCCTCAAGTCACGCAAGGTCCACGTAAATCTAATAGGACACGACTTCAGCCTCAGAGATATGGATTTCTGATTTCTGATAGTCGTGAAGTGTTGCTCATTGAGCATAATGAGCCGACTACCTATCGAGAAGCTATAGTGGGACCAAACTCTGAGAAGTGGCTTAATGCCATGAAGTCTAAAATGCAATCCATGTATGACAATAAGGTTTGGACCTTAGTCGACCCGCCTAAAGGTGTAAAAACTGTCAGGAGCAAGTGGGTTTTTAAGGAGAAAACTGACATGGATGGCAATGTAAATGTCTTCAAGGCATGACTGGTTGCAAAAGGATTTACTCAAACTCATTGTGTGGACTATGATGAGACCTTTTCCCCAGTTACCATGGCCAAATCAATCAGAATCCTCTTTGCCATAGCAGCATATTATGACTATGAAATATGGCAGATGGACGTCAAGATAGCCTTCCTTAATGGAAAGCTCTTTGAGGATGTGTACATGACACAACCTGAAGGGTTTGTGCGTTTCGAGGACTCTGGCAAAGTGTGCAAGCTTCAAAGGTCCATTTATGGACTGAAGCAACCCTCTCAGAGTTGGAATCAACGTTTTGATGAAGTAGTCAAAGAGTTTCGATTTCTTCAAAACATTGATGAACCTTGTGTGTACAAGAAGGTTAGTGGGAGCACAGTTGTGTTTTTGGTACTCTATGTCGATGACATCCTACTTATTGGGAATGACATTCCTACCTTGCAGATTGTCAAGTCTTGGATAGGAAAGTCTTTCTCAATGAAAGACTTGGGTGAAGCCACCTACATCCTAGGAATCAGGATCTATAAAGATAGATCTAAAAGACTTCTAGGACTCAGTCAGAGTACATACATAGATAAAATACTGCATAGGGTCAGTATGCACGAATCAAAGAGGGGTTTCATACCCATGTCTCATGGTATTCACCTCAGCAAAGATCTATGTCCTAGTACATCTGATCAGCGAGGTCGCATGAGTAAAGTTCCATATGCCTCAGCCATAGGATCTATCATGTACGCCATGTTATGTACTCGTCCGGATGTCTCGTTTGCCTTGAGTATGACTAGCAGATATCAATAGGACCCTGGTGAGGGCCATTGGACTGCTGTCAAGAATATCCTTAAGTACTTAAGAAGGACTAAGGACTTATTCTTGGTCTATGGCGAATTGGATGACGAACTCTGTATAACTGGTTACACAGATGCCAGTTTCCAAACTGACCAGGACGACCAAAAATCGCAGTCTGGATATATATTCCTCCTCAATAATGGAGCAGTAAGCTGGAAGAGCTCTAAGCAGGGCACTGTAGTAGATTCTGCGACAGAAGCTGAGTATATAGCAGCATCTGATGCAGCTAAGGAAGCCGTTTGGATCAGGAAGTTCATCACAGAACTAGGGGTGATACCTACCATCTCTGATCCAATAACTTTGCTCTGTGACAATAGCGGTGCTATTGCACAGGCCAAAGAGCCTAGGTCACATCAAAGGACCAAGCATATACTCAGGCAATTTCATCTCATCAGAGAAATCAATGATAGAGGTGATATAAAAATATGCAAAGTAGCAGGAGAAGATAATGTTGCTGATCCTCTAACAAAGCCGCTTGTGTAGGCAAAGTATGAGCGTCATGTCAGGTCAATGGGAATTAGTCAAATTAATGATTGTACCTAGTGCAAGTGGGAGGTTGTTGGAAATCGTGCCCTAGGGGCCAATCATTGTCTTATGAACATTATGGATTTATGAATTTATTAATTGAGTTATCATATTATTTGCATGTTTACTATGATGACCATCCTTGGATAATTCATGATATTATCCTAAATGTCCCTGGTCGATCATCTATACGGGAGCACAGATGAAATAAGACCAGTATGACTTTGAAGATGTATAGAGATATAAATCAAAGTCATAAGCACATGTAAGAGTACAAGGTGCTGGACCGACCCGCTATGAGAGAACTGCATGGGTAACGTCATAAGCTTCTCTCATATACAAACCATGTCAATACGCCCTTTGACCTGAGATCATCATGGATTCCTACATGACAAAACGCTCAACTTTGACCTAGTCAAAAGTCACTTTTGACCGAGTGATCATAAAGACTATGTTCGGCCTTAGTGGTTTTTTATGCGGAGGAATGTGAATGGTCAAGATGGAATTTGTCCCTCACATTCGTAGAGAGATATTACTGGGCCCCTCGATGAGTGAGTCTGAGAAATGTATGGCCATACTGTAATGGAAAGGTAGTTCCATTTCTATAGTCAGACTACTCAGGGATCGAGAAAGTAACGGTCAGGAATAGGAGGATGACATTATCCATGCCTCATCCATGACCAAAATATCGCGTGACAGAAGGGACATGATATGGTTGTATAAAAGGTTACATCGTTTATCGATCCTCATATGATTTGGGTAGTCGTTATGTCTTGCTAGAGACCGCTTGCGACTTGTGGGCTAGTATAGCAAATGGCCCACTGCCAACTTCATATGGGCCTACAGGGTCACACACAAAATAGCCCAACACGAGCTATGATGTCCAGATTCATTGAATATAAGACATGTCCAGATTAAATGAATGATCCAGGATAGATGTATATATATTTATTTATATTTATATTCGTATATATATATATATATATATAAATTCGTATATATACATTATATGTATATATGAGATTTAATTTATAAGGATAAATTAAATCTCTATCACGTTTGAAATTCGAAATTCAAATTGATAGGATATCTCATATAAGAGATATTTATAAGATTTAATTTATAAGGATAAATTAAATCTCTATCATGTTTGAAATTTGAAATTCAAATTGATAGGATATCTCATATAAGAGATATTTATAAGATTTAATTTATAAGGATAAATTAAATCTCTATCATGTTTGAAATTCGAAATTCAAATTGATAGGATATCTCATATAAGAGATATTTATAAGATTTAATTTATAAGGATAAATTAAATCTCTATCACATTTGAAATTCGAAATTCAAATTGATAGGATATCTCAAATTTGATTTATGAGAATAAATCAAATATAGTTCAGTCTCATATTTATTTAAAATTAAATAAATGGGTAATTAAATCTGTGGGACGGATTTGATATTATTTATTTAATTAGTTTCTTATAAAATTATACAATATATGATATTGTATTAATTTTGGAATAAATATAAGATTAACTCCAAAATCCAATTCGGTTGACCGAGAAAAACGCATAGCATCCTATATATCTGATTTTAGGAGCTGCATTTTGCACAGAGAAACATATAGAACATAGAAAGGCCGAAGGGGACTCTGCAAAAGGTTTGCAGATAAGAAACTGCCGAAATAGAGATGGAGAGGACGAACTCTTGAGAAAGCCCTGGAGGGACAAGAGACGCTAGCACGTCGTTCGTGGTTGGAGCGCTGTTCGTATGGATACCAGTAGAGGAAGCCGACCTGAGTCGTCGACTTCTTGTGATCAGAAAGGGAGCACGAGCCGCAGAGAGAAGCTGTGAACGTCGTGACCGAAAGCTGTGGAAGTCGCTGAGGCACACTAAGGGTAATACTTCTTCCCACTTGACTTAAACACATACGGTAGATCCTGGCAAGGAATGGAAAAAATTTTAAATTAATTTCCGCTGCGTGTCTTCCAATTCCTGATACAATATTGATTTGGTTACTATTTGATCTAAAGGCCCACATTTAATCTTGGATTTAACTTTTTCATAAAATAATAATTATGACATCATGTGGGACCCATTAAGGGACACCTCAAGGGGTTAGGTGGCGTTCTCATAGTGTAAGGAAGCTTCTGGAAAAATTCCAGTCTAATCCAGTACCGATCAGTGCAGTTTCATAACAACCAGACTGTGTTATCTTCCTAATTTTTTATAATATACCAGGATATGTATTCTATCCTAGAAATTAATGTATAGGCTTCTCATACCATTGAAAATGTTAGACTGAATATTTATATGCCATCCATCCCTTGGGAAATGACCAAAATACCCTTGGTGTCATTTCTTGCACTGTACTGACCCTAAGGGCATTATTGTCATTTCACCCCTTCTTGTATTGCCTCAGGGCATATATTAAATCTATATAATCATATTTATACTATGTCCCACATTTTTGGCCTGTCTAGAATGACCAAAATGACCTCCATCCATCACTGGTACAGTATGGGCATCTAGGGGTATTTTCATAATTTTGGACTTATCCTGGACTGCTCTGTACTTTGGCCCACTTAACTGTCTAGTCATCAGATTGGGTCTACTATGGTGCCATTTGGGCCTTGGTTTGGGCTCATTGCCTTTATGCCCTTTATGGCACAAATCCTAAGACACATCTCCTTATCCTATTTATCGGGTATTCTATTTTACCATAAAATCTCGTAAGAATTCTACAGGATTTCTTTTCTGATTCTGTCAATTTGATAAATTTGTATATTAAATATAAGAATTTATAGTAAAGTTTCATCTAATTCTGAGATATGAAAAATACTACAATAATTCCTGCTGACTTCAAGAATTTATATCAATTAATCGGGACCTCAAATCAAAATTCTGTGTTGCGTTAAACTGACCAGAATAATTATGTCTATCTACTGGTAAAATTTGAGTCTGATATGATTCCGGGCATTTTTGGCCTGTTTTGGCTCAACTTTTCCATAATTACATTTGGGTCCTTGACTTTTTACTTAATTACATTTAGGCCCCTAAACTTTTGAAAATTACCACTTTTGGCCCAACATTTATTTCTACTTTAACTTTTGGCCTTTAACCTTTTCCAATTTGCGTTTAGGTCCTTCTCTTTCTTTAAGACTTATCTAACCTTTATTATCTCGTCTAATCTTCGTCATAATCCTTTCTAAGCCTCTTTCCACTATCAGTACTATACAGATAGGGAAAATTTAGGATATAACACCACTACTTAGCCTTCCCATCCAAGGTAAAATGAAAACACCTCTTTAAGACGTAATCTAGTGCGATGATTGGAGGTTTCATTTTAGAACATATCATATGCATGGTTTGTAAGTGCCTGCCTAAAAAACCATAAAATTTAGGTAAGGCTACAATCAAAGCTTCTTTAATCTCAAAATTAGGTTCTTCAGTATAGAAACCACAAGGATCATAATTCACATGCGAATAATTAATTTCTCTCACACTTCTATTATCTTTTGGGTTCACTGGTATTTTATTTTCTCTATACCCATTAGGCCCATTATGATTAATATCATCCATATTCAATTCAGTTTCATACTCTGGAATACTAGAAGAGGAACTAGATTTTGCTTCTTCTTCTTTAAATTCTCTAAACTCTCTCTTTAGTTTCCTAAGTCTTCTCTCAATTTCAGGTTTAAAATGCACTAGTGGTTCAGCTCTTTTACTCTTGCAATACAGAACAAATGGAAAATAATCAATGCAATCAGTCAAAATCAGTCACGAAAGTTGCACAGTAGAAAATTTTCAGTTAGTCCCGATGAAAGAGCGTTTTAGTCATGACACAATGTCATAGAGAAAAATAGTCACGACAGAAGATGTCAGATGTCACGACTAGTTTTCGCAAGTAGTCAAATTTCACAGGGAAAAAATCAGGTCGTGATGCAAATGGTGTTTGGTCATGACATAAAGTAATAAAGAGTAGTTGTTGCGATGTAGGTGAGTTTAGGTCTTGACTTGCAGTCATAGAGACTAATTTTGTAGAAACTTAGAAAAATACACAATGCAATGCAATTTAAAAACTGTTAAAAACTAAAATGCAAGCAAAAGCAAGAAAGACGACTCAGGTAGCTAATGAAATTGACAATCAATTATTAGGGAACCAATTACTTGGCTCCTCCGCAATAACGCCATTGACGAGGTTGAATTGTTGTGGTCTGATCCATCAAACTAAAGTTTATTGCACCTAATATAATATAGTATAAGGCACAACCTTATCGTTTTTTTCGAGAAGCCTTTTATGTGAAAACCTAGTAGATTGGATGTTAAAATCAATGAAAAACCTAAATAAGGATAAAATGGTTTTAGGTTTAGAGATTGATGCAATAAAAATTGGGAGCAGAAAAGTAAATATTTTTTATTTTTGTTTACTACAAAAACAAGTTGGTTTAGTTAAGAAATATGTTATGGAAGACTCTTGATGATGAAAACATATCTATCCTTGCTCTCACATTTAAAATTGGAGTTTAGAAATCACTAAATCTCAAAGAAAACCTTAATCGATCGATTGAGTCTAGAACCCTAATTTTCCTTAAACCCCTTTAATCAAATCTGGTCTAAGAACTATTAGTGAACTATCGTAAACCACTTAATGTGTAAATTGAATTTAGATGATGAAAATGCTCTCGAATGGTCGTCAATTAAAAACCCTAGATTTCAAGCAATGAATTAATTAACAACGATCGTTGGTAATAACCCACTCTCTTAAAATCGAAACTGAAATAATCTATTAAAAGAAAACGTTCAAATCATTCGAATTCAATTACAAAGTCTAATTTGACAATAATCAATTGATATTAAAAACTTGCCCATAAGATAAAAACACTAGATCTAGCATCAATCATAACATGAGAAGATGCAAATTAGAACAGAAGAAACTCCCTATTTGAGTCCATGAGCTCAAGATATCTTATAGAAATTGGCATATATGCACAGAGTTATGTAAAATGATAGAAAGAACTGTGAAAAGTACGTAATAAGATACGTTATGAGAAATATGTATTGAGAAACATAATATGAAGTGGCTTTATAGGTAGCTTTATAAACAGATCGAGAGTCTCCCTTTTTAAAAGGGATAAGATGTTTAAGTGTTATGTTACAAATAAAGTAGCATTTGAGAGCTTTCACTCCTTGCATAAAATGCCAGGCATTATGTATGTTATGTTATGTTTGTAAAATATGCTAAAGCTCTAAATATTATAGCAGTGCAAGCTCTATGTGATAGAGCTATGCAAGCTCTGAGTGTTAGAGTTATGTATATTAAGAGAAGGAATGCTTGAGCTCCGATGTTAGAGCTTTACATTCATGAGCAGGTACGTAGTCCTGTAACATGTTGGCCAGGCATTATGCATGTTAGAGTATGTGTTCCTATATGCTCCTATATACTCCTATTTAGCAGTAAAGCAAAGAAAGAAAGAGTAATGACATAAGTCCTCTCTCTTTGTATTATGATAAGTTATTGAAGATGATAAGAAGTATGATAATATGAAAATGAGAGATAAAGTTGTGCGGATGTTCAGAGAATTCCGCTATATACTCAGATGAGTCATAAATGATTATACTAAGAAGTATGATAAATAGTTAGCAGAAACTCCAGAATATAGCAGTATTTGAGAGAGTTTTACATGAAAAAATAGACACTACTTACAAGTCCAGTATAGTGAGAAGTCCATATACAAATAGATGCAAAGCAATAAAGTAAGTAACAGAATGAGGTAGCGTTCAACTCTGATTGAGTTGATTTGGAATAAAAGGAAAGTATGACAGTAAAGATATGAAGATCTACGGACATAAAAGGTACTCCGCTAAGATGTTAAGATAGAAGATAAGAGATAGATACCCCAGTTCTTAGTCATAAAGAAGAAAAAGAGATCTACCTAAGATTGTTGACTAAGATGCCAAGTAAATTTTGAGGACGAAATTTATTTTATGGTGGGTAGAAATGTCATATCCTAAATTTTCCCTATCTGTATAATACTAATAGTGGAAGGAGATTTGGAAAGGATTATGATGAAGATCAAAAGAAATGATAAAGGTTAAATGAGTCTTAAACAAAGAAAGGAACTTAAATGAAAATTCAAAAAGGTTGAAGGCAAAAAGTTAAAGTAGAAACAAGATTTGGGCCAAAAGGAGTAATTTTCAAAAGTTTATAGACCTAAATGTAATTAAGTAAAAAGTTCAAAGGCAAAATTGTAATTATAGAAAGATCAGCCTGAAAGGGGTTAGGACTACCAGGAAGTGTTTCAGTTCCACATTCCATCAGCAAATAGAGGAAGTTACACTGGTTAATCTGGCATGATACAGAAATTTTATTAGGGCTTCAGACAGCAGATATTTATCTGATAGTCTGAATGTTATCTAAAATTTTATCAGATTTTATGGACTTCAGATATAAGTGGGGGAATCACAGGAAATTGTGCCTTATAGTGTCAAATATCATGGATTTGATAGAACCTCGGAAGAAGTTTTGTATAAAAAGTTATCCCCATATTAGTGAATTTTGATGGGAGTTTAAAAATACCCATGATCTGATTATGGAACTTATCAGTATGTAAACCTAGATAGACTAAGATTAGATGACCTCATATATAGGCCCATGATGAAGCCAAGGAGGGCCCAAAACCTAGGGTACCGATTTATGAGTAGAAGGGCCCAATGTCTAGAAAAAGTATAAAATTACAAAAATGCCCCTATATAGCTAGAGTGTACTAGAGATGGATAGAGGGCATTTTAATCATCTGGGACAAGCCAAAAATATGTAGTGTAGTATAAAGATGATTAGTTAGAGCCAGTATACACCATGAGGCAGTATAAAGAGGTGTGAAATGACAATAATACCCTTAAGGTTAATACAGTTCAAGACAGTGAACCAAGGGCATTTCAGTCATTTCCCAAGGGATCTGTAATTAAATTGTGGCCCAGTATAAGAATGTTAATGGTAGGAAGAATCTGGATTTAAGGTCATAGAGCATATTATGAAATCATAGAAAAATTAGATTTATAGAACAATCAAGTTTTTAGGGAATCGGACAAGCCGGTACCGGATTAGACTGGAATTTCTCCAGAAGCTTCCTCCTCATGAGAATTGCGCCACATATCCCCATGAGGTATCCCATGATTTGTCCCTTGTGATGTCATGGATGATATCATAAATCTTCTTTGTGATCAAATAGTGCACAAAGTAATCTTAGCCATTGATTTTCCATGAAATTTTCTATAAATACCCCCTCAAATTTGGTTCAAAACTGTGGCCTCATGAACTTTGGGGAAACTCTTGCAAAATGGAAACTCAAGCCAAGATAAAGAAGATTCAAGTTACCAAGGTTCAAGCAAACTAGAGATTAAAGGTAAGCAATTTCTCCTAACTTATTTTCCTTTGATTTGGGAGCTTGAACTTAGGGTTTTCATGGGAAAAAATTTGAATTTTCTCTAAGGTGTTGTGCTACCCAAAAACCTTAGATGAAAGGGAAAAGAAGAAATTAAAGTTAGAGACATATGATTGAAGATTAAACAAGCTAGTTAAGTAATTGGTTGTTGAATCAAGTTGATATTCTTGACTTTGCTATGTGTGAACCTGTTTGGTCTGCCCTGTTCATGATGGAAGGAAATAGAATTTCAATGATTTAATGCTTCCATTGAATTTATATGATGATTTTGTGTAGGATTGGAAAGGTTTTGAACCTTGGAAACATTGAAATTTCAAGATTATAGTTTTTGGAAAATTTCAAGATTATAGTTTTTGGAATTCTTCTCTATTACTGTTCAATTACATGAAAAGTGATTGGAATTTCATGATTTTGATGCTTCCAATGGTTTTAAAATAAAAAATTGTGTGGGATAAAGTGGAGAAACAAGTATGGAAAGCATTAGAATCAAAATGAGAATTTTTGAAGGAATTATGTACATGTTTCAGTTCTGTACAGCAGGCCATGAAGGGGCTGGAATTTCATTATTCTAAGCTCATAAATGGATTCAAAAGATAAAATTGTGTAGGTTAAAGTCAAGACATCAATTGATTCATGAGCCAAGTGGATTAGTGAAGATTAGAGAAGGTTATGATAATAAAGAGTGTAACAAACTTAGTCTTGAACATGGTTGGAGTTCATGAGTCCTAATGAGTTATGTGATCAATATGAATGTGTTTAGGACCTTGAAATATCCAAGAAAAGATGTTGGGAAGTGATTGACATAAAGGCTTCATGGTTGAAAAGCTAGGGAGCAAGTGCTAAAGATCAAGAAGATTGCTTAAGTGCAAGGTAGTGAACTTACCTCTTTATGTTCTTGATATGGTATGCTTATATGTTGACATGTATATATTATTTGAATAATGTTGTGACATGATAAATGATGTTGAATGTATTGTGAATAACATGTTTCCATGGCCATGCACTTTTATGCAAAAGTATATCGCATGATGACATGTCACTAATTAAAGAAAGTTTAATGAAATTACATATCATGCATTAGCATCCATCTTGCATATTTAAGTAATAATGTTTACTACTGAGATTCCCTAGAATCTCACTCTCCCATAACCAAACAATCTAGGTCAAGCGTGATGGAAAAGTTATACATGGAGAAGAGCTAAAGAATGGAAGAAAGGAATGGAAGTAATTGAGGCCTTAGTATATGCTATGAATTATCTATGTATGTAAATGCCATTTAAAGTTTCCATTTATGCGATGAAAATATTTGTAATAATTATGACATATGTACATGATGTATATGAATATTGAGAAGCTTATTTGATGACTTATACATGTTGGAACAATTATTGAAAGTGAAAGAAAAGAAGCTGAAATGGTAAAAATGTAGGTCCTGAAACAGTTTTGTTGTAGCTTCAGTTTGACCTAGCAAATGAAGGAATTATTTCACAAAATATTTTGAGCGTGTAGTACACATCCATAGCTTTAAGTTCATAGGTAGAGCAGTTCATTTTGATGTGTATAACAAGAGAAATGAATTTCCAAAGTAAGGGACCAGAATCTGTCTTCAGAATTTTTGACTAAATGAACAGTAAACTTTGATGAATAAACTATATTAATTGGTTAATCATTTGGTCTGCAAATTATTTTTCCCTTCAAGTTCAAGATGTTAGCTTCATGTATCTTTTTGAACCACTTTATTTTTATGTTTCTAGAATTAATTATGATTTTTTAAAGTTTATTGCATAGTTCTTCGAACAGCTTTGATCAAAGGGGTTTAAGGAAAATTAGGGTTCTAGACTCAATCGATCGATTGAGGTTTTCTTTGAGACTTAGTGATTTCTAAACTCCAATTTTAAAGTTGAGAGTGAGGATAGATACGTTTTCATCATCAAGAGCCTGTCATAACATATTTCTCAACTCAACCAACTCATTTTCATCGTAAACAAAAATCCAAAAATATCTACTTTTTTGCACCCTACTTTTATTGCATCAATCACTAAAACCCAAAAACCATTTTATCCCTGCTCAGGTTTTTCATTGATTTTGACATCCAATCTACTAGGTTTCCACATAAAAGGTTCCTCGAGAAGAATGATAGGGTTGTGCCTTATACTATATTATATTAAGTGCAATACTTTATTTTTGATGGATCAGACTACGACAATCTGACCTCATCAATTACCAAAAAAGTACAATTTAAGGTATAAATGAATGGTAAAGTTGTTATAAAGCTCTAAAAAGGTTTTGAGGCATCAATTACCACAAATAGCCTCTTGCACTACTACAGTGCATGCCATAAACTCAGCTTCTATAGAGTATAAAGTAATGGATGTCTGCTTCTTGCTACTGTAACATATGGCGTCATTGTTAAGCAAGCAGGCATATCCTGAAGTCGATCTTCATTCTTCTTCATCACCACCTACATCAGAATCAAAATATCCGATTAGGCACAGATCGCTTCCTTGATAACATAATGCATAGTCAGTTGTGCCCTTTAAGTATCTCAAGATCCTTTTCACTACTTTCTAGTGTTTCTCGCTAGGGTTAGACTGGAATATGCTAACCAGCTCTACGGCATAACAAATAGCTAGTCTTGTACACATCATTGCATACATCAGGCTATCAACAGCACTGGCACATATAACTCTTTGCATTTGCTTTTTATCTAATTCAGTTTTAGGACACATGTCAGAACTCAAGGGCACTCCAGTGGCCACAGGGATATCCATGGGTTTGCATTCACTCATATTGAATCGCTCAAGTATCTTCTTGATATAATTCTCGTATGAAAGAGTGACGATTCTCTTGGAATGATTCCTTCGAATCTTGACTCCAAGTATGTATTATGCTTCACCCATGTCTTTTATCTTGAAATTTATGAAAGTCATTCTTTAATAGCTATCACCGAGTCAAGACTATTTTTGGCTAAGAGTATATCATCTATGTATAAGGATAATATCACAAAGTTACACTCAAACCGCTTAATGTAGACACAATGGTCTTCCTCTATCATTTGGAATTTATATGAGGTAATCGCCTTATGAAACCTCAAGTACCATTGTTTGGATGACTATTTTAATACATGAATGGATCTTTTGAGTTTACAGTTCTTGTGTTCAATCCATTTTTCAATGAAACCTATTGGTTGTTCCATATAGATTTCTTTATCCAGATCACAATTCAGGAATGTGGTTTTTACATCCATTTAATGTAACTCTAAGTTTAAACTGTTTACTATTGCAAGAATAAGTCTTGTTGAATTGAAGTACATAACAGGTGAAAAAGTATCCTCATAATCTATACCTTCCTGTTGTGTATATCCCTTTACAACCAATTGAGCTTTGAATTTGTTAATTGATCCATCCACCTTTCTCTTAATTTTGAGAACCCACTTGTTCCCAATGGCTTTACGCCCTTTAGGCAAATCAACCAATTCCCAATCTTAGTTTTTCATCATTGAGTCCATTTCCTCTTTCATTGCTTTCTTCCATTTCTCTTTCATAGGACTTGTTAAGGCCTCATGAATAGAGTGGGGTTCATCATCCCTTTTTGGAGTAACTAAGAGTACTTTGCCTTCTATTTGGAAACGTCTCTTTAGAACACTTTTTCTATTACTCTTTCTGGTAGGAGCAACTTGCTTATCTTTTCTCATTTGTATTGGTATTTATGTTGACATTCTTGGCTCCCACTCAGATTGACATAACTAGATGATTCTAGTTTGTCAATTTGTTCAGCACTGTCCTATTCCTAAGTCTCATAAAGAGATGCAGTGCGATCAATATCTCTCTTATTGGGAAACTCCGTCTCAATAAATACATGATGTTGTATCCTTATTTTCAACCTCAATTATACTTAGTTGGAAGTTATTTGAACCAATTACATAGCCTTTTGCCTTAGAAAGATGCATTTTCAAAAGATTGCTTCTCTGTTACAATTCATAGTTATTGTTCATTTGGTAATCCAGAATATGTACCCAACTTTGAAAATTCATAACTAAATGTAGAAAAATCAAAATAGGGTGGTTCCAATTCCTAATGAAAGCTATTTCATTTAAATGTGACGAAAAAATATAAAAATGAGGTTTCATTGTTCCAATAATATTAGTTTATTCGTTGAAAAACACTGTTCATTTAGTAAAATATGGAAGTTCTAGTTTCTTTGCCTTAACTTTAAAAATTCATTTCTCTTTTGTTATGTATCCAAATAAACTGTGTTACCTATAGATTTAATGTTTCAGACACTCACAAAATTTCATAGGAAAACCCATTCATTTACCATATGAAATTTATGTCGGAACGTTACTGCCTCCAGTTACTCACTTTATCTCAGTTCCATATTTTAACTCCAAATTAGAAAAATATAGTAAATCAAATTCTTAACCCATTGAGACATTCTTAGTGTACATTTAAATGTCTGTATCTTAGCTATTATCCTACCAAATTTCAAGTTCAAATTCGTTGGTTAAGGAGTCATAAACCTTGTCACAAATCGTCAGCCTCAGAATACAAGTACATGATCATACACCACACATCCCATCATATATTTCCATAGTGTCAAGTAACTCATATGACTTATTATACAAGTTAAACCATCTATGATTACCCTCTTTCCTTTATAATTTCTAGCACCTATGATATAGTTATGCATATGGAAATCTCAATAGCTAGTCATACAAACTATAATATCATGCATGATCAATTGGGTGCTTAACATGTTATCATGAGATGAGAGCTACTTCATAATAGTACATAAGCAAACTCTAACATGCATATTGTCATGACATAAGTTGCAAGGAGTTGCAATCATTCATACTTCATCATCAACATGATGACACAATCTCATGCTCAACCAAACATCTTAACTAACAAGCAAGCATACAATCAAGCAAACATGAAACTATAGTTAGGTATTCTTGCTACCTCTTGAGCTATCCTTGAAAAAGTCTTCTTGAGATGATTTCCTTCCCTCAAAAATGTTAAAACCTAGCCATTACAAAGTAACATCAAGTTACAACTCAACTTGAAAACAATTCCAAGACTAGGTTTTCACTAACTTCTATTCTTTTTCTATTTTATGTTCCATACTTCCATCTTTCTAAAATAAATTCTCATGGTTCATGTCCACCTAATTTTTCATGTAGAATCCAAATATGAAAACAGAATTTCCAAAATCAAAACATATCACAAGCTGTTGTGCCAAACCGAAGTGAACCCTTAATTTTCCAAAAATTCACATTTTGATTCCAATGCTTCCAATACTTGTTCTCCTACTTTATCCCCACACAATTTTCCATTTTAAACTCATTGGAAGCATAAAAATCATAAAATTCCAACATATGAACAGTTTTTCATACAGTAGCAGCCAAGAACACAAAACCCTAACTACATGCATACATGAATTTTCAAGCTTATACCACTTGATTCTAGCTTGTTTAAGCCTGTCTAAACTATCCATAACATAAAACTCATATTCTCAACACATATGGAAAGCACTTCTAGCAGTACCCACAAGGGAAAGAAGTCATAAAAGCCCCTAAAACCAAGAGCTAACTTGCTAGATTCAAGTCCAAGAACAAGGGAGATAGTTACCTTGCTTATTGCTCCAAGTTGTGTGCTTCTTTCTTGCTTCAAATGAAATTTGGCCAGAGGTTCCCTAAGGTACCATTCATATCAAATCCAATCTGGTTTGGGGGTATTTATAGAAAATCTTGGGTGGAAATGAATGGCCAAGATTAGTTTGGTTACTATTTTATCTAATGATCCATATTCATTCTTGAGCCAAGCTTTCCCTAGAAGCCTTGTGTTTGATGCCATGCATGACATCATTTAGTGGCATGTTTGGCTAGAACAAGGTAAATATACTGATAGAAAAATTTTTAGTCTAGTCTGGTACTGATCGTTGCAGCTTCACAAAAACTAAACTGTTTTATGTTCCTAATTTTTATAATATTCCAAAATATGTATGATGTCCTGGAAACCAATGTCTAGGTTTCACATACGATTGACATTGTTAGATTGAGTATTTATCTGCCAACCATCCCTTGTAAAATGACCAAAATACCCTTGTACTTTCTTGCACTATATTAACCCTAAGGGCAAAACTGTCATTTCACACCTCTTTATACTGCACTAACTAATCATCTTTAATACTATCTTACATGTTTTTGGCCTGTCCATAATGACCAAAATACTCTCCATCCATCTCTAGTACAATCTGGCCACTCAGGGGCATTTTTGTAATTTCACATTTTTCCTAGGTTGCTCTGGACTCTAGCTTACTTAACTATCTCATTACCTTATTGGGCCTATTGGGATACCATTTGATCCTTGGTATTGGTCCATTACCTTTATGGCACAAATCCCAAGAAATATCTTATGACCCTATTTATTGGGTATTTTATTGCACTATAAAATCCCGTAAGAATTCTACAGGAATCCTTTTTTGACTCTGTCAATTTTATAAATTCTTATATTAAATATAGGAATTTATTATAAAGTTTCATCTAATTCTGAGGTCTAAAAATACTATAATAATTCTTCCTGACTTCAAGAATTTATATCAATTAATCGGGACCTCAAATCAAAATTCTGTGTTGCATTAAACTAACCCGAATAATTTTGTCTATCTACTGGTAACATTTGGGGCTAATATGATTCTGGGCAGTTTTTAGCCTTTCTTGGTTCAACTTTCTCATAATTATATTTAGGTCCCTAAACTTTTGCTTAATTATATTTAGGTCCCTAAACTTTTGGCTATTTGTATTTAGGTCACTCCTTTTGTTTCTACTTTCACTTTTGGCTCTCAACCTTTTCTAATTTTCACTTAAGTCCCTAAACCTTCCTTAGTTAATAATCCCTCTCTTTCCTTCCTCAATCTAATATAGTTTATTCCAAAAATCTCATATCCATTACATATAAATTGTACATATACATTAGATTAGAAAATTGGGGATATAACACATCATCTCTTGATTCTGTTTCAGTCACTGTTCCATCTTCAATTTCACTTATGAATACATATCCTTTTGAGGGTTTAGAGTACCTTATAAAATATATTTCTTCCCTCTAGGATCTAGTTTGTCATGTCTGTGAGAGTTGTCATGGATATATGCCACTGAGCCCTAAGGTCTAAGGATGCTTAGATCAACATGAAGTTTAGTCCATAACTCTTAGGGTGTGGAAGTGACTGACTTTGAGGGAACACGGTTAAGTATGAAGGTTGCCATCAATAAAACATCACCCCAATATGAAATTGGAAGGTTTGCCTGAGCTATCATAGACCTAACCATGTTTAGAATAGTTTTATTTCTTCTTTTGGCAACCCTATTCTATTGAGGTGTGCCAGGGATAGTTAGTTGCCTAATAATCCCTTTTTCTTCATAGAGTTGTTTGAATTGATTTGAAAGGTATTCACTATATCGATCAGTACGTAATGCCTTAATTCTATTGTCCATTTAATTCTCTACTCCATTTATGTATCATCTAAAGCACTTTAGTACCTCAGACTTATGCGAAATCAAATAGATATCACATATTGTGAAAAATCATCAATAAAGGTAATGAAATACCAAGCTCCATGTCTCACCCTTACACTCATTGGATCGCAAATATTGGAATAGATTAATTACAATGGGTTTTTATCTCGTATTCCCTTACCAAATGGTTTTCTGGTAGCCTTACCAGTTAAATAGCTTTCACATAATGACATATCCATGTTAGGGATAACCCTTAACAAGCCTTCTTTAACCAGTTAATCATTCTATTTTGATTAATATGTCCTATTCTAGCATGCTAAATATTCATATCAGGATTATTCCAAGTAATAGCAAAGCAATCATGAACATTAAAATCACTAGAAAGATCCAAAATAAAGAACTTTTGAAATCGTAAAGCTGAACCATAAAATATTGAGTTTCTACAAATGTTTGCAACTTTACCATGAAAGTTTACATTAAACCCAAAGTCTAATAAGAAAATTATAGAAATTAAATTCTGTCAGATGTCAGGAGCATGAAGCACATCATGCTGCATAAAAATCTTTCCACCATGAAAAATAAGTTTGCAGGTGCCAATGCCTCAAACCTTGATCCTTGCATTATTGCCAATGAAAAGCCACTTGCTTTGAAATGGCAACTAACAGTATTCCATGAAAGATCCTCGATCTCAACTTACATGGTCTGTGGAGCCTGAGTCAATAATCCAAGAAAAAGAAATAGGTTCTGTTAGAAAAATAGTGTTAGAAACAAATGAGAATTATGACATCATGCATGACTACTTTGTACACTATTAGATCTAAGGGCTCATATTTAATCTTGGATTTAACTTTTTCAAAAAGGAATTATGACATCATCCATGATATCACAAGGGACAACTCATGGGACACCTCATAGGGCTATGTGGCGCAATTCTCATAGGGAGGAAGCTTCTAGAGAAATTTGTCACATCCCAATTTTTAGGCCTAGAAGCCCAGTATGTAGTCTAAAAAAGGTAGTCTACTAGATCCTCTTGTGCAAGAGTCCATGAAAGATATAGATGATGTTCAGGGACTAAACTGCAAGAAAGTGAAAATTCAGGGAAAATAGTGAAAGTCCCTGTGGGCATAATAAAAAAGTAAGAGGTATTTCTTGGGAACTGAGTTATCAGAGAGCTTGGGCTTGGTTAGAAACCCAAGATAGCAATCCAAGAGCCCAAAAACGTAGGCCCAAGGATTATGGAGTTTAAGAGGGATTAAAATAATATTTTAGTGCTTTTCCACAAAATAAAGTTACTGGTTAAGGATAAAATAAGGAAAAGTGATCAGATATGACTGTAGACCATGAGGTGGAATGAAAGGTGTCCTAATGGGATCCACAAGGTGCCACATGGCATTATTACAGGAAAAGAAGAAAAAGTTAAGGACACATGTCATGAGATTAGTGTAAGGAATTGGAAGACACGCAGCGGAAATTAACTTAAAATTTTTTCCATTCCTTGCCAGGATCTACCGTGTGTGTTTAAGTCAAGTGGGAAGAAGCATTACCCTCAGTGTACCTCAGCGACTTCCACAGCTTCTGGTCACGACGTCCACAGCTTCTCTCTGCGGCTCATGCTCCCTTTCGATCGCAAGAAGTCGACGACTTAGGTCGGCTTCCTCTACTGGTATCCACACGAAAAGCGTTCCAACCACGAACGATGTGCTAGCGTCTCCTGTCCCTCCAGGGCTTTCTTAAGAATTCGTCCTCTTCGTCTTTATTTCGGCAGTTTCTAATATGCAAACCTTTTGCAGCTCCCTTTCGGCCTTTCTGTATTCTATATCTTTTAAAACGTAGCTCCTAAAATCAGATATATAGGATGCTATGAGTTTTCCTCTACCGAATTAGATTTTGGAGTTAATCTTATATTAATTCTGAAATTAATACAATATCAAATATTGTATAATTTGATAAGAAACTAATTAAATAAATAATATTTATATTAAATCCATCCCATAGATTTAATTCACCTATTTATTTAACTTAAAATAAAGATAAGACTGAACTATATTTGATTTATTCTCATAAATCAAATTTGAGATATCATATCAATTTGAATTTCAAATTTAAACGTGATAGAGATTAAATTTATCCTTATAAATTAAATCTTATAAATATCTCTTATATGAGATATCCTATCAATTTGAATTTCAAATTCAAATGTGATAGAGATTTAATTTATGCTTATAAATTAAATCTCATATATCTCTTATATATAATGTATATATACGAATTTATATATATACAAATATAAATATAAATAAATATATACATCCACCTTGGATCATTCATTAGATCTGGACATGTCTTAGATTCAATGAATCTGGACATCATAGCTCGTGATGGGCTATTTTGTGTGCGACCCTGTAGGCCCATATGAAGTTGGCAGTGGGCCATTTGCTATACTGGCCTACAAGTCGCAAGTGGTCTCTAGCAAGACATAACGACTACCCAAATCATATGAGGATCGTTAAATGATGTAACCTTTTATACAACCATATCATTTCCCTTCTATCACGCGATATTTTGGTCATGGATGAGGCATGGATAATGTCATCCTCATATTCTTGACTGTTACTTTCTCGATCCCTGAGTAGTCTGACTATAGAAATGGAACTACCTTTCCATTACAGTATGGCCATACATTTCTCAAACTCACTCATCGAGGGGCCAGTAATATCTTTCTATGAATGTGAGGGACAAATTCCATCTTAACCATTCACATTCCTCCACATGAAAAACCACTAAGCCCAAACATAGTCTTTATGATCACTCGGTCAAAAGTGACTTTTGACTATGTCAAAGCTGAGCGTTTGTCATGTAGGAGTTCATGATGATCTCAGGTCAAAGGGCATAGTGACATGGTTTGTATATGAGAGAAGCTTATGACGTAACCGATGCAGCTCTCTCATAGCGGGTCGGTCTAACACCTTGTACTCTTACATGTGCCTATAACTTTGATTTATATCTCTATACCCCTTCAAAGTCATACTGGTCTTATTTCATCTCTGCTCCCGCATAGATGACCGACTAGGGACATTTAGGATAAGATTATGAGTTATCTAAGGATGGTCATCACAGTAAACATGCAAATAATATGATAACACAATTAATAAATTAATAAATCAATAATGTTCATAAGATAATGATTGACTGCTAGGGCACAATTTCCAACAATTAGAAAAAGGAGGAAAAGTAAAAAGGACATGTGGCACAATCTCGGCCGTTCATTCCAAGAAAAGGCTATGGAATTCTATGGAGAGGCTGAATCAGCTGGTGAGGTGTCCCAAGGGCCCCATCATTTATGCCACATACCCCCTGAGGTGTCCCCTGAGGTGTCCTTGGATGATGTCATAAAGGTGAGCTATTAAGGAGGATGATGTCATTGTGATGATGTAGGCAAAGCTTCTTGAGGAAGTTAAGCGATTTAGACCATTCATCATGATTTGATCCAAGCCATTTATTCCACCTCCACTCACCTATAAATAGGCCACCCCTCCCTCAAGGAAAGTCGCGGCCAAGAGCCAAGAAAGAAGAAAAAGAAGAGAGAAGGAGAGAATGAGAGAGAAAGGAAGGAAGAGAAAGAAATGAAGGAGTACTGGTGGAGCCAAGAGCAGTATAAGGAACTTAGGGACTGGGTAGAGCTTAGAAATGAGGTAAGTAAGTTATGTCATATCCTAAATTTTCCCTATCTGTATAGTACTGATAGTGGAAAGAGGTTTAGAAAGGATTATGATGAAGATCATATGAAATAATAAAGGTTAGATAAGTCTTAAAGAAAGAGAAGGACCTAAACGCAAATTGGAAAAGGTTAAAGGCCAAAAGTTAAAGTAGAAATAAATGTTGGGCCAAAAGTGGTAATTTTCAAAAGTTAAGGGACCTAAATGTAATTAAGTAAAAAGTCAAGGACCCAAATGTAATTATGGAAAAGTTGAGCCAAAATAGGCCAAAAATGGTCAGAATTAGATCAGACTCAAATTTTACTAGTAGATAGACATAATTATTCCGGTCAGTTTAACGCAACACAGAATTTTGATTTGAGGTCCCGATTAATTGATATAAATTCCTGAAGTCAGCAGGAATTATTGCAGTATTTTTCATATCTCAGAATCAGATGAAATTTTACAATAAATTCTTATATTTAATATATGAATTTATCAAACTGACAGAGTTAGAAAAGGAATCCTGTAGAATTGTTACGGGATTTTATGGTAGAATAGAATACCCGATAAATAGGATCGGGAGAGGTGTCTTGGGATTTGTGCCATAAAGAGCATAAAGGCAATGAGCCCAAACCAAGGCCCAAATGGCGCCATAGTAGGCTCAATGTGATGACTAGACAGTTAAGTAGGCCAGAGTACAGAGCAGTCCAGGATAAGTGCGAAATTACGAAAATGCCCCTGGATGCCCAGATTATACCAGAGATGGATGAAGGGCATTTTGGTCATCTAGGATAGGCTAAAAACGTGTCACATGGTATAAATATGATTAGTTGAGCCAATATATGCCCTGAGGCAGTACAAGAGGGGGTGAAATGACAATTATGCCCTTAGGGTCAGTAGAGTGCAAGAAAGGACACCAAGGGTATTTTGGTCATTTTCCAAGGGATGGATGGAAGATAAATACTCATTCTAACATTTTCAATGGTATGAGAAGCCTATACATTAATTTCTAGGATAGAATACATATCCTGGTATATTATAAAAAATTAGGAACAGAACACAGTCTGGTTGTTGTGAAACTGCACTGATCGGTACCGGATTGGACTGGAATTTCTCCAGAAGGTTCCTTACACTATGCACCTAACCCCTTGAGGTATCCCTTGAGCTGTCCCACATGATGTCATAATTATTATTTTATGAAAAAGTTAAATCCAAGATTAAATGTGGGCCTTTAGATCAAATAGTAACCAAATCAATCTTGGCCATTCATTTTTCTTGGATTTTGGCTATAAATACCCCCTCATTCTGCAGCAAACCGTGGCTTCATGGACCCTTGGGGAAACTCTTACAAAATGGAAACTCAAGCCAAGACAAAGAAGATTCAAGGTTCCAAAGTTCAAGCAAGCTAGAGATTAAAGGTAAGCAATCTTTCCTAACTTATTCTCCTTTGATTTGGGAGCTTGAACTTAGGGTTTTCATGGGGAAAAATTTGAGTTTTCTCTAAGGGAAGGTGCTGCCCAAAAACCTTAGATGAAAGGGGAAAGAAGAAATTAAAGTTAGAACCATATGATTAAAGCTTAAACAAGCTAGTTAAGTGGTTGGTTGTTGAATCAAATTGATATTCTTGACTTTGCCATGGTGTGCTCTGTTTGGTATGCACTGTTCATGAGGGAAGGAAATTGAATTTCAATGATTTAATGCTTCCATTGAGTTTGTATGATGATTTTGTGTGGGATTGGAAAGGTTTTGAACCTTGGAAATATTAAAATCTCAAGGTTGTAGTCTTTGAGATTCCTTACGGTTACTGTTCACTCGCATGAACAGTGATTGGAATTTCATGATTTTGATGGTTCCAATGGTTTTAAAATGAAAATTTGTGTGGGGTAAAGTGGAGAAACAAGTATGGGAAGCATTAGAATCAAAATGAGAATTTTTGAAAGAATTGTGTGCTTATGTTCAATTCTGTACAGCATGCCATGAAGGAGCTGGAATTTCATGATTCTAAGCTCATAAATGAGTTCAAAAGATGAAATTGTGTAGGGTAAAGTCAAGACATCAATTGGTTCAAGAGCCAAGTGGATTAGTGAAAATTAGATAAAGTTATGACAATAAAGAGTGTAACAAAGTTAGTCTTGAACATGGTTGGAGTTCATGAGTCCTAATGAGTTATGTGATGAATATGAATGTGTTTAGGACCATGAAACATCCAAGAAGATGTTGGGAAGTGATGGACATAAATGCTTCATGGTTGGAAAGCTAGGGAGCAAGGGCTAAAGGTCAAGAGAAAAGCTTAAGTGCAAGGTAGTGAACTTATCTCTTTATGTGCTTGATGTGGTATGCTTATGTGTTGACATGTATATGTTATTTGAATGATGTTATGACATGATAAATGATGTTGAATGTATTGTGAATAACATGTTTCCATGGCCATGCACTTTATGTAAAAGTTTGTAGCATGTTGGCATGTCACTAATCAAAGAAAGTTTAATGAAATTACATATCATGCATTAGCATCCATCTTGCATATTTAAGTGGTAATGTTTGCTACTGAGATTCCCTAAAATCTCACTCTCCCATAACCAACCAATTTAGGACAAGCATGAAGAAAAGGTATGCATGGAGAAGAGCTAAAGAATGGAAGAAAGGAAGTGAAGTATTGAGATTTTAGTGTATACTATAAATTGTCTATGTATGTAAATGCCATGTAAGGTGTCCATTTATGTGATGAAACTATTGTAATACTTATGGCATATGTACATGATGTATATGAATGTTAAGAAGCTTATTTGATGGCTTGAGCATGCTGAAACAATTATTGGAAATGAAAGAAAAGAAATTGAAATGGTAAAAACGTAGGTCCTGAAGCAGTTTTGTTGTGGCTTCAGTTTGACCTAGCAAATGAAGGAATTAGTTCACGAAATTTTATGAGCATGTAGCACACATCCAGAGATTTAAATGCATATGTGGAACGTTTCATTTGGATGTGTATATCAAGAGAAATGATTTTCCAAAGTAAGGGACCAGAATCTGTTTCCAGATTTTTTGACCAAATGAACAGTAAAATTCAACGAATAAACTGTATCAATTGGCTAATCATTTGGTCTAGAAATTATTTTTCCCTTAAACTTAAAGATGTTATGTTCATGTATCTTTTTGAACCACTTCATTCCAATTTTTTTAGAATTAATTATGATTTTTTGAAGTTTGTTGCGTAATCTGGAATACCATATGAACAGTAACTCGAGAAAGAGAAATTCCAGATTTGACTAATGGACTTCCAAGGTCTTGTAAGTGGTTCTAAATGCTACTGAATGGTCCGTAAGACATATAAAAGTAAGGATGTTACAATTTATCTAGTCCCTGCTCTAATAAAGTAGAGGATTGCTCTTAATGGTTAGAATATAGAGATATCTCTATTAATAATGTAGCTAAAGAGAGAAAGAAAGTTAGGGGAATGTCAGAGTAAGGATATTACCCCTAGTTAAGTATGAGGTAAGTAGAACTATACTGGATAATATTAAAGATATTATTATGCTATGTATAGGTTCTGACTTATGAGAAGAAGGGACCTTAGAGACAAGGCTAAGAGATGGAAGGAAAGGCTACACGCCAGGTAGTAAACTTACCTACTTGTATGCTTATACCGCTTGGATGTTTTATGTGATGTTTTCTTACCTTGAAGATGTGAAGCATGTATGATTAAGTAATGCTCTATTTCTTTTTATGATATGGCCATATGTTATAATTAAGTAACATGGAAGCTTGTATGTTATCATGATCATTAAATACACATATAGTAACATCAAGCATATAGTTGCATATATTGTATGGTTTCTGTTTGCTACTGAGATTTCCCCAAAAATCTCATCCCCTTCTATGCAATCCCAATCCCACAGGTTTAAGATGAGGAGAGATTAAAGAAGCATGAAGAGAAGCTAGGGATTGGATAGTTTAGATATTGGGACCAAATGCTGGAATTAGGGAAAAATGTAGGATGAACAGTAAACTGTGGATGTTGACTGATATTGACCTGGTCAAGGCATGGTCAATGAGTTATTTTTCCCTGAAAGAGAATTAAGTTAGCTTCGTGTAGCAATTTGAACCACTTCATTTCAATTTTTCTAGAATTAGTTATAATTTTTTGAAATCAGGTCACTCATTTAGAATTTACACAGTGAACAAAACTCGCTAAGAGTAAAATTCCAGATTGAGTAATTTGACTTCAATAGCCTTAAAAGTGGTTCCATATGCTACTATTTGGTCCATGAGATGTAAGAAAAGGAGGATGTTTCATTTTAGTATCAAAGCAAAATGATTCTGGCTTAGAGCATAAGGTTCTAGTACAGAATTGAGAAGGTTCTAGTATAGAGCAAAGGGTTCTAGCTTAGAGCATAAGATTCTAGCATAGAACATAAGGTTCTACCTTAGTGATGCTCTGGTATAGTTAGAGATTTGAACTAAGAGGTTCTTCCCTAGTAGAAGATATAGGGATAGTGCTCACTACTAAGACACAGTGACACCCAGATAGATAGAATAGTACCCCATACCTTACAGTGGTATAGGGTAATCTTCAAGGAAGTAGTTAGTCTTAGTCAGTCGTTATCGCCAAGGTCTCATGTTTCTTAGCACGATGTGGCTGGACTAAGTAAGATAACATTTGGGGAGTAGTTTCCTCTATGGATAGAGATAAAAGTTGACCAGTCCCAAGTCAAGGAAAGTTGCCAGACGTTACAATGGCGATGATAATAAAGGTACCAACCTGGTTGTAGTTAATCAACTAAAGGATTGGTACAAAGCATAATCAAATCAGATAGTATAAAGTAATGAGATATGAAAGATTAGTTAAGATAATGTTCAGAAGTAGATCCTCTATGTGAGTATATCTACATTATGAAAGAATTTGTTCAACTAGTGTTTCCTGAACAAAAGAATCAATAGTTAGAGATGAGATGATTAATAAATAGAGAGTTGATGTTCCCAAGATAGAGGAACCACAGTCTAGTCTAGAGCAAACTAAGACTGATAGAGAGAAAGGTAGTCACAATTTCAAAGATGAAGAGACTCCCCAATTTAAAAAAGAGTAATAAGCAAGAGTAAGATAAAGTAATGAAGGGTTGAGTCTATACCTTAGTAAGAGGGTAATGTGGCAGCCTGAGTTAAATGAGTAGTTATTTCATATTCCTAAATGAATGTTTGGGATTTGAAAGACAAGGTGATAGAGGAAAATATTCAATTGCAATGTACGTATGATGGATGGTTGAGAAAATTTATGTGATGATGATATGGCTTATATTGCCATGAGTTATGATGGATAGTTGCATCTCCTTGCAGTTGTCATATGATGACACGCATGTTAGAGTATGCTATGAATACTCCCCTTATGCATTATATGCAGGGTAGAGTTTATGATGAGAAAGTTGTGTTGCTTCTATATCATACGACATACAATAAGAATGTACCCAGGATGATAAACAGTTTCAATAAGTGGGACAATTGTGACAGTATGATTGGGGTTACTCAGGTATTTTTACAGACTTATGAATATAGCACTCAGGGCCATTTCTTATGTTAGGGTTACAGCAAGTACTAAGAAGGTGGTAGTGTTATAACTCTATCAAAAGAAATGGTATATAGAAAGAGCAAAAGATAACAGTAAAGAGATTGTTTTCATATCACTCTTCATATAAGAGTTGTATATAAAATAGATGGCTATCAGATAGAGCTAGATTCAGATGAGTTCAAGTCACTCTTTATATAAGAGTTAGATTTGATACAGATTGCTCACAGTTATAGCATAGTTCAAAGGGCTCGTAGTTAGAGCACAGATTGAAATGAGAAGTTATGATGAGGCCATAGCAATAGAATGCAATGGCAGGTGGTTAGACCATAATTGGTAAGCCACAACAGAGTTAGAAAGATGAGAAGGAACTCCTGAGTAAGAAGGAAAATAAGTAAAGTCTTGGTAAATATATGGGCTATTAAATATATTTTAAATTTGTATTGAGTTATCAACAAGTGAAAATAGTTAACCTTATAACTTAGTCTGTTGGATGAGATATTTCAGAGATGATGATACAGTACAACAGAATCACAGAGGATTCTGGAGGATCACAGTTAGATCCTAGCATGGCTCAAGGGTTACAGTTAGTTACTAACAACTTCAGAGTCATAGTTAGATTCTAAAAAGGCTTACGGTTGATCGCAGTTAGATTTTGAGGTCACAGTTAGACCTAGCCTAAGGAAAGTAAGGAGTCATGAAGAAATGAGAAAAGTACAGTATCTCTCTGGAAAGATGAGTACCAAAGACAAAGTTAAGGTAAGGAGCTTCATGAGTTGATTAACTCATCTAGAAAACTTATTTATAGCCTATATTATATAGACTAAACTTAGTTTACCCTTATGAAGATGGAGTCCAAGTTCAAGTCTGAGTACTGATATTCAAAAACTTTTGTAGAAGTGTGCCTGAGGAATAGAGAAGAGAACCCCATATCTTTTGAGAATAGAAATGAGTAGATAAATCCTTCAGATAAGGATAAAGAAGCTAAAAGGTTAGCAAGACCCAGAGAAGAGGGTCTAAGATAGAGTAAAGAAATAACACAGTTATATGAGAAAGGGTATAAATGCTACAAAAGGTTGACATAGATACACAAAGTTATAAGAAAAGTTAAGGAGAGTTAACAAAGTTAAGAAAATATTATGAAATGAAAGGGATATTCTCCTCAGATAAAACTATTCATAAAGGAATGCATAGAGATTTAACCCTCAAATTTCGAAGACGAAATTTATTTTAAGGGGAGAAGAAATGTCATATCCCAATTTTTAGGCCTATAAGCCTAGTATGTAGTCTAAAAAAGGTAGGCTACTAGACCCTATTGTGAAGGAGTCCCAGAAATATATAGATGATGTTCAGGGACTAAACTGAGAAAGGGAAAATTTAGGGAAAATAGTGAAAGTCCTTGTGGGCATAATGGAAAAGTAAAATGTGTTTCTTGGGAACTGAGCCACCAAAGTGCCTGGGCTTTGTTAGAAACCCAATATAGCAATCCAAGAGCCAAAAAACGTAGGCCCAAGGATTATGGAGTTTCAGAGGCATTAAAATAATATTTTAGTACTTTTCTATAAAGTAAAGTTACCCGGTTAAGGATAAAACTGGGAAAAGTGATCAGATATAATTGTAGACCGTGAGGTGGCATGAAAGGTGTCCTCATGGGACCCACAAGGTGCCACATGGCATTATTATAGGAAAAGAAGAAAAGTTAAGGACACATGTCATGAGATTAGAAAAAGAAGAAAAAGTAAAAAGGACACATGGAAGCATGTATGTTATCATGATCATTAAATACACACATAGTAACATCAAGCATATAGTTGCATATATTGTATGATTTCTGTTTGCTACTTAGATTTCCCCAAAAATCTCATCCCCTTCTATGTAATCCCAATTCCAAAGGTTTAAGATGAGGAAAGATTAAAGAAGCATGAAGAGAAGCTAGGGATTGGATAGTGCAAATGTTGGGACCAAAATGCTGGAATTAGGGGAAAATGCAAGATGAACAGTAAATTCAGATATTGACTGATGTTGACCTGGTCAAGGCATGGTAAACAAGTTATTTTTTCCTGAAATATAATTAAGTTAGCTTCGTGTAGAAATTTGAACCACTTTGTTTCGATTTTTCTAGAATTAGTTATGATTTTTTAAAGTCAGGTCACTCCTTTGGAATTTACACAGTGAACAGTACTCGCTAAGAGTAAAATTCTAGATTGACTAATTTGACTTCAATAGACTTAAAAGTGGTTCCATATGCTACCATTTGGTCCTTGAGATGTAAGACAAGGAGGATGTTTCAAAATTCCAGTCCAATCTGGTACCAGCTCGATCCAATTCCCTAAAACCAAACTGTTCTATAAATCTAATTTTTCTTGGATTTCATAATATGCTTTATGACCATAAATCCAGTATCTAGATTCTTCCTACCATTGACATTCTTAGACTGGGTCAAAACTTAATTACAAATCCCTTGGGAAATGATAGACATGCCCTTAGCCCACTATCTTGCACTATATTAACCTTAAAGGCATAATTGTCATTTTACACTCCTTTATACTGCATCAGGGGTGTATACTGGCTCTAAATAATCTTCTTTATACTATCTTAGACATGTTTGGCCTATACATAATGACCAAAATGCATCCATCTATCACTGGTAAAATCTGGTCATGTAGGGGCATTTTCGTAATTTCACACTTTTCTAGGGTTACTCTGGACTCTAGCCCACTTAACTATCCAACCACCTTATTGGGCCTCTTAGGATGCCATTTGGGTCCTAATATTGGTCCACTAGCTTTATGTCACAAATCCCAAGGAATCTCTCTAGACCGTATTTATCGGGTATTTTATTTTACTATAAAATCCCATAAAAATTCTACAGGATTCCTTTTCTGACTTTGTTAATTTTATAAATTCTTATATTAAATATGGGAATTTACTGTAAAGTTTTATGTGATTCTGAGGCATGAAAAATACTGTAATAATTATTCCTAACTTCAGGATTTCATATCAATTAATCTGGGACCTTAAATCGAAATTATGTGTTGCGTTAAACTGATCAGAATAACTGTGTCTATCTACTGGTAAAATTTAGGACTAAACTGCTTTTGGGCAGTTTTTGGCCTTTTTTAGTTTAACTTTCTCATAATTGCATTTAGGTCCATAAACTTTTGGTTAATTGCATTTAGGTCCCTAAACTTTTAATAATTATCACTTTTGGCTCAACTTTTGTTTCTACTTTCATTTTTGGCCTTCACCCTTTTCTAATTTTCATTTTAATCCCTCTCTTCCTTCAAGAGTCATCTAACCTCTATTATTTCTTCTGATCATTGTCATAATCCTTTCCAAACCTTTTTCCACTATCAGTGTTATACAGATAGAAAAAAAATTAGGATATGACATTTCTACCCCTTTAAAATAAATTTCGTCCTCAAAATTTACTTGGTACTTTAGTTAACAATCTTGGATAACTCACTTTATGACTAAGGATTGGGGTACCTATCTCTTATCTTCTATTTTGACATCTTAGCGGAGTACCTTTCATGTCGACAGATCTTCATATCTTTATCGTTATTACTTTTCTCCTATTCTGAATCAACTCAATCAGAGTTGAATGGTACCTCATTCTGTTACTTGCTTATTGGCTTTACATCTATTTGCATATGGACTATCCACTACACTAGACTTATGAGTAGTGTCTATTTCTTTCATATCAAATTCTCTCGAATACTGCTATATTCTGGAGCTTCTGTTAACTACTCATCATACTTCTTAATGCAATCATTATTACTCATCTGAGTATCTAGCGGAATTCTCTGAACATCCACAAAACTTCATCTCTCATTTTCATACCATCATACTTCTTTTCTTCTTATCATCTTTAATAACTTGTCATAATACAGAGAGAAGACTTACGCCATTATTATTTCTTTACTTTTCTGCTAGATAGGAGCACATACTCTAACATGCATAATGCCTGGCCAACATGTTGCAAGACTATATACCTGCCCATGAATACAAAGCTCTAACATCAGAGCTCAAGCATTCCTTTTCTTAATATGCATAGCTCTAACATTCAGAGCTTGCACAGCTCTAACATTTAGAGCTTGCACAGCTCTAAGATTCAGAGCTTTAGCATATTTTACAAACATAACATAATGCCTGGCATTTCATGCAAGGAGTGAAAGCTCTCACTTGCTACTTCATCTGTAACATAACACTTAAACATCTTATCCCTTTCAAAAAGGGAGCCTCTCTATATGTTTACAAAGCTAGCTATAAAGCCACTTCATATTGTACTTCTTGATACATATTTCTCATTATGCATCACATTACATATTTTTCATAACGTATCTCATTACGTACTTTTCATGTTGTATCATGGCATATCTAGCCAAATCTGGCTATATCATGGTCTATCTGCCTTGTCATAACGTATTCTGGTATACCATAAGTTAAACATTCTCTTTAACTTGTAACTTTATAGCTTTTATGAAATATCTTTTAAATATTTCCTTTCAAAACCATTTCATTTAGACTTGACATAAGGGTTCTACTCTCTTACTGTTTATAGCCCTTTCTAACTTTTTATAGTTCTTTCTATCATTTTACATAACTCTATGCATATATGCCAAACTTATGTGGCATTTAAATTCTTTTCATCACTTCCCGGGGTCACCCATCATTGGGCTACTATTGCTTGAGCATGCTCAACTGAAAAGTGCAGATATAAATATGAAAACTGGTATTAACAGGCTTTAATCTTAGTACTTTACTATCTTAGACAATTCTTATACTATCTCTCTTGGGTCTATCTAGCTTTTAATCTGTTTATCTTCATATGGAAGATATATTTGTCTCTCATTCTTATTCTCTGTAATCTCATCTTAGGGATTTTTCTGTCGTTATTTGACCATTTCTCATATCTTATGAAATATTCTCATAAATCCTTGGTACTCAGGATTAATAACTTTAACTTTGATCACTTAGTTCTTGTTGCGTGTATGAAGATTATGAGTTCAGTCCCTAATAGAAATAAGGCTATATGAAATTATATCATGGGTACTCTCTCTGTTATGAGTTAACCAACTTGTGAAGCTTCTATACCTTATCCTTTTCCTTGGTATTAGTCCTTCCAAAGAAATACTATACTTATGGCTTATTACTTTCTTTCTCCAAGCTTGGTCTACTGCGACCCTTGGGATCTACTACGATCAACCGTAAGCCTTTTAAGGATCTAATTGTGACCCTAGAATTTTATTCAGTATGAGCCATGCTAGGATTTACTATAATCCTTTGGAATCTGCTGCGATTTTGTTGTACTGCATTCTCATCTCTAGAAGACCTAAACCAACATATAAAGTTACAAGGTTAGTCACCTCCACATAGTTATTAACTTAATAGATAATTCCCTAAAAATAATCACATAAGCCAATATTATCTATTAAGACTTTACTCATTTCTTCTATCACTTAGGAATTTCTCATATAATTCCTATCTTTCATAATTTCTCAATCATGCACATATCTATCATGATCTGTTCATTCCCTTGGCTCTATCTTCAAGAGCAATGTGACTCTATTGTAAGAGCAATCTAGCTCTATTGCAAAAATGTTAACTTCTATTGCATAGATGCTACTCCTTCTCAGAGCTACATCATCTTTCATAAATGTGTCTCATTTTATTTCATGTTTATAGCACATCATTCATGTATCTTATCCCTACTGAAGGGATATCCTGAGTACTATGATCATTTGTCTATAGATTCACTATGAACCTTTATCTCTAATCTCATTCATTGCTTTATCATTACCAAGTTGAATTAACTAATTACATGTCGTATGACATGGGAGCAATAACTTTTTTCGTAATATATACTCTATCCATAATGAAATGCAGAAGGGTTATCCATTTATCATAGCATACTCCAACATGCATAATATGGAAGGAGACACGTGGCAACATAAGATATATCATCGTTACATGATTTGCTCAGTCATACCTTATATGCATACTGCAATTAAATTATCTATCACATTATCTAATTAGATTATTGTTATATCCTGAAGTTACTATTCATCTAACTTAGGTTGCCATATTACCCTCTTACTAAGGAATAAACTCAACCTTTCACTACTCTTTCTTACATAGGGAAAGGGGAGTCACTTTATCTTTTGAACTGTGTCTACCTTTCTCTCTCTAAACATCATAAACTTCTTTTCTTATTTTACATACATCTATCGCTCTGTTGAACTTCTACAACTGCTTGAGAAAACTCTTTCTTTATAACATGGAATTCAATCCGTGAACTAACTTCTCAGTCATTCAACTCTCAATGTTCATGTGGATGACCTCATCTAAATATTCATCAAAGGGTTTCTCTTTCTCTGTTTTAACCCTTAGCCTCACGCTTATCTCTATCTAACTGAGAGGAATGTCTCTGGTCAACTATTCGATAAAAATGTCTCAGGCGAGTGGATCAATCTCCATCTCATATGGAGTAACTTCTGTATCTCTCTACTATTTCTTAACTCTTCTGTTTATCAGTCTCAGTCTGCTCTAGACTAGACTGTGATTCCTTTTTGGTCTATCTCTGGATCTTGACTAACTTAAGTCACATAGATCTCATTCATCATCTAACATTATTACTTTTATTCTCTATGGTGCTCTCCCCTAGGTCTGCTAGGTTACTGTATCTTCATGATAGGATCCCTATGTTATGGGAACATGAACTTTTTATCTATTGACCATCATGTCTCTAACCTTAGGCCATGTATTAGGCTCATTCTTAGGTAAGTCTTATTCTAACTTTTTGTTATTATGTTCAATAAAGACTATCTGAGTGAACCTTTTGTAACACAGATAAACTCCTGGTGATCATATAGAGGATCTACTTTTGAACATTTTCTTAAACTGATCTTCTATATCTCAGTGCCTCATACTATTTGGCTTGCCTGCACGCTGTGCCAAACCTCTAACTAATAAACTTCAGTGAGGTCATCATCTTTATTCTTATCATCAAGTCTCTTTACATTCTAACCGCGACCTGAGTATTGACTAGTCGCGACTCCTATTCTTTGTAAACTTTAGTCACGGTCATCTTACTTGCTCATCACAACTTGATAGCTCGGTGTTCTTTAGTCACGACCATAGGTCATCTTCTGTCATGACCTGATCTACTTCTACATTAGTCACGTCTTATGGCTTGGACTCATCACGACCTAATAGCTCTGGAGCTTCTTGTCAAGACTAATGGTCTTTACTTGTCATGACCAAAAACTTCTGTAAATATTTATCTTGATATGTGGCTTAACTCATAGCGACTTATCTTCTCTGGAACTTCTAGTCACGACCTAAACTAATTCACATCGTGACCTGGCCATAACTTTTTCTATATATTTACTTCTAATGTTATTGACTTTGATGAATTTGAGTTAATTGAAACTCATTCATATCTATATATCATAATCACATTAAATTGGGAACATATTCACATAGATGTTCAACTAATTATCATCTTATTATATCACATTAGAACTCATATTTTAGATCACTTTAACATTTGTACATACATTACATACATGTCACTTTCATATCCGGGTACAACGTAACTATCATACATCTGAGTAATTTCTTTACTTTACCATGTTTACATTATCCCTATTCTCTTTTTACATTCTTTTCTAGGGAATCATAAACTGCACATACTTCTGCATACAGAAGTGCCACACCTATATATTAGTTAGCAGATCATTTGCTAAAAACTCCCTTATCTCTATGCGCCATATAGGGGTATATGGTAGTATCTGACTTACTACCATCTCATGCCAGTCTTTTATAGTATAAACTTGATTCAAATTAATGCCTTCTCTTGTATATCTGTCTATCATACCTACTACGGTATTGAGGAACTGCAGATAAATGGACTGCTCTTGATATATACTTCTGTCGATCTCTTGACTTAGACTGAGTAATTCACTCTCCATAGCTTTCTTGAGACTACTATAGTCAACATTATCTATCTTTACGAAAGAAGGCTGGGGTTAACTAGGATCAAGAATATCACATTGATCCTTCTTTATAAAGTCACATATTCCTGGACTTTGATAATGGATAGGGACTGTCATCGACTCTAACTGGATCTGTGGATTAAGGGACTATTGTATATTACTCATAGTAAATCTATCCTCAAACTCTAATGGAGGAGGACTAATATCTAGTCTGCCTATAATCCAGTACCAGTATTTAGCTTCCTCAACCGTAATTTGTCCTCTTATCAGAGGAACAGGGCTTACATCAGGGTTAGAAGGCACTCTAAAAATGCATTATATCTCTTATCATCTCGTTCTACTAATCCTCAAGAAATTTCTAAGGCTATTGATCTTTAGCATACATCTTCAAGTTCTTATTTATCAATTTTAGGAATCTGAGATAGCCATCATGTTAGGCCATTGCATCTTAACTAGGCTATATTCATTATACCATAACATCTCTCATTGCCTGTAAGACTTCTGTATTTCTAGCCTAATGACTCATGTGTTCTTGGCCTCACTATAATCTATAACTGAGTCAGCTGCTTTCTTTCAGCTAACTAAGGAAGGGTCTGGTTCACATTTCTATGCCATTCATACTTTTAAGTTTTCCCTTATCCTCCTGGGTCACTAACATGCGAGAAGGTATCTCTTATTAAGTCTCAATGTTCCATTTCCCTAGAGCATGAATCACCAATCCATAATCTTAGTTGGACTGTGAGCAAGTAACCCATTACTAACCTCAACCTCACTTGGGCCTTAGGTATCCACCACATACTCTGTTTCCTGATAAGAGCAAGTTTATCTTACACCAAAACTTTTGTTCTATGCTAGAACTTTGTTCTATACCAATACCATAGCCTTTTTCTCTAATACCAAAATGAAATATCCTACTTTTACTAGCTCAGAGTACATATTCAAAAGTATATTTGATTAGCAGAAGCATTACATTAGCCCAAAAATTAAAATTTTAAAACTTACTTATTAGGTATTGTTCACTTGGTAATTTTTAGATTTACATTCATAACTAATTGTAGAAAAATCGTATGGAGGTGATCCAAATTTCTAATTGTATATCTTTCATAAATCTTTAAGAAAATATGAAACTGGACAATTACTTTTCTAATTGATACAGTTCAATAATCAATTATTACTGTTCATATGGCAAGTTCTGGAAATTTCAGATTCTGTCTCTTAAATTTAAAAATTCATTTCTCTTGATATAAACATCCAAATGATTCTTATTACATATCCATTTAAAGATATTGATGTTTACTATGTGCTCATAAAATTTCGTGGATTAATTTATTCATTTGCTAGCTCAAACTGAAGCTACAACAAAATTGCTTTAGGACCTACATTTTTCCCATTTTAGTTTCCTTTCTTTCACTTTTAATAATTGTTCCAGCATGCATAAACCATCTCTTTTTCCTTTCATGCGTTCATATACATCATGGGGTTATGCCATAATTATTTCATACAATTTCATCACATAAATAGACACTTTACAAGTCATTTACATACATAGATAATTCATAACCTATGCTAGGATCCCAATTACTTCACTTCCTTTCTTCCATTATTTAGCTCTTCTCCATGCATACATTTTCCTTCATGCTTGACCTAAATTGGTTGGTTATGGGAGGGTGAGGTTCTAGGGAATCTCAGTAGCAAATAGTACCACTTAAATATGCAAGATGGATTCTAATGCATGATATGTAATTTCATTAATCTTTCTTTGATTAGTAACATGTCATCATGCTACATACTTTTGCATAAAAGTGCATGGCCATGGAAAATCTATTATTCACAATACATTCAACATCATTTATCATGTCACAACATCATTCAAATATCATATACATGTCAACACATAAGCATACCATATTAAGCACATAAAGAGGTAAGTCCACTACCTTGTACTTAAACTTTTCTCTTGATCTTTTACACTTTCTCCCTAGCTTTCCAACCATGAAGTCTTTCGGTCAATCACTTCCAAAAATCTTCTTGATGTTTCAAGGTCTTAAACATATTCATATTAATCAAATAATTCATTAGGACCAAGAACTCCAATAATGTTCGAGACTATCCTTGATAAATTTTTAACTCTTTACTAACATAACTCTCTAGTCTTCACTAATCAACTTGGCCTTTCAACCAATTAATGTATTGACTTTACCCTACACAATTTCATCTTCTGAATCCATTAATGAGCTTAGAATCATGAAATTATAGCTCCTATGCATTGTTCTATACAGAATTACATAACACCCTTTTTTGTTTCAAAAATTCTCATTTTGATTCTAATGCTTCCCATACTTGTTTCTCCACTTTATCCCATACAACTTTTCATTTTAAAACCATTGGAAGAATAAAAATCATGTAATTCCAATCACTGTTCATGCAAGTGAACAATAATAGAGAAGAATCTCAAAAAATATAACTTGAAATTCCAATGCTTCCAAGGTTCAAAACCTATCCAATCCTGCACAAAATCATCATATAAATTCAATGGAAGCATTACATCATTGAAATTCCATTTATTTACCTCATGAACAGTGCAAACCAAAATGGTTCAACCATGGCAAAGTCAAGAATATTAACTTGATTCAACAACCACTCACTTTAACTGTTGGAAATCGTGCCCTAGGGGCCAATCATTGTCTTATGAACATTATTGATTTATGAATTTATTAATTGAGTTATCATATTATTTGCATATTTACTATGATGACCATCCTTGGATAATTCATGATATTATCCTAAATGTCCCTGGTCGATCATCTATGTGGGAGCACAGATGAAATAAGACCAGTATGACTTTGAAGATGTATAGAGATATAAATCAAAGTCATAAGCACATGTAAGAGTACAGGGTGGTGGACCGACCCGCTATGAGAGAACTGCATGGGTAACATCATAAGCTTCTCTCATATACAAACCATGTCAATATGCCCTTTGACCTGAGATCATCATGGATTCCTACATGACAAAACGGTCAGCTTTGACCTAGTCAAAAGTCACTTTTGACCGAGTGATCATAAAGACTATGTTCGGGCTTAGTGGTTTTTCATGCGGAGGAATGTGAATGGTTAAGATGGAATTTGTCCCTCACATTCGTGGAGAGATATTACTGGGCCCCTTGATGAGTGAGTCTGAGAAATGTATGGCCATACTGTAATGGAAAGGTAGTTCCATTTCTATAGTCAGACTACTCAGGGATCGAGAAAGTAACGGTCAGGAATAGGAGAATGACATTATCCATGCCTCATCCATGACCAAAATATCGCATGACAGAAGGGACATGATATGGTTGTATAAAAGGTTACATCGTTTATCAATCCTCATATGATTTGGGTAGTCGTTATGTCTTGCTAGAGACCGCTTGCGACTTGTGGGCTAGTATAGCAAATGGCCCACTGCCAACTTCATATGGGCCTACAGGGTCGCACACAAAATAGCCCAACACGAGCTATGATGTCCAGATTCATTGAATCTAAGACATGTCCAGATTCAATGAAAGATCAAGGTGAATGTATATATATTTATTTATATTTATATTCATATATATATATAAATTCGTATATATATATATTATATATATGAGATATATGAGATTTAATTTATAAGGATAAATTAAATCCCTATCACGTTTGAATTCCAAATTCAAATTGATAGGATATCTCATATAAGAGATATTTATAAGATTTAATTTATAAGGATAAATTAAATCTCTATCACGTTTGAAATTCGAAATTCAAATTGATAGGATATCTCATATAAGAGATATTTATAAGATTTAATTTATAAGGATAAATTAAATCTCTATCACGTTTGAAATTCAAAATTCAAATTGATAGGATATCTCAAATTTGATTTATGAGAGTAAATCAAAAAATAGTTCAGTCTCATCTTTATTTAAAATTAAATAAATGGGTAATTAAATCTGTGGGACGGATTTGATATTATTTTATTTAATTAGTTTCTTATAAAATCATACAATATATGATATTATATTATTTTGGAATTAATATAAGATTAACTCTAAAATCCAATTCGGTTGACAGAGAAAAACGCATAGCATCCATATATCTGATTTTAGGAGCTGCGTTTTAAAGTGAGAAGCACACATAGAACATAGAAAGGCCGAAGGGGACTCTGCAAAAGGTTTGCAGATAAGAAACTGCCGAAATAGAGACAGAGAGGATGAACTCTTGAGAAAGCCCTGGAGGGACAAGAGACGCTAGCACGTCGTTCGTGGTTAAAAAGCTATTTGTGTGGATACCAGTAGAGGAAGCCAACCTGAGTCGTCGACTTCTTGTGATCAGAAAGGGAGCACGAGCCGCAGAGCGAAGCTGTGAACGTCGTGACCGAAAGCTGTGGAAGTCGCTGAGGCACACTAAGGGTAATACTTCTTCCCACTTGACTTAAACACATACGGTAGATCCTGGCAAGGAATGGAAAAATTTTTAAATTAATTTCCGCTGCGTGTCTTCCAATTCCTTACAGTGGTATCAGAGCCATGCCGTTTTGTGTTTAAGTTAGGCTTGATTGTTGATTTATATGATATATGTTAGTAGTAGCCGATCATATAATAAGCATTGTATGTGTGACATATATGGAATCCGTATTGTGTATGACATAAAAGGAATCTAAAAGGAAATTGAAATCGGTGGTGATGCTTTTTGATTTGATCAATTCGCATGGATGGGGTCTAAGAAAACCGAATTCGAATTTGTGATTATTTGTGAAAACCGAATTCAGATTCGTGATTATTTATGAAACAAAAAAAAAAAAAAAAAGAGGTTTTAGATAACCGTAACATATGTTCGTAGCGCAACATAACCGTAACTACCTGTTCGTAGCGCAACAAAAAAAAACAACTACGGCTAGCGGGACCGCCGTAGCTACCTGTTCGTAGCGCAACACAACCATAACATATGTTACTTTGTGAATGTTTTAGATTTGAAACATTAATTGCCCTTCGATTAGATCTGAATATTGATTCTTGAATGTTTGGGTATGGTGAACAATATGGCTCTAGATTGCAAGTGTTGCAATTTTTAAATACGTCCTGCGTGTCGTGCCTTCCTCTATATACTCTCAATGTACCTTCTCCTCTCATCTCACTCCCCTCGAATGTTAAAAGAGGTTTCTATATGTAATTTCTCTTTTCTTACTAGAGAGCTCCTCTCATTGGCTTGAGGGGACTTAGGATAGGTGAGCCATATTGTATCACGTTTAGATTATGCATATTATGATTATATCAGCGCATGCATATTACTTGTATGAGATACGAACTGAGAAGCATGCATTCTCATAAACTAAACAGTTAAATTAAGCCCTCTAAATGAAATCTTAAGTCATAATGCCGTCAATTTATGAACACTTGTCAAAACCTTGATCGCTCAATTGTGGACTCCACCAAAGTGGGTGCTTTTGAGTCATCTTGGGGAGATAAGCAAGAGTAATGGTGCTACTCTTACATGTTTATTATTGTTTGACTTAATTGAGATTAACAAAATGGTTTTGGGTCTCAAGGCATTAGATGGGATTAAAAACATGACAGATCATATGATGATAGAATCCCATAAATATCTAAGAGTTACATTTGATGTAATTGGTAAAGGTGTTACCTACCTAAATAACTTAATTTAAGCGTCCTGCCAAAGCGGACTTAAGTTTGAGCCAAATATGGATCTTAGCCCACTAACTATTGCATTGAGGGTTATTTATTTAGTGGGAGAATGCTAATTGAATTGCATATTTTAATTGTAGAATCATGACGACTAGTAATACTGCCACATTATCGCTGCGATCTGTCCTTGAGAAGGACAAACTCAATGGGACAAATTTTCTTGACTGGTTTAGGAACTTGAGAATTGTTCTCAAGCAGGAAAGAAAGGCGCATGTCCTAGATCAACCCATTCCTAAGGAGCCAGCCGCCAATGCTCCTAGAGCTCAGAGAGATGCTTACACGAAGCATAAGGAAGACTCTGTCGATGTGGGATGCTTAATGCTAGCCACTATGGTTCCAGAGCTCCAAAGAGATCTCGAACACATGGAGGCTTATGAGATGATTGTGCATCTCAAGGAAATGTTCCAGCAATAGGCAAGGCAAGAGAGGTATGAGACCACTAAGGCCTTACATTCCTACAAGATGGCTGAAGGTGCATCAGTTAGTACTCATGTCTTAAAGATGAAAGGGTACATTGATCACCTTGAAAGGCTTGGATTTCCCATGAGCCAGGAGTTAGCTACGGATTTGATCTTGAACTCACTCCCAGAAAGTTATGACCAGTTTGTCATGAACTACAACATGAACAACATGGAGAAATCTATTTCTGAACTGCATGGGATGCTTAAAACTGCTGAGCTGAGTCTTAAGAAGAAACCCAGTAGTGTTTTGATGGTTCAGAAAGGAAAGGGTACGAAAAAGAAAGGCAAAGGCAAGGGGAAGGGTCATGGCTCATCAGGTAAGACCAAAGAGTCAGGCAAGCCCGAAACCAAGCCTGCACCAAAGAAGGCAAAGCCTCCGAAGGAAGGAGTCTGCTTCTTCTGCAATGAACCGGGTCATTGGAAGAGGAATTGCAAACTCTACCTCGAAGATCTGAAAAAGAACAAGAAGGATAGCGGGGCTATCGCTTCAGGTATTTATGTTATAGACATTCATCTTTCTACTTCCACCTCATGGGTATTAGATACTGCATGTGGTTCTCACATTTGTACAAATGTACAGGGACTAAAGGACAGTAGGAAGCTGAAAAAGGGCGAGGTTGACCTACGAGTTGGAAATAGAGCAAGGGTTGCTGCGTTAGCTGTAGGCACTTATGAATTAGTTCTGCCCACTGGGCTTTTGTTAGTTTTGAACAATTGCTATTATGTTCCTGCTTTAAGTAGTAACATTATTTCACTTTCTTATTTGGATAAGGAAGGTTTCACTTCCATTGCTAGGAATAGTAGATGTTCTATTTATCGTAATGATGTTTTCTATGCTCATGGTGATTTGCATGTTGATCATTACATATTAAATTTGGAACAACCCAATCATGGAAATATCTATAACATAACCGCCAAAAGGGTCAAACCAAATGATTTGAATCCCACATACCTCTGGCACTATCATCTGGGCCACATAAATGAGAAACACATTTCCAAACTCCATCAAGATGGATTTCTAAACTCATTTGATTTTGAATCATATGACACTTGCGAGTCTTACTTGTTAGGAAAGATGACAAAGTCACCTTTAACTGGGCAAAGTGAGAGGGCCACTGATTTATTGGGCCTCATACATACAGATGTGTGTGGACCGATGAACACAAATGCCAGAGGAGGTTATTCATACTTCATAACATTTATAGATGATTTCAGCAGATATGGGTACATCTATCTGATGAAACATAAATCTGAATCTTTTGAAAAGTTCAAAATATTTCAAAATAAAGTACAAAACCAGCTTGGCAAAACAATTAAAGCCCTTCGATCTAATCGGGGTGGTGAATATTTGAGCCAAGAGTTCATAGATCATCTTAGGAGTTGTGGGATACTCTCACAATTGACTCCTCCAGGGACACCACAATGGAATGGCATTTCTGAACGGAGGAATCGAACACTATTAGATATGGTTCGATCCATGATGAGTCTAACAGATCTTCTGCCCTCCTTTTGGGGCCATGCCCTAGAGACAGCTGGGTTCACACTCAATCGTGTTCCATCAAAGGCAATTGAAAAGACTCCGTATGAGATATGGACTGGGAGGACGCCTAGTTTGTCTTTCCTCAAGATTTGGGGATGTGAGGTCTATGTTAAGCAACAAGCCTCAGACAAATTAGCGCCCAAATCCTCAAAATGCCTTTTTGTGGGATATCCTAAGGAAACCAAGGGATATTACGTCTACAACCCTACTGATAACAAAGTGTTTGTTGTCAGAAATGGTATCTTTCTCGAAAGAGAATTTATCTCTAAAAGAACCAGTGGGAGTAAGGTACAACTCGAAGAAGTTCGAGAGCTACAAGACACCACAGAACTGCAGATGGAAAATAGAGAAGACTCACAACAAGTTGTTGAGACTCCTCAAGTCACGCAAGGTCCACGTAAATCTAATAGGATACGACTTCAGCCTCAGAGATATGGATTTCTGATTTCTGATAGTCGTGATGTGTTGCTCATTGAGCATAATGAGCCGACTACCTATCGAGAAGCTATAGTGGGACCAAACTCCGAAAAATGGCTTAGTGCCATGAAGTCTGAGATGCAATCCATGTACGACAATCAGGTTTGGACCTTAGTCGACCCGCCTGAAGGTGTAAAAACCGTCGGGTGCAAGTGGGTTTTCAAAGAGAAAACTGACATGGATGGCAATGTAAATGTCTTCAAGGCACAACTGGTTGCAAAAGGTTTTACTCAAACTCATGGTGTGGACTATGATAAGACCTTTTCCCCTGTAGCAATGGCCAAATCAATCAGAATCCTCTTTGCTATTGCAGCATATTATGACTATGAAATATGGCAGATGGACGTCAAGACAGCCTTCCTTAATGGAAAGCTCCTTGAGGATGTGTACATGACACAACCTGAAGGGTTTGTGCGTTCCGAGGACTCTGGTAAAGTGTGCAAGCTTCAAAAGTCCATTTATGGACTAAAGCAAGCCTCTCGGAGTTGGAATCATCGTTTTGATGAAGTAATCAAAGAGTTTGGATTTCTTCAAAACATTGATGAACCTTGTGTGTACAAGAAGGTTAGTGGGAGCACAGTTGTGTTTTTGGTACTCTATGTCGATGACATCCTACTTATTGGGAATGACATTCCTACCTTGCAGATTGTCAAGTCTTGGTTAGGAAAGTCTTTCTCGATGAAAGACTTGGGTGAAGCCACCTACATCCTAGGAATCAGGATCTATAGAGATAGATCTAAAAGACTTCTAGGACTCAGTCAGAGTACATACATAGACAAAATACTGCATAGGTTCAGTATGCACGAATCAAAGAGGGGTTTCATACCCATGTCTCATGGTACTCACCTCAGCAAAGATCTGTGTCCTAGTACATCTGATCAGCGAGGTCGCATGAGTAAGGTTCCATATGCCTCGGCCATAGGATCTATCATGTACGCCATATTATGTACTCGGCCGAATGTCTCATTTGCCTTAAGTATGACTAGCAGATACCAACAGGACCCTGGTGAGGGCCATTGGACTGCTGTCAAGAATATCCTTAAGTACTTAAGAAGGACTAAGGACTTATTCTTGGTCTATGGTGGATTGGATGATGAGCTCTGTGTAACTGGTTACACAGATGCGAGTTTCCAAACTGACCAGGACGACCAAAAATCGCAGTCTGGATACATATTCCTCCTCAATAATGGAGCAGTAAGCTGGAAGAGCTCTAAGCAGGGTACTGTAGCAGATTCTGCAACGGAAGCTGAGTATATAGCAGCATCTGATGCAGCTAAGGAAGCCGTTTGGATCAGAAAGTTCATCACAGAACTAGGGGTAATACCTACCATCTCAGATCCAATAACTTTGCTATGTGACAATAGCGGTGCTATTGCACAGGCCAAAGAGCCTAGGTCGCATCAAAGGACCAAGCATATACTCAGGCGATTTCATCTCATCAGAGAAATCAACGATAGAGGTGATATAAAAATATGCAAAGTAGCAAGAGAAGATAATGTTGCTGATCCTCTAACAAAGCCGCTTGTGCAGGCAAAGCATGAGCGTCATGTCAGGTCAATGGGAATTAGTCAAATTAATGATTGTACCTAGTGCAAGTGGGAGGTTGTTGGAAATCGTACCCTAGGGGCCAATCATTGTCTTATGAACATTATTGATTTATGAATTTATTAATTGAGTTATCATATTATTTGCATGTTTACTATGATGACCATCCTTGGATAATTCATGATATTATCCTAAATGTCCCTGGTCGATCATCTATGTGGGAGCACAGATGAAATAAGACCAGTATGACTTTGAAGATGTATAGAGATATAAATCAAAGTCATAAGCACATGTAAGAGTACAGGGTGTTGGACCGACCCGCTATGAGAGAACTGCATGGGTAACGTCATAAGCTTCTCTCATATACAAACCATGTCAATATGCCCTTTGACCTGAGATCATCATGGATTCCTACATGACAAAACGCTCAGCTTTGACCTAGTCAAAAGTCACTTTTGACCGAGTGATCATAAAGACTATGTTCAGGCTTAGTGGTTTTTCATGCGGAGGAATGTGAATGGTCAAGATGGAATTTGTCCCTCACATTCGTGGAGAGATATTACTGGGCCCCTCGATGAGTGAGTCTGAGAAATGTATGGCCATACTGTAATGGAAAGGTAGTTCCATTTCTATAGTCAGACTACTCAGGGATCGAGAAAGTAACGGTCAGGAATAGGAGAATGACATTATCCATGCCTCATCCATGACCAAAATATCGCGTGACAGAAGGGACATGATATGGTTGTATAAAAGGTTACATCGTTTATCGATCCTCATATGATTTGGGTAGTCGTTATGTCTTGCTAGAGACCGCTTGCGACTTGTGGGCTAGTATAGCAAATGGCCCACTGCCAACTTCATATGGGCCTACAGGGTCGTACACAAAATAGCCCAACACGAGCTATGATGTCCAGATTCATTGAATCTAAGACATGTCCAGATTCAATGAAAGATCAAGGTGAATGTATATATATTTATTTATATTTATATCCATATATATATAAATTCGTATATATATATATTATATATATGAGATATATGAGATTTAATTTATAAGGATAAATTAAATCCCTATCACGTTTGAATTCGAAATTCAAATTGATAGGATATCTCATATAAGAGATATTTATAAGATTTAATTTATAAGGATAAATTAAATCTCTATCACGTTTGAAATTCGAAATTCAAATTGATAGGATATCTCAAATTTGATTTATGAGAATAAATCAAAAAATAGTTCAGTCTCATCTTTATTTAAAATTAAATAAATGGGTAATTAAATCTGTGGGACGGATTTGATATTATTTTATTTAATTAGTTTCTTATAAAATCATACAATATATGATATTGTATTATTTTGGAATTAATATAAGATTAACTCCAAAATCCAATTCGGTTGACAGAGAAAAACGCATAGCATCCTATATATCTGATTTTAGGAGCTGCATTTTAAAGTGAGAAGCACACATAGAACATAGAAAGGCCGAAGGGGACTCTGCAAAAGGTTTACAGATAAGAAACTGCCGAAATAGAGACGGAGAGGACGAACTCTTGAGAAAGCCCTGGAGGGACAAGAGACGCTAGCACGTCGTTCGTGGTGGAAAAGCTATTCGTGTGGATACCAGTAGAGGAAGCCAACCTGAGTCGTCGACTTCTTGTGATCAGAAAGGGAGCACGAGCCGCAGAGCGAAGCTGTGAACGTCGTGACCGAAAGCTGTGGAAGTCGCTGAGGCACACTAAGGGTAATACTTCTTCCCACTTGACTTAAACACATACGGTAGATCCTGGCAAGGAATGGAAAAATTTTTAAATTAATTTCCGCTGCGTGTCTTCCAATTCCTTACATTAACTAGCTTGTTTAAGCTTCAATCACCTATCTCTAACTTTAATTTCTTCTTTTTCCTTTCATCTAAGATTTTTGGACTGCACAACATCTTAGAGAAAATTCAACTTTCCTCCATGGAAACCCTAAGTTCAAGCTCCCAAATCAAAAGAAAATAAGCTAGGATAGATTGCTTACATTTAATGTCTAGCTTGCTTGAACTTTGGTACCTTGAATCTTCTTTGTCTTGGCTTGAGTTTTCATTTTGCAAGAGTTTTCCCAAGGGTTCTTATGCTCAGGGTTTGTTTCAGATTTGAGGGGTTATTTATAGAAAATCTCATGAAAAATCAATGGCCAAGATTACTTTGTGCACTATTAGATCTAATGGCTCACATTTAATCTTGGATTTAACTTTTTAAAAAAGGAGAATTATGACATCATCCATGACATCATCAAGGGACAACTCATAGGGCTAGGTGGAGAAATTCCAATGGGGGAAAGCTTATGAAAAAATTCCAATCCAATCCAATCCGGTACCAGCTGAGTCCGATTCCTCAAAAACCATATTATTTCTCAATCTAATTTTTCTGAGATTTCATAATATGCTGTATAACCTTAAATCTAGTATCCGCATTCTTCCTACCATTGAAATTCTTAGACTGGGTCAAAACTTAATTACAGATCCATTGGGAAAGGACAGAAATGCCCTTAGTCTACTATCTTGCACTTTATTAACCTTAAGGGTATAATTGTCATTTTACACTCCTTTATATTGCATCAGGGTGTATACTAGCTCTAAATAATATTCTTTATACTAGCTTGGAACTTTTTGGCCTATTCATAATGATCAAAATGCACTCCATCTATCACTGGTAAAATCTGGTCACACAGGGGCATTTTTGTAATTTCACACTTTTTCAGGTTTACTCTGGACTCTAGCCCACTTAACTGTCTAACCACCTTATTGGGCCTCTTGGGACACTATTTGGGTCTTAATATTGGTCCACTACCTCTATGGCACAAATCCCAAGGAATCTCTCCTGACCGTATTTATCAGGTACTTTATTTCACTATAAAATCCCGTAATAATTCTACAGGATTCCTTTTATGACTCTGTCAATTTTATAAATTCTTATATTAAATATAAGAATTTACTGTAGAAAAATACTATAATAATTGTTCCTGACTTCAGGAATTCATATCAATTAATCGGGACCTCAAATCAAAATTTTGTGTTGCATTAAACTGATTAGAATAATTTTTTCTATCTACTGGTAAAATTTGGGACTAAACTGCTTCCACACAATTTTTTTCCTTTTTCGATTTAACTTTCTCATGATTGCATTTAGGTCCCTAAACTTTTGGTTAATTACATTTAGGTCCCTAAACCTTTAATAATTACCACTTTTAGCCCAACTTTTGTTTCTACTTTCATTTTTGGGCTTCAACCTTTTCTATTTTTCATTTTAGTCTCTCTCTTCCTTCAAGACTCATCTAACCTCTATTTTTTCTTATGATCATTGTCATAATCCTTTCCAAACCTTTTTCCACTATAAGTGTTATATAGATAGGGAAAAATTAGGATATGATAGGCAAAGTCAATAAAACAATTTAATTCCATAGCCAACCATTCAAACTACTTATCTAAGTGCCTTTTACATAGTTCTAACTTCATTTCCTTCTTTATTCTTTATTTTACAGTTTTGGACAGCACATGATCCAAGAGAATATCTCACTTTTCTTCCATTAAAACTTAGGTTTTATCCTTCCAAAATACTTATAAATAAACTAGGAATGATTACATACTTTAAGCTCTAGCTACCATGGTTCAAAGTGCCTTGAACTTCCTCTTCGAATTGCGTTGAAAAGTTGAACTTTGAAACTACAAGAGTTTCCCCTTGGTTCACCATGCATCACAGTTTTATGTAAGACAAGGGGTATTTATAGTGAAAACTTTGGCATATTGGGACTAAAATATCCCTCGTTTAACAATTATTACAACTCCTTAATCTTGAATCTTATTGGTTGATTTTTTAATTATCCTTAATCATCATTAACCTAATTCATACATTATTTTAATAAATTTTAGCCATGACATAAACTCCTACCCTTGCCCTTAGCATCATGTGGCTTTGGTTTAGGTCCCACAAGGACACCTTGCAAGCCAACTCACCTTATTATTTGATTTTCCTTAATTTTCTTTCCTAAAATTCATAAATGACCCTAAAATTAACTTAAGCTTCAAGACTTGCTCTTGAGCTTGTTGGGCTCTTAATGTTATGCCATAGTGGGCCTCTTTTAGGTCCAAAAGTTAATTGGCACAAATCCTAAAGCACTTCCCTTATACCGATATTCTTGAAATACCCTGATTTTGAGATAAATTATAGATACCTCTTTTAATGGTTCTGACATTTTATAAATTTATTAAATATAAAACAAATTTCTTATAAAGTCACATAATTTTTTGACACTTAAAATTCCTGATAAAAATTTCCTACATTTCTTCTAAACCTTTTATCAGTATCTTTTTTCACTATAAATTCTATAATTAATTCTACATGACACTTTTTTAACTTCTGTTAGTCTCATAAATTCTTATATTAATTATAAGAATTTACTATAAAATTTCATCTATTTATGAGGTCAAGAAGATATTGTACTAATCTCTAGACTACGAAGATTGTCATATCCCCAATTTTCTTACCTGATATAACTGTACAGTTTATATGAAATGGACATGAGATTCTTAGAATAAACTGTATCATAATGAGAAAGGAAAGAGAAGGATTATTGTCTAGGAAAATATAGGGACCTAAACGCAAAGTAGAAAAGGTTAAAAGCCAAAAGTTAAAGTTGAAATAAAAGTTAGGCCCAAAGTGGTAATTTCTAAAAGTTTAGGGACCTAAATATAAATAAGCAAAAAGTCAAGGTCTTAAATGTAATTATGAGAATGTTGAACTAAAAAATGCTCAAAAATGCCCAGAATCAGATTAGATCCAAATTTTACCAGTATATAGATAAAGTTATTCCGGTCAGTTTAAGGACTCACATAATTCTGATTTGAGGTCCCAATTAATTGATAAAAATTTTCAAAGACAGAAGGAATTATTATAGTATTTTTCAGACCTCAGAATCATATGAAACCTTATAGTAAATTCTTATATTTAATATATGAATTTATAAGACTAACATAGCCAGAAAAGAAATCCTATAGAATTCTTATAGGATTTTACGGTGGAATAGAATACCCGATAAATATGGTCAGGAGAATTTCTTGGGATTTGTGCCATAAAGGGCATAAAGGCAATGAGCCCATGCCATGGCCCAAATGGTTCCATCATGGACCCAATATGGTGATTGGATAGTTAGGTGGGCCAGAGTACAGAGTAGTCCAAGAAAAGTGTGAAATTATGAAAATGCCCCTGGAGGGTATTTTGGTCATTTTGAATAGGCCAAAAATATGTAACATGGTATACATATGATTAGTTAGAGCCAGTATATGCCCTGAGGTAGTACAGAGAGGGGTAAAATGACAATTATGCCATTAGGGTTAATATAGTGCAAGAAAGGACACCAAGGGTATTTTGGTCATTTTCCAAGGGATGGATGGCAGATAAATACTCATTCTAACAATGTCAGTAGTATAAGGAACCTAGACACTGGTTTATAGGACATAATACATATTCTAGAATATTATAAAAATTAGGAATAGCAAACAGTCTAATTTTTGTGAAACTACTCCGATCAGTACCAAATTAGACTAGAATTTTTCCTATTAGTATATTTCACTTTTTCTAGCCAAACATGACCCTAAATGATGTCATGCATGGTGTCAAAAGGCAAGGCTTCTAGGGCAGGCTTGTGAAAGAATGAACATGGACTATCAGATCAAATAGTAACCAAATCAATCTTGGCCATCAATTTCAACTCAAGCTCTTCTATAAATACCCCCTCATTCAGATTGGTTTCGGCATGCTTGAAGAACCATAGGGAACCTCTTGCAAAATTTCCATTCAACCAAGAAAGAAGCACACAACTTCAAGCAAAAATCAAGGTAATCATCTCCCTTGTTCTTGAGCTTTATTCTAGCAAGTTAGCTCTTGATTTTAAGGGGTTTTTGTGCCATATTTCCCTTGAGGTTGATGCTGGAAGTTCTGTCCATATATGGTTAGAATATGAGTTTTATGTTATGGATAGTTTAGATAAACTTAAACAAGCTAGAATTAAGTGGTATAAGCTTGGAAATTCAAGTATATTTAGAATTAGGGTTTTGTGTTCTTGGCTGGTACTATGAATGATACTATTCATATGTTGGAATTTCATGATTTTGATACTTCCAATGATTTTAAAATGGAAAATTGTGTGGGGATAAAATAGGAGAACAGGTATTAGAAGCATTGGAATCAAAATATGATATTTTGCAAAATAAGAGGGAGTGCTTCGGTCAAGTGTCATCTGTCATATCCTAATTTTTCCCTATCCGTATAGCATTGATAGTGGAAGGAGGTTTGGAAAGGATTATGACAAAGATCAAAAGAAATAATAAAGGTTAGATGATTCTATAATGAAGAGAAGGACTAAAATGAAAAGTAGAAAATGTTAAAGGCAAAAAGTGAAAGTAGAAACAAAAGTTGGGCCAAAAGTTATAATTTCCAAAAGTTAAGGGACTTAAATGTAATTAAGTAAAAAGTTCAAGGGCAAAATTGTAATTATAGAAAGATCAGCCCGGAAAGAGTTATAACTGCCCAAAAGTTTTATAGTCCCATGAGTTGTCCCACATGATGTCATAATTATTCTTTTATGAAAAAGTAAAATCCAAGATTAAATGTGAGCCTTTAGATCAAATAGTAACCAAATCAATCTTGGCCATTGATTTTTCTTGGATTTTGGCTATAAATACCCCCTCATTTCTGCATCAAAACTGTGGCTTCATGGACCCTTAGGGAAACTCTTGCAAAATGAAAACTCAAGCCAAGACAAAGAAGATTCAAGGTTCCAAAGTTCAAGCAAGCTAGAGATTAAAGGTAAGCAATCTCTCCTAGCTTATTTTCCTTTGATTTGGGAGCTTGAGCTTAGGGTTTTCATGGGGAAAATTTGAGTTTTCTCTAAGGTTTTGTGCTGTCCAAAAACCTTAGATGAAAGGGGAAAGAAGAAATTAAAGTTAGAAACATATGATTGAAGCCTAAACAAGCTAGTTAAGTGATTAGTTGTTGAATCAAGTTGATATTCCTGACTTGCAAAGAGTGAATCTGTTCGGTATGCACTATTAATAAGGGAAAGAAATGGAATTTCAATGACTTAATTCTTCCATTGAATTTATATGATGATTTTGTGTAAGATTGAAAAGGTTTTGAACCTTGGAAACATTAAAATCTCAAGGTTGTAGTCTTTGAAATTCCTTATGCTTACTGTTCACTGGCATGACCAGTGATTGAAATTTCATGATTTTGATGGTTCCAATGGTTTTAAAATGAAAATTTGTGTGAGGTGAAGTGGAGAAACAAGTATGGGAAGCATTAGAATCAAAATGAGAATTTTTGAAAGAATTGTTCAGTTCTGTACAGCAGGCCATGAAGGAGCTAGAATTTCATGATTCTAAGCTCATAAATGGATTCAAAAGACTAAATTGTATAGGGTAAAGTCAAGACATCAATTGGTTCAAGAGCCAAGTGGATTAGTGAAGATTAGAGAAGGTTATGATAATAAAGAGTGTAACAAACTTAGTCTTGAACATGGTTGGAGTTCATGAGTTCTAATGAGTTATGTGATAAAACTATTGTAATACTTATGGCATATGTACATGATGTATATGAATGTTGAGAAGCTGATTTGATGGCTTGTGCATGCTGAGGAAGTTATTGGAAATGAAAGAAAAGAAACTGAAATGGTAAAAACATATGTCTTGTAGCAGTTTTGTTGTGGCTGACCTAGCAAATGAAGGAATTAGTTCAGAAAATTTTATGAGCATGTAGCACACATCTAGACCTTTAAATTCATAGGTAGAACATGTCATTTGGATGTGTATAACAAGAGAAATGAATTTCCAAAGTAAGGGACCAGAATCTGTTTCCAGAGTTTTTGACCAAATGAACAGTAATATTTAATGAATAAACTATATAAATTGGGTAGTCATTTGGTCTGGAAATTATTTTTCCCTTATATTTTAAGATGTTATCTTCATGTATCTTTTTGAATCACTTCATTTCAGTTTTTCTAGAATTAATTATGAGTTTTTGAAGTTTATTGTGTAATCTGGAATACCATATGAACAGTAACCGGAGAAAGAGTAAAATTCTAGATTTCACCCCTCTTTGTACTGCCTCAGGGCATATACTGGCTCAACTAATCATATTTATACCATGTGCCATGTTTTTAGCCGGTCCCATATGACCAAAATGTAACATCCTTACTTTCTTATGTATTAGGGACCAACCAATAGCATTTAGAACCACTTACAAGACCTTGGAAGTCCATTAGCTAAATCTGGAATTCTATTCATTCTCGAGTTACTGTTCATATGGTATTCCAGATTATGCAACAAACTTCAAAAAATCATAACTAATTCTAGAAAACTCAAAATACAGTGGTTTAAAAAGCTACATGAAGATAAAATCTTTAAATTTAAGGAAAAATAATTTCCAGACCAAATGATTAGCCAATTAATACAGTTTATTCGCCAAAATTTACTGTTCATTTGGCCAAAAATCCAGGAAACAGATTCTAGTCCCTTTGGAAAATTAGTTCTCTTTGTACAAACATCCAAATAAAGCATTCTTGGTTTCAAAATAAAGCTTGGCATGTCATCTAAATGTCTGTAAAATTTCATACATTGATTCCATCATTTACTATTTTTCATTACATTATGACCATCACTGCTTACATTGGTCATATAGCAATATTACACATTCACATAACATATATACTATCCAATCCCTAGCTTTTCTTCATGCTTCATCATCGTATTTCATCATTCATAAACCTGTGGGATTGGGATTACACGGAAAGGGATGAGATTTTGGGGGAAATCTCAGTAGCAAACATTACTAAACAATGCATGCATTAATGTAACTACTTGTGCTTGCTTGTGAAAGTGTTACTATTGTGTCATGTGCATGCTTCCATGTTACATAGGGCTATGCATAAAGCCCTCGGCCCGGTGTGCCCTGCCCAGCCCAATAAATATAAGGCAGGGCTGGGCATCGGGCTATAAAATACAGCCCATGCATTTTTTGGGCTGGGCACCGGGCACAGGGGCTGCCCTACCTTGCCCATGAGCACCCCTTCTTTTATTTTTTTTTTATTTTTTCTCTATCTTAGAAGGGAGAATATGATAGTTACTGGTGATTATAAGGTAATTTTAGAAATATAAGTTGTTAAGTAGGTAAGTTGTATCTTTTAATATTTATAACTATACTTTTTTTAACTTTGTTAATTATCATATGATTACATTACAAATTATAATTATTTATTTTATTTTTTTAGATGCTTTATCTTTGTCAATATTGAGGAGATTGATGCAAAGTTATAATTACAAACTATTTAGATTTTAACGCTTATTTTTTATATGCAATGGATCTCAAGATTTTAATTATTATCTTTGTTCTCTTATTCTTAATGGATTATAGATATTATTTAACTATTGAAGACACATGAATATGGTATTATAAACAGAGTATTATATTGTAAACATATAAACAGAGCTTCATACATAAGCACATAGGAAACACAATTCAATCAAGCTATAGTACAATCAAGCATAACATTTAATGCATACAAGTTTAGGATAAGTTTACTACCTTGAACACTTGACTTTCTTTCACCTTAACTTGCTTCTTTCTTCTCACTTTCCTTGAACATGTGGCTGCCTCTCTTGGAGCATACCAATCAATTCCTAATATCACATAATCATTCATTCATCACAATCTAACTTCCTTGAGCATTAAACTCACTTTAACTAACATAACTTCTTCTTGAACATTAAGCCCATTAACTTTCCTCAATCTTAACTAATGTTGTTATATAAGTTAATGTTGTTATAATAGAGCTAGATTGCTCTTGCAATAGAGTAATATTACTTTTGAAATGAAACCAAAAGATGGACATCATAGCTCATGTAGAGTAATATTCTTCAGATGAGATGAATAGATGATGATAGACATATGCATGGTAGAGCATGTGTAGCTCTCTGCAGTAATGGATCTAGTAAGTTATAAAGTATGAGAATGATATGAGGAGTTCCTGAGTGATAGAGGAAATGAGTAAAGTCTTGATAGATAATATTGGCTTCTGTGATCATTTTTGGTAATTATCTGTAGAGTTAACAACTATGTGGAAGTGACTAACCTTATAACTTTGTCTGTTGGTTTAGGTCTTCCAGAGATGAGAATACAGTACAACAGAATCACAGTAGATTCTAGAGGATTATAGTTAAATCCTAGTATAGCTCACAGGGTCATAGTTAGATCCTGAAGAGGTTTACGGTTGATCGCAATAGCTCCTGAGGGTCATAGTAGACCAAGCCTAGAGCAAGAAAGTAATGAGCCATAAGTATAGTATTTCTTTGGAAGGACGAATACCAAGGCAAAGTTAAGGTATATAAGCTTCACAAGTTGGTTAACTCATAACAGAGAGAGTACCCATGATGTTAGTTTCAAATAACCTTTTACTATTAGGGACTGAACTTAGAATCTTCTTACACGTAGCAGGAACTCAGTGATCAAAGTTAAAGTTGTTAATCCTGAGTCTCAAGGATTTATGGGAATATTACGTAAGATATGAGAAGAGATCCTTATGATGAGATTATAGAAAATAAGAGATAAGTAGATCCTCCAAATGAGGATAAAGAGTTTAAAAGGCCGGATAGACCCAAGAGAGATAGTATAAGATGGGTCTAAAATAATAAAGTACCAAGGTTGAAGCCTATTAGCACCAGTGCTTCAGATTTATATATTCACTTTTCAGTTAAGCGTGCTCAGGCAAGAGTAATTCAATGATGGGTGACCCCCTGGGAAGTGATAGAAGAAGTGTGAATGCCATAAGAAATTGCCATATATGCACAGAGCTATGTAAAATGATAGAAAGAGCTATGTAAAGCTAGAAAGGGTTATAAATAATAAGAGACTAGAACTCTTATGTCAAGTCCAAATAAAATGGATTTGAAAGATAAACGATGATATAACCAGATTTGGCCAGATATGCCATGTTATGGCATGAAAGATATGAAATGAGATATGTTATGAAAAGTATGTAATAAGATACGAAATAAGAAATATGTATTGAGAAGTACGATATGAAGTGGCTTTACAGCTAGCCTTATAAACAGATTGAGAGGCTCTGTTTTTGAAAAGGATAAGATGTTCAAATGTTATATTATAGATGAAAGAGCAAATGAGAGCTTTCACTCTTTGTATGTGATGTTTACAGAATATGTTATGTTATGTGATGTTTACAGAATATGCTAAAGTTCTGAATGTTAGAGCAGTACAAGCTCTATGTGATAGAGCTGTGCAAGCTCCGAGTGTTAGAGCAGTGCAAGCTCTATGTGATAGGGCTGTGCAAGCTCTGAGTGTTAGAGCTGTGCATATTAAGAAAAGGAATGCTTGAGCTTTGATGTTAGAGCTTTGCATTCATGAGCAGGTATATAGTCCTGCAACATGCTGGCTAGGCATTATGCATGTTAGAGTATGTGCTCCTATATGCTCATATGTGCTCCTATTTAGTAATAGAGCAACGAAAGAAAGAATCATGACATATGTCCTCTCTCTGTATTATGAGCTATAGAAAATGATAAGAAGAATAGAAATGTAATGATATGTAAGTGAGAAATAAAGTTGTGCGGATGTTCAGAGAATTCCGCTAGGTACTCAGATGAGAAAGAAGTGATTGCACTAAAAAGTATGATGAGTAGTCAACAAAAACTCCAAAATATGGGAGTATATGAGAAAGTTTAATATGAAAGAAAGGGACATTCTCCTTAGAGGAACTCTTCATTGAATGATGAATAGAAATTTAACCCTGCAATTTCGAGGACAAAATTTATTTTAAGGGGAGGAGAAATGTCATATCCCAATTTTTAGGCCTAGAAGCCCAGTATATAGACTAAAAAAGGGATGCTACCACTACCTGTTGAGTAGAGGTCTTAGTAAATAGAGAAAATTATGATGATCAGTTTTATGTAATAGAGTTTTGATGAGGTCCCGAAAGATTTATATTAATTTTTGAAGAGAAGAAAAATTAATACAGTATTCTTTGGACCTCAGAATCAGATGAAATGTGAAAGTAAAATCCTATAATTAATATAAGAATTTCTAAAACTGACAGAGCCCAAAAAGGAGTTCTGTAGAATTTATTACAGAATTTATAGTGAATAAAATACCCGACAAATAGGTTTTGGGGAAATTTCTTGAGAATTGAGCTCATGAAGATAGTGGATCATACAGAGGGTCCAAAATAGAACCTTATAGGCCCAATGATATTTTCATATAAGTATATGGGCCAAGGCTAATAAAGACCGAGAAAAATGAAGATTTACGAAAATGCCATTGAAGTTATGCCACTGTGTTGTGTCCATGAGTCTGAGTCAGATGAAGGGCATTATGATTGTTTGACTAAGGTAAGACAGCCAAGAAAGGGTATATGGATAGCTGACCAGGGTCAAGAGATACTTGTAAGGAATTGGAAGACACGCAGCGGAAATAAACTTTAAAAATTTTCCATTCCTTGCCAGGATCTGTCGTATGTGTTTAAGTCAAGTGGAAAGAATCATTACCCTTAGTGTTGCTCAGCGAATTTCACAGCTTCTCTACGTGGGTGGTGATCTCTTTCTGATCGCAAGAAATCGACGGAGTGTTCCTCAGCGACCTTCACAGATTCTCTCCGCGGACGGTGGTCTCTTTCCGATCACAAGAAGTCGACGCCTCAGGTCGGCTTCCTCTACTGGTATCCACACGAACAGCGTTCCAACCACGAACGACGTGCTAGCGTCTCCTGTCCCTCCAAGGCTTTCACAAGTCTCCGTCTCTATTTCGGCAGTTTCTTGTCTGCAAACCTTTTGCAGATTCCGTTCGGCCTTTTGTGTTCTGTGTTATTTTCAAACGTAGCTCCTCCAATCAGATATAGAGGATGCTATGCGTTTTTCCACACAACCTAATTGGATTTTGGAGTTAATCTTATATTAATTCCGAATTGATACAATATCATATATTGTATAATTTTATAAGAAACTAATTAAATAAAATAATATTAAATCCGTCCCACAGATTTAATTACCTATTTATTTAACTTTAAATAAAGATGAGACTGAGTTATATTTGATTTATTCCCATAAATCAAATTTGAGATATCCTATCAATTTAAATTTCGAATTTCAAACGTGATAGAGATTTAATTTATCCTTATAAATTAAATCTTATAAATATCTCTTATATGAGATATCCTATCAATTTGAATTTCGAATTTCAAACGTGATGGAGATTTAATTTATCCTTATAAATTAAATCTTATAAATATCTCTTATATGAGATATCCTATCAATTTGAATTTCGAATTTCAAACGTGATAGAGATTTAATTTATCCTTATAAATTAAATCTTATAAATATCTCTTATATGAGATATCCTATCAATTTGAATTTCGAATTCAAACGTGATAGGGATTTAATTTATCCTTATAAATTAAATCTCATATATCTCATATATATAATATATATATATACGAATTTATATATATACGAATATAAATATAAATAAATATATATACATTCACCTGGATCTTTCATTGAATCTGGACATGTCTTAGATTCAATGAATCTGGACATCATAGCTCGTGTTGGGCTATTTTGTGTGCGACCCTGTAGGCCCATATGAAGTTGGCAGTGGGCCATTTACTATACTAGCCTACAAGTCGCAAGCGATCTCTAGCAAGACATAACAACTACCCAAATCATATGAGGATCGATAAACGATGTAACCTTTTATACAACCATATCATGTCCCTTCTGTCACGCGATATTTTGGTCATGGATGAGGCATGGATAATGTCATCCTCCTATTCCTGACCGTTACTTTCTCGATCCCTGAGTAGTCTGACTATAGAAATGGAACTACCTTTCCATTACAGTATGGCCATACATTTCTCAGACTCACTCATCGAGGGGCCCAGTAATATCTCTCCACGAATGTGAGGGACAAATTCCATCTTGACCATTCACATTCCTCCGCATGAAAAACCACTAAGCCCGAACATAGTCTTTATGATCACTCGGTCAAAAGTGACTTTTGACTAGGTCAAAGCTGAGCGTTTTGTCATGTAGGAATCCATGATGATCTCAGGTCAAAGGGCATATTGACATGGTTTGTATATGAGAGAAGCTTATGATGTTACCCATGCAGTTCTCTCATAGCGGGTCGGTCCAACACCCTGTACTCTTACATGTGCTTATGACTTTGATTTATATCTCTATACATCTTCAAAGTCATACTGGTCTTATTTCATCTGTGCTCCCACATAGATGATCGACCAGGGACATTTAGGATAATATCATGAATTATCCAAGGATGGTCATCATAGTAAACATGCAAATAATATGATAACTCAATTAATAAATTCATAAATCAATAATGTTCATAAGACAATGATTGGCCCCTAGGGCACGATTTCCAACAACCTCCCACTTGCACTAGGTACAATCATTAATTTGACTAATTCCCATTAACCTAACATGACGCTCATGCTTTGCCTGCACAAGCGGCTTTGTTAGAGGATCAGCAACATTATCTTCTCCTGCTACTTTACATATTTTTATATCACCTCTATCGTTGATTTCTCTGATGAGATGAAATCGCCTGAGTATATGCTTGGTCCTTTGATGTGACCTAGGCTCTTTGGCCTGTGCAATAGCACCGCTATTGTCACAGAGCAAAGTTATTGGATCTGAGATGGTAGGTATCACCCCTAGTTCTGTGATGAACTTCCTGATCCAAACGGCTTCCTTAGCTGCATCAGATGCTGCTATATACTCAGCTTCCATTGCAGAATCTGCTACAGTGCCCTACTTAGAGCTCTTCCAGCTTACTGCTCCATTATTGAGGAGGAATATGTATCCAGACTGCGATTTTTGGTCGTCCTGGTCAGTTTGGAAACTCGCATCTGTGTAACCAGTTACACAGAGCTCATCATCCAATCCACCATAGACCAAGAATAAGTCCTTAGTCCTTCTTAAGTACTTAAGGATATTCTTGACAGCAGTCCAATGGCCCTCACCAGGGTCCTGTTGGTATCTGCTAGTCATACTTAAGGCAAACGAGACATCCGGTCGAGTACATAACATGGCGTACATGATAGATCCGATGGCTGAGGCATATGGAACCTTACTCATGCGACCTCGCTGATCAGATGTACTAGGACACAGATCTTTGCTGAGGTGAGTACCATGAGACATGGGTATGAAACCCCTCTTTGATTTGTGCATACTGAACCTATGCAGTATTTTGTCTATGTATGTACTCTGACTGAGTCCTAGAAGTCTTTTAGATCTATCTCTATAGATCCTGATTCCTAGGATGTAGGTGGCTTCACCCAAATCTTTCATCGAGAAAGACTTTCCTAACCAAGACTTGACAATCTGCAAGGTAGGAATGTCATTCCCAATAAGTAGGATGTCATCGACATAGAGTACCAAAAACACAACTGTGCTCCCACTAACCTTCTTGTACACACAAGGTTCATCAATGTTTTGAAGAAATCCAAACTCTTTGATTACTTCATCAAAACGATGATTCCAACTCCGAGAGGCTTGCTTTAGTCCATAAATGGACTTTTGAAGCTTGCACACTTTACCAGAGTCCTCGGAACGCACAAACCCTTCAGGTTGTGTCATGTACACATCCTCAAGGAGCTTTCCATTAAGGAAGGCTGTCTTGACGTCCATCTGCCATATTTCATAGTCATAATATGCTGCAATAGCAAAGAGGATTCTGATTGATTTGGCCATTGCTACTGGGGAAAAGGTCTCATCATAGTCCACACCATGAGTTTGAGTAAAACCTTTTGCAACCAGTCGTGCCTTGAAGACATTTACATTGCCATCCATGTCAGTTTTCTCTTTGAAAACCCACTTGCACCCGACGGTTTTTACACCTTCAGGCGGGTCGACTAAGGTTCAAACCTGATTGTCGTACATGGATTGCATCTCAGACTTCATGGCACTAAGCCAATTTTCAGAGTTTGGTCCCACTATAGCTTCTCGATAGGTAGTCGGCTCATTATGCTCAATGAGCAACACATCACGACTATCAGAAATCAGAAATCCATATCTCTGAGGCTGAAGTCGTGTCCTATTAGACTTTCGTGGACCTTGCGTGACTTGAGGAGTCTCAACAACTTGTTGTGAGTCTTCTCTATTTTCCATCTGCAGTTCTGTGGTGTCTTGTAGCTCTCGAACTTCTTCGAGTTGTACCTTACTCCCACTGGTTCTTTTAGAGATAAATTCTCGTTCAAGAAAGATACCATTTCTGACAACAAACACTTTGTTATCAGCAGGGTTGTAGACGTAATATCCCTTGGTTTCCTTAGGATATCCCACAAAAAGGCATTTTGAGGATTTGGGCGCTAATTTGTCTGAGGCTTGTTGCTTAACATAGACCTCGCATCCCCAAATCTTGAGGAAAGACAAACTAGGCGTCCTCCCAGTCCATATCTCATACGGAGTCTTTTCGATTGCCTTAGATGGAACACGATTGAGTGTGAACGCAGCTGTCTCTAGGGCATAGCCCCAAAAGGAGGGCGGAAGATCTGTTCAACTCATCATGGATCGAACCATATCTAATAGTGTTCGATTTCTCCGTTCAGAAACGCCATTCCATTGTGGTGTCCCTGGAGGAGTCAATTGTGAGAGTGTCCCACAATTCCTAAGATGATCTATGAACTCTTGGCTCAAATATTCACCACCCCGATCAGATCGAAGGGCTTTAATTGTTTTGCCAAGCTGGTTTTGTACTTCATTTTGAAATATCTTGAACTTTTCAAAAGATTCAGATTTATGTTTCATTAGATAGATGTACCCATATCTGCTGAAATCATCTATGAATGTTATGAAGTACGAATAACCTCCTCTGGCATTTGTGTTCATCAGTCCACACACATCTGTATGTATGAGGCCCAATAAATCAGTGGCCCTCTCACTGTGCCCAGTGAAAGGTGACTTTGTCATCTTTCCTAACAAGCAAGACTCGCAAGTGTCATATGATTCAAAATCAAATGAGTTTAGAAATCCATCTTGATGGAGTTTGGAAATGCGTTTCTCATTTATGTGGCCCAGACGACAGTGCCAGAGGTATGTGGGATTCAAATCGTTTGGTTTGACCCTTTTGGCGGTTATGTTATAGATATTTCCATGATTGGGTTGTTCCAAATTTAATATGTAATGATCAACATGCAAATCACCATGAGCATATAAAACATCATTACGATAAATAGAACATCTACTATTCCCAGCAATGGAAGTGAAACCTTCCTTATCCAAATAAGAAAGTGAAACAATGTTACTACTTAAAGCAGGAACATAATAGCAATTGTTCAAAACTAACAAAAGCCCAGTGGGCAGAACTAATTCATAAGTGCCTACAGCTAACGCAGCAACCCTTGCTCTGTTTCCAACTCGTAGGTCAACTTCAGCCCTTTTCAGCTTCCTACTGTCCTTTAGTCCCTGCACATTCGTACAAATGTGAGAACCACATGCAGTATCTAATACCCATGAGGTGGAAGTAGAAAGATGAATGTCTATAACATAAATACCTGAAGCGATAGCCCCGCTATCCTTCTTGTTCTTTTTCAGATCTTCGAGGTAGAGTTTGCAATTCCTCTTCCAATGACCCGGTTCATTGCAGAAGAAGCAGACTCCTTCCTTCGGAGGCTTTGCCTTCTTTGGTGCAGGCTTGGTTTCGGGCTTGCCTGACTCTTTGGTCTTACCTGATGAGCCATGACCCTTCCCCTTGCCTTTGCCTTTCTTTTTCGTACCCTTTCCTTTCTGAACCATCAAAACACTACTGGGTTTCTTATTAAGACTCGGCTCAGCAGTTTTAAGCATCCCATGCAGTTCAGAAATAGATTTCTCCATGTTGTTCATGTTGTAGTTCATAACAAACTGGTCATAACTTTCCGGGAGTGAGTTTAAGATCAAATCTGTAGCTAACTCCTGGCTCATGGGAAATCCAAGCCGTTCAAGGTGATCAATGTACCCTTTCATCTTTAAGACATGAGCACTGACTGATGCACCTTCAGCCATCTTGCAGGAATGTAAGGCCTTAGTGGTCTCATACCTCTCTTGCCTTGCCTGTTGCTGGAACATTTCCTTGAGATGCACAATCATCTCATAAGCCTCCATGTGTTCCAGATCTCTTTGGAGCTCCGGAACCATGGTGGCTAGCATCAAGTATCCCACATCGACAGAGTCTTCCTTATGCTTCATATAAGCATCTCTCTGAGCTCTGGGAGCATTGGCAGCTGGCTCCTCAGGAATGGGTTGATCTAGGACATGCGCCTTTCTTTCCTGCTTGAGAACAATTCTCAAGTTCCTAAACCAGTCAAGAAAGTTTGTCCCATTAAGTTTGTCCTTCTCAAGGACAGATCGCAGCGATAATGTAGCAGTATTACTAGTCGTTATGATTCTACAATTAAAATATGCAATGTAATTAGTAATCTCCCACTAAATAAACAACCCTCAATGCAGTAGTTAGTGGGCTAAGATCCATATTTGGCTCAAACTTAAGTCCGCTTTGGCAGGACGCTTAAATTAAGTTATTTAGGTAGGTAACACCTTTACCAATTACATCAAATGTAACTCTTAGATATTCATGGGATCCTATCATCATATGATCTGGCATGTTCTAATCCCATCTAATGCCTTGAGATCCAAAACCGTTTTGTTAATCTCAATTAAGTCAAACAATAATGAACCTATGAGAGTAGCACCATTACTCTTTGCTTATCTCCCCAAGATAACTCAAAAGCACCTACTTTGGTGGAGTCCACAATTGAGCGATCAAGGTTTTGACAAGTGTTCATAAATTGACAGCATTATGACTTAAGATTTCTTTTAGAGGGCTTAATTAACTATCTGTTTTTATGAGGATGCATGTATCCCAGTTTGTAACTCATACAAGTAATATGCATGTGCTGATCTAATCATAAGATGCATAATTCAAACGTGATACAATATGGCTCACCTATCCTAAGTCCCCTCAAGCCAATGAGAGGAGCTCTCTAGTAAGAAAAGAGAAATTACATATAGAAACCTCTTTTAACATTCGAGGGGAGTGAGATGAGAGGAGAAGGTACATTGAGAGTATATAGAGGAAGGCACGACACGCAGGCCGTATTTAAAAATTACAACACTTGCAATCTAGAGCCATATTGTTCACCATACCCAAACATTCAAGAATCAATATTCAGATCTAATCGAAGGGCAAAAAAAAACATTCACAAAGTAACATATGTTACGGTTATGTTGCGCTACGAACAGGTAGCTACGGCGGTCCCGCTAGCCGGTTAGCGGGCGGCTGTCCCGCTAGCCGGTTAGCGGGCGGGGTCTCTGGGGCAGATTGATCACGAATCTGAATTCGGTTTTCACAAATAATCACAAATTCGAATTCGGTTTTCTTAGACCCCATCTATGCGGATTGATCAAATCAAAAAGCATCACCACCGATTTCAATTTCCTTTTAGATTCCTTTTATGTCATACACAACATGGATTCCATATATGTCACACATACAACGCTTATTATATGATCGGCTACTACTAACATATATCATATAAATCACAAATCAAGCCTAACTTAAACACAAAACGGCATGGCTCTGATACCACTGTAAGGAATTGGAAGACACGCAGCGGAAATAAACTTTAAAAATTTTCCATTCCTTGCCAGGATCTGCCGTATGTGTTTAAGTCAAGTGGAAAGAATCATTACCCTTAGTGTTGCTCAGCGAATTTCACAGCTTCTCTACGTGGGTGGTGATCTCTTTCTGATCGCAAGAAATCGACGGAGTGTTCCTCAGTGACCTTCACAGATTCTCTCCGCGAACGGTGGTCTCTTTCCGATCACAAGAAGTCGACGCCTCAGGTCGGCTTCCTCTACTGGTATCCACACGAACAGCGTTCCAACCACGAACGACGTGCTAGCGTCTCCTGTCCCTCCAAGGCTTTCACAAGTCTCCGTCTCTATTTCGGCAGTTTCTTGTCTGCAAACCTTTTGCAGATTCCGTTCGGCCTTTTGTGTTCTGTGTTATTTTCAAACGTAGCTCCTCCAATCAGATATAGAGGATGCTATGCGTTTTTCCACACAACCTAATTGGATTTTGGAGTTAATCTTATATTAATTCCGAATTGATACAATATCATATATTGTATAATTTTATAAGAAACTAATTAAATAAAATAATATTAAATCCGTCCCACAGATTTAATTACCTATTTATTTAACTTTAAATAAAGATGAGACTGAGTTATATTTGATTTATTCCAATAAATCAAATTTGAGATATCCTATCAATTTAAATTTCGAATTTCAAACGTGATAGAGATTTAATTTATCCTTATAAATTAAATCTTATAAATATCTCTTATATGAGATATCCTATCAATTTGAATTTCGAATTTCAAACGTGATAGAGATTTAATTTATCCTTATAAATTAAATATTATAAATATCTCTTATATGAGATATCCTATCAATTTGAATTTCGAATTTCAAACGTGATAGAGATTTAATTTATCCTTATAAATTAAATCTTATAAATATCTCTTATATGAGATATCCTATCAATTTGAATTTCGAATTCAAACGTGATAGGGATTTAATTTATCCTTATAAATTAAATCTCATATATCTCATATATATAATATATATATATACGAATTTATATATATATGAATATAAATATAAATAAATATATATACATTCACCTGGATCTTTCATTGAATCTGGACATGTCTTAGATTCAATGAATCTGGACATCATAGCTCGTGTTGGGCTATTTTGTGTGCGACCCTGTAGGCCCATATGAAGTTGGCAGTGGGCCATTTGCTATACTAGCCCACAAGTCGCAAGCGGTCTCTAGCAAGACATAACAACTACCCAAATCATATGAGGATCGATAAACGATGTAACCTTTTATACAACCATATCATGTCCCTTCTGTCACGCGATATTTTGGTCATGGATGAGGCATGGATAATGTCATCCTCCTATTCCCGACCGTTACTTTCTCGATCCCTGAGTAGTCTGACTATAGAAATGGAACTACCTTTCCATTACAGTATGGCCATACATTTCTCAGACTCACTCATCGAGGGGCCCAGTAATATCTCTCCACGAATGTGAGGGACAAATTCCATCTTGACCATTCACATTCCTCCGCATGAAAAACCACTAAGCCCGAACATAGTCTTTATGATCACTCGGTCAAAAGTGACTTTTGACTAGGTCAAAGCTGAGCGTTTTATCATGTAGGAATCCATGATGATCTCAGGTCAAAGGGCATATTGACATGGTTTGTATATGAGAGAAGCTTATGACGTTACCCATGCAGTTCTCTCATAGCGGGTCGGTCCAACACCCTGTACTCTTACATGTGCTTATGACTTTGATTTATATCTCTATACATCTTCAAAGTCATACTGGTCTTATTTCATCTGTGCTCCCACATAGATGATCGACCAGGGACATTTAGGATAATATCATGAATTATCCAAGGATGGTCATCATAGTAAACATGCAAATAATATGATAACTCAATTAATAAATTCATAAATCAATAATGTTCATAAGATAATGATTGGCCCCTAGGGCACGATTTCCAACAATACTCTAGTAAGGTATGGAAAGATAATAGTGCTCCTATAGGTACTAAAGAGGAACTAAGGGCATTTTGGTAATTTACTAAGGATGTTTCTTGGGAACCGAGCAACAAGAGTACTTGGGCTAGGATAGAAACCCCAGATGATAATCCAAGGCCCAAAAACGTAGCCTAAGAGTAATGTGGGCCCAAGAGGCATTAAAATATTATTTTAGTACTTTTTCAATAAAGTAAAGTGACTCAGTCAAAGATAGAACTAGGGAAAGTGATATGGAATCATGAGATGGCATAAATAGGGCCAACAAGGCACCACATGGCATGATTACAATAAAAGAAGAAAAGCAAAGGACAAATGGCATGATTACATGAAAAGGAGAAAAAGCAAGAGGACACGTGGCACAATCTCGGCCGTCCATTTAGGGAAAAGACTCTAGAATTCTCTAGGAAGGCTGAGTCAGCTGGTGAGGTATCCCAAGGGCCCCACCATTGCGCCACATACCCCCTGAGGTGTCCTGGATGATGTCATTAGTGGTGAGTCATCAAGGAGGTTGATGTTATCGTGATGATGCATGTAAAGCTTCTTAAGGAAGCAAGCAGGCTGAGCCATTTATCGCGATTCAATCTGAGCCAATCATTCCACCTCCCTCTACCTATAAATAGGCCACTCCCCTCCTATTTCAAGGCACACCAAGACCAAGCATGGCTAAAGAAGAGAAAGAGGAGAGAAAGAAAGGAAGGAAGAGAAAGAAGAAAGGAGTTCTTATGGAGCCAGGAGCAGTCTAAGGAGCTGAGGGGCTAGGAAAAGCTTAAGAATGAGGTAAGTAAGTTATCTAGTTCCTGCTCTAATAAAGTAGAGGATTGCTCTTAATAGTTAGAATAGAGAAATATCTCTATTAATAAAGGTAGCGAAAGGTAGAAAGAAAGCCAGGGGAATGTCAGATTAAGAATATTACCCCTAGTTAAGCATGAATTAAGTAGAGCTATGCGATAAAATAATAATGAAGATATTATTATGCTATGTATAGGCTTTGACCTATGGAAAGAAGGAATCTTAGGGCAAAGGCCAAGAGCTAGGGGAAAGGCAACATGTCAGGTAGTGAACTTATCATAAACTTGTATGCATTGAATGTTATGCTTGATGTGCTATGGCTTTGTTGAATTATGTTGAATATGTGCTTATGTATGAAGATCTGTTCCTATGATTACTTTGGCCAATTGTATTTCATATGTAACATGGAAGATGCACATTAGATAATGTTAACACTTTCACAAGCAAGCACAAGTATTCACATTAATGCATGCATTGTTTAGTACCGTTTGCTACTGAGATTTCCCTAGAAATCTCACCCCTTCCATATCAATCCAATTACAGCAGGTCTTCTCAAGATGAAGGAGATAAAGTTGCAAGAAGAGATGTTAATTATTTAGCTTGATTGATATGTGATTAATGTATGTATAATTGCTGGGAATTGTCAATATGAATAGTAACTTGTGGTGAGGTAGTGACATTTGAGCTATAATTATAAATAGTAAATGATTGAATAAATGTATGATATTTTTCCAGTAAATATTAAACATGCCAAGCTTTGATTTTATATATACAATGTCTCATTTAGATGTCTACACATCAAGATATGTTTTATCAAAGTTGGGACTATAATGATGGAATTAGGGATACGAAGCTGGAGGAACAATAAACTTTAGATGTTGACTGACGTTGACCTGATTAAGCCGTGGTCAACAAATTATTTTTCCCTGAAAGAGCATTAAGTTAACTTCGTGTAAAAATTTGAACCACTCCATTTAGATTTTTCTAGAATTAGTTATAATTTTTTGAAGTCAGGTCATTCCTCTTGAATTTGCACAGTGAATGGTACTCGCTAGAGTAAAATTCCAGATTGTATGATTTGGCTCCAATGACTTTAAAAGTGGTTCTAAATGCTACCATTTGGTCCCTAAGACGTAAGAAAATGAGGATGTTACATCATGTCCTTATTTTCAACCTCCATTATACCCATTCAAAAGTTATTAGAACCACTTACATAGCTCTTTGCCTTAGAAACATGTATCTTCAAAGGAATTACTCTCGAGTACTATTCACACTACTATTTATTTGGTAATTCCAGAACATGTACTACTATGAAAATTCATAATTATATGTATAAAAATAGAAATAGGGTGGTTCCAACTTCTAATGAAAGATCTTTCACTGAAATTTGAGCGAAAAATATAAAAATGAGGTTCCATTGTCGTAACGAAATTAGTTTATTTGTTGAAAAATACTGTTCATTTGGTAAAATCTGAAAGTTCCAGTTTCTTTCCCTTAACTTCAAAAATTCATTTGTCTTTTATCACTAGTTGAAATGCGTGTTACCTATGGATTTAAAGCACTAGATGTGCTCTTTAATCTCCAAAAATTACACAGAAAAAATTGTTCATTTGCTATACAAAATCCATGTAGGAACGCTACTACCTCTAATTGCTTACTTTCTCTTAGTTCCAAATTTTAACTTTAACTTAGAAAAATCATAACAAATCGAATACTTAACGAATTAAGGCATTCTTAGTGTTCATTTAAAACTCTATATCTTAATTATAATCATGCCAAATTTTAAGTTCAAACTCGTTGATTAAGGTATTATAAATATTGTCAAAAGGTCACATCCTCAAAACACCAACACATGAACATTCAATATACATTCCAACATGTGCTTCCAAAATGTCAAGCAACTCATTTAACTTATTATACAAGTCCATCCATCTATGATTACCCTCTTTCCTTAAGAAGTTCCAGTACCTATAACATGATTATGCATTGCTGGAAAATGTGCCCTAGGGGCCAATCATTGTTTTATGAACATTATTGATTTATGAATTTATTAATTGTGTTATCATATTATTTGCATGTTTACTGTGATGACCATCCTTGGATAATTCATGATCTTATCCTAAATGTCCCTGGTCGGTCATCTGTGCGAGAGTAGAGGTAAAATAAGACCAGTATGACTTTGAAGATGTATAGAGATATAAATTAAAGTCATAGGCACATGTAAGAGTACAAGGTGTTAGACCGACCCGCTATGAGAGAGTTGCATGGGTTACGTCATAAGCTTCTCTCATATACAAACCATGTCACTATGCCCTTTGACCTGAGATCATCATGGATTCCTACATGACAAACGTTCAGCTTTGACCTAGTCAAAAGTCACTTTTGTCCGAGTGATCATAAAGACTATGTTCAGGCTTAGTGGTTTTTCATGCGGAGGAATGTGAATGGTCAAGATAGAATTTGTCCCTCACATTCATAGAGAGATATTACTAGGCCCCTCGATGAGTGAGTCTGAGAAATGTATGGCCATACTGTAATGGAAAGGTAGTTCCATTTCTATAGTCTGACTACTCAGGGATCAAGAAAGTAACGGTCAGGAATAGGAGGATGATATTATCCATGTCTCATCCATGACCAAAATATCGCGTGACAGAAGGGACATGATATGGTTGTATAAAAGGTTACATCATTTATCGATCCTCATATGATTTGGGTAGTCGTTATGTCTTACTAGAGACCGCTTGCGACTTGTGGGCCAGTATAGCAAATGGCCCACTGCCAACTTCATATGGGCCTACAGGGTCGCACACAAAATAGCCCAACATGAGCTGTGATGTCCAGATTCATTGAATCTAAGACGTGTCCAGATTCAATGAATGATCTAGGGTTGATGTATATATTTATTTATATTTATATTCGTATATATATATATATACATTATATATAAGGGATATATAGGATTTAATTTATAAGGATAAATTAAATCTCTATCAAGTTTGAATTTGAAATTCAAATTGATAGGATATCTCATATAAGAGATATTTACAAGATTTAATTTATAAGGATAAATTAAATCTCTATCACATTTGAATTTGAAATTCAAATTGATATGATATCTCAAATTTGATATAGTCCAGTCTTATCTTTATTTTAAATTAAATAGATAGGTAAATTAAATCTGTGGGACGGATTTAATATAAACATTATTTATTTAATTAGTTTCTTATCAAATTATACAATATGTGATATTGTATTAATTTCAGAATTAATATAGATTAATTCCAAAATCTAATTCGGTTAAGGAAAACGCAGAGCATCCTATATATCTAATTTTAGTAGCTACATTTTGATAACAACAGATAACACAAAAGGCCGAACAGAATATGCAAAAAGATTTACAGATAAGACACTGTTGAAGTAGAGATGGAGAGGACGAATTCTTGAGAAAGCCTTGGAGGGATAGGAGACGCTAGAACATCATTCGTGGTTGGAACGCTGTTCGTGTGGATACCAGTAGAGGAAGCCAACCTGAGGCGTCGACTTCTTGCGATCAGAAAGAGAGTTCGAGCCACAGAGAGAAGCTGTGGACGTCTTCTTGCGATCCGAAAGAGATCACCAGCTGCGGAGAGAAGCTGTGGAAGTCGCTGAGAAACACTGAGGGTAATGCTTCTTCCTACTTGACTTAAACACATACGGTAGATCCTGGCAAGCAATGGAAAAATTTTTAAATTAATTTTCGCTGTGTGTCTTCCAATTCCTTACAGATGCATATGGGAGGAATGAGATTTTATGGAAATCCCAATAGCAAGTTACACAAACCATGCATGATTAATTGGATGCTTAACATGTCATCATGAGATGGGAGCTACTTCATAATTGTACATAAGCAAATTCTAACATGCATATTATCATGGCATAACTTGAAAAGACTTGCAATCATTCATACTTCATCATCAACATGATGACACAATCTCATGCTCAACCAAACATCATAATTGTCATATCCCTAATTTTCTTACTTGATATAACTATACAGTTTATCTGAAATAGATATGAAATTCTTGGAGTAAACTGTATCAGATTGAGAAAGGAAAGAAAAGGATTATGAACTAAGGAAAGTATAGGGACCTAAATGCAAAGTGGAAAAGCTTAAAGGTCAAAAGTGAAGGTAGAAAAAAATGTTGAGCCAAAAGTGGTAATTTCCAAAAGTTTAAGGACCTAAAAGTAAATAAGTAAAAAGTTAGGGACCTAAATATAATTATGGAAAAGGTCAGCCAGAAAAGGCTTAAGACTGTCTGGAAGTATTTTAGTTCCACACTTCATAAGTAAATAGAGGAAGATAAGCTAGTTAATATAGCATAATACAGAAAATTTATTAAAGTTCCAGATAGTGGATATTTATCTGATAGTCTAAAAGTTATCTGAAATTTTATCAGATCTTATAGACTCCAGATATAAGGGAACAAGTTACAGGAAGGTGTGCCTCATGACATCAGATGTCATAAATCTGACAGGGCCCTGAAAGGAGCTCTATAGGAAAAGTTATCCCCATATTAGTGAATTTTAATGGGAGTTTAAGAACACCCGTTATCTGATTATGTAACTTAGCAGTAAATAAGCCTAGATAGAATAAACTCAGATGGCCTCATTTATGGGCCTATGATGATGCCAAGAAGGGCCCAAAACCTAAGGTACCAGTTCATCAGTAGAAGGGGCCAGTGCTTAGGAAAAGTGTGAAATTACGACAATGCCTCTGGATGCCTATATTGTACTAATGATAGATTGAGGGTATTTTGGTCATATGGGATAGGCTAAAAATTTGGCATATGGTATAACTATGATTCTTTAGAGCCAGTATATGCTCTGGGTAGTACAAAGAGGGGTGAAATGACAATTATGCCCTTAGGGTTAATATAGTGCAAGAAAGGACAACAAGGGTATTTTGGTCATTTCTCAAGGGATGGATGACAGATAAATACTCAGTCTAACATTGTCAATGGTATGAGAAACCTAGACACTAGTTTCTAGGACATAATACATATCCTGAAATATTATAAAAATTAAGAATAGAAAATAGTCCGATTTTTATGAAACTGCTCCGATCGGTACCAAACTGGATTGGAATTTTCCCTATTAATATATTTCACCTTTTTCAGCCAAATGTGATCCTAAATGATGTAATGCATGGTGTCAAGTAAGAGTCTTATAGGGCAAGCCAAGTGCAAGATTGAATATGGACCATTAGATCAAATAGTAACAAAATTAATCTTGGCCATCCATTTCAACTCAAGTTCATCTATAAATACCCCCAAATCAGAACCCATTTGGCAAGCATGGTGAACCATAGGGAAAATCTTGTAAAATTTCCATTCAACGAAGAAAGAAGCACACAACTTGAAGTTAAAAGCAAGGTAATCATCTCTTTTGATCTTGAGCTTTATTCTAGCAAATTAGCTCATAGTTTTAAGGGGTTTTTATGCTATATTTCCCTTATGGTTGCTGCTGGAAGTTCTTTTCATAGGTGTTTAAAATGTGAGTTTTATGTTATGGGTAGTTTAGACAAGCTTAAACAAGCTAGAATCAAGTGGTATAAGCTTGGAAATCCAAGTATGTTTGGAATTAGGGTTTTGTGTTCTTGCTAGTCTGTGTGTGATACTATTCATATGTTGGAATTTCATAATTTTCATGCTTCCAATGAGTTTAAAATGGAAAATTGTATGGGGATAGAGTAGGAGAACAATTATTGGAAGCATTGGAATCAAAATGTGAATTTTTGGAAAAAGGGACATTCACTTCAGTCTGGTACTGTAGCAATTGGTATGTTTTGATTTTGGAAATTCTAATTTTATATTTGGATTTTATATGAAAAATTTTGTGGAAATGAACTATGAGAAATTATTTTGGAAAGATGGAAGTATGGAACATAAAAGGGAGAAAGAAAGCATGTTAGAGAAAACCTAGTCTTGGATTTGGTTTCAAGTTGAGTTATAACTTGATATTATTTTGTAATGGCTAGGTTTTGATATTTGTGAAGGAAGGAAATCATCCCAAGAAGATCTTGACCAATATAGCTAAGAGGTAGCAAGAATACCTAACTATAGTTTCATGTTTGCTTAATTGTTTGCTTGCTTGTTTGTTATGGTGTTTAGTTGAGCTTGAACTTATGTTACTGTGTTATGATGAAGTATGAAAGATTGCAACTCCTTGCAAGTTATGTCATGACAATATGCATGTTAGAGTTTGCTTATGTACCATTATGAAGTAGCTCCCATCTCATGATAACATGTTAAGCATCCAATTAATCATGCCTGATATTATAGTTTGTGTAACTTGCTATTGGGATTTCCAATAAATCTCATTCCTTCCATATGCATAACCATGTTATAGGTGCTGGAACTTCACAAGGAAAAAGGGTAAACATAGATGGATGAGTTTGTATAATGAGTTACAATACCTACTTGACATTATGGAAGCATATGATAGTATGGATGGTTGTATGATGTATAATTTTGTAATTCTATTTTGAGGATGTGATGGTGTGACGATAGTGAGGATGCCTTAACCAACGTGTTTTAGTCTGAAACTGGGCATGATTATAGTTCAGATGAAGAGCTTTCAATTGACACCAAGAACACCTCAATTGGTTAAGAATTCGATTTGTTATGATATTGAAGTTAAAATCTATAATTTAGATGAAGTGAGAGTTTAGAGGCAGTGATGTTCACGCGATGAGTTTATGTATCACATGAACAAATTTTTCCACAAAATTTTATGAGCTTAAAGAACACATCCAGATCTTCAAATCCATAGGTAACACAGTTCATTTGTATAAGTAACCGAAGACAAATGAATTTTTGAAGTTAAGGTAAAGAAATTGAAACTTTCAGATTTTACCAAATAAACAGTAATTTTCAGTGAATAAACTAATTTCATTTGGACAAAAAAACCTTAGTTTCATATTTTTCCTTAAAACATATAGGAAATAGCTTTGATTAGAAATTGGAACTACATTATTTTGATTTTTCTATAATTAATTATGAATTTTTAAAGTTAGGTACATGTTCTGGAATTGCCAAATGAACAGTAAAAGTGAACAGTACCCGAGAGCAATTCTTTTGAAAATGGATGTTTTCATAGAAAATAATCATGTAATTGGTTCCAATGACTTCTAATGGAGTATAATTGAGATTAAAAATAAGGATGTGACAATAATCAACAAGTAAGCAAACAATTAAGCAAATATGAAACTATAGTTAGGTATTCTTGCTACCTCTTAGTTATCCTTGTCAAAGTCATCTTGAGATGATTTCCTTCCTTCACAAATGTCAAACCTTAGCCATTACAAAGTAATATCAAGTTACAACTCTACTTGAACACAATTTCAAGACTAGGTTTTCACTAGTTTCTATTCTTTCTCTATTTTATGTTTCATACTTCCATCTTTCCAAAATAAATTCTCATGGTCCATTTCCACATAATTTTTCATGTAGAATCCAAATATGAAACTAGAATTTCTAAAATCAAATCATGTAACAAGCTTCTGTATAGAACCGAAACACACCTTTGATTTTCCAAAAATTCACATTTTGATTCCAATGCTTCCAATACTTGTTCTCCTACTTTATCCACACACAATTTTCCATTTTAAACTCATTGCAAACATCAAAACCATGGAATTCTAATATATGAACAGTGCATGTACAATAGCAACCATGAACACAAACTTCCATTTACTTGCATACTTGAATTTCTAAGCTTATACTACTTGATGCTAGCTTGTTTAACCTTATCTAAACTATCCATAATACAAAACCCATATTCTAACCATATATGGGAAGCACTTCCAGCAACAGCCATAAGGGAAATAGGGCACAAAAGCCCCTTAAAATCAAGAGCTAGCTTGCTAGAATAAAGCTCAAGATCAAGGGAGATAATTACCTTGCTTGTTGCTCCAAATTGTGCGCTTCTTTCTTTATTGAATGGAAATTTTGCAAGAGTTTCCCCATGGTTCCCAAGGCTTTCAAATGAGGTCTAAAATGAGGGGGTATTTTTCGATAAATTTGGGTAGAAATGGATGGCCAAGATTGATTTGGTTACTATTTGATCTAATGGTCCATATTCATTCTTTAAACAAGCTTGCCCTAGAAGCCACCCTTATTACACCATGCATGACATCACACAAGGCAATGTTTGGCTAGAAAAAGTGAAATATACTAATATGAAAAATTCTAGTCCAGTTCGGTACCGATCGGAGCAGTTTCATAAAAATAAGACTGTTTTATGTTCCCAATTTTTATAGTATTCTAGGATATGTATTGTCATATCCCAATTTTTAGGCTTAAAAGCACGGTATATAGCCTAAAAAGGGGATGCTACTAGACCCTGTTGAGCAGAGGTCTCAATAAATAGAGAAAAAGATGCAACACAGAGTTTTGATATGAGGTCCCGAAAGATTTATATTAATTTCTGAAGAGAAGGAAAATTAATACAGTATTATCTAGGGCTTAGAATCAGATGAAATGTGGCAGTAAATTCCTATAATTAATATAAGAATTTATGAAACTAACATAGCTTAAAAAAGAGTTCTGTAGAATTTACTATAGAATTTATAGTGGATTAAAAGACCCAATAAATATGTTTCGGGGGAATTTCTCGGGAATTGAGCCCATGAAGATAGGGGATCATACAGTGGGTCCATAATGGCACCTTATAGGCCTAATGATATTTTCAAATAAATATGTGGGCCAGGGCTAATAAAGACCGAAAAAAATGAAGAATTACAAAAATGCCACTGAAGGTATGCTACTGTGTCATGTCATTAAGTCAGAGTCAGACAAAGGGTGTTATTATTATTTAACTAAGGTTAGACATTTAAGAAAGGGTATCTGGACAGTTGACCAGGGTCAAGAGATACTCTGGTAAGGTATGAAAAGATAATAGTGCCCCTATAAGTACTAAAGAGGTAGTAAGGGCATTTTGGTAATTTATTAAGCATGTTCCTTGGGAACCGAGCCACCAGAGTGCTTGGGCTTGGTTAGAAACCTAAGATGACAATGCAAGGCCCATAAACGTAGCCCAAGAGTAATGTGGACCTAAGAGGCATTAAAATATTATTTTAGTGCTTTTTCAATAAGGTAAAGTGACCCGGTCTAAGATAGAGCTGGGTAAAGTGATATGGAATCATGAGAGGACGTAAGTGGGACCCACAAGGTACCACATGGCATGATTATAGAAAAAGGAAAAAATCAAGAGGACACGTGGCACGATCTCAGCCGTCCATTCAGGGAAAAGACTCTAGAACTCTCTGGAAAGGCTGAGTCAGCTGGTGAGGTGTCCCAAGGGCCCCACCATTGCGCCATATATACGCATGAGGTGTCCCTTGAGGTGTCCTATATGATTTCATGAGTGGTGAGTCATCAGGGAGGGTGATATCATCGTGATGATGCAGGCAAAGCTTCTTGAGGAAGCAAGCAATCTAAGCCATTCATCGTGAATCAATCTGGACCATTCATTCCACCTCCTCTCGCCTATAAATAGGCCACTCCCCTCCCATTTCAAGGCATACCACGGATCTAACAAGAAAAGGAAGAGAAAGAAGATAGAAAGATAGAAAGAGAGGAAGAAAGAAAGAAAGGAAAGAGTTATGGTGGAGCTAGGAGCAGTCTAAGGAGCTGAGGGACTGGGAAAAGCTTAGGAATGAGGTAAGAAAGTTATCTAGTCCCTGTTATAATAAATTAGCGAATTGCTCTTAATAGTTAGAATAGAGAAATATCTCTTTTAATAAAGGTAGCTAAAGGTAGAAAGAAAGACAGGGGAATGTCAGATTAAGGATATCACCCTTAGTTAAGCATGAGTTAAGTAGAGCTATACTGGATAATAATAAAGATATTATTATGCTATGTATAGGATCTAACATATGAAAAGAAATGACCTTAGAGACAAGGCTAGGAGCTGGAAGGAAAGGCTACATGCTAGGTAGTAAACTTACCTACTTGTATACTTATACTACTTGGATGTTTTATGTGATGTTTTCTTACCTTGATGATGTGAGGCATGTATGATTAAGTAATGCTCTGTTTCTTTTTATACTATGGCCATATGTTATAATTAAGTAAAATAGAAGCATGTATTTTATCATGATGCAAGCATAATCATTAAGTACACACATAGTAGCATCAAGCATATAGTTGCATACATTGTATGATTACCGTTTGCTATTGAGATTTCCCCAGAAATCTCATCCCCTTCCATGTAATCCCAATCCCACAGGTATGTTTAAAGAGGACCAAAGAATCATAGGGAGGAGCTAGGGATTGGAAAGTGCAGAGGTTATGCAAAGATGGGACTAAAGTGCTGGAATCAGGGGAAAACGCAGGATGAACAGTAAAATTCGGATGTTGACTGACATGGACCTGGTCAAGGTGTGGTCAATGAGTTATTTTTCCCTGAAATCACATTAAGTTAGCTTCGAGTAGCAATTTGAACCACTCCATTTTGATTTTTCTAGAATTAGTTATGATTTTTTAAAGTCATGTCACTCTGTCGGAATTTACACAGTGAATAGTACTCACTGGGAGTAAAATTCCAGATTGTATGATTTGACTTCAATGGCCCTAGAAGTGGTTCCAAATGCTACTGAATGGTCTCTAAGATGTAAGAAAAGGAGGATGTTATATGTATTCTATCCTGTAAATTAACGTCTAGGTTTCTCAGACTATTGACATTATTAGACTGAGTATTTATTTGCCATCCATCCATCAAGAAATGATCAACAATACCCTTGGTGTCCTTTCTTTCATATTTTACCAAATTAACAATAATTTTCAACAAATAAACTGATTTTATTTGGATAAGAAAATCTCAGTTTCATATTTTTCCTTAAAACATATATGAAATAGCTTTCATTAGAAATTGGAACCACATTATTTTGCTTTTTTTACAATTAATTATAAATTTTTAAAGTTGGGTACATGTTTTGGAATTGCCAAATGAACAGTAAAACTGAATAGTACCCGAGAGCAATTCTTTTAAAAATGGATATTTTCAAAGAAAATGATCATGTAATTGGTTCCAATGACTTCTAATGGAGTATAATTGAGATTAAAAATAAGGATATGACATTTTGGTATCAGAGCAAAGGATTATAGCTTAGGAAATACTCTGATTAGATTATTTATAGACTTATATATAAGTAAACATCGGCATAATTGACACTAAGTTAATTATTATAGGATCAAGATGACTGAGTCTAGGACTTCAGAGACCACAATAAACTAGGGGATCCGATGCCTGAGGTACTTAGTTCAGATAAATCAGGGTTAAACTCAGAAGAAGTTGAGGCCTTGATATATGATCTAGAATTTGGACTCCTACCAGTGATTCATATTCAGGATTCTAGTAGTGAATCAGAAATGGGCAGGTTAGATAGTTCTTCAGTTGGATCAAATGGGACAGATGAGTCATTAGATGAGGAACCTATGCTAGCTCCACCTATTAATATGGTACCTCCTGAGAAAGCCAACCCTAATGGAGAGGGAGATGTAGACCATATGAATGATATAAAAATTGGAGATCGTCAGGAAGAATAGGTTAAGGAGGGGTACTCCATGTTGTGGGAACTATAGAACCTATACCTAGACAGGCTACTGAGATTAATGTCCCTGATCCAAGTCTAGTGCCTGAAATTCCAATATATGAACAGTGCATGTACAATAGAAGCCATGAACACAAACTTCCATTTACTTGCATACTTGAATTCCTAAACTTATACTACTTGATCCTAGCTTGTTTAACCTTATCTAAATTATCCATAACACAAAACTCATTTTCTAACCATATATGGACAGCACTTCTAGCAGCAACCACAAGGAAAATAGGGCACAAAAGCCCCTTAAAATCAAGAGCTAGCTTGCTAGAATAAAGCTCAAGATCAAGGGAGATAATTAACTTGCTTGTTGTTGCAATTTTGTGCTTATTTCTTTGTTGAATGGAAATATTGCAAGAGTTTCCCCATGGTTCCCAAGGCTACTGAATGAGGTATGAAATGAGGAGGTATTTTTAGATAAATTTGGGTGGAAATGGATGGCCAAGATTGATTTGGTTACTATTTGATCTAATAGTCCATATTCATTCTTTAAACAAGCTTGCCCTAGAATCCACCCTTTTTACGCAATGCATGACATTACACAAGGCCATGTTTGGCTATAAAAAGTGAAATATACTGATATAAAAAATTCTAGTCCAGTTCGGTACTGATCGGAGCAGTTTCACAAAAATCAGACTATTTTCTGTTCCCAATTTTTATAATATTACAGGATATGTGTTCTATCCTAGAAATCAATGTCTAGGTTTCTCATACCATTGACATTGTTAGATTGAGTATTTATTTGCCATCCATCCCTTGATAAATGACCAAAATACCCTTGGTGTCCTTTCTTATACTATATAAAGCCTAAGGGTATAATTGTCATTTTACCCCTCATTGAACTGCCTCAGGGCATATACTAGCTCTAACTAATCATCTTTATACCACGTGGGACATTTATAGCATGTCCAAAATGACCAAAATGCCCTGCACCCAACACTGGTACAATCTGGTTGTATAGGAGCATTTTCATAATTTGACATTTTCCTGGACTACTGTAGACTCTAGCCCACTTAACTGTCCAATCACCTTATTGGGCTCATGATAGTGCCATTTGGGCCTTGGTGTGGGCTCATTGTCTTTATGGTACAATTCCCAAGATATCTCTCCATACCGCATTTATCAAGTATTTTGTCCCACTGTAAAATCCTATAAGAATTCTACAGAATTCCTTTTTTGACTCTGTCAATTTTATAAATTCTTATATTAAATATAGGAATTTATTGTAATTTTTCATCTGATTCTGAAGTCTAAAAAATACTATAATAATTCCTTCTAACTTCAAAAATTTATATCAATTAATCGGGATCTCAAATCAAAATTATGTGACTCCTTAAACTGATCGGAATAACTTTGTCTATCTACTAGTAAAATTTGGGTCTAGTATGATTCCAAGCAAATTTTTAGCCTTTTTTGGTTCAAATTTCCCATAATTACATTTAGGTTCCTGACTTTTTGGTCAATTACATTTAGGTCCCTAAACGTTTGAAAATTACAACTTTTGGCCAAACTTTTATTTCTACTTTAACTTTTGGCCTCCAACCTTTTCTAATTTTTGTTTACGTCCCTTTCTTCCTTCAAGACTCATTTAACCTTTATTATTTCTCCTTATCATTGTCATAATCCTTTCCAAATCTCTTTCCACTATCAGTATTATACTGATAGGAAAAAAATTAGGATATGACATTTCTACCCCCTTTTAAAATAAATTTAGTCCTTGAAATTTACTTGGTACCTTAGTCAACAATCTTGGATAGATATTTGATAGATATTCTTTTCTCACTTTATAACTAAGGATTAGGGTATCTATCTCTTATCATCTACCTTAACATCTTAGCGGAGTTCCTTTCATGTCTACAGATTTTTCATATCTTTACTGTCATTATTTTCCTTTTATTTTAAATCAACTCAATCAGAGTTGAACTCTACCTCATTATGTTACTTGCTTACTTGCTTTGCATCCATTTGCATATGGACTTCTTACTATATTGGACTTATGAGTAGTGTCCATTTCTTTCATATAAAACTCTCTCGAATACTGCTATATTTTGGAGTTTCTGTCGATTAACTATCACACCTTTAGCATGTATCTCTTATTATTTCCCTGAGCACCTAGAGGAATTCTCTGAACATCCGCAAACATCACCTCTTATTTTTGTACCATCATACTTCTTTTCATCTTTAATAACTCATCATAATATAGACAGAGGACTTATGTCATTATTCTTTCTTTCTTTATTTTGCTGCTAGATAGGAGCACATAGGAGCACATACTCTAACATGCATAATGCTTGGCCTACATATCGCAGGACTACATACCTGCCAATGAATGCAAATCTCTAACATCAGAGCTTAAGCATTCCTTTCTTGAATATGCATAGCTCTAACACTTGGAGCTTGCATAGCTCTAACATTTGGAGCTTTAGCATATTTTACAAACATAACATAATGCCTGGCATTTTATGCAAGGAGTGAAAGCTCTCACTTGCTACTTCATCTGTAACATAACCTTTAACATCTTATCCCTTTCAAAAAGGGAGCCTCTCTAAATGTTTTCAAAGCTAACTATAAAGCCACTTCATATTGTACTTTTCAATACATATTTTTCATTATGTATGATATTACATATCTCTCATAATGTATCTTATTACGTACTCTCTATAGCATATCTCAATACGTATCTTTCATGCAGTATCATGGCATATCTGGCCAAATCTGGCTATATCATGGGTCTATCTTGCCTTGTCATAATGTATTATGAGATACCATAAGTATAACATTCTGTCTAACTTATAACTTTGCTAGCTTTTAAGAAATCTCTTCTAAATATTTCCTTTCAAATCCATTTTATTTGGACTTGACATAAGGGTTTTAACCTTATACTATTTCTATCCCTTTCTAACTTATCATAACTCTTTTTATCATTTTACATAACTCTGTGTATATATGCCAAACTTCTGTGGCATTTACATCCTTTTCATCACTTTCCAGGGTCACCCATCATTGGGCTACTCTTGCCTGAGCACGCTTACCTAAAAAGTGCATATATAAATATAAAACACTTGTTCTAGTAGGCCCTAATCCTTGTACTTTACTATCTTAGACCCTGCTTATTCTATCTCTCTTGGGTCTATTTGGCCTTCTAATCTCTTTATCCTCATATAGAGGATCTATTAGTCTCTCATTCTTATTCTCTATATTCTCATCATAGGAATCTCTTTATTCTTTTCCTCTTCCTTAGTGATATTATCTACATATTCATAAAAATCTGATTATTTAGGTCTAAGAACTTTAACTCTGATCAACAACTTCAACTTTGATCATTTAGTTCCTATTGTGTGTACAAAGATTCTGAGTTCAGTCCCTAATAGTAATAAGGCTATATGAAATTAACATCATGCGTACTCTCTTTGTTATGAGTTAACCAACTTGTGAAGCTTCTATACCTTAACCTTTTCCTTAGTATTCGTCCTTCCAAAGAAATACTGTACTTATGGCTAATTACTTTCTTTCTCTAGGCTTGGTCTACTGTACTGCAATCAACCCTAAGCCTTTTCATGATCTAACTATGACCCTGTGATCCATGCTAGGATCTAATTGCAGTCCTCCCGAATCTACTGTGATTTTGTAGTACTGTATTCTCATCTCTGGAAGACCTAAACCAACAGATAAAGTTACAAGGTTAGTCACTTCCGTATAGTTGTTAACTCAATAGATAATTCCAGAAAAATGTTCACAGAAGCCAATATGATCTATTAGGACTTTACTCATTTCCTTTATCACTTAGGCTTCATATATCATTCCCTTCTTTCACAACTTGACTATGTCCATTATTGTAGAGAGCTACACAGGCTCTACGTTGCACATATTTATCATAATTTGCTCATTTTCTAGGCTCTATCTTGTAACATCCTTACTTTTCTACATCTTAGGGACCATTCAATAGCATTTGGAACAACTTACAAGACCTTGGAAGTCCATTAGTCAAATATGGAATTTTACTCTTTCTAGGGTTACTGTTCATATGGTATTCCATATTATGCCATGAAATTCAAAAAATCATAATTAATTATAGAAAAATTGAAATGAAGTGGTTCAAAAAGCTAAGTGAAGACTACATCTTGAACTTTAAGGGAAAATAATTTCCAAACCAAATGAATCGTCAATTAATATAGTTTATTCACCAAAGATTAGGGTTTATTTGGTCAAACATTCTAGAAACAGATTTTAGTCCCTTACTTTGGAAAATTAGTTCTCTAGTCCCTGAACTTTTCATTAATTGCATTTAGGTCCCTCTTTTTATTTCTACTTCAACTTTTTGTCCTCAAACTTTTCAATTTGCATTTTGGTCCCTATTCTTTCCTTAGTTATTAATCCTTACCTTTCTTTTTGCAATCTGATACAGTTTATTCCAAGAATCTTATATCCATTGCAGATAAATTGTACAGGTACATCAGGTCAGAAAATTGGGGGTATGACATTTCTCTCCCCCTTAAAATAAATTTTGTTCTCAAAATTTACATTACATATACATTAAGGAAATAGTTCAGGGTATATTTCTCTCATCCTTTCCTCTGCTTCCTAGGTAGCTTCACTCTCTGTTAATCCCTTCCAGATCACCTTAATTAGAGGGATCTGCTTATTTCATAACAGCTTGACCTTTCTATCTACAATCTGTATTGGTCCAAGTTCATAAGTTAGGTCATCTCACAGTGCATTATCATCCTGCTCAATCACATGTGATGGATCTAGAATATACTTCTTTAATTGGAAAACATGGAACATGTCATGAATCTTGCTGAGATGCAGAGGAAGAGCTAATTTGTAAGCTACTGATCCTACTCTTGAGAGGATTTGAAATGGCCCAATGTATCTAGGGTGCAGCTTCTTTACTTTGATCGATCATTCAGCTCCTGTCGTCAGAGTCAACTTAAGGAATACATGCTCTCCTTCTTCAAACTCCAATGGCTTCCTTCTAACATCAACATAACTCTTCTGTCTACTTTGAGCCATTAATAGCCTTTTTCTGATCTTATCAATCTGTATTGTTGTCTGGTCTACTATAACAGGACCAAACATCCTCCTTTCACTCAACTGCACCCAGCATAAGGGAGATCTACACTTCTGTCTATATAGATCTTCAAATAGAGCCATATGAATACTAGCATGATAACTATTGTTATAGGCAAATTCTATCAACGGCAGATGGACATCCCAACTCCCTTTAAAATCCAAGATACAAGCTCTCAACATATCCTCGAGCGTCTGGATAGTTCTCTCAGATTGACCATCTGTCTGAGGATGGTAGGCTGTACTAAATTTGAGAGTAGTGTCTATTGCTTTATGTAGAGATTGCCAAATGTTTGATGTAAACTGAGGATCTCTATCAAAAATGATACTACTGGGAATACCATGTAGTCTAATAATCTCTTTTACATAGAGTTTTGACAGCTTCTCTAGAGAATCCTTTTTATTGATTGCCAGGAAATGAGCTGACTTCGTTAATTAGTCAATTACCAACCATATAGCATCATGCTTAGTAGGAGTCATGGGCAGTCCTTCAACAAAATCCATGGCAATGATGTCCCATTTCTACTCAGGTATTTCTAGTGGTTGTAATTTTCCTGCTGCCTTTTGATGCTCAACTTTCACCTTTTGACATGTCAAACATTTTGACACATAATTTACAACATCTTTCTTCAATCCATGCCACCAAAATAAACTCTTCACATCATGATACATCTTGGTCATACCTGGATGTACTTTATACTTGCTTTTATGTGCCTCCTCTAGGATCTTCTCTCTCAATCCTATTGCATTGGGAATATATGGTCGTCCCCTAAATTGTAGTAATCCATCTTGGGACACATCAAAGTTTTTAGTTTTCCCTCTTTCTAGCTTACTTTTGAAAATCTCAACGAGCCTATCCTGCTCCTGAGTCTCTTTTATGTCATCCTCAATAAAAGCTTTAATCTGCGTTCCTCTATAAGAACTTTATGATATCTGCATTTGATATAGAGGACTCTAATCTCGTACATCCTCTATCAGTCTAGCTCTTTGATCATAAGACTAGCAACCTGCACCACCTTTCTGTACAAGGCATCGACCACTACATTAGCTTTTCTTGGATGGTATTTGATATGGAAATCATAATCCTTTAGAAATTCCATCCATCTCCGTTGCCTCATGTTTAATTCTTTTTCATCTTGTAGGTACTTTAGGCTTTTATGATCATAGTACAGTTCTATGATAGCTCTATACAAGTAGTGCCTCCATATCTTGAGAGCATAAACTATCACTGCAAGCTCCAGATCATGAGTAGGATAATTCTCTTTATGTGCTTTAACTGTCGAGAAGCATAGGCTACCACTCGTCCCTACTGTATCAACACACATCCTAACCCCTGCTTGCTAGCATCAGTATAGACTACATAAGTCTGAGTTGGGTCTAGAATAATCAGCACAGGAGTTGTGGTTAATCTCTACTTTAGTTCATGAAAACTAGCCTCACACTTCTCATCCTACTTGAAATGCTTATTCTTTTTGGTCAGCTTGGTTAACGGTAGAGCAATTCGAGAAAAGTCCTTAATAAATCTTCTATAATACCCTGCTAAGCCCAGAAAACTTCTAATCTCTGTCACTGTCCTTGGTTGTTCCTAGCTTAGCACTGCTTCAACTTTGCTAGGATCTACAGCTACCCTTTCATGGGATATGACATGACCAAGAAATTTAACTTCTTGCAGCCAAAACTCATATTTGCTAAGCTTAGCATAGAGTCATTTCTCTTTAAGAGTACTAAGAACAATCCTCAAATGCTCTTCATGCTCTACAGCAGATTTAGAGTACACTAAGATATCATTAATGAAGACTACCACAAACTGATCTAGATAAGGCCTAAAGATTCTGTTCATGTAATCCATGAAAATTGCAGTCGCATTCGTCGAACCAAAGGGCATTACCAGAAATTCAAAATGACCATATCGAGTCCTGAACACAGTCTTTGGAATATCATCTGCTTTGATTCTGAGTTGGTGATAACTGGATCTCAAGTCAATCTTAGAGAATAAGCTTGCTCCAACCAACTGGTCTAGCAAATCATCAATTTGGGGAAGAGGATACTTATTCTTAATAGTAATCTTATTCAACTCCCGATAGTCAATGCACAATCTGAAACTACCATCCTTCTTCTTGACGAATAACACTGGAGCACCCCACAGAGAAACACTGGGTCAAATGAAACCCTTCTCTAATAGCTCCTCTATTTGCTTTTTAAGTTTAATCGTCTCATTGGGAGCCATACGATATGGGGCTTTGGATACTAGTCTAGCTCCAGGTACGATGTCGATTATAAACTCCACTTCTTGTTCTGGAGGCAATCCTTGAATCTCCTTTGGAAAGACTTCAGAAAATTCTTTGACCACTGGAATCGCTTCAATTCCTTCTTCCACTTCTGCTTGGATAGAAAAGAAAACCATGTATCCCTGACATCCTTTTCATAGACATCTATCTACCTGAGCCTCCGTCAGGAAATTCAGTTTCACTTCTAGATTCACATTTATAGTTTGTGGACAAAGAACTAGAGTTTTGTTCATACAATCCAGCATTACATTATTGGCAGACAACCAATTTAATCCAATTATGACATCAATTTCATGAAATGGCATGTATATTAGGTCAAGAGTAGTGCAACAACATTCATATCGAATGATACTATTTAGGCAGACATCTAATGTAACTACTTTAGCATTTGTAGGGGTTGTGACACATATGGCATAATGCGGCTTACTAATTGTAAGGCCCAAATGTTTAGCAGATTCATAAGAAATAAAGGAATGACTCGCACTCGAATAAAACATAGCAATCACAACATGATTATTGAGATAGATGATACCTTGGATCATATCGAGTGATCTCTGAGCCTCTTCCCTTATCATTGCAAACACTTGCCCTTGAGTGTACGGCCTTTGATCATCAGCTGCTTGAGGATAATACCTGGAGAAATGTCCAGGCTTCCCACATATGTAACAGACATTCTGCCCCATCAAGCATCTTCTGTCTCCATGGTTCTTCCCGTATTTATCACATACTCTAGACCTATGATCTCTATTATTTGTGTTGCCCCTATAATTCCCTCTGCTAGGCTTTCAGTTCTGCTGCCACTGCCTTTTCCTTTTCTTGTTATAGCCACTGCCATTGGCTATATTTCTATTCTGGTTAGGTCTCTCAAGATTAGCAGTCTCTTTGCTCACCGGTTTCATTAGCATCCGGTGATTCAGGTTGTTCTCAATAATTCTATAGGCCTCTACTGCTTTATTGAACTGATGATACTGTTGGGGGGTTATCTTATCCTTCAAAGTAGTATTTAATCCCCTGATCGTCCTCTCCGTCATTCAACGTTCATCATCCACCTGTTGCAGGTAAGTGGAATACTAGGAAAGACAAATGAACTTTGCTAAGTATTCATCATAGGATTCTTTTTATCCTTGTCTCAGCACAAGGAATTCTGCTTCTTGTTCATCCCACACTGACTAGAGAAAATACTTCTTGTCATATCCCAATTTTTAGGCTTAGAAGCCCAGTATATAACCTGAAAAAGGGATGCTACTAGACCCTGTTGAGCAAAGGTCTCAGTAAATAGAGAAAATTGTGATGATTAGTTTGATGCAACACAGAATTTTGATATGAGGTCCCAAAAGATTTATATTAATTTCCTAAGAGAAGGAAAATTAATACAGTATGCTCTAGACCACAGAATCAGATGAAAGGTGGTAGTAGATTCCTATAATTAATATAAGAATTTTTGAAACTGACAGAGCTCAAAAAGGAGTTCTGTAGAATTTACTACAAAATTTACAGTGGATTAAAAGACCCGATAAATAGGTTTCAAGGGAATTTCTCGAGAATTGAGCTCATGAAGATAGTGGATCATACAGAGGGTCCAGAATGGCACCTTATAGGCCTAATGATATTTTTAGATAAATATGTGGGCCAGGGCTAATAAAGACCGAGAAAAATGAAGAATTATGAAAATGCCACTGAAGGTATGCCACTGTGTTGTGTCATTAAGTCAGAGTCAGACAAAGGGCATTATGATTATTTAACTAAGGTTAGACAGTTAAGAAAGGGTATCTGGATAGTTGTCCAGGGTCAAGAGATACTCTGGTAAGGTATTAAAAGACAATAGTGCCCCTATAAGTACTAAAGAGGTAGTAAGGGTATTTTGGTAATTTACTAAGTATGTGTCTTGGGAACCGAGCCACCAGAGTGCTTGGGCTTGGTTCGAAACCCAAGATGACAATCCAAGGCCCAAAAACGTAGCCCAAGAGTAATATGGGCCCAAGAGGCATTAAAATATTATTTTAGTGCTTTTTCAATAAAGGAAAGTGACCCGGTCCAAGTTAGAACTGGGTAAAGTGATCTGGAATCATGAGAGGACATAAATGGGTACCACAAGGTGCCACATGGCATGATTATAGTAAAAGAAGAAAAGCAAAGGACATATGGCATGATTAGAGAAAAAGGAGAAAAAGCAAGAAGACACGTGGCACGATCTCAGCCATCCATCAAGGGAAAAGACTCTGAAACTCTCTGGAAAGGCTGAGTCAGCTGGTGAGGTATCCCAAGGGCCCCACATTTCACCACATATATCCCTGAGGTGTCTCTTGAGGTGTCCTAGATGATGTCATGAGCGGTGAGTCATCAGGGAGGGTGATGTCATTGTGATGATGCAGGCAAAGTTTCTTGAGGAAGTAAGCAATCTCAGCCATTCATCGCGAATCAATCTAGACCATTCATTCTACCTCCTCTCACCTATAAATAGGCCACTCCCCTCCCATTTCAAGGCACACCACGGCCTAGCAAGGAAAAGGAAGAGAAAGAAGAAAGAAATAGAGAAGGAAAGAAAGGAAGGAGTTCTGGTGGAGCCAGGAGCAGTCTGAGGAGCTGAGGGACTGGGCAAAGCTTAGGAATAAGGTAAGAAACTTATCTAGTCCCTGCTCTAATAAAGTAGAGGATTACTCTTAGTGGTTAGAATAGAGAAATATCTCTATTAATAAAGGTATCTAAAAGTAGAGAGAAAGCCAGGGGAATGTCGGAATAAGGATATCACCCCTAGTTAAGTATAAGTAAAATAGAGCTATACTGATAGAGTAATAATGAAGATATTGTTATGCTATGTATAGGCTCTGACCTATGGAAAGAATTAACTTTAGAGCAAAGGCTAAGAGCTAGAAGAAAAGATACATGTCAGGTAGTGAACTAATCATAAACTTGTATGCATTGAATGTTATCCTTGATGTGCTATGGCTTTGCTGAATTATGTTGCATATGTGCTTATGTATGAAGCTCTATTCCTATGATTACTTTGGCCAATTGTATTTCATATGTAACATGGAAGCATGCACATTATGCAATGTGAATACTTTCACAAGCAAGTACAAGTATTCACATTAATGCATGCATTGTTTAGTACCGTTTGCTATTGAGATTTCCCCAGAAATCTCACCCCTTTCATATCAATCCAATTACAGCAGGTCTTCTCAAGATGGAGGATATGTAGATGCATGAAGAGATGTTAATTATTTAGCATGATTGATATGTGATTCATGTATGTATAATTGCTGGAAATTGTCACTGTAAACAGTAACTCGTGATGGAGGCAGTGACATTTGAGCTGTAATTATAAATAGTAAATGATTGAATAAATGTATGATATTTTTCCAATAAATATTAAACATACCAATATTCGATTTGATATATAGAACGTCTCATTTGGATGTCTACACATAAAGATATGATTTACCAAAGTTGGGACCAGAATGCTGGAATCAGGGATAGGACGCTGGAGGAACAGTGATTTCGGAATGTTCACCAATGTTGACTTGGTCAAGGAGTAGTCAACAAGTCATTTTTCCCTAAAATAAAACTATGTTATCTTCAATTATAAATTTGAACCACTCCATTTTGATTTTTATATAATTAGTTATGATTTTTTGAAGTCAGGTCACTCCACTGGAATTTACACAGTGAGCAGTACTCGCTGGGAGTAAAATTCCAGATTGTATGATTTGACTTCAATGGCCCTAGAAGTGGTTCCAAATGCTACTAAATGGTCCCTAAGATGTAATAAAAGGAGGATGTTATAATTTGGTATCAGAGCATAAGATTCTGTCAAAGAACAGAAGGTTCTGGCTCAGTGATGCTCTGGAGTAGATAGACTAAGCCTTTAAAACAAGTGAGAGATGTAAACTATAGAGGTTTCCTCTCTAGTATAAGATATAGGGATGGTGTTCACTACTTAGAGAATGATTTAGACAAGAGATAGTGACACCCACACAGATAGAGTAGTACCCCATAACTGACAGCGATATGAGGTAATCTTCAAGGAAGTGGCTAGTCTTAGTCACCCGTTATCGCCGAGGTCTCGTGTTTCTTAGCACGATGTGGCTGGACTAAGCAGGATAACGTCAGGGGAGTAGTTTCCTTTATGAATAAAGATAGAAGCTGACCAATCCCAGGTCAAGGGAAACTGTCAGACGTTATAGTAACAGTGATAATGAAGGTACCAACCTGGTTGAAATTAATCACCTAGAGGATTGGTACAAAGCATGATCAAGCCAGATAGTATAAAGTAAGGAGATATGAAAGGTTAGATAATGTTCAGAAGTAGATCCTTTATGTGAGTAGATCTACATTAAGAAAGAATTTGTTCAGCTAGTATTTTCTGAACAAAAGAATAAGGCTTGCCCAATAATTCTAGCACATGACCTAAAGTTAGAGACGAGATGGGCCGCTGATGTCCCCAAGATAGAGGAACCACAGTCTAGTCTAGAGTAGACTAAGACTGATAAAAAGAAAGGTAGCCATAGTTTTAAAGATAAAGTGACTCTCATGTTCCTTGTGTAAGAAAAGGTAATGAAGGATTGAGTCTATACCCTAGTAAGAGGGTGATGTGATAGCCTAAGTCAAATAAATAGTTATTTCCAATTCCTAAATGAATGTTTAGGATCTGGACAATATAATGATAGGCAATGAGATTAAGATGATGATTAATAGTGAATCTATAGATACATGATTATGATACTCAGGATATATCCCTTCAATAAGGGTAAGGAATATGAGTGATGAAAATGAAATGAAAAGAGAAGCATGTATGAAAGATGGTACAGCTTTAAAAAGAGCAGTGTCTATAAAGACATAGGCTAGTATTGTTGCAATAGAACTAGATTGCTCTTGCCATAGAGTAAGATTACTTTTAGAATAAAGCCAAGAGATGGGACAGCATAACTCAGATAGAGTAAGGTCCCTTTGATGAGACGAATAGATGAGGATAGATATGTGCATGGTAGAGCCTGTGTAGCTCCCTGCAATGTTAAATGTAATAAAGTTATAAAGAATGAGAATAATATGAGAAGTTCCTAAGTGATAGAGTAAATGGGTAAAGTCCTGATAGATAATATTGGCTTATATGATCATTTTAGGGGAATTATCTCTTGAGTTAACAACTATGTGAAAGTGATTAACCTTGTAACTTTGTCCATTGGTTTAGATCTTCCAGAGATGAGAATACAGTACAACAGAATCGTAGTAGATTCTGGAGGATTGCAGTTAGATCCTAGTATGCCTCCAAGAGAATAGAATTCCAGGGTCACAGTTAGATCTTGAAGAGGCTTACAGTTGATTGCAGTAGATCCTGAGGGTCGCAGTAGACCTAGCCTGGAGAGAGAAAGTATTGAGCCATAAGTACAGAATGTCTTTGGAACGACAAATACCAAGGAAAAGTTAAGGTACAGAAGCTTCACAAGTTGGTTAGCTCCTAATAGAGAGAGTACCCATGATGTTAGATAGCCTTATTACTATCAGTGACTAAACTCAAAATCTCCTTACACGTACAGGAACTAAGTGATCAAAGTTAAAGTTATTAATCCTGAGTAGCAAGGAGTTATGAGCAAATTTCATAAGATATGAGAAAGGGTCAAATAAAGAGATCCTTACGATAAGAATAAAAGATAGATAGATCCTCCAGGTAAAGAGATAAGAAGGCTAGATAGACCCAAGAGAGATAGTATAAGATAGGTCTAAGATAGTAAAGTACCAGGGTTGGAGCCTGTAAGCACCAGTGCTTCAGATTTTTATCTGCATATTTCAGTTAAGCGTGCTCAGGTAAGGGTAACTCAATGATGGGTGACCCCTTGGGAAGTGATGGAAAAGTGTGTAAATGCCATTGAAATTGGCATATGTGCACAGAGCTATATAAGATGATAGAAAGAGCTATGAAAAGTTAAAAAGGGATATGAATAGTAAGAGACTAGAGCCTTATGTCAAGTCCAAATGAAATGGATTTGAAACATAAACTATGATGTAGCCAGATGTGGCTAGGTATGTCATGTTATGATATAAAAGATACGAAATGAGATATGTTGTGAGAAAGGTGTATTGAGAAATACGATACGAAGTGGCGTAATAGCTAGCCTTGTAAACAGATAGAGAGGCTCCCTGTTGAAAGGGGTAAGACATTTGAATGATGAGTTATGTGTGAAAGAGCAAATGAGAGCTTTCACTCCTTGCATGAAATGCCAGGCATTATGTTATGTTATATGCTAAAGCTCCGAATGTTAGAGCAGTGCAAGCTCTATGTGATAGAGTTGTGCAAGCTCTGAGTGTTAGAGCTTTGCATATTAAGAGAATGAATGCTTGATCTCCGCTGTTAGAGCTTTGCATTCATGAGCAGGTATGTAGTCCTGCAACATATTAGCCAGGCATTATGCATGTTAGAGTATGTGCTCCTATGTGCTCATATGTGCTCCTGTTTAGCAGTGGAGCAATGAAAGAAAGAATAATGATATAAGTCCTCTCTCTGTATTATGATGAGTTAGTAAAGATGATAAAAGCATATGATGATATGAGAATGAGAGATGAAGTTTTACGGATATTTAGAGAATTCCGCTGAATACTCAGATGAGTAATAAGTGACTGCACTAAGAATCATGATGAGTAGTCAACAAAAACTCCAGAATATAGGAGTATATGAGAAAGTTTAGTATGAAAGAAAGGGACATTCTCCTCAGAGGAACTCTTCATCAAAGGATAAATAGAGATTTATCCCTGAAATTTCGAGGACGAAATTTATTTTAAGCGGAGGAGAAATGTCATATCCCAATTTTTAGGTTTAGAAGCCCAGTATATAGCCTGAAAAAGGGATACTACTAGACCCTGCTGAGCAGAGGTCTCAGAAAATAGAGAAAATTATGATGATTAGTTTGATGCAACACAAAATTTTGATATGAGGTCCCAAAAGATTTATATTAATTTCTTAAGAGAAGAAAAATTAATACAGCATTCTCTGGACCTCAGAATCATATGAAATGTGGCAGTAAATTCCTATAATTAATATAAGAATTTTTGAAACTGGCAGAGCTCAAAAAGGAGTTATGTAGAATTTACTACAGAATTTACAGTGGATTAAAAGACCCGATAAATAGGCTTCGAGGGAATTTCTCAGGAATTGAGCCCATGAAGATAGTGGATCATACAGAGGGTCCAGAATGGCACCTTATAGGCCCAATGATATTTTCAGATAAATATGTGGGCCAGGGCTAATAAAGACCGAGAAAAATGAAGAATTACAAAAATACCACTGAAGGTATGCCACTGTGCTGTGTCATTAAGTCAGAGTCAGACAAAGGGCATTATGATTATTTAACTAAGGTTAGACAGTTAAGAAAGGGTATCTGGATAGTTGTCCAGGGTCAAGAGATACTCTGGTAAGGTATGAAAAGACAATAGTGCCCCTATAAGTACTAAAGAGGTAATAAGGGCATTTTGGTAATTTACTAAGTATGTGTCTTGGGAACCGAGCCACCAGAGTGCTTGGGCTTGGTTCGAAACACAAGATGACAATCCAAGGCCCAAAAACGTAGCCCAAGAGTAATGTGGGCTCAAGAGGCATTAAAATATTATTTTAGTGCTTTTTCAATAAAGTAAAGTAACCCGGTCCAAGATAGGACTAGGTAAGGTGATCTGGAATCATGAGAGGACATAAATGGGCCCCACAAGGTACCACATGGCGTGATTACAGTAAAAGAAGAAAAGCAAAGGACACATGTCATGATTAGAGAAAAAGGAGAAAAAGCAAGAGGACACGTGGCATGATCTCGGCCATCCATTCAGGGAAAAGACTCTAGAACTCTCTGGAAAGGCTGAGTCAGCTGGTGAGGTATCCCAAGGGCCCCACATTTTGCCACATATACCCTTGAGGTGTCTCTTGAGGTGTCCTAGATGATGTCATGAGTGGTGAGTCATCAGGGAGGGTGATGTCATCGTGATGATGTAGGCAAAGCTTCTTGAGGAAGTAAGCAATCTGAGCCACTCATATCAAATCAGTCTGGATCATTCATTCCACCTCCTCTCACCTATAAATAGGCCACTCCCCTCCCATTTCAAGGCACACCACGGCCTAGCAAGGAAAAGGAAGAGAAAGAAGAAAGAGAGAAGGAAAGAAAGAAAGGAAAGGAAGGAAGGAGTTCTGGTGGAGCCAAGAGCAGTCTGAGGAGCTGAGGGACTGGGCAAAGCTTAGGAATAAGGTAAGAAAGTTATCTAGTCCCTACTCTAATAAAGTGGAGGATTGCTCTTAGTGGTTAGAATAGAGAAATATCTCTATTAATAAAGGTAGCTAAAAGTAGAGAGAAAGCCAGGGGAATGTCAGAATAAGGATATCACGCCTAGTTAAGTATGAGTAAAATAGAGCTATACTGATAGAGTAATAATGAAGATATTATTATGCTATGTATAGGCGCTGAACTGTGGAAAGAATTAACCTTAGAGCAAAGGCTAAGAGCTAGAAGAAAAGCTACATGTCAGGTAGTGAACTAATCCTAAACTTATATGCATTGAATGTTATGCTTGATGTGCTATGGCTTTGTTGAATTGTGTTGCATATGTGCTTATGTATGAAGCTTTGTTCCTATGATTACTTTGGCCAATTGTATTTCATCATGGAAGCATGCACATTATGCAATGTGAACACTTTCACAAGCAAGCACAAGTATTCACATTAATGCATGCATTGTTTAGTACCGTTTGCTACTGAGATTTCCCCAGAAATCTCACTCCTTCCATATCAATCCAATTACAGCAGGTCTTCTCAAGATTGAGGAGATGTAGATGCATGAAGAGATATTAATTATTTAGCATGATTGATATGTGATTCATGTATGTATAATTGTTGGAAATTGTCAATGTGAAAAGTAACTCGTGATGGAGGCAGTGACATTTTAGCTGTAATTATAAATAGTAAATGATTGAATAAATGTATGATATTTTTCCAATAAATATTAAACATACCAATATTCGATTTGATATATAGAACGTCTCATTTGGATGTCTACACATAAAGATATGATTTATCAAAGTTGGGACCAGAATGCTGGAATCAGGGATAGGACGCTGGAGGAACAGTGATTTTGGAATGTTCACCAATGTTGACTTGGTCAAGGAGTAGTCAACAAGTCATTTTTCCCTAAAATAAAACTATGTTATCTTCAATTATAAATTTGAACCACTCCATTTTGATTTTTATATAATTAGTTATGATTTTTTGAAGTCAGGTCACTCCACTGGAATTTACACAGTGAGCAGTACTCGCTGGGAGTAAAATTCCAGATTGTATGATTTGACTTCAATGGCCCTAGAAGTGGTTCCAAATGCTACTGAATGATCCCTAAGATGTAAGAAAAGTAGGATGTTATACTTCTCATAAAACTGTTCAAGGAACACTTCCCATGTGATAGGAATGTGCCTTGCCTGCAATACTAGCTCTGTATTCTTCCACCATCTGTCGACATCTCTTTCTAACTGGTAGATAGCCATCTGTGCTTTACTCTCAGACGGATAACCCAGTACCTTGGAGATCTTCTCCAGTTTGCTAATCCAATCCTCCACTTTCTGTACATCGAATGTTCCCTCGAACGTCGGAGGACTATGCTTACAGAACTTAGCATCCACTATTGAATACCAGCAGGATCTATTGTCTATCCTATCTGTCTTGGCTGTTCTGTTGTCTGTTGAACCATCTCTGGTTCTGTATTAGCTATACCAGTAGATTCTGGTTGCTGTAGGTTCTCTACCGCTTCTGCTACAGCAGCAGCTATGGCAGCATCCCTTTCCTGTTCACTCATTGCTTGAGCGACTCTTACTTCCTCAATCAACTTTTGTTGCTGTGCCAGTCGTTCTAGAATCAACTGGTTAATGTCTCCAACATTTTGGGGTTCACCCGAAGAACTAGCTCTTCTTGTTCTTACCATTTTGTTTTGCTATCGTAATAGAAAATAGGAAAGGAATACTATAATTAACATATCTTATATTTCATTCAAAACATAGCATACATCAAGTTTAACATCATCACATAAACTTTTCTTAACACACACACATACAGGTACTATTTCATTACTAGTCACGAGTACATAGATTACAGCAACATTCATACATACATCTATTACATTATGTTTCCTCATAGTGGATCCTAATGAACTCCCCTATCATATAGATCCAATCATGGATATCCTTAAAGGGTTCCTCTTCAAAGTACTGATCTAGCCCTTCTCTCCATGTTGCTGTAAGAGGCAAAATATCATCCATGATGTTAACCCAAGCTTCTAGGGTAAGAGTATCTGGATCATATGCTCAATAGGCCTCTCTTACTGTCGCTATGAAATCTTTGTAAACTCTATAATCTTGATCCATATCTCTAATCAATATCCTTCCTATCTCATATAGCTGCTTCGCGAGTTCCACAACTTTTCTAAAATGTTCTTCATGCATATCCTCCCTAGGGGTTAATTCAATTATTTGATGGTTACCCAGATATATCTGTACCGTTAACTTCTTGGTTCCACTTAGACCTAGAATATCTGTAGCGTTTGGTCTTTGACTAGGTCCAAGTATATTAGCTACATGACTAGGTTCAGGCACATTAGCTGTATAGCTGGGTCTAGGTACATCAACTGGTTTAGGTACCTGACTCGGTCCAGGAACATCTATCTCATCTGCCTTCCTAGGCATAGGGTCTGATGCACCCCCAATATAAGAGAAACCCACATCAGATTGTTACTCTTAAGGGTTTATCATCTCTCTATCATCTATCTAACCTGCATCCCTTTCTAGTACAATATTCATAGGTGGGGCTGGGTTAGGTTCCTCAAGTTCATCCTCTTCTGATGGTATATCCTCATCTGATAGTTCCTCTTCATCATCATCATCCTCATCCATCTCATTTGATCCCACAGAAGAGTTATCTAACTGGTCCAATTTTGATTCACTACTGGAATCCCGGATATTGATCACTGGGGGAAAACCAAACTCCAAATCATGTATGAAAGCATCTATCTCTTCTGAGTTCCACCCTGATCTATCAGAACTCTAGACTGTGGGTCTAGGGTCCCCCTGGTTCACTATAGTCTCTGATGTTCTAGACTTAGTCATTGGTATCCTGTAATAATTAACTTAAGGTCAATTATGCATATGTTCACTTATATATCAGTCTATAAATAATCTAATCAGAGCATTTCCTAAGCCAGAATCCTTTGCTCTGATACCAAAATATCACATCCTTACTTTTAACCTCAATTATACTCCATTAGAAGTGATTGGAACCAATTACATGATTATTTGCTTTGAAAACATCCATTTCCAAAAGATTTGCTATCGGGTACTGTTTACTATTACTATTCATTTGGTAATTTTAGAACATGTACCCTATTTTGAAAATTCATAATTAATTGTAAAAAAATTAAAATAATGTGGTTACAATTTCTAATGAAATCTCTTTCATAAATATTTGAGGAGAAAATATGAAATTGAGGTTATCTTGTTCACACGAAATCAGTTTATTGGTTAAAAATCACTGTTCATTTGGTAAAATTTGGAAGTTCCAGTTTCTTTGCCTTAAATTTAAAAATTCATTTCTCTTTGTTTACTTATCCAAATAAACTGTGTTACCTATGGATTTGAAGGTCTAGACGTCATCTTTAAGCTCATAACATTTCATAGAAAAACTCATTCATTTGATATATGAAATCATTGCGTGAACATCACTGCCTCTTAGCACTCATTTTATCTCAATTCCAGATCTTACTCCCAACTTTCGAAAATCATAACAATTCGGATACTTATCTAAATGAGGAATTCTTGGTGTTCATTTAAATCTATATATCTTAACTTGAATCATCCCAAGTTTCAGCCAAAAATCGTTTATTTAGGCATCATAAACATTGTTACATCACCACGGCCTCAAAACAGGATTACAGAAACATACATCATGCATACTAGCATATCATCCCATAGTGTCATGTAAGTTATGTAACTTATTATACAAACTTATTCATCAACATTTACTCTGTTCCCTTGAAAGGATCCAGCACCTAAAACATAGTTATGCATGTGGAAGGAATGAGATTTCATAGAAATCCCAATAGCAAGTTACACAAACTATAATATCATGCATGGACAATTGTATGCTTAACATGTTATCATGTGATAGGAGCTACTTCATAATGGTACATAAGCAAACTCTAACATGAATATTGTCATGACATAACTTGCAAGGACTTGCAATCATTCATACTTCATGATAACATGATGACATAAGCTCAAGCTCAACAAAACATCATAATCAACAAGCAAGCAAAACAATTAAACAAACATGAGTTATAGTTAGGTATCCTTGCTACCTCTTAGCTATCTTGGTCAGGACCTTCTTGAAGTGCTTTCCTTCCTTCACAAATGTCAAAACCTAGCCATTACAACATAATATCAAGTTACAACTCAACTTGAAACCAAATCCAAGACTAGGTTTTTACTAGCTCCCTTTCTTTCTCTAATTTATGTTTCCTACTTCCACCTTTCCAAAATAAATTATCATGGTTCATTTCCACATAATTTTTCTTGTAGAATCCAAATATGAAATTAGAATTTCCAAAATCAAAACATACCAATTGCTACAGTACCAAACTGAAATGGATGTCCCTTTTTCCAAAAATTCACATTTTGATTCCAATGCTTCCAATATTTGTTCTCCTACTTTATCCACACACAATTTTCCATTTTAAACTCATTTGAAGCATCAAAATCATGAAATTTCATCAAATGAATAGTACCACATATAGTACTAGCAAGAACACAAAACCCTAAATCCAAACATACTTGAATTTCCAAGCTTGTACCACTTGATTCTAGCTTGTTTATGCTTGTCTAAACTATCCATAACATAAAACTCATATTTTAACCATATATGAGCAGCACTTCCAGGGATTACCTTGCTTGTTACTTCACTTGATTACCTTGCTTGTTACTTCACTTTGGTTGCTTCTTTCTTGGTTGAATGGAAATTTTGCAAGAGTTTTCCTATGGTTCACCATGCATGCTGAAGTGATCTGAATAGGGGGTATTTATAGAGAAATTTGGGTCAAAATGGATGGCCAAGATTGATTTGGTTACAATTTGATCTAAAGGCTCATATTTAATCTTGGATTTAACTTTTTCTAAAAAGAATAATTATTACATCATGTGGGACAGCTCATGGGACACCTAAGAGGGTTAGGTGGCATGCTGCCCATGTAATGAAGGTTCTAGAAAAATTCTAGTCCAATCCGGTACCGATCGGAACTGTTTTTTATTCTGAATTTTTCTATAATATACCAGGATATGTATTATGTCCTGGAAATCAATATCTAGGCTTCTCATACCATTGAAAATGATATACTGAATATTTATCTGCAATCCATCCTTTGGGAAATGACCAAAATACCTTTGGTGTCCTTTCTTGTACTGTACTAACCCTACGGGCAAAATTATCATTTCACACCTCTTTATACTGCCTCAGGGTGTATATGGGCTCCAAATAATCCTCTTTATACTATATGACATGTTTTTATCCTATCTAGAGTGACCAAAATGACCTCCATCCACTACTAGTATAGTATGGGCATCCAGGGGCATTTTCATAATTTCACACTTTTCCTGGACTGCTCTGGTCTCTGGCCCACTTAACTGTCCAGTCACCTTAATGGACTCATGATGGCGCCATTTGGGCCTTATGGCCTTTATTGCCTTTATGGCCCAATTTACAATACAACTCTCCCGATCCTATTTATCAGGTATTTTATTTTACTATAAAATCCCGTATGGTTTCTACAGGATTCCTTTTCTGATTCTCTCAATTTTATAAATTCATATATTAAATATATGAATTTTCTATAAGGTCTCATCTGATTCTGAGATCTGAAAAATACTGTAATAATTCCTTCCGACTTCAAAAATTTATATCAATTAATCGGGACCTCAAATCAAAATTCTGTGTTGCGTTAAACTGACCGGAATATTTTTGTCTATCTACTGGTAAAATTTGGGTTTGATATGATTTCGGGCATTTTTAGCCTCTTTTGGCTCAACTTTTCCATATTTACATTTAGGTCCCTTAACTTTTGAATAATTACACTTTAGTCCATGAACTTTTCATTAATTGAATTTAGGTCCCTCTTTTTATTTCTACTTCAACTTTTTGTCTTCAAACTTTTCAATTTGTATTTTGGTCCCTATTCTTTCCTTAGTTATTAATCCTTCCATTTCTTTTTGCAATCTAATACAGTTTATTCCAAGAATCTTATATCTATTGCAGATAAACTGTACAGGTATATTAGGTCAAAAAATTGGGGATATGACAAGAGTTGTTAGTACTGAGTCCCAAGGATTTATAAGAATATTTCATAAGATATGAGAAAGGGTCAAATGAGAATAAAAAGGTCCTTACGATAAGATTACAAAGAATAAGAATGAAAGGTAAATAGATCCTCCATATGAGGATAAAGACGTTAGAAGGCCAGATAGACCTAAAAGAGTTAGTATAAGAAGGGTCTAAGATAGTAAAGTACCAGGATTAGAGCCTGTTAACACTAGTACTTTAAATTTTTATCTGCATATTTCAGTTAAGCGTTCTCAGGTAAGAGTAGTTCAATGATAGGTGACCCCCTGGGAAGTAATAGAAAAAGGTAGAAATGCCATAGAAATTGCCCTATATGCACAGAGTTATGTAAAATGATAGAAAGAGCTATGAGAATCTAGAAAGGTTATGAACAGTAAGATACTAGAACCCTTAAGTCAAGTCCAAAAGAAATGGATTTGAAAGATAGACTATGATATAGCTAGGTTTGGCCAAATATTCTATGTTATGTCATGAAAGATACTAAATGAGAAATGCTATGAAGAGTACGTAATGAGATATATTATGAGAAATATGTATTGAGAAGTATGATATGAAGTGGCTTTATAGCTAGCCTTGTAAACAGATTGAGAGGCTTTGTTTTTTAAAGGGATAAGATGTTTGAATGATAAGTTACAGATAAAGGAGCAAGTGAGAGCTTTCACTCTTTGCATGGAATGCCATGCATTATGTTATGCTACATTATGTTGTGTGATGTTTATGAAATATGCTAAAGCTCCAAATGTTATAACAGTGCATGCTCTATGTGATAGAGCTATGCAAGCTCTGAGTGTTAGAGCTGTGCATATTAAGATAAGGAATGCTTAAGCTCCAATGTTAGGGCTTTGCATTCATGGGCAGGAATATAGTCTTGTAATATGTTGGACAGGCATTATGCATGTTAGAGTATGTGCTCCTATATGCTCCTATGTGCTCTTATTTAGTAGTGAAGCAACGAAAATGAGTCATCTCTCTAACATAAGTCCTATGTGCTCCTATATGCATGTTAGATATGACATAAATCCTCTCTCCGTATTATGATGAGTTATTATAGTTGATAAGAAGTATGATGATATGAAAATGAGAGATAAAGTTTTGCGGATGTTCAAAGAATTCCGCTAGATACCCAGATGAGCAAAAAGTAATTGCTCTAAGAAGTATGATGAATCATTAACAGAAACTCCATAATATAGTAGTATTCGAGGGAGTTTGATATGAAAGAAATGGATACTACTCACAAGTCTAGAATGGTGAGAAGTCCATATGCAGATAGATGTATAGCAAGTAAGCAAGTAATATAATGAACTATAATTCAACCCTGGTTGAGTTGATTCAGAACAGAAGAATGATCATAGTAAAGATATGAAGAATTGCGGATATGAAAGGTACTCGGCTAAAATGTCAAAATAGAAAATGAGAAATATACCCTACTCCTTAGTCAAAAAGAAGATAAGGATATTTATCCAAGATTCTTGACTGAAGTGTTAAGTAAATTTTGAGGACGAAATTTATTTTAAGGGAGTAGAAATATCATATCCTAATTTTTTTCTATATGAATAATACTGATAAAGGAAAGAGATTTGGAAAGAATTATGATGATGATCAGAAGAAACAAGAGAGGTTAAATGAGTCTTGAAGGAAGAAAGGGACTTAAATGAAAATTGGAAAAGTTTAAAGGCCAAAAATTAAAGTAGATACAAAAGTTGCGCCTTAAGTGTAATTTTCAAAAGTTAAGGGACTTAAATGCAAATAGGCAAAAGTTCAGGGGCTTAAGCGCAATTATTAAAAAGTTTAGGGACCTAAATGTAATTATGAGAAAGTTGAGCCGAAACAGGCAAAAAATGCCTAGAATTAAATTATACTCAAATTTTACCAGTAGATAGACCAAGTGATTACGGTCAGTTTAAGTAGTCACAGAATTTCGATTTGAGGTCTCGATTAATTGATATAAATTCCTAAAGTCATAAGGAATTATTGCAGTATTTTTCGGATCTCAAGATTAAATGAAATTTTACAGTAAATTCTTATATTTAACATATGAATTTATATTTAATTTGGGGAATCGGACTGAGCTGGTACCATATTGGATTGGAATTTTTTCAGAACATTCTTCCCCAAATAGAATTGCGCCACATAACCCCATGAGGTGTCCCCTTGAGTTATCCCTTGATGTTGTCATCATTGATGATGTCATAATTATCTTTTTGAAAAAGTTAAATCCAAGATTAAATGTGGGCCTTTAGATCAAATAGTAACTAAATTAATCTTGGCCATTGATTTTCCATAGATTTTGGCTATAAATACCCCCTCAAATCTGCCCAAAACCTTGAGCTTGTGATACCTTGGGGAAACTCTTGCAAAATGGAAACTCAAGCCAAGACAAAGAAGATTCAAGGTACCAAAATTCAAGCAAGCTAGAGATTGAAGGTAAGCAATCTCTCCTAGCTTATTTTCCTTTGATTTGGGAGCTTGAACTTAGGGTTTTCATGGGGAAAAATTTGAGTTTTCTCTAAGGGGTGGTGCTGCACAAAAGCCTTAGATGAAAGGGGAAAGAAGAAATTAAAGTTAGAGACATATGATTGAAGCTTAAACAAGCTAGTTAAGTGATTGGTTGTTGAATCAAGTTGATATTCTTGACTTTACCAAGACTGAACCTGTTCGACCTGTACTGTTCATGAGGGAAGGAAATGGAATTTCAATGATCTAATACTTCCATTGAATTTATACGATGATTTTGTGTAGGGTTGGAAAGGTTTTGAACCTTGGAAGCATTGAACTTCCAAGATTGTAGTTTTTGAGATTCTTCTCTATTACTGTTCATTCGCATGAACAGTGATTAGATTTTCATGATTTTGATGCTTCCAATGGTTTTAAAATGAAAAGTTGTGTGGGATAAAGTGGAGAAACAAGTATGGGAAGCATTATAATCAAAATGAGAATTTTTGAGGGAATTGTGTACATGTTTCGGTTATGTACAGAAGGACATGAAGGAGCTGGAATTTCATGATTCTAAGCTCATAAATGGATTCAAAAGATGAAATTGTGTAGGATAAAGTCAAGACATCAATTGGTTCAAGAGCCAAGTGGATTAGTGAAGATTAGAGAAAGTTATGATAATAACGAGTATAACAAGGTTAGTCTTGAACATAGTTGGAGTTCATGAGTCTTAATGAATTATGTGATGAATATGAATGTATTTAGGACCTTAAAACATCCAAGAAGATGTTGGGAAGTGATTGACATAAAGGCTTCATGGTTGGAAAGCTAGGGAGCAAGTACTAAAGATCAAGAGGAAAGCTTAAGTGCAAGGTAGTGAACTTACCTCTTTATGTGCTTGATGTGGTATGCTTATGTGTTGACATGTATATGATATTTCAATTATGTTGTGACATGATAAATTATATTGAATGTATTTTGAATAACATGTTCACCATGGCCATGCACTTTATGTAAAAGTATAAAGCATGATGGCATGTCACTAATCAAAGAAAGTTTAATGAAATTACATATCATGCATTAGCATCCATCTTGCATATTTAAGTGGTAATGTTTGCTACTGAGATTCTCTAGAATCTCACTCTCCCATAACCAACCAATCTAGGTCAAGCATGATGGAAAAGGTATACATGGAGAAAAGGTAAAGAATGGAAGAAAGGAATGGAAGTAATTAAGATCTTAGTATATGCTATGAATTATCTATGTATGTAAATGCCATGTAAGGTGTTCATTTATGTGAAGAAAGTATTTGTAATAAGTATGGCATATGTAAATGATGTATATGAATATTGAGAAGCTTATTTGATGGCTTATACATGTTGGAACAATTATTGGAAGTGAAAGAAAAGAAACTGAAATGGTAAAAATGTAGGTCCTAAAGCAGTTTTGTTGTGACTTCTGTTTGAGATAGCAAATGAAGGAATTATTTCACACAATTTTATGAGCATTTATTACACATCCAGATCTTTAAATTCATAGGTAGAACGGTTCATTTGGATGTGGATAACAAGAGAAATGAATTTTCAAAGTAAGGGACCAGAAACTGTCTTTAGAATTTTTGACCAAATGAACAGTAAATTTTGACGAATAAACTACATTAATTGGTTAATCATTTAGTCTGAAAATTATTTTTCCCTTAAATTTCAAGATGTTTTGTTCACGTATCTTTTTGAATCACTTAAATTCAATTTTTCTAGAATTAATTATGATTTTTTGAAGTTCTTTGCATAATCTGGAATACCATATGAATAGTAATCCAAGAAAGAGTAAAATTCTAGATTTGGCTAATGGGCTTCCAAGGTCTTGTAAGTGGTTCCAAATGCTATTGAATGGTCCCTAAGACGTACAAAAGTAAGAATGTTTTAGAGTTAGCTATTTCCTTTCAGCTAACTAAGGAAGGGCTTTTTCTTTATGCCATTTGTACTTTTAATTTTTCCCATATCCTCTTGGATTACTAATAGGAGAGAGAATATCTCCTATTACGCCTTAACGTTCATGTGGATGAACTTAGCTAAGTATTCATCAAAGGGTTTCTCTTTCCTTTGCTCTACCCCTTAGCTTCATGCTCATCTCTCTCTAATTGAGAGGAATTCTTCTTTTAAACTTCTTCGAGAAAAACTTCTCAAGTAAGCTAATCACTCTCTATCTTGTATGGAGTAACTTCTATATCTCTCTGCTATCTTTTAACTCTTTTTGTTTGTCAATCTCAGTATGCTCTTGATTGGACTGTGTTTCCTCCTGGTCTGTCTTTAGATCTTGACTAATTTAAGTCACTTGGATCTTATTCATCACCTAGCATTACTATTTCTGTTCTCCAGGGCAGAGAGTTAGGTTACTTTCTCTTCGTGATGAAATCCCTTTGCTTTAGGAATATTAACCTTCTATCTATTAGCCATCACGTATTTATCCTTAAGCCATGTATTAAATCATTCTTAGGCAAGTATCATTCTAACTTCACATTATTCTTTTTCATAAAAACTAGTTGCACAAAGTCTTCCGTACTGTAGATAAACTCCTGATGATCATATGGAGGATCTACTTTTGATCCTCTTCTTAAACTGATCTTCTGTATCTTAGTGTTTCGTGCTGTTTAACTTGCCTATACTCTGTTCAAAACCTCTAACTGATAACCTTCAGTGAGGTTAGCATTTTCAGAGTCAATTAAGGCTCATTCATGTCTATACATCATAATCACATTAAAAAGGGAACATATTCACATACATTTCAACCCACAATCATTTTATTATATCACACAAAACTTCATATTTCATGTCACCATAACATTTGTACATACATTACATTTATGTCAATTACATATTTGAGGTACATTATAACTACTATACATCTGAGTAATTACTTTACTTTACACTTTACATATTTACATTACCCCTAATCTCCTTCCACATTCTTTTCTAGAGAACTATAAACTGCACAAACTTCTATATACATATGTGTCACCCCTGAATATCAGTTGGTAGATCATTTGCCAGATATTCGCTTAGCTTTATATGCCATGTAGGGGTATATGGCAGTACTTGACTCACTATCATCTCATGCCAGTCTGCTAGAGCATAAACTTGATTTAGGTTAAGGCCCTCCACTGTGTATCTGTTTATCATCCTTGCTACGACATTGAGGAACTCCAGGTAAACTAACTGCTCTTGATTTCTACTTCTATCCATCCCCTAACCTAAACTGAGTAATTCACTTTCCACAGTTTTCTGGAGACTGATGCAATCAGCATTATCTGTCTTTAATAAAGAAAGCTAGGGTTGACTAGGACCAAGAACATCATGTTGATCGTTACATATTCTTGAACTTTAGGAATGGAGAGGAACAGTCATAAACTCTCACTGGATGTATGAATTAGGGGACTATGATCTATTACTCATAACAACTCTGTCCTTAAACTCTGGTAGAGGAGGAATAATATCTGGTCTACCCATAATCCAGTACCAGTACTCAGCTTCCTCAGTCATAATCTGTCGTCTCTTTGGAGGAATAGAACTTACATTAGGGTTAAAGGGCACTCAAACAAACTCATACTGTGTAGAGTCACTAGACTCAATATCATCTGGTGTATACACGGTTTCAGGCTGAATCTCTACATGACCTATAGACTGTAAGTTTGAGTCTACAGAAACATCTATGGGACATTCTACTATAGACTTTCCTGACCGATCCCCTATACTCTCATTTGAAATCTCTTCATTGTCTGAGCGATGATCAAAGTCTGGATGTACATATCCTCACATATCACTACTAGCCGGGTGTCTCCCTTATTAACTGAAGCCTCTGACTTAACCTTATGAAATCCCATATCTACTCCTGTAATATTTGCTCAACTAAATAATGCTAACTATCTCAATACATACCTTAACTTAACAAAGTACTTACTATTTAGGGTTAGGGTCTGAGAACTATCTTATATCATGCTGAAACTTTTGTTCTGATACCAAAATATAACATCCTTACTTTTCTACATCTTAAGGACCATTTAGTAGAATTTGGAACCACTTACAACACCTTGGAAGTCCATTAGCCAAATATAGAATTTTACTCTTTCTCAGGTTACTATTCATATGGTATTATAGATTATGCAACGAACTTCAAAAAATCATAATTAATCCTAGAAATATCGAAATGAAGTGGTTCAAAAATCTAAGTGAAGATAACATCTTGAACTTGAGGAAAAAATAATTTCCAGACTAAATGACTCATCAATTAATACAATTTATTCGCCAAAGATTATTGTTCATTTGGTCAAAAATTATGGAAACATATTCTGGTCCCTTATTTTGAAAAATTAGTTATCTTTGTACATAAATTGAAATAAGGTATTCTTGGTGTAAAAACAAAGATTGGCATGTCATGTAAATGACTATAAAATTTCATTCATTTATTTCATCATTTACTATTTTTCTTTACATAAATGACCATCACTACTTACATTGGTCATACAGCAACATTACACATTTAAATAACATATATACCATCCAATCCCTAGCTTTTCTTCATGCTTCATCATCCTCTTTCATTATTCACAAACCTATGGGATTGGGTTTACATGAAAAGGAATGAGATTTTTGGGGAAATCTCAGTAGCAAACAGTAATAAACAATGCATACATTAATGTTGATACTTGTATTTGCTTGTGAAAGTGTTAACATTGTGTAATATGCATGCTTCCATGTAACATGAAATACAATTACCCAAAGTAATCATAGAAATAGAGCTTCATACATAAGCACATATGCTCAACAAAGCCATAGCACATTCAATGCATACAAGTTTAGGATAAGTTTACTACCTCATATACTTGACTTTCTTTCACTTTATCTTGCTTCTTTCTTCTCACATCTCTTGGACATGTGGCTGCCTCTTTTGGAGCATATCCATCAATCCCTAACATCACATAACTATTCATTCATCACAATCTAACTTCCTTGAGCATCAAACTCACTTTAACTAACATAACTTCCTCTTGAACATTAAGCTCACTTAACTTTCCTTAATTTTAACTAATAGACTTGGCCTTTGAATCAATTGATGTATTGACTTTACCCTGCAAAATTTCAGGTTTTGAATCCATTTATGAGCTTAGAATCATAAAATTCCAGCTCCTTCATGCCCTGTTGTACAGAACTGAACATATGCATACAATTCTTTCAAAAATTCTCATTTTCATTCTAATGCTTCCCATACTTGTTTCTCCACTTTACCCCACACAACTTTTCATTTTAAAACCATTGGAAGCATCAAAATCATTAAATTATAATCACTGTTCATACAAGTGAATAGTAAATATGAAGAATTTTAAAAACTACAATCTTGTAATTTCAATGCTTTAAAGGTTTGAAACCTTTCCAATCCTACACAAAATCATCATATAAATTCAATGGAAGCATTAGATCAATGAAATTCCATTTCCTTCACTCATGAACAGTGCATACTGAATAGGTTCAACCATGGCAAAGTCAAGAATATCAACTTGATTCAACAACCAACCACTTAACTAGTTTGTTTAAGCTTCAATCATATGTCTCTAACTTTAATTTTTTCTTTTCCCTTTTGTCTATGGTTTTTGGACAGCAAAACACCTTAGAGAAATACCAATAGCAAGTTAGACAAACTATAATAGCATGCATGAATAATTGTATGCTTAACATGTTATCATGTGATGGGAGCTACTTCATAATGGTACATAAGCAAACTCTAACATGCATATTGTCATGACATAACTTGCAAGGAGTTGCAATCATTCATACTTCATCATAACATGATGACATAAGCTCAAGCTCAACCAAATACCATAATCAACAAGCAAGCAAAACAATTAAACAAACATGAGTTATAGTTAAGTATCCTTGCTACCTCTTAGCTATCTTGGTCAAGACCTTCTTTAAGTGATTTCCTTCCTTCACAAATGTCAAAACCTAGCCATTACAACATAATATCAAGTTACAACTCAACTTGAAACCAAATCCAAGACTAGGTTTTTACTAGCTCCATTTCTTTCTCTAATTTATGTTTCCTACTTCCACCTTTCCAAAATAAATTCTCATGTTTCATTTCCACATAATTTTTCATGTAGAATCCAAATATGAAATCAGAAATTCCAAAATCAAAACATACCAATTGCTACAGTGCCAAACCGAAATGCATGCTCTTGTTTTCCAAAAATTCTCATTTTGTTCCAATGCTTCCAATACTTGTTCTCCTACTTTATCCCCACACAACTTTCCATTTTAAACTCATTGGAAGTATCAAAATAATGAAATTCCATCATATGAACAGTACCATGTACAGTACCAGCAAGAACATAAAACCCTAAATCCAAACATACTTGAATTCACAAGCTTATACCACTTGATTCTAGCTTGTTTAAACTTGTCTAAACTATCCATAACATAAAACTCATATTTTAACCACATATGAGCAGCACTTCCAGCAGCAACCATAAGGGAAATATAGCATGAAAACCCCTTAAAACCATGAGCTAACTTGCTAGAACAAAGCTCAAGATCAAGGGAGATGATTTCCTTGCTTGTTACTTCACTTTGGTTGCTTCTTTCTTGGTTGAATGGAAATTTTGCAAGAGTTTCCCTATGGTTCACCATGCATGCCGAAGTGTTCTGAATAGGGGGGAATTTATAGAGAAATTTGGGTTGAAATGGATGGCCAAGATTGATTTGGTTACTATTTGATCTAAAGGCTCACATTTAATCTTGGATTTTACTTTTTGTAAAAAGAATAATTATTACATCATGTGGGATAGCTCATGGGACACCTAATAGGGTTAGGTGGCGTGCTTCCTATGCAAAGAACCTTCTGGAGAAATTCGAGTCCAATCAGGTACCAATCAGTGCAGTTTCATAACAACCGGACTGTGTTCTGTTCCTAAGTTTTTATAATATACCAGGATATGTATTCTATCCTGGAAATTAATGTCTAGGCTTCTCATATCATTGAAAATGTTATACTGAGTATTTATCTACCATCCATCCCTTGGAAAATGACCAAAATACCCTTAATGTCCTTTCCTGCACTGTACTAACCCTAAGGGCAAAATTGTCATTTCACTCCTCTTTACACTGCCTCAGGGCCTATATTGACTCTATATAATCATATTTATACTATGTTCCACGTTTTTGGCTTGTCCATAATGACCAAAATGACCTCCATCCATCACTAGTACAGTATGGGCATCTAGGGGCATTTTCATAATTTCATACTTTTCCTAGACTGCTCTAGTCTCTGGCCCACATAACTGTCCAATCACCTTAATGGGCTTATGATGGCGCCATTTGGGCCTTATCATGGGCTTATTGCCTGTATTGCCTTTATGGCCCAATTCACGTTACAACTCTCCCGATCCTATTTATCGGGTATTTTATTTCACTGAAAAATCTGGTTTGGCTTCTACAGGATTCCTTTTCCGATTCTGTCAATTTTATAAACTCATATATTAAATATATGAATTTCCTATAAAGTCTCATATGATTTTTAGATCTAAAAAATATTGTAATAATTCCTTCTAACTTCAGGAATTTATATCAATTAATCGGGACCTCAAATCAAAATTCTGTGTTGCGTTAAACTGACCAGAATATTTTTGTCTATCTACTGGTAAAATTTGGGTATGATCTGATTCCAGGCATTTTTGGCCTGTTTTGGCTCAACTTTTCCATATTTACATTTAGGTCCCTTAACTTTTGAATAATTGCACTTTAGTCCCTGAACTTTCCATTAATTGCATTTAGGTCCCTCCTTTTATTTCTAGTTCAACTTTTTGTCTTTAAACTTTTCAATTTGCATTTTGGTCCCTATTCTTTCCTTAGTTATTAATCCTTCCATTTCTTTTTGCAATCTGATACAGTTTATTCCAAGAATCTTATATCTATTGCAGATAAACTGTACAGGTACATTTGGTCAGAAAATTAGGGATGTGACAAATATTTGAGCCAAGAGTTCATAGATCATCTCAGGAGTTGTGGGATAGTCTCACAATTGACTCCTCCAGGGACACCATAATGGAATGACGTTTCTGAATGGAGGAATCAAACACTATTAGATATGGTTCAATCCATGATAAGTCGAACAGATCTTCCGCCCTCCTTTTGGGGCCATGCCCTAGAGACAGCTGCGTTCACACTCAATCGTGTTCCATCTAAGGTAATTGAAAAGACTCTGTATGAGATATGGACTGGGAGGATGCCTAGTTTGTATTTCCTCAAGATTTGGGGATGCGAGGTCTATGTTAAGCAACAAGCCTCAGACAAATTAGCGTCCAAATCCTCAAAGTGCCTTTTTATGGGATATCCTAAGGAAACCAAGGGATATTACGTCTACAACCTTGCTGATAACAAAGTGTTTGTTGTCAGAAATGGTATCTTTCTCGAACGAGAATTTATCTCTAAAAGAACCAGTGGGAGTAAGGTACACCTCAAAGAAGTTTGAGAGCCACAAGACACCACAGAACTGCAGATGGAAAATAGAGAAGACTCACAACAAGTTGTTAAGACTCCTCAAGTTACGCAAGGTCCACGGAAGTCTAATAGGACACGACTTCAGCCTCAGAGATATGGATTTCTGATTTCTGACAGTCATGATGTGTTACTCATTGAGCATAATGAGCCAAATACCTATCGAGAAGCTATAGTGGGACCAAACTCTGAAAAGTGGCTTAATGCCATAAAGTCTGAAATGCAATCCATATACGACAATGAGGTTTGGACCTTAGTCAACCCGCCTGAAGGTGTAAAAACCCTCAGGTGCAAGTGGGTTTTTAAGGAGAAAACTGACATGGATGGCAATGTAAATGTCTTCAAGGCACGACTGGTTGTAAAAGGATTTACTCAAACTGATGGTGTGGACTATGATGAGACCTTTTCCCCAGTTGCAATGGCTAAATCAATCAAAATCCTCTTTGCCATAGCAGCATATTATGACAATGAAATATGGCAGATGGACGTCAAGACAGCCTTCCTTAATGGAAAGCTCCTTGAGGATGTGTACATGACACAACCTGAAGGGTTTGTGCGTTCTGAGGACTCTGGTAAAGTGTGCAAGCTTCAAAGGTCCATTTATGGAGTGAAGCAAGCCTCTCGGAGTTGGAATCATCATTTTGATGAAGTAGTCAAAGAGTTTGGATTCCTTCAAAATATTGATGAACCTTGTGTGTGCAAGAAGGTTAGTGGGAGCACAGTTGTGTTTTTGGTACTCTATATCGATGACATCCTACTTACTGGGAATGACATTCCTACCTTACAGATTGGCAAGTCTTGGTTAGGAAAGTCTTTCTCGATGAAAGACTTGGGTGAAGCCACCTACATCCTAGGAATCAGGATCTATAGAGATAGATCTAAAAGACTTTTAGGACTCAGTCAGAGTACATACATAGACAAAATATTGCATACGTTCAGTATGAACGAATCAAAGAGGGGTTTCATACCTATGTCTGATGGTAGTCACCTCAGCAAAGATCTGTGTCCTAGTACATCTGATCAGCGAGGTCGCATGAGTAAAGTTCCATATGCCTCGGCCATAGGATCTATCATGTATGCCATGTTATGTACTTGACCGGATGTCTCGTTTGCCTTAAGTATGACTAGCAGATATCAACAGGACCCTGGTGAGGCCCATTGGACTGTTGTCAAGAATATCCTTAAGTACTTAAGAAGGACTAAGGACTTATTCTTGGTCAATGGTGGATTGGATGATGAACTATGTGTAACTGGTTACACAGACGCGAGTTTCCAAACTGACCAGGACGACCAAAAATCACAGTCTAGATATATATTCTTCCTCAATAATGGAGCAGTAAGCTGGAAGAGCTCTAAGAAGGGCACTGTAGCAGATTCTGCAATAGAAGCTGAGTATATAGCAGCATCTGATGCAGCTAAGGAAGCCGTTTGGATCAGGAAGTTCATCACAAAACTAGGGGTGATACCTACCATCTCAGATCCAATAACTTTGCTCTGTGACAATAGCGGTGCCATTGCACAGGCCAAAGAGCCTAGGTCACATCAAAGGACCAAGCAAATACTCAGGCGATTTCATCTCATCAGAGAAATCAACAATAGAGGTGATATAAAAATATGCAAGGTAGTAGGAGAAGACAATGTTGTTGATCCTCTAACAAAGCCACTTGTGCAGGCAAAGCATGAGCGTCATGTTAGGTCAATGGGAATTAGTCAAATTAATGATTGTACCAGTGCAAGTGGGAGGTTGTTGGAAAACGTGCCATAGGGGCCAATCATTGTCTTATAAACATTATTGATTTATGAGTTTATCAATTGTGTTATCATATTATTTGCATGTTTAGTGTGATGACCTTCCTTGGATAATTCATGATCTTATCCTAAATGTCCCTGGTCAGTCATCTATGTGGGAGCGGAGATGAAATAAGGCTAGTATGAATTTGAAGATGTATAGAGATATAAATCAAAGTCATGGCACATGTAAGAGTACAAGGTGTTGGACCGACCCGCTATGAGAGAGCTGCATGGGTTACGTCATAAGCTTCTCTCATATACAGACCATGTCACTATGCCCTTTGACCTGATATCATCATGGATTCCTACATGACAAACGCTCAGCTTTGACCTAGTCAAAAGTCACTTTTGACTGAGTGATCATAAAGACCATGTTCGGGCTTAGTGGTTTTTCATGCGGAGGAATGTGAATGGTCAAGATGGAATTTGCCCCTCACATTCATAGAGAGATATTACTGGGCCACTTGATGAGCGAGTCTGAGAAATGTATAGCCATACTGTAATGGAAAGGTAGTTCCATTTCTATAGTCAGACTACTCAGGGATCGAGAAAGTAACGGTCAGGAATAGGAGGATGACATTATCCATGCCTCATCCATGACCAAAATATCGTGTGACAGAAGGGAGATGATATGGTTGTATAAAAGGTTACATCGTTTATCGATCCTCATATGATTTGGGAAGTCGTTATGTCTTGCTAGAGACCGCTTGTGACTTGTGGGCCAGTATAGCAAATGGCCCACTGCCAACTTCATATGGGCCTACAGGGTCGCACACAAAATAGCCCAACACGAGCTATGATGTCCAGATTCATTGAATCTAAGACGTGTCTAGATTCAATGAATGATCCAGGGTTGATGTATATATTTATTTATATTTATATTCGTATATATATAAATTCGTATATATATATATATATATATATATATATATATTATATATAAGGGATATATAGGATTTAATTTTTAAGGATAAATTAAATCTCTATCACGTTTGAATTTGAAATTCAAATTGATAGGATATCTCATATAAGAGATATTTACAAGATTTAATTTATAAGGATAAATTAAATCTCTATCACGTTTGAATTTGAAATTCAAATTGATAGGGTATCTCAAATTTGATTTATGAGAATAAATCAAATATAGTCCAATCTTATCTTTATTTAAATTAAATAAATAAGTGAATTAAATCTGTGGGATGGATTTAATATAGACATTATTTATTTAATTAGTTTCTTATCAAATTATACAATATGTGATATTGTATTAATTTCAGAATTAATATAGATTAATTCCAAGATCCAATTTGGTTGAGGAAAACACAGAGCATCCTATATATCTGATTTTAGGAGCTACATTTTTTTGACACACAACACACAACACAAAAGGCCGAACGGAATCTGCAAAAGGTTTGTAGATAAGAAATTGCTGAAGTAGAGACGGAGAGGACGAATTCTTGAGAGAGCCTTGGAGGAACAGGAGATGCTAGCACGTCGTTCGTGGTTGGAACGCTGTTCGTGTGGATACCAGTAGAGGAAGTTGACCTGAGGCGTCGACTTCTTGCGATCAGAAAGAGAGCACGACCCACAGAGAGAAGCTATGGACATCTTCTTGAGATTGAAAAGAGATCACCAGTCGTGGAGAGAAGCTGTGGAAGTCGCTGAGGAACACCAAGGGTAATGCTTCTTTCCACTTGACTTAAACACATACGGTAAATCCTGGCAAGGAATGGGAAAAAATTTTAAATTAATTTCCGCTGCGTGTCTTCCAATTCCTTTCACTACCATCTCATGTCAGTCTGCTAGAGCAATAAGTTAATGCCCTTTACTATATATCTGTTTATCATCCCTACTACGGCATTGAGGAAGTACATATTTGATCTCTATTTCTATCCATCCTTTAAGCTAGACTAAGTAATTCACTCCCTACACCTTTCTTGAGACTGATATGGTCAATATTATCTGTATTTAACAAAGAAGGCTGGGGTTAACTAGGGCTAGGAACATCTCACTGATCTTTCTCTATAAAATAACATATTCTTGGACTTTAGGAATGGATAGGAACTATCATAAACTCTGATTGGATCTCTAGATTAAGGGACTGTTGTATATTACTAATCTCAAATCTATCCTCAAACTTTTGTAGAGGAGGAATAATATCTAGTATACTTATAATCAAGTACCAGTAATCAGCTTCCTTAGCTGTAATCTGTCCTCTTATCAGAAGGATAAAGCTTACATCAAGGCTAGAGGGCACTCCAACAAACTCATACTATATAGAGTCACTAGACTCAACATTATTTGGTATATACATAGCTTTAAGAAAAGTCTCTACATAACCTCCATACTGCAGGTTTGAGTCTATAGAAACATCTGTGTGACATTCCACTGTAGACTTCCCTGACTGATCCCCTATATTCTACTTGGTTTACTATAGTTTTTGATCTAGTCCTAGACTCAATCATCTTTACCTTGCAATAACTAACTTAATATCAATTATGCAGATGTTTACTTAAAAATTAGTCTATAAATAATCTATTCAGAGCATTTCTTAAGCCATAATCCTTTGCTTTGATACCAAAATGTCATGTCCTTATTTTCAACCTCCATTATACCCATTTGAAAGTCATTGGAACCACTTACATAGCCTTTTGCCTTAGAAACATGTATCTTCAAAGGCATTACTCTCGAGTACTGTTCACGCTACTATTCATTTGGTAATTCTAAAACATGTACCCTACTTTAAAAATTCATAATTAAATGTTAAAAAATCAAAATAGGGTGGTTCTAACTTCTAATGAAAGCTATTTCACTGAAATTTGAGGAAAATATAAAAATGAGTTTCCAATATCCCAAAAAAATCAGTTTATTTGTTAAAAACACTGTTCACTTGGTAAAATATGGAAGTTCTAGTTTCTTTGCCTTAACTTCAAAAATTCATTTCCCTTTCATCACTTGTCCAAATGAACTGTGTTGCCTATGGATTTAAAGAACTAGATGCGCTCTTTAATCTCCCAAAATTTCACAGAAAAAATCATTCATTTACTATACAAAATCCACATCGGAACGCTAGTGTCTCCAGTTGCTTACTTTCTCTTAGTTCCAAATTTTAACTTCAACATAGAAAAATCATAACAAATCAAATACTTAACCAATTAAGGTGTTATTGGTTTTCATTTTAAACTCTTTATCTTAATTATAATCATGCCAAATTTCAAGTTCAAACACGTTGATTAAGGTATTATAAATATCATGAAAAGGTCACAGCCTCAGGACACCAACACATGAACATTCAATATACATTCCAACATGTGCTTCCATAATGTCAAGCAACTCATTTAACTTGTTATACAAGTCCATCCATCTATGCTTACCTCTTTTCTTGAGAAGTTCCAGCACCTATAACATGGTTATGCATATGGGAGGAATGAGATTTCATGAAAATCCCAATAGCAAGTTACACAAACCATAATATTATGCATGATTAATTGCATGCTTAACATGTTATCATGAGATTGGAGCTAGTTCATATTGGTACATAAGCAAACTCTAAAATGTATATTGTAATGACATAACTTGCAAGGAGTTACAATCATTCATACTTCATCATCAACATGATGACACAATCTCATGCTCAACCAAACATCATAATCAACAAGCAAGCAAACAATTAAGCAAACATGAAACTATAGTTAGGTATTCTTGCTACCTCTTAGCTATCCTTGTCAAAGTCATCTTGAGATGATTTCCTTCCTTCACGAATGCCAAAATCTAGCCATTACAAAGTAATATCAAGTTACAACTCTACTTGAACACAATTCCAAGACTAGATTTTCTCTAGTTTCCATTCTTTCTCTATTTTATGTTTCATACCTCCATCTTTCCAAAATAAATTATCATCGTTCATTTCCACATAATTTTTAATATAGAATCCAAATTTGAACATAGAATTTCCAAAATCAAATCATGTCACAAGCTGCTATATAGAACCAAAACACACCCTTGATTTTCCAAAAATTCACATTTTGATTCCAATGCTTCCAATACTTGTTCTCCTACTTTATCCACACACAATTTTCCATTTTAAACTCATTGGAAGCATCAAAATCATGAAATTCCAATATATGAATAGTGTCACATACAGTTGCAGCCATGAATACGAACTTCCATTTACTTGCATACTTGAATTCCCAAGCTTATACTACTTGATTCTAGCTTATTTAAGCTTATTTAAACTATCCATAATACAAAACTCATATTCTAACCATATATGGACAGAAATTCCAGCAGAAACCACAAGCGAAATAGGGCACAAAAACCCCTTAAAATCAAGAGCTAGCTTGCTAGAATAAAACTCAAGATCAAGGGAGATAATTACCTTGCTTGTTGCTCCAAATTGTGTGCTTCTTTCTTGGTTTAATTGAAATTTTACAAGAGTTTCCCCATGGTTTTCAAGGATGCCAAATGAGGTATGAAATGATGGGGTATTTATAGATAAATTTGGGTGGAAATGGTTGGCCAAGATTGATTTGGTTACTATTTGATCTAATAGTCCATATTCATTCTTTAAACAAGCTTGCCCTTGAAGCCACCCTTATTATGCCATGCATGACATCACACAAGGCAATATTAGGCTGTAAAAAGTGAAATATACTGATAGGAAAAATTCCAGTCCAGTTCGGTATCAATCGAAGCAGTTTCACAAAAACCAAACTGTTTTTTGTTCCCAATTTTTATAATATTATAGGATATGTATTTTGTCCTAAAAATCAATGTCTAGGTTTCTCACACCATTGACATTGTTAGACTGATTATTCATTAGCCATTCATCCCTTAAGAAATGACCAAAATACCCTTTGTATCCTTTCTTGCACTATATTAAGCCTAAGGGCATAATTGTCATTTTACCCCTCATTGTACTGCCTGAAGGCATATACTGGCTCTAACTAATCATCTTTATACCATGTGGGATGTTTCTAGCCTATCTAAAATGACCAAAATGCCCTCCATCTATCACTGGTATAATCTGGCTGTACAGGGCCATTTTCATAATTTCACACTTTTCTTGGACTACTCTAGACTCTGACCCACTTAACTATCCAATCACCTTATTGGGCTCATGATAGTGCCATTTGGGCCTTGGTGTGGGCTCATGATAGTGCCATTTGGGCCTTGGTGTGGGCTCATGGTCTTTATGGCACAATTCCCAAGATATTTCTCCCGATCGTATTTATTGGGTATTTTATCTCATTGTAAAATCCCGTAAGAATTCTACAGAATTCCTTTTCTGACTCTGTCAATTTTATTAATTCTTATATTAAATATAGGAATTTACTATAAGGTTTTATCTGATTCTAAAGTCTAAAAAATACTGTAATAATTCCTTCTGACTCCAAAAATTTATATCAATTAATCGGGACCTCAAATCAAAATTCTATGACTCCTTAAACTGATAGGAATAACTTTGTCTATCTACTGGTAAAATTTGGGTCTAATTTGATTTGGGGCATTTTTGAGCCCTTTTCGGTTCAACTTTTTCATAATTACATTTAAGTCCCTGACTTTTTGCTTCATTACATTTAGTTCCCTAAACTTTTGAAAATTACTACTTCTGGCCCAACTTTTATTTCTACTTTAACTTTTGGCCTCCAACCTTTTCTAATTTTTGTTTAAGTCCCTCTCTTCCTTCAAGAATCATTTAACCTTTATTATTTCTTCTAATCATCGTCATAATCCTTTTAAAACCTCTTTCCACTATCAGTATTATACATATAGAGAAAAATTAGGATATGACATCAAGAGCAGCACTTTATGATGTGATTTGATTTTAGAAATTCTAGTTTCATATTTGGATTCTACATGAAAAATTATGTTGAAATGAACCATGATAATTTATTTTAAAAAGATGGAAGTATGAAACTTAAAATAGAGAAAGAATGGAAACTAGTGAAAACCTAGTCTTGGTTTTGTGTTCAAGTTGAGTTGTAACTTGATATTGCTTTGTAATGTCTAGGTTTTAACATTTGTGAAGGAAGGAAATAATCTCAAGAAGACCTTGACAAGGATAGCTAAGAGGTAGCAAGAATACCTCACTATAGTTTCATGTTTGCTTGCTTGTTAGTTATGATGTTTGGTTGAGCTTGAGATTATGCCATCATATTGATGATGAAATATGAATGATTTCAACTCCTTGCAAGTTATGTCATGACAATATGCATGTTAGAGTTTGGTTATGTACCACTATGAAGTTCTCATCTCATGATAACATGTTAAGCATCCAATTACTCATGCATGATATTATGATTTGTATAACTTGCTATTAGGATTTCCATGAAATCTCATTCCTTCCATATGCATAACCATGTCATAGGTTCTAGAAATTCACAAGGAAAAAGGGTAAACATAGATTGTTGAACTTGTATAACCATTTACATGAGTTACATGTCACTATGAAAAAATATGATGGATGTATGATGTAAGATTTTGTAATTGTGCTTTGAGGCTGTCATGGTGTGATGATAATTATAATGCCTTAACTAAGGAGTTTGAACTTGAAATTTGGCATGATTATAGTTAAGATACAGAGATTTAAATGTACATAGAGAATGACCCAAATGGTTAAGAATTCTATTTTTTATGATTTTTCTAAGTTGAAGTTAAAATCTAGAATCAAGAGAAAGTAAGCAACTGGAGGCAGTGACCTTCCGACATGAATTTTGTATAGTAAATGAATGAGTTTTTCAATGAAATTTTTTGAACTTAAAGAGCACATCTAGAGCTTTAAATTCATATTAAAAACGGTTTATTTGGATAAGTAATGAAAGATAAATGAATTTTTGAATTAAGATAAAGAAACTGTACTTCTAGATTTTACCAAATGAACAATAGTTTTCAACAAATAAACTGATTTCATTGGTACATTGAAACATTAGTTTTATATTTTTCCTTCAAAGAGTAATGAAATAGATTTCATTAGAAATTAGAACCACCCTATTTCAATTTTTTTACAATTAATTATGAATTTTCAAAATTGGGTACATGTTCTATAATTACCAAATGAACAACAAAAGTGAACAATACCCGAGAGCAATTCTTTCGAAAATGAATGTTTCTAAAACAAAAGGCTATGTAATTGGTTCTAATGACTTTCCAATGAGTATAGTTGAGGTTAAAAATTAGGATACGATATTTTGGTATCAGAGCAAAGTATTTTAGCTTAGGAAATGCTCTCAATAGATTATTTATAGATTGATGTAAAGTAAACATATGCATAATTGACACCAAGTTAGTTATTGCAGGGTAAAGATAGTTGAGTATAGGACTTCAAAGACTACAGTAAACTGAAAGGAATTGGAAGACACACAGCGGAAATTAACTTAAAATTTTTCCATTCCTTGCCAGGATCTACCGTATGTGTTTAAGTCAAGTAGGAAGAAGCATTACCCTCAATGTTCCTCTGCGACTTCCACAGCTCCTCTCCGCGGCTGGTGATCTCCTTTCGATCGCAAGAAGTCGACGGATAGTTCCTCAGTGACCTCCACAGCTTTTCTCCGTGGCTCGTGCTCTCTTTCTGATAGCAAGAAGTCGACACCTTAGGTCGGCTCCCTCTACTGGTATCCACACGAACAGTGTTCCAACCACGAACGACGTGCTAGCGTCTCCTGTCCCTCCAAGGCTTTCTCAACAATTCGTCCTCTTCGTCTCTATTTCAGCAGTTTCTTATCTGCAAACCTTTTGCAGATTCCCTTCGGCTTTTTGTGTTATGTGTTGTTCAAAAAAAGTAGCTCCTAAAATCATATATATAGGATGCTCTGCATTTTTCTCAACCAAATTGGATTTTGGAATTAATCTATATTAAATCCGAAATTAATACAATATCATATATTGTATAATTTGATAAGAAACTAATTAAATAAATAATGTTTATATCAAATCCGTCCCACATATTTAATTCACCTATTTATTTAATTTAAAATAAAGATAAGACGGGACTATATTTGATTTATTCTCATAAATCAAATTTGAGATATCATGTCAATTTGAGTTTCAAATTTAAACGTGACAGAGATTTAATTTATCCCTATAAATTAAATCTTATAAATATCTCTTATATAAGATATTCTATCAATTTGAATTTCAAATTTAAACGTGATAGAGATTTAATTTATCCTTATAAATTAAATCCTATATATCCCTTATATATAATGTATATATACGAATTTATATATATACAAATATAAATATAAATAAATATATACATTAACCTTGGATCATTCATTAAATCAGGACACGTCTTAGATTCAATGAATTTGGACATCATAGCTCGTGTTGGGCTATTTTGTGTGCGACCCTGTAGGCCCATATGAAGTTGGCAGTGGGCCATTTGCTATACTGGCCCACAAGTCACAAGCGGTCTCTAGCAAGACATAACGACTACCCAAATTATATGAGGATCGATAAACGATGTAACCTTTTATACAACCATATCATGTCCCTTCTGTCATGCGATATTTTGGTCATGGATAAGGCATGGATAATGTCATCCTCCTATTCCTGACCGTTACTTTCTTGAACATGGAAATCATGGATGAGGTCATGGATGAGGCATGGAAATCGTGCCCTAGGGGCCAATCATTGTCTTATGAACATTATTGATTTATGAATTTATTAATTGTGTTATCATATTATTTGCATGTTTACTGTGATGACCATCCTTGGATAATTCATGATCTTATCCTGAATGTCCCTAGTCGGTCATCTATGCGGGAGTAAAGATGAAATAAGGCCAGTATGACTTTGAAGGTGTATAGAGATATAAATCAAAGTCATAGGCACATGTAAGAGTACAAGGTGTTGGATCGACCCGCTATGAGAGAGCTGCATGAGTTATATCATAGGCTTCTCTCATATACAAACCATGTCACTATGCCCTTTGACTTGAGAACATCATGGATTCCTACATGACAAACGCTCAGCTTTGACCTAGTCAAAAGTCATTTCTGACCGAGTGATCATAAAGACTATGTTCGGGCTTAGTGATTTTTCATGTGGAGGAATGTGAATGGTCAAGATGGAATTTGTCCCTCACATTCATAGAGAGATATTACTGGGCCCCTCGATGAGTGAGTATGAGAAATGTATGGCCATACTATAATGGAAAGGTAGTTCCATTTCTATAGTCAGACTACTCAGGGATCGAGAAAGTAACGGTCAAGAATAGGAGGATGACATTATCCATGTCTCATCCATGACCAAAATATCGCGTGACAGAAGGGACATGATATGGTTGTATAAAAGGTTACATCGTTTAATGATCCTCATATGATTTGGGTAGTCGTTATGTCTTGCTAGAGACCGCTTGCGACTTGTGGGCCAGTATAGCAAATGGCCCACTGCCAACTTCATATGGGCCTACAGGGTCGCACACAAAATAGCCCAATATAAGCTATGATATCCAAATTCATTCAATCTAAGACGTGTCCAGATTCAATGAATGATCCAGGGTAGATGTATATATTTATTTATATTTATATTCGTATATATATAAATTCGTATATATACATTATATATAAGAGATATATGAGATTTAATTTATAAGGATAAATTAAATCTCTAACACATTTGAATTTGAAATTCAAATTGATAGGATATCTCATATAAGAGATATTTATAAGATTTAATTTATAAGGATAAATTAAATCTCTATCACGTTTGAAATTGAAATTCAAATTGATAGGATATCTCAAATTTGATTTATGAGAATAAATCAAATATAGTTCAGTCTTATCTTTATTTTAAGTTAAATAAATAGGTGAATTAAATCTGTTGGACAGATTTAATATAAATATTATTTATTTAATTAGTTTCTTATCAAATTATACAATATATGATATTGTATTAATTTCAGAATTAATATAAGATTAACTCCAAAATCCAATTCGGTAGAGGAAAACACATAGCATCCTATATATCTGATTTTAGGAGCTACATTTTGAGCAATATATAGAACACAGAAAGGCCAAAGGGGAGCTGCAAAAAGGTTTGCAGATAAGAAACTACCAAAATAGAGATGGAGAAGATGAATTCTTGAGAAAGCCCTGGAGGGACAGGAGACGCTAGCACGTTGTTCGTGGTTAGAACGCTATTCATGTGGATACCAGTAGAGGAAGCCGACCTGAGTCGTCGACTTCTTGCTATCAGAAAGGGAGCACGAGCTGCGGAGAGAAGTTGTGAACGTCGTGACCAGAAGCTGTGGAAGTCACTGAGGAACACTGAGGGCAATGCTTCTTCCCACTTGACTTAAACACATACGGCAGATCCTGGCAAGAAATGGAAATTTTTTTAAGTTAATTTCCACTACGTGTCTTCCAGTTCCTTACAGTTGTACCTCTTCATGAGGCTGACCCTAGTGTAGAGGAGGATAAATATCAGGTAGATGATAGAGATATGTTAGACCCTTAGGAAGAACAGTCTGATGTGGGTTACTCCTATGTTGGGGTTGCTATAAAACCTGTACATAGGCAGGCTACTGAGGTAGAAGTTCCTGGTCTACGTCAGGTGCCTAACCTAGTTGGTGTACCTGGACCCAGTTATACAGTTGACATACCTAGACCTAGTCATATACCAGACCCTACAGATATCCCAGGTCCCAGTGAAACTAAGAAGCCACTGGTAGAGATATATCTAGATAACCACTAGCTTATAGAGCTAACCCCTACGAATGATATGAATGAAGAGCACTTCAAGAAAGCCATGGAACTAGCTAGACACATGTATGACATAGGAAGAATATTGATTAGAGAAGTCGATCAGGATTATAGAATTTATAAGGACTTCATAACTAGAGTACGAGAAGCCTATCGAGCTTATGATCCAGATACCCTTACTCTTGAGGCTTGGACTAATATCATGGATGATATCTTGCCTCTCATAGCAACATGGAGAGTGGGCTTAGACCAGTATTTTGAAGATGAACCTTGTGAGGACATCCATGACTAGATCTATATGATAGGAGAGTTTATTATGATCCATTATAAGAAAGCATAATGTAATGGTTGTATCTATAGATGTTACTGTGATATATGTATTTATGACAGTAATGATTTGTACATGCATGTATGTTATGAAAGATCTATGTAATGCTGTTGAACTTGTTGTATGCTATGTTTTGAATGGAATATAAATTATGTTAATTATAGTATTCCTTTCCTATTACAATGGTAAAACAAAATGGTAAGAACAAGGAGAGCTAGTTCTTCGGGAGAACCCCTAAATACTGGAGATGTTAACCAGTTAATCTTAGAACGATTAGAATAAGAATAGAAGATGTTTGAAGAGGTAAGATCAGCTCAAGTAAGGAGCGAGCAGGAAAGGGATGCTGTCATATAAGTGGATGTCACAGAAGCGGTAGAGAATCTTAGAAACCTAGAATTTGCTGGTATAGCTAATACAGAACCATAGATGGTTCAACAGATAGCAGAGCCACCAAGACAGACGGGACAAACAGTGGATCCTACTGGCATTCAACAGTGAATGGCTAAATTCTGTAAGCATAGTCCTCCAACATTTGAGGGAACTTTTGATGTATAGAAAGTAGAAGACTGGATTAGCATATTAGAGAATATTTTCAAGGTACTTGATTGTCCATGTGAGAGTAAAGCACAGATGGCAATCAATTAGTTAGAAAGAGATACAGACAGATGGTGAGGAACACTAAGCTATTACTGCAGGCTAGACACATTCCTATCACATGGGAAGTGTTTCTTGAACAATTTTATGAGAAGGATTTCCCTTAGTCGGTATGGGCTGGAAGAGAAGCAAAGTTCCTTATGTTGAGACAAGGATAAAAGGAATCGTTTGACGAGTACCTGGCTAAGTTTATTCGTCTTTCTCAGTATTCTACTTATTTACGATAGGTGGATGATGAATGTTAGATAACAGAGTGAATGATTAGGGGACTGAATGTTACTTTGAAGGATAAGATAACTCCCCAATAGTATAACCAGTTTAATAAAGCAGTGGAGGCCTGCATAATCATTGAGAACAGCCTGAATCACTGGATGCTGATGAGACCGATGAGTAGAGAGACAGCTGTTCTTAAGAGAGCTAGCCAGAACAGAAGTGCAACCAGTGGCAGTGGTTATAACAGGAAAAGAAAAAGGCAGTGGCAACTGAACAGAAGGCCTGCTAGTGGAAATTTCATGGGCAATACAAATAATAGAGACCCGAGATTTAGAATGTGTGACAAGTGCGGGAAAAGCCATGGAGATAGATCGTACTTGTTAGGGCAGAACGTCTGTTACACATGCAAGAATCCTGGACATTTCTCCAGGAATTGTTCGTAAGTAGCTAATGATCAAAGGCCATACACTTAAGGGCGAGTGTTTGCATTAACAAGGAAAGATGCACATAGATCACCCGAGATGATTCAAGGTATCATCTATCTCAATAATCATTATGTAATTGGTATGTTTGATTCTAGTGCAAGTCATTTCTTTGTTTCTTATGAATATGCTAAACTGGTAGGCCTTATAATTAGCAAATTGCATTATGCCATATGTGTGACAATCCCTACAAATGCTAAAGTAGTTACATAAGATTTCTGCTTAAATAGTGCCATTAGGTATGAGTGTTGTTGTACTACTTTATACCTAATATGTATGCCCTTTCATGAGATTGATGTTATAATTGGATTAAATTAGTTATCTGCCAATAATGTAATGTTGGATTGTAAGAACAAAACTCTAGTTCTTTGTCCACAAGCCCTAAATTTGAATCTATTAGTAAGACTAAATTTCCTAACGGAGGCTCAAGGAGATAAATGTCTATAGAAAGGATGTCAGGGATATATGGTCTTCTTTTCTATTCAACCAGAAGTAGAAGAAGGGATGGAGACAATTCCAGTAGCCAGGGAATTTCCCAAAGTCTATCCACAGGAGATTCAAGGACTACCTCTGCAATCGATATTGTACCTAGAGTTGGACCAGTATCCAAAGCCCAATATTACTAAAATGCAAATAGCTAAAAGTTCAGGGGCCATATAAATATTCAATATAACAGTGCAAGAAAGGACACCAAGGGTATTTTGGTCATTTTCCAAGGGATGGATGTCAGATAAATATTCAGTATAACCATGTTAATGGTATGAGAATCCTAGATATTGATTTTTAGGATAGAATACAAATCTTGGTATATTATAAAAAATTCAGAACAGAAACTGTGGCTTTATGGACCCTTGGGGAAACTCTTGCAAAATGAAAACTCAAGCCAAGACAAAGAAGATTCAAGGTACTAAAGTTCAAGCAAGCTAGAGATTAAAGGTAAGTAATCTCTCCTAACTTATTTTCCTTTGATTTGGGACCTTGAACTTAGGGTTTTTATCGGAGAAAAGTTGAGTTTTGTCTTAGGGGAGGTGCTGCCCAAAGACCTTAAATGAAAGGGGAAAGAAGAAATTAAAGTTAGAAACATATGATTGAAACTTAAACAAGCTAATTAAGAGATTGGTTGTTGAATTAAGTTGATATTCTTGACTTTTCCATGATGTGCCCTGTTCAGTCTGCACTGTTCATGAGGGAAGGAAATTAAATTTCAATTATTTAATGCTTTCATTGAATTTAGATGATGGTTTTGTGTTGGATTGGAAAGGTTTTGAACCTTGAAAGCATTGAAATTCCAAGATTGTAGTTTTTGAAACCCTTCTCTGTTACTGTTCACATGCATGAACAGTAATTGGAATTCCATAATTTTGATGGTTCCAATGGCTTTAAAATGAAAAGTTGTGTGGTGTAAAGTGGAGAAACAAGTATGAGAAGCATTAGAATCAAAATGAGAATTTTTGAAAGAATTGCATGTCTATGTTTAGTTCTATACAACAGGCCATGAAGAAGCTGGAATTTCATGATTCTAAGCTCATAAATGAATTCAAAAGATTAAATTGTGCAGGGTAAAGTCAAGACATCAATTGATTCAAAGACCAAGTCCATTAGTTAAGATTAAGGAAAGTAAACGAGCTTAATGTTCAAGAGGGAGTTATGTTAGTTAAAGTAAGTTTAATGCTCAAGAAAATTAGATGGCAATGGATGAATGGTAATGTGATGTTAGGGATTGGCTGGTATGCTCCAAAAGAGGCAGCCACATGTCCAAGAGATGTGAGAAGATAGAAGCAAGATAATGTGAAAGAAAGTCAAGTCTATAAGGTAGTGAACTTACCTCTTTATGTGATTGATGTGGTATGCTTATGTGTTGAAATGTATATGATATTTGAATGATGTTGTGACATGATAAATGATGTTGAATGTATTGTGAATAACATGTTTTCCATGGCCATGCACTTTATGTGAAAGTATATAGCATGATGGCATGTCACTAATCAAAGAAAGTTTAATGAAATTACATATAATGCATTAGCATCCATCTTGCATATTTAAGTCATAATGTTTGCTACTGAGATTCCCTAGAATCTCATTCTCCCATAACAAAGAAATTTAGGTCAAGTATGATGGATAATGTATGCATGGAGAAGAGTTAAAGCATGGAAGAAGAAAAGTGAAATATTTAAGATGTTAGCATATGCTATGCACTTTCCATGTATGTCAAAGCCATGTAAAGCATCTATTTATGTGATGAGATTATATGAAACAATTATTGTATAACCCCATAATGTATATGAATTCATACAAGGAAAAAGATATAATTCATGTATGCTAGAACAATTATTGAAAGTAAAAGAAAGGAAACTGAAATAGTAAAAACGTAGGTCCTAAAGTAGTTTTGTGGTGGCTTTAGTTTGACCTAGGAAATGAAGGAATTATTTCACGAATTTTTATGAGCATGTAGTACACATCCAGATCTTTAAGTGCATAGGTAGAACGTTTCATGTGGATGGGTATATGAAGAGAAATGAATTTCCAAAGTAAGGTACCATAATCTGTTTCCAAAGTTTTTGACAAAATGAACAGTAAACTTCAACAAACAAACTGTATCAATTGGCTAATCATTTGGTCTGGAAATTATTTTTCCCTTAAATTTTAGGATGTTATCTTCATGTAGCTTTTTGAACCACTTCAGTTTGAGTTTTATATAATTAATTATGATTTTTTTGAAGTTCGTTACGTAATTTGGAATACCATATGAATAGTAACCCGAGAAAGAGTAAAATTCCAGATTTAGCTAATGGACTTCCAAGGTCTTGTAAGTGATTCCAAATGCTACTGAATAGTCCCTAAGACGGATGAAAGTAAGGATGTTACAAGAGGCCAATATTATCTATTAGGATTTTACTTATTTCCTCTATCACTCAGGAATTTCTCATATTATTTTCATCTTTCATAACTTTACTATATCCATTACTGCAGAGAGCTACACAGGCTCTACCATGAACATATCTATCATTATCTATCTATCTCATCAAAGGGACCTTACTCTATCTGAGTTATAATGTCCCATCTCTTGGTTTTATTTTAAAAACAATCTTAGTCTATTGCAAGAGCAATCTAGCTCTATTTCACAGGCATTAACTCATATTATTTAAAAACTGCTCTTTCTTAGAGCCGTATCATCTTTTATAACTGCATCTCATTTCCTTTCATATTCATAGCATGTCATTCATATATCTTATCCCTACTGAAGGGATATGTACTGAGTACTATAATCATTTATCTATAAATTCACTAATAATCTTTCATCTTTAATCTCATCCTCTATCCCATTGACTATCATTGTCTGATCATAAATTCTCATTCCATTCTTTGGGAATTAACTTGCTAACTATTTTGTTCATCACTTTTATATTGTTCTATCATCATCAGGTTAAATTATTTAATTGCATGTCGTAGGATATATGAGCAATAATTTTTTTAAAACTTTCTCATCATATATACTTTACCATGCATGTAATGTAAATGGGAGTATTCATTCATCATAGCATACTCAACATGCATAATATGCAAGAAGATTCAATCATTTAAGCATTATCTAACATGCATGTCATCATATGACAACTACAAGAAGATGCAACTTCTCATTATAACTTATGGCAACATAAGCCATATCACTATTACATAGTTTGCTCAACCATCCCTTATACTCATATTGCAATTAAACAATTAACTAGGTAGACTTTAAAGTATTCTATCCCTTAATCACCTTAATCACTAGGTCCTGATCATTATTAGGATCCTAAATCATTTACTTGTTTCACTTATGCTACCACATCACCCTCTTATTAGGGTATAGACTTAACTCTTCTTTACTCTTTCTTACATAAGGAATAGGGATTCACTTTATCTTTGAATCAGTGGCTACCTTACTAGGCCATATTTATTCTTATCATAATATTTCTCATCGCCTGTAAGACTTCTATATCTTTAACTTGAAGGACTTATGTGTGCTTGACCTCACCATAATCTAGCGGTAATCTATAACTGAGTCAGCTATTTCCTTTCTGCTAACTAAGGAAGGGCTTGTTCTTTATGCCATTTATACTTTTAAGTTTTCCCTTATCCTCCTAGATTACTAACAGGTAAGAGAATATCTCCTATTAAGCCTCAAGGTTCATGTAGATGAACTCGGCTAACTATTCATTAACTCTAACCCTTAGCCTCACGCTCATCATTCTCTAACTGAGAGAAATTGTTTTTTTAAAACTCTTCAAGCAAAACTTCTCAAGTGAACAAATCCTTCTCCATCTCGCATGGAGTAACTTATGTATCTCTATGTATCTCTTAACTCTTTCTGTCTGCCAGTCTCAGTCTACTCTAGACTGAACTGTGATTCCTTTTTGGTTTGTCTCTGGATCCTAACTAATTTAGGTCATATGGATCTCATTTATCAACCAGCACTATTACTTCTATTTTCTAGGTAGAGCACTAGGTTTTTATCTCTTCGTGATGGAATCCCTCTGTCTTGGGAACATTAACTTTCTATCTATTAACCGTCACATCTTTAACCTTAGGCCATGTATTAGATCATTCTTAGGAAAGTCTCATTCTAACTTCCTATTATTTTGTTCAATAGAGACTAGCTACACAAAGTGTTTCATAATGTAGATCAACTCCTGATGATCACACGGAGGATCTATTTATGAACCTTTTCTTAAACTAATCTTTTATATCTTAATGCACCATACTATTTAGCTTGCCTACACTCTGTGCTAAACCTCTAACTGATAAACTTCAATGAGGTCAGCATCTTCATTGCTATCATTAAGTCTCTGTGCATTATAGTCGTAACCTGAATACTGACTAGTCACGTCTCATTGCAACTTAACTTCTTTGGAACTTCTGGTCGCGACCTAAACTGATCTATACTGCGACCTAGCCATAACTTTTTCTACATATTCACCTCTAATGTTCTTGACTTTAATGAATTTGAGTCAATTAAAACTCATTCATATCTATACATCATAATCACATTACGTAAAGAACATATTCACATAAATGTTTAACCAACTATCATTTCATTATATCACACAAAGTTTCATATTTCATGTCACCATAACATTTGTACATACATTACATTTATGTCAATTACATATTCGGGGTACATTATAACTACTATACATATGAGTAATTACTTTACTTTACACTTTATATATTTACATTAACCCTCATATCCTTCTACATTCTTTTTTAGGAAATCATAGACTGCACATACTTATGCACACAGAAGTGCAACTCCTGTATATCAGCTGGTAGATCCCTTGCCAGATACTCGCTTAGCTCTATATGCCATGTAGGGGTATATGGCAGTACTTGACTCACTACTATCTTATGCCAGTCTACTAGAGCATAAACTTAATTTAGGTTAAGGCACTCCACTGTGTATCTGTTTATCATCCTTGCTACGGCATTATGGAGCTGTAAGTAAACTAACTGCTCTTGATTTCTACTTCTATCCAATCCCCTAACCTAAACTGAGTAATTCACTTTCCACAGCTTTCTTGAGATTGATATAGTTAGCATTATCTGTCTTCAACAAAGAAAGCTGGGGTTGACTAGGACTAGGAACATCACACTAATCTTTCTCTATAAAGTCACATATTCCTGGACTTTGGGAATAGATAGGAACTGTCATAAACTCTGGCTAGATGTCTGAATTAAGGGACTGTAATATATTACTTAGAATAATTCTATCCTCAAACTCGGGTAGAGGAGGAATAATATCTTGTCTATCCATAATCCAGTACTACTACTCAGCTTCCTCAGCCGTAATCTATCCTCTCATTAGAGGAATAGAGTTTATATTAAGGTTAAAGGGTACTCCAATAAACTCATACTATGTAGATTCACTATACTCAACATCATCTAGTGCATACACAGCTTCAAGTTGAATCTCTACATGACCTCCAGACTGCAGGTTTGAGTCTACAGAAACATCTATGGGACATTATACTATAGACTTTCCTGACCGATCCCCTATACTCTTATCTGAACTCTCTTTATTGTCTGAGGGATGATCAAAGTCTGGATATTCATTATTCTCGCATATCACTATTGACTAGGGGTCTCCCTTATTAACTTAAGCCTTATGAAATCCCATATATACTCCTGCAATATTTACTTAATTAAGCAATGCTAACTATCTCAATACATACCCAAACTTAACAAAGTACTTACTACTTTGAGTTAGGATATGGAAATATCTTAAATCAAGCCAAAAACTTCTTCTCCGATACCAAAACGTAACATCCTTATTTTTATACGTCTTAAGGACCATTCAGTAGTATTTGGAACCACTTACAAGACCTTAGAAGTCAATTAGCTAAATCTGGAATTTTACTCTTTCTCGAGTTACTCTTCATATGGTATTCCAGATTACGCAATGAACTTCAAAAAATCATAATTAATTCTCAAAAAATCAAAATGAAGTGGTTCAAAAAGATACATGAAGATAACATCTTGAAATTGAAGAAAAAAATAATTTCTAGACAAAATGATAGGTCAATTAATAAACGTTATTTCTCAAATATTACTGTTCATTTGGTCAAAAATTTTGGAACAGATTCTGGTCCCTTACTTCGAAAAATTAGTTCTCTTTGTACAGACATCCAAATATGGTGTTCTTAGTATCAAAATGAAGCTTGGAACGTCAAATAAATGTCTATAAAATTTCATACATTTACTCTATCATTTACTATTTTTATTACATCATGACCTCCACCACTTATATTGGTCATGCAGTAACATTACACATAACATATATACTATCCAATCCCTAGCTTTTCTTCATGCTTCATCATCCTCTCTCATCATTTATAAACCTATGGGATTGGGATTACATGGAAAGGGATGAGACTTATGGGGAAATCTCAGTAGCAAACATTACTAAACAATGCATGCCTTAATGTAAATAGTTGTGCTTGCTTGTGGAAGTGTTAACATTGTGTAATGTGCATGTTTCCATGTAACATATGAAATACCATTGGCCAAAGTAACCATAGAAACAGAGCTTCATATATAAGCATATATGCAACACAATTCAACAAAGCCATAGCACATTCAAGCATAACATTCAATGCATACAAGTTTAGAATAAGTTTGCTACCTTATACACTTGACTTTCTTTCACATTATCTTGCCTCTTTCTTCTCACTTTTCTTGAACATGTGGCTGCCTCTTTTGAAGTATACCAACCAATTCCTAACATCACATAATCATTCATCCATCATAATCTAACTTCCTTGAGCATTAAACTCACTTTAACTAACATAACTTCCTCTTGAACCTTAAGCTCACTAACTTTCCTTAATCTTAACTAATGGACTTGGCCTTTGAATCAATTGATGTCTTGACTTTACCCCACACAATTTCATCTTCTGAATCCATTTATGAGCTTAGAATAATGAAATTCCAGCTCCTTAATGGCCTTCTGAACAGAATTGAACATATGCACATAATTCCTTCAAAAATTCTAATTTTGATTATAATGCTTCCCATACTTGTTTCTCCACTTTACCCCACACAACTTTTCATTTGAAAACCATTGGAAGCATCAAACTCATGAAATTCCAATAACTGTTCATGTGAGTGAACAGTAACATAGAAGAATTTCAAAAACAACAATATTGAAATTTCAATGCTTCCAAGGTTCAAAACCTTTCCAATTCTACACAAAATCATCATATAAATTCAATGGAAGCATTATATCATTGAAGTTCCATTTCCTTCCCTCATGACAAGTGTAGACCGAATAGTTTCAATCATGGCAAAGTCAAGAATATCAACTTGATTCAACAACCAGCCACTTAACTAGTTTGTTTAAGCTTCAATTATATATTTCTAACTTTAATTTATTCTTTTCCCTTTCATCTAAGGTTTTTGGATAGCGTAACACCTTAGAGAAAACTCAACTTTTATCCCATGAAAGCCATAAGTTTAAGCTCCCAAATCAAAGGAAAATAAGCTAGAATAGATTACTTACCTTTAATCTCTAGCTTGCTTAAATTTTGGTACCTTGAATCTTCTTTGTCTTGGCTTCAGTTTCCATTTTGCAAGAGTTTCCCCTAGTTCAATGGCTCACAGTTTGGATGCAGATTTGAGGGGGGTATTTATAGAAAAATTCATGGAAACATCAATGGCTAAGATTACTTTGTGCACTATTTGATCTAAAGGTCCACATTTAATCTTAGATTTAACTTTTTCAAAAAGGAGATTTATGACATCATCCATGAAATCACAATGGACAACTCATAGGTGTTATGTGGCACCATTTCTAGAGGGAGAACCTTCTAGAAAAATTCTAGTCTAATTTGGTACCGGCTCAGTCCGATTACCCAAAAACTAGATTGTTTTATAAGTCTAATTTTTCTGAAATTTCATAATATGCTTTCTAACCTTAACTCCAGTATCTGGATCCTTCCTATCATTGACATTCTTGTCCTAGGCCACAACTTAATTACAGATCCTTTGGAAAATGACTGAAATGCCCTTGGTGTCCTTTCTTGCACTATATTGACCCTAAGGGTAAAATCTTCTTTTTACCCCTCTTTGTACTGCCTTAGGGCCTATACTGGCTCTAACTAATTATACTTATACTATATCCGACATTATTAGCCTATCCCAGATGATCAAAATGCCCTCCATCTATCTCTTGTACAATCTGGCTACATAGGGGCATTCTCATAATTTCACACTTTTTTCTGAACACTAGCCTCTTCTGCTGTTGGACTGGTTCCCTAGGTTTTTGGTCATTCTTGGCATCATCAAGGGCCTATATATGAGGTCATATGATCTCATTCTATCCAAGCTTATATTTGATGAGTTCTATTATCGGATCACAGGCGTTATTAAACTCCCATCAAAATTCACTAATATGGGGATAACTTTTTATACAAAACTTCTTCCAGGGTTCTGTTAGATCCATGACATCTGAAACTATAGGGCATACTTTCCTGTAATCCTCCCACTTATATCTGAAGTCCATAAAATCTAATAAAATTTTAGATAACTTTCAGACTATCAGATAAATATATGCTATTTGGAGGCCTAATAAAATTTCTGTCTTGACCAGCATATCTTCCTCTATTTACTGATGGAATATGGGACTAAAATACTTTTGGATAGTTCTAACCCTTTTCGGACTGACCTTTCCATAATTACAATTTTGCCCTCGAACTTTTTACTTAATTATATTTAAGTCCCTTAACTTTTGGAAATTACCACTTTTGACCCAACTTTTATTTCTCCTTCAACTTTTGGCCTTTAAACTTTTCTAATTTTTGTTTAGGTCCCTTTCTTCCTTCAAGACTCATTTAACCTCTATTATTTCTTCTAATCATTGTCATAATCTTTTCTAAACCTCTTTCCTCTATTAGTATTATACATATAGGTAAAAATTAGGATATGACATGGTTGCTGCCAGAAGTTCTATCTATATATGGTTGCAATATGAGTTTTATGTTATTGATAATTTAGATAAGCTTAAACGAGCTAGAACCAAGTAGTATAAGCTTGGGAATTTAAATATGCAGGTAAATGGAAGTTTGTGTTCATGGCTGTTATTGTACATGTCACTATTCATATGTTAGAATTTCATGATTTTGAGGCTTCCAATGAGTTTAAAATGAAAGGTTATGTGGGGTTAAAGTAGGAGAATAAGTATTAGAAGCATTGGAATCAAATTGTGAATTTTTGAAAAATCAAGGGTTTGCTTCGATTTAGCACAATAGCTTATGATGTGATTTGATTTTTGAAATTCTAGCTTCATATGTGGATTTTACATGAAAAATTATGTAGAAATAAGCTATGATAATTTATCATGCATAATATTATGGTTTGTGTAACTTGATATTGCGATTTCCATGAAATCTCATTCCTGCCATATACATAACCATATCATAGGTGTTGGGATTTCTCAAGGAAAGAGGGTAAGCATAGATGGATGAACACTATCATATGTTACATGAGTTACTTGGCACTATGGAAGCACATGCTGTAATGTATATTGAATGTTCATGTGTTTGTGTTCTGAGGCAGTGACCTTTTGACAATGTTTATAATGCCTTAATCAATGAGTTTGAACTTTAGATTTTGCATGATTATAGTTAAGATACAGAGCTTTAAAAGAACACTAATAATGCCTCAATTGGTTAAGAACTTGATTTATTATGATTTTCCAAATTTGAAGTTAAAATTTGGAAGAGATAAAGTAAGCAATTGGAGATAGTGACGTTCTGACATTAATTCCATTCGTAAATGAACGACTTTTTCCATGAAATTTTATGACCATAAATAACACATTTATTTCTTTAAATCCATAGGTAACACAGTTCATTTGGAAGATAAATGAAGGAGAAATGAATTTTTGAAGTTAAGGCAAAGAAACTGAAACTTCTAAATTTTACCAAATGAACAGTGATTTTCAATGAATAAACTGAATTCATTTGGACAAGTAAACCTCAGTTTTATATTTTTTCCTTCAAATATTTATGAAGGAGCTTTAATTAGAAATTAGAGCCACCATATTTTTATTTTGCTACAATTAATTATGAATTTTCAAAATAGGGTATATGTTCTAGAATTACCATATGAATAGTAGCACGAATAGTACCCCGAGAGCAATTATTTTGAAAATGCTTATTTTCAAAGCAAAAGGTCATGTAATTGGTTCCAACGAATCCTAATAAAGTATAACTAAAGTTGAAATCAAGGATGTGACAGATGGAGTCAAAACCTTTAACAGTATGGGGCAATCCAAGGATGAAATCTATTGTTATGTTTTCCCATTTCCACTCGATATTTTCAAACCTTGCAACGGTCCTGCAGGCTTCTTATGTTATGTTTTAACTTGTTGACACACTAAACAATGTGCAACAAAATATGCCACATCATTCTTCATACCATGCCGCCAATACAATTGCTTGAAATCTTGGTACATCTTAGTTATACCAGGGTGGATAGTATAAGCGGAATGATGAGCTTCTTCTAGAATTTCTCTTCTCAACTCTTGAACTTGAGGCACACAAATCTTGCCTTTGTACCTCAGAACACCTTCATAGTTAATCACAAATTTTGTATTACTTCTTTCTTGGACCAAATCTCATAACTTAAACTTTTTTGGGCCAGAGTACTAAGCTTCCTTAATCTGGTCGCTTAAAGAGGAACGAGCTTGCAAATGAGCAAAAAATGCTCCTTTATCATCAATTTCAAATATGACTCCCTTTTGCTCCACTTTATGAATTTCTTATACTAACAGTCTCCTTTCAACATTTATATGTGCCAAACTACCCATATACTTCCTGCTTAAAGCATCAGGCACCATATTCGCTTTCCCCAGATGATACAGAATCGTACAATCATAATCTTTTAACAATTCCATCCATCTTCTTTATCTGAGATTCAAATCCTTCTACTAAAAAATGTACTCGAGACTCTTATGGTCAGTGAAAATCTCACAAGTTTCACCATATTGATAATATCTCCAAAACTTTAAAGCAAACACCACTATGACCATTTCCAAGTCATGATTTGGATAAATTTTGCTCATGCATCTTAAGCTTTCTAGAGGCATAAGCAATCACTCGTGCATTCTGCATTAACACACAGCCTAACCCAATTCGAGAAGCATTACAATACACTATGTACCTCTAACTCCTGAAGGTAAGCTTAACACTAGAGCAGTAGTCAAATTCCTTCAACTTTTAAAAACTTCCTTCACACTTATCATCCCACATGAACTTCACATTCTTCTAAGTTAATCTTGTCATCAGAGCTGCTATTCTTGAAAAATCTTGCACAAAACATCGATAATATCATACAAGGCCTAAGAAACTTTGAATCTTAGTGACCGTAGTAGGTTTTGGCCAACTTTTGACTGCTCTACCTTGCTAGGATCAACCTAAATACCATCTTTTCATACCACATTTCCCAAGAAAGTGACTTTCGTCAACTAGAACTTACACTTAGAAAGCTTAGAATAAAGTTGTTATTCTCTCAACCTTTGTAACACAATCTGCAAATGATGTTCATACTCCTCCGTACTCTTAGAATATACCAAGATATCATCAATGAACATGATCATAAACTTAGTGATTGATCAAGTCCATTAAGGCTACAGGAGCATTTGTTAAACCGAAAGATATCGCTAACACGCATATTTGGGACCTTCAAACAGAGAAAGCAGGTTTTCTAACCTTTAGTGTGGAACTACTATGATAATGTAGTGCCAACTCCCCTAGTGGATTACAACTATCTTTGGTGTTTGGAAAGTTTGGGGAATCATAAGTGCCCTAAATGAACGAAGGGATTAAAGTAAATGAAGGAAATATTGGCAAAATTCAATATTACTTTAATTGAAATTAATTAACCTAGGTGTACGGTCTCTTGTTGGACTTACCCATTTTGCATGCTTGAGACCATTGATTCATCTCTTAACGAAACTTGGCCATAAGCTCTTGTCAAAGTGACTAGCAAAGTTTAGCCTTAATCTGGGGCTCAAGGTACTAACTTGCTTTTAAACTTTAGCCATTAAATCATCACTAAATTGATATTTGCCATGAATTCTTGAAGTTTGTCCAAAGTATTGAGTGAGACCAGGCTTCCCAATCGCCATAGCCTATAAACTATTCCCAATCGCCTACCAAAGAAGTTTGTCCTCCCCTATAAACTAAATAGGGTGATCAGGCTTCCCAATTGCCATAGCCTATAAACTATTCCAGTCCCACCTATTAATGTGGTACCTCCTAAGGTAGCTAACCCTAATGGAGAGGGAGATATAGATCAGATGAATGATATAGAGATGTTAGATCCTCAGGAAGAACAAGTTGAGGAGGGGTACTCCTATATGGTGGGAATTGTAGAACTTATACCTAGACAGGCTACTGAGATAAATGTCCCTAATCCAAGTCATGTACCTAAACCAGCTAATGTACCTGAACCCAGTTATACAATTGACATACCTGGACCAGTCATAGACCAGACCCTATAGATATCTCAGGTCCCATGGAACTGAGAAACTGATGGTAAAGGTACGTCTTAATAATCATCAGGTTATAGAGCTAACTCCCAGAGAGGATATGGAGGAAGAATATTTTCAAGAAAGTTGTGGAGCTAGCAAGACAATTATATGATATAGGAAGAATGCTGGTAAGAAAAGTGGATCAAGACTATCGAACATATGACCCAGATACCCTTACCCTAGAAGCTTAGGTTAATATCATGGATGATATCTTGCCTCTTACAGCAACATAGAGAGAAGGTCTAGATCAATACTTTAAAGAGTAACCCTTTGAGGATATTCATGACTGGATCTATATGATAGGGAAGTTCATTAGGATCCATTATGAGAAGATATAATGTGATAGTTGTACCTAAAAATGCTATTATAATTTATGCACTTATGACTAGTGATGACATTGTACATGTATGTATGTTATGGAAATATCTATGTAATGGTGTTGAAGTTGTTGTACGTTATGTTGTGAATGAAATATGAAATAGGAAATATGAATTTTGTTAATTATAGTATTCCTTTCCTATTATCATAGTAAAACAAAATGGTAAGAACAAGAAGACCTAGTTCTTTGGGTGAAACCTAAAACACCGGAGACATTAACCAGTTGATTCTAGAACAACTGGAATAGCAACAGAAGCTGATTGAGGAAGTAAGAGCTACTCAGGTGAGGAGCGAGCAAGAAAGGGATGTTGCCATAGCAACAGCTATAGCAGAAGTAGTAGAGAACCTACGGTAATAAGAATTTGCGGGTATAGCTAATATAGAACCAGAGATGGTTTAGCAGACAGTAGAGCGACTAAGACAGATAGTAGATATGGTGAGCATTCAATAGTGGATGAAAAAGTTCTATAATCATAGCTCTCTAATGTTTGAGGGCATGCTTGAGGTACATAAAGCGAAAGATTAGATCAGCAAATTAGAGAAGATCTTTAAGGTACTAGGTTGTTCGTCTGAAAGTAAAGCATATATGATAATCTACCAGCTAGAAAGGGATGCTGATAGGTGGTGGAAGAACACCGAGCTGGTGTTACAAGCCAGACACATTCTTATAACCTGGGAAGTGTTCCTTGATCATTTTTATGATAAGTATTTTCCCCAGTCAGTGCAGGACAAAAGGGAAGCAAAATTCCTTGTGCTAAAACAAAATTACTTATGACAGGTGGATGATGAACAGTGGATGACAGAGAGGATGATCAGGGGATTAAATGTTACCCTAAAAGATAAGATGACTCCCCAACAGTACCATTAGTTCAATAAATCAGTAGAAGCCTACAAGATCATTGAGAATAGCCTGAACTACCGGATGCTAATGAGACCAGTGAGCAGAGAGACTGCTGCTCCTATGAGAACTACCCAGAACAGAAATACAGTCGATGGCAGTGGCTATAAGAAGAATGTCACATCCTTACTTTTAACCTCAATTATACTCCATTAGAAGTGATTGGAACCAATTACATGATCATTTGCTTTGAAAATATCCATTTCCAAAAGATTTGCTTTCGGGTACTGTTCACTGTTACTGTTCATTTGGTAATTCTAGAACATGTACTCTACTTTGAAAATTCATAATTAATTGTAAAAAAATGAAAATAATATGGTTCCAATTTCTAATGAAAGATCTTTCACATATCTTTGAGGAAAAAATATGAAACTGAGGTTTTCTTGTCCCAATGAAATCAGTTTAATCGTTGAAAATCACTGTTCATTTGGTAAAATCTGGAAGTTCCAGTTTCTTTGCTTTAACTTTAAAAATTTTTTTCTCTTTGGTTACTTGTCCAAATGAAATTTGTTACATATGGAATTAAATCTCTAGACGTCCTCTTTCAGATCACCAAATTTCATAGAAAAATTCGTTCATTTGATATATGAAATCATTGCATGAACGTCACTGCCTCTCACCACTCGTTTTATCTCAATTCCAGATCTTACCTCCAAATTTGGAAATTCATAACAATTCGGATACTTATCCAATTAAGGAGTTCTTGGTGTACATTTAAAGATATGTATCTTAGATAACCTCACACCAAATTTCAGACTAAAAATCGTTGGTTTACATATCAAAATCAGCATCACATCACCACGGCCTCAAAACAGGGTTACAGAAACATACACCATACACACTAACATATCATCCCATATTGTCATGTAATTCATATAACTTGTTATACAAACTTAATTATCAACAATTAATCGCTTCCCTTGAGAGGATCTAGCACCTAAAACATAGTTATGCATGTGGAAGGAATGAGATTTCATGGAAATCCCAATAGCAAGTTACACAAACTATAATATCATGCATGAATAATTGTATGCTTAACATGTTATCATGTGATGGGAGCTACTTCATAATGGTACATAAGCAAACTCTAAAATGTATATTGTCATGAAATAACTTGCAAGGAGTTGCAATCATTCATACTTCATCATAACATGATGACATAAGCTCAAGCTCAACCAAACACCATAATCAACAAGCAAGCAAAACAATTAAACAAACATGAGTTATAGTTAGGTATCCTTGCTACCTCTTAGCTATCTTGGTCAAGACCTTCTTGAAGTACTTTCCTTCCTTCACAAATGTCAAAACCTAGCCATTACAACATAATATCAAGTTACAACTCAACTTGAAACCAAATCCAAGACTAGGTTTTCACTAGCTCCCTTTCTTTCTCTAATTTATGTTTCCTACTTCCACCTTTCCAAAATAAATTCTCATGGTTCATTTCCACATAATTTTTCATGTAGAATCTGAATATGAAATCAGAATTTCCAAAATCAAAACATACCAATTGCTACAGTGCCAAACCGAAATGCATGCTCTTGTTTTCCAAAAATTCTCATTTTGATTCCAATGCTTCCAATACTTGTTCTCCTACTTTATCCCCACACAACTTTCCATTTTAAACTCATTGGAAGAATCAAAATCATGAAATTCCATCATATGAACAGTACCACGTACAGTACCAGCAAGAACACAAAACCCTAAATCCAAACATACTTGAATTCACAAGCTTATACCACTTGATTCTAGCTTGTTTAAGCTTGTCTAAACTATCCATAACATAAAACTCATGTTATAAACACATATGAGCAGCACTTCCAGCAGCAACCATAATGGAAATATAGCATGAAAACCCCTTAAAACCATGAGCTAACTTGCTAGAACAAAGCTCAAGATCAAGGGGGATGATTACCTTGCTTGTTACTTCACTTTGGTTGCTTCTTTCTTGGTTGAATGGAAATTTTGCAAGATTTTCCCTATGGTTCACCATGCATGCCGAAGTGTTCTGAATAGGGGGTATTTATAGAGAAATTTGGGTTGAAATGGATGGCCAAGATTGATTTGGTTACTATTTGATCTAAAGGCTCACATTTAATCTTGGATTTTACTTTTTCTAAAAAGAATAATTATTACATCATGTGGGACAGCTCATGGGACACCTAAGAGGGTTAGGTGGCGTGCTGCCCATGCAAAGAACCTTCTGGAGAAATTCCAGTCCAATCCGGTACCGATCAGTGCAGTTTCACAACAACCGGACTGTGTTATGTTCCTAATTTTTTTATAATATACCAGGATATGTATTCTATCCTAGAAATTAATGTCTAGGCTTATCATATCATTGAAAATATTATACTGAGTATTTATCTGCCATCCATCCCTTGGGAAATGACCAAAATACCCTTGGTGTCCTTTCCTGCACTGTACTAACCCTAAAGGCAAAATCGTCATTTCACCCCTCTTTATACTGGCTCATGGTGTATATGGGCTCTAAATAATCCTCTTTATACTATATGACAAGTTTTTAGCCTGTCTAAAGTGACCAAAATGACCTCTATCCACTACTGGTACAGTATGGGCATCCAGGGGCATTTTTGTAATTTTACACTTTTCCTGGACTGCTCTAGTCTCTGGCTCACATAACTGTCCAGTCACCTTAATGGGCTTATGATGGCGCCATTTGGGCCTTATTATGGGCTTATTGCATGTATTGCCTTTATGGCCCAATTCATGTTACAACTCTCTCGATCCTATTTATCGGGTATTTTATTTCACTGAAAAATCCCGTATGGTTTCTACAGGATTCCTTTTCTGACTCTCTCAATTTTATAAATTCATATATTAAATATATGAATTTTCTATAAGGTCTCATCTGATTATGAGATCTGAAAAATACTGTAATAATTCCTTCTGACTTCAGAAATTTATATCAATTAATTGGGACCTCAAATCAAAATTCTGTGTTGCGTTAAACTGACCGGAATATTTTTTTCTATCTACTGGTAAAATTTGGGTCTGATCTGATTCTGGGCATTTTTGGCCTGTTTTGGCTCAACTTTTCCATATTTACATTTAGGTCCCTTAACTTTTGAATAATTGTACTTTAGTCCCTGAACTTTTCATTAATTGTATTTAGGTCCCTCCTTTTTCTTCTACTTTCACTTTTCACCTTCGAACTTTTAAATTTTCATTTTGGTCCCTATTCTTTCCTTAGTTATTAATCCTTCCCTTTCCTTTCACAATCTGATACAGTTTATTATAAGAATCTTATATCCATTGCAGATAAATTGTACAGGTACATCAGGTCAAAAAATTGGGGATATGACAAAGAAAAGGAAAAGACAGTGGTAGCAGAACATAAAGTCTAACAGGGGAAATTATAGGGGAAACATAAATAATAGAGACCTGAGGTTCAGAGTGTTCAACAATTGCGGGAAAAGTCATAGAGATATACCGTGCTTGATGGGGCAGAATGTCTATTATACTTATGGGAAGCCTAGATATTTTTCCAGAAATTGTCCCCAGGCAGCTAATGATCAAAGGCCACGTACTCAAGGGTGAGTATTCGTATTAAAAAGGGAAGATGCACAGAGATCACCTGAGATGATCCAAGGTATCATCTATCTTAATAATCATTCTGGGATTGGTATGTTTGATTTGGGTACAAGTTATTCCTTTGTTTCTTATTATTATGCTAAGCGGTTAGGCTTTACAATTAGCAAATTGTATTATGCTATATGTGTGATAACTCCCACAAATGCTAAGGTAGTTACATCAAATGTCTGCCTAGATAGTGTCATTCAATATAAGTGTTGCTGAACTACTCTAGTTCTAATATGTATGCCCTTTTATGAGATTGATGTTATAATTGGATTGAATTGGTCGTCTGCTAACAATTTAATAATGTATTGTAAGAACAAAACTCTAGTTCTTTGCTCACAAGCTACAAATATGAATCCAGAAGTAAAACAGAATTTCTTGATGGAGGCTCATGTAGATAGATGTCTACAAAAAGGATGTCAGGGATATATGGTATTCTTTTCTATTTAAGCAAATGTAGAAGAGGGAATTGAAGTAATTCCTGTAGTTAAGGAATTTCCCAAAGTATTTCCAAAGGAGATTCAAGGATTGTCTTGGGAATGAGAAGTAGAATTTGTGATTGATATTATACCTAGAGTTGGACCAGTATTTAAAGCCCCATATCGTATGGCTCCTAACGAGATGATTGAGCTAAAGAAGCAAATTGAGGTGCTTATGGAGAAGAGTTTCATTTGACCAAGTGTTTCTCCGTGGGGTGCTTCAGTGTTATTCATCAAGAAGAAGGATAGTAGTCTCAGATTGTGCATTGACCATCGGGAGTTGAATAAGATTACAGTTAAGAATAAGCACCCTCTTCCCTGAATTGATGATTTGCTATACCAGTTAGTTAGAGTAAGCTTATTATATAAGATTAATCTGAGATCAGGTTATCACCAACTCAGAATCAAAGCAGATGATATTTTAAAGAATGCGTTTAGGACTCAATATGGTCATTTAGAATTTTTGGTAATGCCCTTTGGTTTTATGAATGCGTTTACAATTTTCATAGATTATATGAACAAAATCTTCAGGCCTTACTTAGATCAGTTTGTGGTGGTCTTTATTGATGATATCTTAGTGTACTCCAAATCTACAGAAGAGCATGAAGAGCATTTGAGAATTGTTCTTAGTACTCTTAAAGAGAAATGACTTTATGCTAAGCTTAGTAAATGTGAGTTTTGGCTGCAAGAAGTCAAATTTCTTGGTCATGTCATATCCCATAAAGGGGTAGCTGTAGATCCTAACAAAGTTGAAGCCGTACTAAGCTGGGAATAACCAAGGATAGAGATAGAGATTAGAAGTTTTTTGGACCTAGTGGGGTATTACCGAATATTTATTAAAGAATTTTCTGAATTGCTTTACCATTAACCAAGCTGACTAGAAAGAATCAGCAGTTCTAGTGGGATCAGAAGTGTGAGGATAGTTTTCATGAACTAAAGCAGAGATTAACCATGACTCCTGTATTGATTATTCCATACCCAACTTAGACTTATGTCATCTATACTGATGCTATAAGCAGGGGTTGGGATGTGTGCTGATGCAGCAAGGATGAGTGGTAGCCTATGCTTCTCAGCAATTAAAGCCACATGAAGAGAACTATCCCACTCGTGATTTGGAGCTTGCAGCGGTAGTTTATGCTCTATAGATATAGAGACATTATTTGTATAGAGCTACTATAGAGCTGTACTGCGACCATAAAAGCCTGAAGTACTTGAAAGATCATAAAGAATTGAACATGAGGCAGCAGAGATGGATGGAATTTCTAAAAGATTATGATTTCCAGATCAAATACCATCCAGGAAAGGTAAATGTGGTAGTCGATGCCTTGAGTATAAAGGTGGTACAGGTGGCAAATCTCATGATCAAAAAGTTAGAATTAATAGAATATGTTTGAGATTGGAGTCCTTTATATCAAATGTGAATAGCAGGAAGTTCTTATGGAGGATTGTAGATTAAAGCCTTCATTGAAGATGAAATAAAAGAAGATCAGGAGTAAGATAGGCTTGTAGCAATTTTCAAGAATAAGCTGGAAATAGGGGAAATTAAGAATTTTAATGTGTCCCAAGATGGATTGCTATGATTTTAAGGACGGCCATATATTCCCAATGCAATGGGATTAAGAGAAAATATCCTAGATGAGGCACATAAAAGCAAATATACAATGCATCCAGGTATGACCAAGATGTACAATGATGTTAAGAGTTTATTTTGGTGGCCTGGATTGAATAAGGATGTTGTGGCTTATGTGTCCAAGTGCCTAACATGTCAAAAGGTGAAAGTTGAGCACCAAAGGCCAATAGGGAAATTGCAACCCCTAGAGATACCTAAATAGAAATGGGACAATATTTCTATAGATTTTTTTGAAGGACTACCCATGACTCCTACTAAGCACGATGCTATATTGGTAGTAATTGATCGATTAACGAAGTTGACTCATTTACTGGCAATCAATAAGAAAGATTCTCTGGAGAAGCTGGTAAAACTGTATGTAAAGGAGATTGTTAGACTAGATGGTGTCCCAAGTATATCATATTTGACAGAGATCCTCGGTTTATGTCAAATTTTTGGCAAGCTTTACATAAAGAAATGGACACTACTATCAGATTTAGTATAGCTTACCATCCATAGATAGATGGTCAATATGAGATAATGATCCAGACATTAGAGGATATATTGAGATCATGTGTCTTGGATTTCAAAGGGAGTTAGGATGTTCATCTTTCGTTGATAGAGTTTGCATATAAGAACAGTTATTAGGCTAGCATTCAGATGTCTCCGTTTAAAGCACTTTATCAATGAAAGTGTAGATCTCCCTTGTACTGGGTCGAATTGAGCGAAAGAAGGATGTTTGGTCCTGATATAATATACCAGATAATAGCGCATATCGATAAGATTAGAAAGAGATTGCTGACAGCTCAAAGTAGATAGAAGAGTTATGTTGATATTAAAAGGAAGCCATTGGAGTTTGAAGAAGGAGAGCATCTATTCCTTAAGTTAACTCTGATGACAGGAGCCGAACGATCGATTAAAGTGAAGAAGCTACATCCTAAATACATTATGTCATTTTAGATCCTCTCAATAGTAGGATCAGTGGCTTATAAGTTAGCTCTTCCTCCACATCTCCTCAAGATCCATGATGTGTTATATATTTCCCAATTAAAGAAGTATGTTCCAGATCCATCACATGTGATTGAGCAGGAAGATATTGCACTATGAGATGACCTAACTTGTGAGGTCAGACCAATACATATTATAGATCAAAAGGTTAAGCAATTACGAAATAAGCAGATCTCTTTAGTTAAGGTGGTATAGAAGGGATTAACAGAGAATGAAGCTACCTGGGAAGCAGAGGAAAGAATAAAAGAAGCATATCCTGGACTATTTTCTTAGTATATGTAATGTAAATTTTGAAGATGAAATCTATTTTAAGGGGGAGAGAAATGTCATATCCCCAATTTTCTTCCTTGATGTAACTATATAGTTTATATGAAATGGATATGAGATTCTTGGAATAAACTGTATCAGATTGAGAAAGGAAAGAAAGGTATTATGAACTAGAGAAATTTTAGGGATGTAAATGCAAATTGGAAAAGGTTAAAGGTCAAAAGTTAAAGTAGAAACAAAAGTTAGGCCAAAAGTGGTAATTTCCAAAAGTTAAGGGACTTAAATGTAATTAAGTAAAAAGTTCAAGGGTAAAATTGTAATTATGAAAAGTTTAGCCAGAAGTGGTTTAGAACTATCTGGAAGTATTCCAGTCCCATATTTCATTAGTAAATAGAGAAGTTATGCTGGTTAATCTAGCATAATTCAAAAATTTTGTTAGGGCTCTAGTCAGTGGATATTTATCTGATAGTCTTAAAGTTCTATGAAATTTTATTACATTTCATGGACTTTAGATATAGGTGGGAAAGTTACAGGAAAGTGTACCCTATAAGGTCAAATGTTATGGATCTGATAGAACCCCGGAAGGAGTTCTGTATAAAAAGTTATCCCTATATTAGTGAATTTTGACAGGAATTTGAGAACACCCGTTATCCGATTATGGAACTTAGCAGTAAATAAGCCTGGATAGAATAAAATTAGATGGCCTCATATTTGGGCCTATGATGACGCCAAGGAGGGCCCAAAACCTAGTGTACCAGTTTATCAGTAGAAGGAGCTAATGTCCAGGAAAAGTGTGAAATTATGAAAATGCCCCTGGATGCCCATATTGTATTAGTGATGGATGAAGGGAATTTTGGTCATATGGAATAGGCTAAAAATGTGGGTTATAGCATAAATATGATTAGTTAGAGTTAGTATACACCCTGAGGCAGTACAAATAGGGGTAAAATGACAATTATGCCATTAGGTTTAATATAGTGTAGAAAGGACACCAAGGGTTTTTTAGTCATTTTCCAGTGGATGGATGGCAGATAAATACTCAGTATAATAATTTAAATGGTATGAGAATCCTAGACATTGATTTTTAGGATATAATACATATCTTGGAATATTATAAAAATTAGGAACAGAAAACAGTCCAGTTTTTTGTGAAATTGCTCCGATCAGTACCTGATTAGACTAGAATTTTCCCAAAAGCTTCCTTACATGAGAATGTCGCCACATACCCTGATGAGGTGTCCCTTGAGTTGTCCCTTGTGATGTCATAATTCTCTTTTTTGAAAAAACTTAAATCCAAGATTAAATGTGAGCCCCTAGATCAAATAGTGCACAAATCAATATTGGCCATCGATTTTATAACATCCTCCTTTTTATACGTCTTAGGGACCAAACAGTAGTATCTGGAACCACTTCCAAAGCTGTTGAAGTCAAATTACTCAATCTGGAATTTTACTCTTAGCGAGTACTGTTCACTGCGCGAATTCCAGAGGAGTGACCTGACTTCAAAAAATCATAACTAATTCTATAAAAATTGGAATGGAGTGGTTCAAATTTTTAAATGAAGCTAACATAATAATATTTCAGGTAAAAATGACTCATTGACCACGACTTGACCATGTCAACATTGGTCAATGTTCCGAAATCACTGTTCATCCAGCGTCCTGTCCCTGATTCCAGCATTCTGGTCCCAACTTTGATAAATCATATCTTTATGTGTAGACATCCAAATGAGACTTTCTATATATCAAATCGAAGCTTGACATGTATATTATTTACTGTAAAAATATCATACATGTATTCAATCATTTACTAGTTATAATTACAGCTCAAATGTCACTGCCTCCCCACGAGTTACTGTTCATAGTGACAATTTCCAGCAATTATACATACATGAATCACATATCAATCATGCTAAGCAATTAACATATCTTCATGCCTATTTATCTCCTCCATATTAAGAAGACCTGTTGTAATTGGATTGATATGGAAGGGATGAGATTTATGGGGAAATCTCAGTAGCAAACAGTACTAAACAATGCATGCATTAATGTGAATACTTGTGCTTGCTTGTGAAAGTGTTAACATTGTCTAATGTGCATGCTTCCATGTTACATATGAAATACAATTGGCCAAAGTAATCATAGAAATAGAGTTTCATACATAAGTACATATGCAACACAATTCAACAAAGCCATAGCACATCAAGCATAACATTCAATGCATACAAGTTTAGGATTAGTTCACTACCTGACATATAACCTTCCTCTAGCTTTTAGCCTTTGCTCTAAGATTCCTTCTTTTCATAGGTCAAAGCCTATACATAACATAATAATATCTTCATTATTATTCTATTAGCATAACTCTACTTAACTCATGCTTAACTAGGGGTGATATCCTTATTCCAACATTCCCCTGGCTTTCTCTCTACCTTTAGCTACTTTTATTAATAGAGATATTTCTCTATAGTAACCACTAAGAGCAATCCTCTACTTTATTAGAGCAGAGACTAGATAACTTTCTTACCTCATTCCGAAGTTTTGCCTAGTCCCTCAGCTCCTCAGACTGCTCCTGGCTCCACTAGAACTCCTTCCTTCCTTTCCTTTTTTTTCTTTCCTTCTCTCTTTCTCTCTTTTCCTCTTCTTTCTCTTCCTTTTCTTGCTAGATCCGTGGTGTGTCTTGGAATGGGAGGGGAGTGGCCTATTTATAGGTGAGTGGAGGTGGAATGAATGGTCTAGATTGATTCATGATGAATGGCCCAGATTGCTTGCTTCCTCAAGAAGCTTTGCCTGCATCATCACGATGACATCACCCTCTCTGATGACTCACCACTCATGACATCATCTAGGACACCTCAAGGGACACCTCAAGGGTATATGTGACGAAATGTGGGGCTCTTGGGACACCTCACCAGCTGACTCAGCCTTTCCAGAGAGTTCTAGAGTCTTTTCCCTGAATGGACGGCCGAGATTGTGCCACGTGTCCTCTTACTTTTTCTCCTTTTTCTCTAATCATGCCATGTGTCCTTTGCTTTTCCTCTTTTACTGTAATCATGCCATGTGGCGCATTGTGGGCCCCATTTATGTCCTCTCATGATTCCAGATCACTTTACCCAATTCTATCTTGGACCGGGTCACTTTACTTTATTGAAAAAGCACTAAAACATTATTTTAATGCCTCTTGGGCCCACATTACTCTTGGGCTACGTTTTTGGGCCTTTAAATATCATCTTGGGTTTCTAACCAAGCCCAAGCATTCTAGTGGTTCAGTTCCCAAGGAAAACCCTTAGTAAATTACCAAAATGCCCTTAGTTCCTTTTTAGTACTTATAGGAGCACTGTTATATTTCTATAACTTACTAGAGTATCTCTTGACCCTAGTAAGCTATCCAGATACCCTTTCTTAACTATCTAACCTTAGTCAAATGATCATAATGCCCTTCGTCTGACTCTAACTCAATGACACAACACAGTGGCACACCTTCAGTGGCATTTTTGTAATTCTTTATTTTTCTCGGTCTTTATTAGCCCTGGCCCACATATTTATCTGAAAATATCATTGGGCCTATAAGGTGCCATTCTGGACCCTCTGTATGATCCACTATCTTCATGGGCTCAATTCCCGAGAAATTCCCCCAAAACCTATTTATCGGGTCTTTTAATCCACTATAAATTTTGTAGTAAATTCTACAGAACTCCTTTTTGAGCTCTGTCAGTTTCAGAAATTCTTATATTAATTATAGGAATTTATTGCCACATTTTATCTGATTCTGAGGTCTAGAGAATACTATATCAATTTTTTTTATTCAGAAATTAATATAAATCTTTCGGCACCTCATATCAAAACTTTGTGTTGTATCAAATTGATTATCATAATTTTCTCTATTTATTGAGACCTCTGCTCAATAGGGTCTGATAGCATTTCTTTTCCAGGCTATATACTGGGTTTCTGATCCTAAAAATTGGGATATGACAGATTTCAACCCAAATTCATCTATAAATACCCCTATTCAGATCATTTTAGTATGCATGGTGAACCATAGGGAAACTCTTGCAAAATTTCCATTCAACCAAGAAAAAAGTACACAAAGTGAATTAACAATCAAGGTAATCATCTCCCTTGGTCTTGAGCTTTATTTTAGCAAGTTAGCTCATAGTTTTAAGGGGTTTTTATGCTATATTTCCCTTATGGTTTCTGCTTGAAGTGCTTCTCATATATGGTTAAAATATGAGTTTTATATTATGAAAAGCTTAGATAAGCTTAAACAAGCTAGAATCAAGTGGTATAAGCTTGGGAATTCAAGTATGTTTGGATTTAGGGTTTTGTGTTCTTGCTGGTACTGTGCGTGATACTGTTCATATTATAGAATTTCATGATTTTAATGCTTCTAATGAGTTTAAATTGGAAAATTGTGTGGGGATAAAGTAGGAGAACAAGTATTGGAAGCATTGGAATCAAAATGTGATTTTTTGGAAAACAAGAGGGTTGATTCGGTTTGGTGCTGTAGCATGTGAGATGTTTTGATTTTGGAAATTCTAGTTTCATATTTTGATTCTACATGAAAAATTATGTGGAAATTAACTATGAGAATTTATTTTGGAAAGATGGAAGTATGAAACATAAAAGGGAGAAAGAAAGCAAGTTAGTGAAATCCTAGTATTGGATTTGGTTTCAAATTGAATTGTAACTTGATATTATTTTGTAATGGCTAGGTTTTGACATTTGTGAGGAAGGAAATCATCCCAAGAAGATCTTGACAAGGATAGCTAAGAGGTAGCAAGGATAAGTAACTATATTACATGTTTGCTTGCTTGTTAGTTATGATGTTTGGTTGAGCATGAGAATGTGTCATCTTGTCTATGATGAAGTATGAATGATTGCAACTCCTTGCAAATTATGTCATGACAATATGCATGTTCGAGTTTGCTTATGTACCATTATGAAGTAGCTCCCATCTCATGATAACATTTTAAGCATCCAATTAATCATGCATGATATTATGGTTTGTGTAACTTCCTATTGGGATTTCTATGAAATCTCAATCCTTCCATATGCATAACCTTGTTATAGGTGCTGGAACTTCACATGAATAAAGGGTAAACATAGATGGATGAGTTTGTATAATAAGTTACATTACTTACATGGCATTATGGGATAATATGCAAGTATACAGGGTATATGATTATGTAACTATGTTATGAGGCTGGCGCTTTGTGACGATGGTTATAACATCTAAATCAATGAGTTTTAGTTTGAAACTTAGCATTATTAGTTAAGATATATAGCTTTAAATTAATACCAAGAACACCTCATTTGGTTAAAAATACAAATTGTTATGATTTTTCTAATTTGAAGTTAAAATCTAGAATTGAGATGAAGTAAACGTTTAGAAGCAATGTCGTTTATGCGATGATTTTATATAACAAATGAATGAGTTTTTTGTAAAATTTAACGATCTTAAAGGACACATCCAGAGCTTCAAATCCATAGGTAACATGGTTCATTTGGATAAGTAACCAAAGAGAAATGAATTTTTGAAATTAAGGCAAAGAAACTGGAACTTCTAGATTTTCCTAACATGAACAGTGATTTTGAACAAATAAATTGATTTCATTTGGACGAGAAAACCTTGGTTTCATATTTTTCCTTCAAAGATATATGAAATAGCTTTCATTATAAATTAGAACCGCATTATTTTGATTTTTCTACAATTAATTATGAATTTTCAAAATTGGGTACATGTTCTAAAATTACCAAATGAACAGTAAATGTGAACAGTCCTGAGAGCAATTCTTTTGAAATGGATGTTTTAAAAGCAAGTAATTATGTAATTGGTTCCAATCACTTCTAATGGAGTATAAGTAAGGTTAAAAGTAAGGATGTGATAAAAACAAAAGCTGATTGAAGAAGTAAGATCGGCTTAGGCAAGGAGCGAATAGGAAAGGGATGCTGCCATAGCAACAGCTGTAGTCAAAGCAGTAGAGAATATGAGACAACCAAAATCTGTGAGTATAGCTAATACAGAATAAAAAATGGTTCAACAAACAGCAGAGCCACCAAGACAGACACTAGATTTCGCTGGCATTCAACAGTAGATGGCTAAATTCTGTAAGTATAGTCCTCTGACGTTTGAGGGGACATTTGATGTATAGAAAGCAAAAGACTAGATTAGCATACTGGAGAATATTTTCAAGGTACTGACTTGTCCGTCTGAGAGTAAAGCGCAAATGGCAATCTACCAGCTAGAAAGAGATGCTGATAGATGGTAGAAGAACACCAAGCTAGTGTTACAAGCTAGACACATTCCTATTGTAACATCCTTACTTTTATACGTCTTAGGGACCATTCAGTAGCATTTAGAACCACTTACAAGACCTTGGAAGTCCATTAGCCAAATCTAGAATTTTACTCTTTCTCAGGTTACTGTTCATATGGTATTCTAGATTACGCAATGAACTTCAAAAAATCATAATTAATTCTAGAAAACTCGAAATGAAGTGGTTCAAAAAGATACATTAAGATAACATCTTTAAATTTAAGGGGAAAATAATTTCTAGACCAAATGATTAGCCAATTGATATAGTTTATTCGTTGAAATTTACTGTTTATTTGGTCAAAAACTCTGGAAACAGTTTCTGGTCCCTTATTTTGGAAATTCATTTCTCTTGATATACACATCCAAATGAAACGTTCTACCTATTCACTTAAATCTATGGATGTGTACTACATGCTCATAAAATTTCTTGAAATAATTCCTTCATTTGCTAGGTCAGACTGAAGCCACAACAAAACTGCTTTAGGACCTAGTTTTTTACCATTTCAGTTTCCTTTCTTTCACTTTCCATAATTGTTCCATCATACATAAATAATCTCTTTTGCTTTTTCTGAATTTATATACATCATGCGGTTATACAATAATTATTTCATACAATCTCATCACATAAATAGATACTTTACATGGCTTTGACATACATGGAAAGTGCATAGCATATGCTAATATCTTAAATACTTCACTTTTCTTCTTCCATGCTTTAACTCTTCTCCATGCATACATTATCCATCATGCTGGACCTAAATTGGTTAGTTATGGGAGAGTGAGATTCTATGGAATCTCAGTAGCAAACATTACCACTTAAATATGCAAGATGGATGCTAATGCATGATATGTAATTTCATTAACTTTCTTTTATTAGTGACATGCCATCATGCTATATACTTTTACATAAAGTGCATGGCCATGGAAACATGTTATTCACAATACATTCAAAATCATTTATCATGTCACAACATCATTCAAATAACATATACATGTCAACACATAAGCATACCATATCAAGCACATAAAGAGGTAAGTTCACTATGTTGCACTTAAGCTTTTCTCTTGACCTTTAGCCCTTACTCCCTAGCTTTCCAACCATGAAGCCTTTATGTCAATCACTTCCCAACATCTTCTTGGATGTTTCATGGTCCTAAACACATTCATATTCATCACATAACTCATTATGACTCATAAACTCCAACCATGTTCAAGACTAACTTTGTTACACTCCTTATTGTCATAACTTTCTCTAATTTTCACTAATCCACTTGGCTCTTGAACCAATTGATGTCTTGACTTTACCCTATACAATTTCATCTTTTGAATCCATTTATGAGCTTAGAATCATGAAATTCCAGCTCCTTCATAGCCTGCTGTACAGAACTGAACATAAGCATACAATTATTTCAAAAATTCTCATTTTGTTTCTCTACTTTACCCCACACAAATTTTTATTTTAAAACCATTGGAAGCATCAAAATCATGAAATTTCAATCACTGTTCATGCAAGTGAACAGTAACCGTAAGGAATCTCAAAGACTACAACCTTGAGATTTTAATGTTTCCAAGGTTCAAAACCTTTCTAATCCTACACAAAATCATCATACAAACTCAATGGAAGCATTAAATCATTGAAATTAAATTTCCTTCCCTCATGAACAGTGCAGACCGAACAGGGCACACCATGGCAAAGTCAAGAATATAATTTGATTCAACAACAAACCACTTAACTAGCTTGTTTAAGCTTCAATCATGTGGTTCTAACTTTAATTTCTTCTTTCCCCTTTCCTTTAAGGTCTTTGGGAAGCATCACCTCTTAGAAAAAACTCAACTTTTATCCCATCAAAACCCTAAGTTCAAGCTCCCAAATCAAAAGAAAATAAGCTAGGAGAGATTGCTTACCTTTAATCTCTAGCTTGCTTGAACTTTGGAACCTTGAATCTTCTTTGTCTTGGCTTGAGCTTTCATTTTGCAAGAGTTTCCCCAAGGGTCCATGAGCTTACGGTTTGTTTGCAGAATGGAGGGGTATTTATAGCCAAAATCCAAGAAAAATCAATGCCTAAGATTGATTTGGTTACTATTTGATCTAAAGGCTCACATTTAATCTTGGATTTTACTTTTTTATAAAAGAATAATTATGACATCATGTGGGACAGCTCAAGGGACACTTCAAGGTGTTATGTGGCGTGCTCACCATGCCAAGAAGCTTCTGGAAAAATTCCAGTCCAATCCGGTACCAATCGAAGCAGTTTCACAACAACCAGATTGTTTTCTGTTCTGAATTTTTCTATAATATACCAGGATATGTATTCTATCCTAGAAATCAATGTCTAGGCTTCTCATACCCTTCACATGGTTATACTAAGTATTTATCTGCCATCCATTCCTTGGGAAATGACCAAAATACCCTTGGTGTCCTTTCTTACACTATATTTACCCTAAGCATAATCGTCATTTTACCCCTCTTTATATTATCTCAGGTTGTATCTGGGCTCAACTAATCATATTTATACCATTTGCCACATTTTTAGCATGTCCCAGGTGACCAAAATGCCCTTCATCCATCTCTGGTACACAATCTGGGCATCCAAGGGCATTTTCGTAATTTCGCACTTTTTCTGGACACTAGCCCCTTCTACTGATGGATTGGTACCTTGAGTTTTGGGCCCTTCTTGGCATCATCATTGGCCTATATGTGAGGTCATCTAGTCTTATTTCATCTAGGCTCACATACCGATAAGTTCCATTATCGGATCACGGGTGTTATCAAACTCCTGTCAAAATTCATTAATATGTAAATAACTTTTTATACATAACTTCTTCCAGAGTTCTGTCAAATTCATAGCATCTGACACTGTAGGGCACACTTTCCTGTAATTCCCCCACATATATCTGATATCCATATAATCTAATAAAAATTCAGATAACTTTTAGACTATCAGATAATTTTCTGCTGTCTGGAGCCCTAATAAAATTTCTGTATCATGCCAAATTACCCAGCATGACTTCCTCTATTTACTGATGGAATATGGGACTGAAATACTTACAGGAAGTTCTAAACCTTTTCTGGCTGAACTTTTCCATAATTACATTTATATCCCTGACTTTTTACTTAATTATATTTAGGTCCCTAAACTTTTAGAAATTACCACTTTTAGCCCAATATTTATTTCTACTTTAACTTTTAGCCTTTAACATTTTCCAATTTGCATTTAGGTCCTTCTCTTTCTTTAAGACTTATCTAACCTTTATTATTTCATTTGATCTTCGTCATAATTATTTCTAAGCCTCTTTCCACTATCAATACTATACAGATAGGGAAAATTTAAGGTATGACACCTATCACATGGGAAGTATTCCTTGAGCAATTTTATAAGAAGTATTTCCCTCAGTCTGTACGAGATGAAAGAGAAGCAGAATTCCTATTTTTGAGGCAAGGGGAAAAAGAATCTTTTGATGAGTACTTGGCTAAGTTCATCCGTCTTTCTCAGTATTCCACTTATATGTGACAGGTGGATGATGAACATTGGATGACGGAGAGGATAATCAGGGGATTGAATGTTACTCTGAAAGATAAGATGACTCCCTAATAGTATAACTAGTTTAATAAGGTAGTAGAGGCCTACAGAATAATTGAGAATAGCCTAAATTATCGGATGCTGATGAGACCGATTAGCAGAGAGACTACTGTTCTTAAGAGAGCTAGCCATAACAGAAATATGACCGGTGGTAGAAGCTATAACTGAAAGAGGAAAAGGCAGTGGAAACCAAATAGAAGGCCTACCAGAGGAAACTTCAAGGGCAATACAAATAATATAAACCTGAGGTTCATAACATATGACAAGTATGGGAAAAGCCATAGAGATAGACCTTGCTTGATTGGGTAGAACGTTTGTTACACATGTGGGAAGCTTGGATACTTTTCTAGGAATTATCCCTAGGCAGCTAATGATCAAAGGCGACTTGATCAAGGGCGAGTATTCACATTAACAAGGGAAGATGCATAGAGATCACATGAGATGATCTAAGGTATCATTTATGTCAATAATCATTATGTGATTGCTATGTATGATTCGGGTGCCAGTCATTCCTTTGTTTCTTATTAATGTGCTAAGTAGTTAGTCCTTACAATTAGCAAATTGCATTATGCTATATGTGTGACAACTCCCACAAATGTTAAGGTAGCTACATCAGATGTCTGCCTAAATAGTATCATTCGATATGAGTATTGTTGCTATACTCTAGATCTAATATGTATGCCCTTTCATGATATTGATGTTATAATTGGATTAATTTGGTTGTCTAACAATAATGTAATTCTGGATTGTAAGAACAAAACCCTAGTTCTTTGTCCATAAGCCATGAATATGAATCTAGAAGTGAAACTGAATTTCCTAACGGAGGCCCAGACAGATAAATGTCTGGGAAAATGATGTTAGGGATATATAGTTTTCTTCTCTATTCAAGTAGACGTAGAAGAGGGAATTGAAGTAATTATAGTAGTTAAGGAATTTCCCGAAGTCTTTCCAAAGGAGATTCAAGGATTGCCTCCAAAGCGAGAAGTGGAGTTTGCCATTGATATTATACCTAGAGCTGGACCAGTATCCAAAGCCCCATATCGTATGGTTCCCAAAGAGATGATTGAGCTTAAGAAGCATATTGAGAAGCTTATAGAGAAGGGTTTCATTTGACCCACTATTTCTCCATGGTGTACTCCAGTGTTATTCGTAAAGAAGAAGGATGGCATCTCAGATTGTGCATTGACTGCTGGGAGTTAACATAAGATTACAGTTAAGGATAAGTACCCTCTTCCCCTAATTGATGATTTACTGGACTAGTTGGTTGGAGCAAGCTTATTCTCTAAAATTGATATAAGATCAGGTTATAACCAACTCATAATCAAAGCAGATGATATTTCAAAGACAACATTCAGGACTAGATATGGTCATTTTGAATTTTTAGTAATGCCCTTCGGTCAGACAAATGAGGCTATAATTTTTATGGATTATATGAACAGAATCTTCAGGCCTTACCTAGATCAGTTTATGGTGGTCTTCATTGATGATATCCTAGTGTACTCCAAATCTACAGAAGAGCATGAGAAGCATTTGAGAATTGTTCTTGGTACTCTTAAGGAGAAATGACTCTATGCTAAGCTTAGTAAATATGAGTTTGGGTTGCAAGAACTCAAATTTCTTAATTATGTTATATCCCATTAAGGGCTAGCTGCAGATCCTAGCAAAGTTGAAGCAGTGCTAAGCTGGGAACAACCAAGGATAGTAATGGAGATCAAAAGTTTTCTAGGCTTAGCAGGGTATTATAGAAGATTTGTTGAGGACTTTTCTCGAATTGCTCTACCGTTAACGAAGCTGACCAGAAAGAATTAGCAATTCAAGTGGGATGAGAAGTGCGAGGCTCTTGTGCTGATTATTCCAGACCCAACTTAGACTTATGTAGTCTACACTTATACTAGCAAGCAGTAGTTGGGATGTGTGCTGATGTAGCAGGGACGAGTGGTAGCCTATGCTTCTCAACAACTAAAGCCACATGAAGAGAATTATCCTACTCAAGATCAGGAGCTTACAGTGGTAGTATATGCTCTCAAGATATGGAGACATTATTTGTATAGAGCTACCATAAAGCTATATTATGACCACAAAAGCCTAAAATACCTGCAAGATTAGAAAGAATTGAACATGAGGTAGCGGAGATAGATGAAATTTCTAAAGGATTATGATTTCCACATCAAATACCATCCAAAAAAAGCAAATGTGGTAGCCAGTGCCTTAAGCAGAAAGGCGGTGTAGGTAGCTAGCCTCATGATCAAGGAGCTAGAATTGGTAGAAGATGTTCAAGACTGGAGTCCTTTGTATCAAATACAGACAGCATAAAGTTTTTATGAATGAATGCAAATTAAAGCGTTCATTGAAGATGAAATAAAATAAGCTCAAGAGCAGGATAAGAAATTTTTAAGAATAAGCTAGAAAGAGGGGAAACTAAGAATTTTGATGTGTCCCAAGATGGATTGCTACGATTTTAGGGATGGCTATATATTCCCAAGGCAATAGGATTGAGAGAGAAGATCCTAAATGAGGCACACAAGAGCAAATATACAGTGCATCCAGGTATGACCAAGGTGTATCATGATGTTAAAAATTTATTTTGGTGGCCTGGATTGAATAAGGACATTGTAGCCTATGTGACAAAGTGCTTAACATGTCAAAAGGTGAAAGTTGAGCACTAAAGGCTAGTAGGGAAATTGCAACTACTGGAGATACCTGAGTAGAAATGGGACAGTATTGCCATGGATTTTGTTAAAGGACTGCCCATGACTCCTACTAAGCATAATGCAATATGGGTAGTAATTAACTGATTGACAAACTCAGCTTATTTCCTGGCAATCAACAAGAAAGATTCTCTAGAGTAGCTGGCAAAATTGTATGTAAAGGAGATTGTTAGACTACATGGTGTCCTATGTAATATCATATCTGATAGAGATCCTCGATTTACATCAAATTTTTTATGAGATTTACATAAAGAAATGGACACTACTTTCAGATTTAGTATAGCTTATATCCTCAAACAGATGGTCAAATTGAGAGAACGATCTAGACGATTAAGGATATGTTAAGAGTATGTGTCTTGGATTTTAAAGGGAGTTGGGATATCCATCTACCTTTGATAAAGTTTGCCTATAACAACAGTTATCGTGCTAGCATTCAGATGGCCCCGTTTAAAGCACTCTATGGATGAAAGTGTAGATCTCCCTTGTGCTGGGTGGAGCTGAGTGAAAGGAAGATGTTTAGTCCTGATATAGTAGACTAGATGGTAGCACAGATCAATAAGATTCAAAAGAGATTGCTAATAGCTCAAAGTAGGCAGAAGAGTTATGCTGATGTTAAAAGAAAGCTGTTGGAGTTTGAATAAAGAGAGCATGTGTTCCTTAAGTTAACTCTAATGATAGGAGCCAGACGATCGATCAAAGTGAAGAAGTTGCATCCTAGATACATTGGGCCATTTTATATCCTCACAAAAATAGGATCAGTAGTTTATAAGTTAGCTCTTCCTCCAAATCTCATCAAAATACATGATGTCTTCCATGTTTCCAAGTTAAAGAAGTATGTTCCAGATCCATCACATGTGATAGAGTAGGATGATGTTACATTGTGAGATGAGCTAAGTTATGAAGTTGGACCAGTACATATTATAGATAAGAAGGTAAAGCAGTTGCGAAATAAGCATATTTCTCTAGTAAAGGTGGTCTCAAATGGATTAACAGAGAAAGAAGCTACCTGGTAAGTAGAGGAAAGGATGAAAGAAGCATATCCTAAACTATTTCCTTAGTATGTAATGTAAATTTCAAGGATGAAATTTATTTTAGGGGGAGAAAATTTATTAGCATAATACAGAAATTTTTTTAGGGTCACATATAGTAGATATTTATCCGATGGTATAAAAGTTATCTGAAATTTTATCAGATCCCGTGGATCTCAAGTATAACTAGAAAGGTTACAAGAAGGTGTGTCCCATGACATTAGATGTCATGAATATGACAGAATGCCGGAAGGAGCTCTGTAAGAAAAATTATCCCTATATTAGTGAATTTTGATGGGAGTTTAAGAATACTTGCGATCTGATTATGGAACTTAATAGTATGCAAGCCTAGATAGAATGATCTCATATGACCTCATACACAGGCCTATGATGACGCCAAGGAGGGCACAAAATCCAGGATACTAGTTCATCAGTAGAAGGGGCTAGTGTTTAGTAAAGGTGTGAAATTACGGAAATACCCCTGAATGACTATATTGTACCAGTGATGGATGGAGGGCATTTTGGTCATTCTAGATAGGCTAAAAACGTTAGACATAGTATAAATATGATTAGTTAGAACCAGTATATGCGTTGAGGCAGAATAAAGAGGGGTAAAATGACAATTATGCCCTTAGGGTTAACATAGTGCAAGAAAAGACACCAAAGGTATTTTTGTCATTTTCTAAGGGATGGATGGCAGATAAATACTCAGTCTAACATTGTCAATGGTATAAGAAACCTAGACACTGGTTTCTAGGATAGAATACATATCCTGGAATATTATAAAAATTTGGAACAGAAAACAGTTTGGTTTTTGTGAAACTCCTTCGATCGATACCAGATTAGACTAGAATTTTTCCTATCAGTATATTCTACTTTTTCTAGCCAAACATGACCCTAAATGATGTCATGAATGAAGTCAAAAGGGTAGGCTTCTAGGGTAAGATTGTGCAAGATTGAATATGGACCATTAGATCAAATAGTAACCAAATCAATCTTGGCAACAATCAAGGTAATCATCTCCCTTGATCTTGAGCTTTGTTCTAAAAAGTTAGCTCATGGTTTTAAGGGGTTTTTATACTATATTTCCCTTATGGTTGCTGCTAGAAGTTCTGTCCATATATGGTTAAAATATGAGTTTTATGTTATGGATAGTTTAGATAAGCTTATATAAGCTAGAATCAAGTGGTATAAGCTTGGAAATTGAAGTATGTTTGGAATTAGGGTTTTGTGTTCTTGCTGTTACTATGCATGACACTGTTCATATGATGGAATTGCATGATTTTGATGCTTCCAATGAGTTTAAAATGGAAAATTTTTGTGTGGGGATAAAGTAGGAGAACAAGTATTGAAAGCATTGGAATCAAAATGTGAATTTATGGTAAACAAGAGGGCGGCTTCAGTTTGCTACTGTAGCAATTGGTATGTTTTTTTTTGGAAATTCTAGTTTCATATTTGGATTCTACATGAAAAATTATGTGAAAATGAAATATGAGAATTTTTTTTGGAAAGGTGGAAGTATGAAACATAAAAGGGAGAAAGAAAGCAAGTTAGTGAAAACCTAGTCTTGGATTTGGTTTCAAGTTGAATTGTAACTTTTTCAACTTAATATTATTTTGTAATGGCTAGGTTTTGACATTTGTGAAGGAAGGAAATTATCTCAAGAAGATCTTGACAAGGATAGCTAAGAGGTAGCAAGAATACCTAACTATATTTCATGTTTGTTTAATTGTTTGCTTGCTTGTTGATTATGGTGTTTGGTTGAGCATGAGAATGTGTCATCATGTTGATGATGAGTTATGAATGGTTGCAACTCCTTGCAAGTTATGTCATGACAATATGCATGTTAGAGTTTGCTTATGTACCATTATGAAGTATCTCCCATCTCATGATAACATGTTAAGCATACAATTAATCATGCATGATATTATGGTTTGTGTAACTTGCTATTGAGATTTCCATGAAATCTCATTCCTTCCATATGCATTACCATGGTATAGTTGCTGGAACTTCATAAGTAAATAGGGTAAGCATAGATGGATGAGTTTGTGTAATAAGTCACATGAGTTACTTGACATTATGGTAGTGTGACGATGATTAGGACACCGTAATCAATGATTTTTAACCTGAAATTTGGCATGAACAGAGCTAAGATATAGAGCTTTAAATGGAAACTAAGAACACCTCAATTGGTTTAGAATTCAATTTGTTATGTTTTTTCTAATTTGAAGTTAAAATTTGGAATTGAGATAAAGTGAGTGTTTAGAGCGACCTTCACATGATGATTTTATATAGCAAATGAACGAGTTTATCTATGAAATTTTATGAGCTTAAATAACACATCTAGAGCTTCAAATCCATAGGTAACCCAATTCATTTATATAAGTAACCAAAGAGAAATAAATATTTGAAGTAAGGTAAAGAAACTGGAACCTCCAGATTTAACCAAATGAACAGTGATTTTTAACAAATAAACTGGTTTCATTTGGGCAAGGAGACCTCAGTTTCACATTTTTCCTTCAAATATTTATGAAAGAGATTTTATTAGAAATTGTAACCACCTCATTCAATTTTGCTACATTTAGTTATGAATTTTCAAAGTAGGGTACATGTTCTGGAATTATCGAATGAACCGTAACGTGAATAGTACCCGAGAGCAATTATTTTGAAAATGAATATTTCCAAAGCAAATAATCATGTAATTGGTTCCAATAACTTCTAATGAAGCATAATTGAGGTTGAAAGTAAGGATGTGGCAGTAATTCTATATTAAGTGATGAACTTCAAAAAATCATAATTAATTCTAGAAAAAAATCGAAATGCAGTGGTTCAAAAAGATACTTGAAGCTAACATAAATAATTTTAAAGAAAAAATAAGTCTCATACATAATGAGTAGCTAATCAATACAGTGTAATTGTCAAATATCACTATTCATTTGGTCAAAAATTATGGAAAATAGTTTTTGGTTGCTAATTTTGAAAAATTTGTTCTCTTTATATTGATGTCAGAATAAGACATTCTTGGTGTCAAAATGAAGTTTAACATGTTAACTCAATGTCAGAAAAATTTAATATATTTATCCTAATGTTTACTATTTTTAATTACATCTCACATGTCACTGCCTCCTCACAAGTTACTGTTTACAATGACAAGTTTCAACAACTAACTTTACATGCATAAACATTTCAAGCGTGCAACTAATCCCTAGCTCTTCTTCATGCATCTTTATATTCTACTTCATGTGAAGTTCCTATTATGGTGGTGACATGGAGGGGGTGAGATTTTGGGGAAAATCTCAGTAGCAAATGAAAATCATAAAATGTATACAACTACATGCTTGATGTTACTATATATGTACTTAATGATCATGCTTGCATAATGATGACTTATATGCTTCAATGTCCCATAATTATAACATATGGCTATAGTATAAAAAGAAAGAGAAAATTACTTAATCATGCATGCTTCACATAATCAAATTAAGTAAACATCACATAAACATCCAAGCAAGATAAGCATTCAAGTAGGTAAGTTCATTACCTTATAATAGCTCTATTTTCCTTTCTCTTTACCTCTTGCTTTTCCTTACTCTTTTCCTTCCATCATGGTCCTTGCTTTATGGTCCTCTTTACCACATTAATCAAGGCCTAATAGTATAGCATCGTACTTATTACAATCAATTTCCAAGACAACATAATATACTCACTAATTATTTACATATTAAGTCTCTATCTTTCTCTAGTTTTTATTAATTGGTTTGACCTTTGAATTAATTGATGTCTGGACTTTTTCCTATACAATTTTGCATTCTAAAACTATTTATGAACTCATAATTTCAAAATTCTAGCAGCTGCTTTTGATCTGGATAGAATAAAAATATGCCCTTTTATTTCCAAAAATTCTCATTTTGATTCTAATGCTTCCAATACCTATTTCTCTACTTAATCTCATAAAAGTTTTCATTTTAAAACCATTGGAATCATCAAAATCACAAAATTCTAATAACTATTCTTGTGTATGAATAGTAATAGAGAAGACTTTAACATTACAACTTTCAATACAATGCTTCCAAGGTTCCAAACTTATTCAATCCCATGCAAAATCACCATCTAAATTTAATGGAAACATTAGATAATTAAAATTAATGCTTCTTCTATCTAGAATAGTACTGGCTGAATGGCCTTCATAAGAGCAAAGTGAAGAATCACCGTTTAATTCCACAAGCAAACATCCAAACTAATTTATCTAAGTGCTAATTACATGATTCTAGATTAATCTTTCCTTTATTTCTTTATCTTTGGATTTTGTCCAGCATAGTTTCAAGGGAGAGAAATCCATGTTTAACCTCTAAAATCTAGGTTTCAATCTTCCAAAACATGTATATAAAAGATTGGAGTATTGTTTACCTTATTCCTTAACTTGCTTGATCACTAAGTGCCTTGAATTGCCTTTGTTTTAGCAGAGTTTTCAAATGACAAGAGGTTCCCTAAGCTTTACCATGCACTCACAGTTTTGGCAAGATAAGGGAGTATTTATAGTGGATTTTCAAGCTCAAGGGGCCAAAATATCCCTTCTTTAACTATTTATTACAATGCTTTAATCTTACATTTTATTGGTTACTTAATTCATTTGTTATCATTAACCTAATTCTTATATTATTTTAATAAATTGAAGCACATGTCTAAACCTTTTTTCTAGAATTAATTATGATTTTCTGATTTCATCGCTAAATTTGAAAACCATATGAGCAGTAACTCGAGAAGAGTAATTTTAGATTTAACTAATAGACTTCCAAGGTTTTGTAAGTAGTTCTAAATGCTACTAAATGCTCCCTAAGATGCATAAAAATAAGGATATTACATTTTGGTATCATAGTAAAAGTTTCTGACATCAGATAGGATAGTCGCTAGACCCTAACTCTAATTAGTAAGTACTTTGTTAAGTTAGGGTATTTCTTGGGATAGTTTAGCATTGTTATTTAAGCAAATCTTATAGAAGTAATTGTAGTTCACTATCCCCTAGAAAAGAATGTAAAAGAGTTGAGGGGTATTGTGAATATGTAAATAGTGTAAAGTAAAGTAATTATATAGATGTATGATAGTTACGATGTACCCCATATATGTAATTGACATGTTATACTATATGTACAAATGTTATGGTGATATGAAATATGAGTTTTGATGTGATATAATGAAATAACAGTTGGTTGAACATTTATGTGAACATATCCCTTATTTAATGTGATTATGGTAGATAGATATAGATAAGTTTCAATTGACTTAAGTTCATCAAAGTCAAGAACATGAATCAATCATTGCTAGAGTAAAGACTGGACAAAGAACATTAGAAGAGAATGTTTAGAGAAAGCTATGTCCAAGTCATGATGTGAAGATATTTTGGTCACAACTAGTAATCACAAAAAAGTAAAGTTTTGACAAGATAAGACATGGATCGCGATAAAGATTTATAGAGGCCTTTTGGTTATGATGAGTAAAGACCAATGGCCATGATAGGAAGTTCCAGAACTATCAGGTTGCAATGAGTCAGGTCATAGGACATGACTAATATGCATAGAAGATTGAGATGGTTGTGACTAAAGTTCACAGAGAATATGAGTCGCCAATAGCCAGTACTCTGGTTGTGACTAGAATACACAGAGATTTAATGGCGAGAATGAAGATGCTGACTTTACTGAAGTTTATCAGTTAAAGGTTTAGCACTGCATATAGGCAAGTCAAATAGTACAAGGTACTGAGATATAGAAGATCAGTTTAAGAAGAGGTTTAAAAGTAGATCGTTTGTATGATTACTAGGAGTCGAACTATGTTATATAAGATTTGTTCAACCATTATTTACTAAACAAAATAATTAGAAGTTAGTATAAGACTTTCCTAGAAATGAGCCTAGTACATGGCTTAACGTTAGAGACATGATGGTTGATAGATAGAAAGTAGATGTTCCTAAAACAGAGGAATCCCATCATGAAGAGACAGTAACCTAGTAGACCTAGGGTATAGCACCCTAAAGAACAAAAGTAATAGTGCTAGATGGTTAATGAAATTCATGTGACTTAAGTTAGTTAGGATCAAGAAAAAGATAGAAAGGAACCATAGTCAGGTCCATAATAGACTTAGACTGATATACAAACATAAAGAGTTAAGAGATAGTAGAGAGATACAGTAGTTACTCTATAGAGATGGAGACTAATCCTCTTACATGAGAAGTTTTTCTTGAATAGTTTAAGAGAAGCATTCCTCTCAATTAGATAAAGATGAGCATGTAGCTAAGGGTTAAAGTATGAAAAAAAAACCTTTGATGAATAATTAGCCGAGTCTATCCACATGAATAATAAGAGTTGAATGACTAAGAGGTTAGTTCACGAATTGAATTGTATATTACAAAGAAAGAATTTTTCTTAGATAATTATAGAAGTTCAATAGAGTAGTAAATGTATGCAAGAATATAAATAGAGATATATGATGTATAAAGAGAGGAAGGTAGCCACAGTTTTAAGGACAACGAGACTCCCCTATTGAAATCATAATGATCAAAAGTTAGGAAGAGTAATGAAGGGTTGAGTCTATGCCCACTATTAGGATAGTAATGTGGCAGTCTAAGTTAGATAAGTAAATATCTCAGGTTCCTAAATGATTGATTAGGATCTGGCAATTAAGGTAATAAAGGAACATAATACTTTAAAAAAGATACCTAGTTAATTGTTTAATTGTAGTGTGAATATAATGTATGGTTGAGCAAATTATATGATAATGTATGACTTATGTTGCCATAAGTTATGATGAACAGTTGCATCTCCTTGCAGTTATCATATGATTACGCATGTTAAAGAATGCTTAAATTTTTATATCTCCTTGCACATTATGCATGTTAGTGTATGCTATGTTGAATGAATACTCTCCTTTCACATTTCATTAAAGGTATAGTATATATATAATGAGAAAGTTATGTTGTTCCCATATCATACGACATGCAATTAGATAATTTAATTGGGTAATGATAAAGCAATAGAGAAGTGATAAATGAGATAGTTAGCCAATTAATTCCCAAAGAATATAATGAGAAAGTTATGCCCACATCATACGACATACAATTAGATAATTCAATTGGGTAATGATAAAGCAATAGAAAAGTGATAAATGAGATAGTTAGCCAATTAATTCCCAAATAATATAATGAGAATTTATGACCAAATAATGATAGTTAGTTGGGTAGAGAATGAGATTAGATATGAATGTTAGTGGCAAACCTATAGGCATGCGATTATAGTACTAAGGACATATCCCTTCAATAGGAATAAGATACATGAATGATGTACCATAAATATGAAATAAAATGAGATGTAGTTATAAAATATTATGCAGCTCTAAGACTGAGTAATGTCTATGTAATAAAAGTTAACATTCTCACAATAGAGCTAAGTTGCTCTTGCAATATAGTCAGATTGCTCTTGAGATTGAGCCAAGATAATAGACAGTGTAGCTAATGTTAGAGTAATGTCCACCAGATGAGATGTATCAATTATAACAAATATATGCATGGTAGAGCCTGTATAGCTCTCTATAATACTAGATATAGTAAAGTGATGAAAGATTGGAATGATATAAGAAATTCCTGAGGGATAGAGAAAATGAGTAAAGTCTTAATATAAAATATTGGCTTATGTAATATTTATTGGGGAATTATCTATTGAGTTAACAACTAAGTGGAAGTGGCTAACCTTGTAACTTAGTCCGTTGGTTTAGGTGTTCCAGAGATGAGAATACAATACAACAGAATCGCAGTAGATTCTAGAGGATTGTAGTTAAATCCTAACATGGCTCACAAAGAATAGAATTCTAGGGTTCCAGTTAGATCCCGAGGGTCATAGTAGATCTAGCCTAAAGAAAGAAGATGAATGACCCATAAGTATATTATTTCTTTGGAAAGACAATTACCAAGTGTCGTGTCCTTATTTTCAACCTCGATTATACTTAGTTGGAAGTCATTTGAACCAATTACATAGCCTTTTGCCTTAGAAAGATGTATTTTCAAAAGATTGCTTCTCGGGAACTATTCATGGTTACTGTTCATTTAGTAATCCAAAACATGTACCTAACATTACAAAATTCATAATTAAATGTAGAAAAATAAAAATAGGTTGGTTCAAATTTCTAATGAAAGATCTTTCATTTAAATTTGAGGGAAAAATATAAAATTGAGGTTTCATTGCCCCAATGAAATTAATTTATTCATTGAAAAACACTGTTTATTTGGTATACCAGGAAGTTCCAGTTTCTTTACCTTAACTTTAAAAATTCATTTCTCTTTCGTTTCTTGTCCAAATAAACCATGTTACCTATGGATTTAAAGATACAGACATGTTATTTAACCTCATAAAATTTTATGCAAAAAATCGTTCATTTACCATATGAAATTAATGTCAGAACATTACTACCTCCAGCTGCTCACTTTATCTCAATTCCATATTTTAACTCCAAATTAGAAAACTCATAATAAATTGAATACTTAACCATTTGAGGCGTTCTTGGTGTTCAATCAAAGCTCTATTTCATACCAAATTTCAAGTTCAAACTCATTGGTTAAGGTAGAGTAAACGTCATCACAAAGCCACGGCCTTAAAATACAACTACATGATCATACACTATGCATCCCATCATAACCTTCCATAGTGTCAAGTAAACAATATAACTTATAATACAAGTTCAACCATCTATGTTTATCCTTTTTCCTTGAGAGGTTCTAGCACCTATGACATGTTATGTATATGGAAAGAATGAGATTTCGTGGAAATCCCAATAGCAAGTTATACAGACTATAATATCATGCTTGATTAATTGGATTCTTAACATGTTATCGTGAGATAGGAGTTACTTCATAATGGTACATAAGCAAACTCTAACATGCATATTGTCATGACATAACTTGCAAGGAGTTGCAATCATTCATACTTCATCATCAACATGATGACACAATCTCATGCTCAACCAAACATCATAACTAACAAGCAAGCATACAATCAAGCAAACATGAAATTATAGTTAGGTATTCTTGCTATCTCTTGAGTTATCCTTAACAAAGTCTTCGATTTCCTTCCCTAACAAATGTCAAAATCTAGCCATTACAAAGTTACATCAAGTTACAACTCAACTTGAAAAGAATTCCAAGACTAGGATTTCATTAACTTCCTTTCTTTTTCTATTTTATGTTCTATACTTCCATCTTTCTAAAATAAATTCTCATGGTTCATTTCCTCATCATTTTTCATGTTGAATGTAAATATGAAACCAAAATGTTTAAAATCAAAACACCCTATGAGTTGCTATACAGAACTAAAGTGACCCCTTAATTTTCCAAAAATTCACATTTTGATTCCAATGCTTTCATTACTTGTTCTCCTACTTTATTATCCCCACACAATTTTCTATTTCAAACTCATTGGAAGCATCAAAATTATGAAATTTCAACATATGAATAGTATTTCATACAGTAGCAGTGTCACATCCTTATTTTCAACATCAATTATACTCATTTGAAAGGCATTGGAACCAATCATATGATCATTTTCTTTGGAAACATCCATTTCCAAAAGAATTGCTCTCAAGTACTGTTCACGTCACTGTTCATTTGGTAATTTAGAATATGTACCCAACTTGAAAATTCATAATTAAATGTAGAAAAATCAAAATAGGTTGGTTCCAATTTCTAATGAAAGCAGTTTCATTAACCTTTGAGGAAAAAATATAAAACTGAGGTTCCATTGTCTCAATAAAATTAGTTTATTCATTGAAAAACACTGTTCATTTGGTAAAATATGGAAATTCCAGTTTCTCTACCTTAATTCAAAAATTCATTTCTCTTTGGTTACTTATCCAAATGAACCATGCTACCTATGGATTTGAAGCTCCAAATATTTTATTTAAGATCATAAAATTTCATAGAAAAACGCGTTCAATTGATATATAAAATCAACACGTGAACATCGCTGCCTCTAACCACTCGCTTTATCTCAATTCCAGCACTTACCTCCAACTTAGAAAAATCATAGTAATTCGAATTCTTTACCAATTGAGGCATTCTTAGTGTTCATTTAAAGCTCTATATCTTAGCTATAATCATTCCAAATTTCAAGTTCAAATTGGTTGATTAAGGCATCTTAAACATTGTCACACCGTCACTGTCATATCCCAATTTTTAGGCCTAGAAGCCTAGTATGTAGCCTGAAAAAGGTAGGCTAATATACCCTATTATGCAGGAGTCCTAGAAGTATACAAATGATGTTCAGGGACTAAACTGCAAGAAAGTGAAAATTTAGGGGAAATAGTGAAAGTCCCTCTGGGCATAAAGAAGAAGTAAGAGGTATTTCTTGGGAACTGAGCCACCAGAGTGCTTGGGCTTGGTTAGAAACCCAAGATAGCAATCCAAGAGCCCAAAAACGTAGGCCCAAGGATTATGGAGTTTAAGAGGCATTAAAATATTATTTTAGTTCTTTTCCATAAAGTAAGCTTACCCGGTTAAGGATAGAACTGGGAAAAGTGATCAGATATGACTATAGACCATGAGGTGGCATGAAAGGTGTCCTCATGGGACCCACAAGACACCACATGGCATGATTACAGGAAAAGAAGAAAAGTTAAGGACACATGTCATGAGATTAGAAAAAGGGGACAAAGTAAAAAGGACACATGGCACAATCTCGGCCATTCATTCTAGGAAAAGGCTATGGAATTCTTTAGAAAGGCTGAGTCAGCTAGTGAGGTATCCCAAGGGCCCCACCATTGCACCACATACTCCCTGAGGTATACCCTAAGGTGTCCTTGGATGATGTCATGGTGGTGAGTCATTGAGGAGGGTGATGTCATTGTGATGATACAGGCAAAGCTTCTTAAGGAAGCTAAGCGATCTGGGCCATTCATCACAATTCAATCTGAGCCATTCATTCTACCTCCACTCAACTATAAATAGGCTACCCCTCCCTTCATGTTATGCATGGCCAATAGCTAAGAAAGAAGAGAAAGAAGATAGAAAGAGAGAAAGAAAGGAAGGAAGAGAAAGGAAGGAAGGAGTTATAGCGGAGCCAGGAGTAGTTCAAGGAGCTTGGGGACTGGGCAGAGCTTAGGAATAAGGTAAGTAAGTTATCTAGTCCCTACTCTAATAAAGTAGAGGATTGCTCTTAGTAGTTAGAATAGAGAAATATCTATATTAATAATGGTAGATAAAGAGAGAGAAAGTTAGGGGAATGTCTGAGTAAGGATATTATCCCTAGTTAAATATGAGACTAAGTAGAGCTATACTGGATAATAATAAAGATATTATTATGCTATGTATAGGCTCTGACTTATGATAAAGAAGGGACCTTAGAGACAAGGTTAAGAGCTGGAAGGAAAGGCTACACGCCAGGTAGTAAACTTACCTACTTGTATGCTTATACTGCTTCGATGTTTTATGTGATGTTTTCTTACCTTGATGATGTGAAGCATGAATGATTAAGTAATGCTCTGTTTCTTTTTATACTATGGCCATATGTTATAATTAAGTAACATGGAAGCATGTATGTTATCATGATGCAAGCATGATCATTAAGTACACATATAGTAACATCAAGCATATAGTTGCATACATTGTATGCTTCTGTAGGCTACTGAGATTTCCTCAGAAATCTCACCCCCTTTCATGTAATCCCAATCCCACAGGTATGTTAGAAAAGGATTGAAGAAGTATGAAGAGAAGCTGGGGATTGGATAGTGCAAATGTTGGGACCAAAATGCTGGAATTAGGGGAAAATGTATGATGAATAGTAAAGTTTGGATGTTTGCTAATGTTGACCTGGTCAAGGCGTGGTCAATGAGTTATTTTTTCCTGAAAGAACATTATGTTAGCTTCATGTTGCAATTTGAACCACTCTATTTCAATTTTTTTAGAATTAGTTATTATTTTTTGAAATCAGGTCACTCCACTGGAATTTACATAGTAAACAGTACTCGCTAAGAGTAAAATTCCAGATTGAGTACTTTGACTTCAATAGCCTTAAAAGTGGTTCCAGATGCTACCATTTGGTCCCGAAGATGTATGAAAATGAGGATGTTTCAATCACGGCCTAATAACACAATTACATAATCATACATTATAACATCCTCATTTTCTTACATCTTAGGGACCATTCAGTAGCATTTGGAACCACTTCCAAGGCTATTGAAGTCAAATTACTCAATCTAGAATTTTACTCTTAGCGAGTATTGTTCACTGTACGAATTCTAGAGGAGTGACCTGACTTCAAAAAATCATAACTAATTCTATAAAAATCAAAATGGAGTGGTTCAAATTGCTACACGATGCTAACATAATTATATTTCATGAAAAAATGACTCATTGACCATACCTTGACCAGGTCAGCGTTGGTCAACATCTGAAGTTTACTGGTCCTCTAGCATCCTGTCCCTGATTCTAGCATCTCTGGTCCCAACTTTGATAAATCATATCTTTATATTTAGACATCCAAATGACACGTTCTATGTATAAAATTGAAGCTTGGCATATCTACTATTTATTGGAAAATATCATACATTTATTCAATCATTTACTATTTATAATTACAGCTCAAATGTCACTGCCTCCCTACGAGTTACTGTTTATAGTAACAATTTCCAGCAATTATACATACATGAAACACATATCAATCATGCTAAGCAATTAACATCTCTTCATGCATCTTTATCTCCTACATCTTGAGAATACCTACTGTAATGGGATTGATATGGAAGGGGTGAGTTTCTGGGGAAATCTCAGTAGCAAATAGCACTAAACAATGCATGCATTAATGTGAATACTTGTACTTGCTTGTGAAAGTGTTAATATTGTCTAATGTGCATGCTTCCATGTTACATATGAAATACAATTGGCCAAAGTAATCATAGGAATAGAGCTTCATACATAAGCACATATTCAACACAATTCAACAAAGCCATAGCACATCAAGCATAACATTCAATGCATACAAGTTTAGGATAAGTTTACTACCTGACATGTAGCTTTTCTTCTAGCTCTTAGCCTTTGCTCTAAGGTTCATTCTTTCCATTGGTCAGAGCCTATGCATAGCATAATAAGATCTTCATTATTACTCTATCAGTATAGCTCTATTTAACTCATGCTTAACTAGGGGTAATATTCTTACTCTGACATTCCCCTGGCTTTCTTCCTATCTATAGCTACCTTCATTAATAGAGATATTTCTCTATTCTAACTATTAAGAGCAATCCTATACTTTATTAGAGCAGGGACTAGATAACTTTCTTATCTCATTCCGAAGCTTTGCCCAGTCCCTTAGCTCCTTAGACTGCTCCTGGCTCCACCAGAACTCCTTCCTTCTTTCTCTTATTTCCTTCCTTTCTCTCTTTCTCTCTTCTATCTTCTTTCTCTTCTTCTTTATTTCTCCTTGCCATGAATGGAATGGAGGTAGGGAGTGCCTATTTATAGGTTAGAGGAGGTGGAATGAATGGTCCAGATTGATTCATGATGAATAGCCCAAATTGCTTGCTTCCTCAAGAAGCTTTGCCTGCATCATCATGATGACATCACCCTCCTTGCTAACTCACCACTAATGACATCTTCCAGGACAACTCAGGGGACAACTCAAGGGGCATGTGGAACAATGGTGGGGCCCATGGGACACCTCACCAGCTGACTCAGCTTTTCCAGAGAGTTCTAGAGTCTTTTCCCTTAATGGACGGCTGAGATTATGCCACGTATCCTCTTGCTTTTTCTCCTTTTATTGTAATAATGCCATGTGTCCTTTGATTTTCCTCTTTTACTATAATCATGCCATGTGGCATATTGTGGGCCTCATTTATGTACCCTCATGATTCAAGATCACTTTACCCAGTTCTATCTTGGACCGGGTCACTTTACTTTATTGAAAAAGAACTAAAATATTATTTTAATGCCTCTTGGGCCCACATTACTCTTGGGCTACGTTTTTGGACCTTTAAATATCGTCTTGGGTTTCTAACCAAGCCCAAGCACTCTGGTGGCTCGGTTCCCAAGAAACATCCTTAGTAAATTACCAAAATGCCCTTAATACCTCTTTAGTGCTTATAGGGGCACTATTGTCTTTTCATACCTTACCAGAGTATCTCTTGACCCTGGTCAACTATCCAGATACCATTTCTTAACTGTCTAACCTTAGTTAAATAATCATAATGCCCTTTGTCTGACTCTGACTTAATGACACAACACAGTGGAATACCTTCAGTGGCATTTTCGTAATTCTTCATTTTTCTCGGTCTTTCTTAGCCCTGGCCCACATACTTATCTAAAAATATCATTAGACCTATAAGGTGCCATTCTGGACCCTCTGTATGATTCACCATTTTCATGGGCTCAATTCTCGAGAAAATCCCCTGAAACCTATTTGTCGGGTATTTTAATCCACTGTAAATTCTGTAATAAATTCTACATAACTCCTTTTTGGGCTCTGTCAATTTTAGAAATTCTTATATTAATTATAGGATTTTACTGCCATATTTCATCTGATTCTGAGGTCTAGAGAATACTGTATTAATTTTTCTTTTCTTTGGAAATTAATATAAATCTTTTGGGACCTCATATCAAAATTTTGTGTTGCATCAAACTGATCAGCATAATTTTCTCTATTTATTGAGACCTCTGCTCAACAGGGTCTAGTAGCATCCCTTTTTTAGGCTATATACTGGGCTTCTAAGTCTAAAAATTGGGATATGACATACATCATACATCCATCATGTGCTTCCAAAATGCCAACTAACTCATGTAACTTATTATACAAGTCCATCCAACTATGCTTACCCTCTTTCGTTGAGAAATTCTAGTACCTAAAACATGGTTATGTATATGGGAGGAATGAGATTTCATGGAAATCCCAATAGCAAGTTACACAAACCATAATATCATGCACGATTAAATGGATGCTTAACATGTTATCATGAGATGGGAGCTATTCCATAATGGCACATAAGAAAACTCTAACATGCATATTGTCATGACATAACTTGCAAGGAGTTGCAATCATTCATACTTCATCATCAACATGATGACACAATCTCATGCTCAACCAAACACCATAATCAACAAGCAAGCAAACATGAAACTATGGTTAGGTATTCTTGTTACTTCTTAGCTATCCTTGTCAAAGCCTTCTTGAGATGATTTCCTTCCTTCACACATGTCAAAACCTAGCCACTACAAAGTAATATCAAGTTACAACTCAACTTGAACACAAAATCAAGACTAGGTTTTCACTAGTTTCCATTCTTACTCTATTTTATGTTTCATACTTCCGTCTTTCCAAAATAAATTCCCATGGTTCATTCCCACATAATTTTTCATGAAGAATCCAAATATGAAGTTAGAATTTCCAAAATCAAATCATGTCACTAGCTGCTGTACAGAATCGAAACACATCATTAATTTTCCAAAAATTCACATTAATGCTTGTTCTACTACTTTATCCCCACACCCATTCTAAAATCATTGGATGCATCAAAATTGTGAAATTTCAACATATGAATAGTGTCACGTATAGTTGCAGCCATGAACACAAACTTCCATTTACTTGCATACTTGAATTCCCAATTTTATACCACTTGATTCTAGCTTATTTAAGCTTGTCTAAACTATTCATAACATACAAATCATATTCTAACCACATATGGATAGCACTTCTAGCAGCAACCACAAGGGAAATATGGCACAAAAATCCCTTAAAATCAAGAGCTAGCTTGCTAGAACAAAGCTCAAGAACAAGGTAGATGATTACCTTACTTTGTGCTCCAAGTTGTGTGATTATTTCTTGGTTGAATGCAAAATTTGTAAGAGTTTCTCCATAGTTCCCAAGGCTTCCGAATAGGGTATGAAATGAGGGGGTATTTATAGAAAAATTTGGGTGGAAATGGATGGCCAAGATTGATTTGGTTACTATTTGATCTAATGGTCCATATTCATTCTTTAACTTGACTTGCCCTAGAAGCCACCTTTATTGTGCCATTCATAACATCACACAAGGCCATGTTTGGGTAGAAAAAGTGAAATATACTGATAGGCAAAATTCCAGTCTAGTTTGGTACCTATCGGAGCAGTTTCACAAAAACCATATTGTTTTCTTTTCCTAATTTTTATAATATTCTCGAATATGTATTCTATCATGGAAACCAATGTTTAGGTTTCTTATACCATTGACATTGTTATACTAAGTATTTATCTGCCATCTGTCCCTTGAGAAATGACAAAATACCCTTGGTGTCCTTTCTTGTACTATATTAACCTTAAGGGCATAATTGTCATTTCACCCTTCTTTGTACTACCTTAGGGCCTATACTGGCTCTAAATAATCATATTTATACTATATCCCACATTTTTATCCTGTCCAGAATGACCAAAATGTACTCCATCCATCATTGGTACAATATAGTTATCCAGGGGCATTTTTGTAATTTCACACTTTTCCTTCAACTGGCCCCTTCTACTGATGAACTTGTATCATAGGTTTTGGGCCCTCATTAGCATCATCATAGGCCTATATATGAGGTCATCTGAGCTCATTCTATCCAGGCTTACTTACTACTAAGTTCCATAATCGGATCATGGGTGTTCTCAAACTTCCGTCAAAATTCACTAATACGGGGATAACTTTTCATACAAAGCTCCTTCCAGGGTTCTGTCAAATTCATAACATATGATGTCTGTGGAACACCTTCCTATAACTTTTCTACTTATACCTGTAGTATATGAGATCTGATAAAATTTCATATAACTTTCAGACTATCAAATAAATATCCACTATCTGGAACCCTAAAAAAATTTCTCTATTATGCTAGATTAACCAGCATAACTTTCTCTATTTACTGATGAAATGTGGGACTAGAATGCTTCCAGGCAGTTCTAAGCCTTTTTTGGCTAAACGTTTCCATAATTACATATAGGTCACTGACTTTTTGCTTAATTACATTTAGGTCCCTAAACTTTTAGAAATTACTACTTTTTGCCCAAAATTTGTTTCTACTTTAACTTTTGGTCTTTAACCTTTTCTACTTTTTGTGTAGGTCCCTTTCTTCCTCCAAGACTTATTTAACTTTTATTATTTCTTCTGATCATTGTCATAATCCTTCCAAACCTCTTTCCACTATCAGTATTGTACAAATAGGAAACAATTAGAATATGACAAGCAGCCAAGAGCACAAAACCCTAACTACATGCATACTTGAATTTCCAAGCTTATATCACTTGATTCTAGCTTATTTAAGCTTATCTAAACTATTCATAACATAAAACTTATATTCTTATCACATATGGACAATACTTCTAACAGCAACCTCAAGGGAAAGAAGTCACAAAAATCCCTTAAAACCAAGAACTAACTTGCTAGATTAAAGTCCAAGAACAAGGGAGCTAGTTACCTTGCTTGTTGCTCCAAGTTGTGTGCCTCTTTCTTGCTTCAAATGAAATTTGGCCAGAGGTTACCTAAGGTAACATGAATGGTGAATCAAGTCTGGTTTAGAGGGTATTTATAGAAAATCTTGGGTGGAAATGAATGGCCGAGATTAATTTGAAAAAAGGTAAATATACTGATAGGAAAAATTATAGTCTAGTCCAATACCGATTAGAGCAGTTTCACAAAAACTAGACTGTTTTATGTTCATAATTTTTATAATATTCTAGAATATGTATTTTATCATTGAAAACAATGTCTTGGTTTCTCATACCATTGACATTGTTAGACTGAGTATTTATCTGCCAACCATCCCTTGGGAAATGACCAAAATACCCTTGTTATGCTTTCTTGCACTATATTAACCCCAAGGACATAATTGTCATTTCACACCTCTTTATTCTGCATTAGGGCATATACTGGCTTTAACTAATTATCTTTATACTATCTTGGACTTTTTGGCCTATCCAGAATAACCAAAATACCCTCCATCCATCACTAGTACAATTTAACCATCTAGGGGCATTTTCATAATTTCACAATTTTCCTGGGCTCTCTGGACTCTGGCCCACTTAACTGTCTCCCCACCTTATTAGGCCTATTTGAATGCCATTTAGGCCTTAGTATTGGTCCATTACCTTTATGGCACAAATCCCAAGAAATATCTTCTGACCCTATTTTTTGGGTATTTTATTCTACTGTAAACCCCGTAAGAATTCTACAGGATTCCTTTTCTGACTTTGTCAATTTTATAAATTCTTATATTAAATATAGGAAACTATAAAGTTCCATCTAATTTTGAGGTATGAAAAATACTGTAATAATTCTTCCTGACTTCAGGAATTTATATTAATTAATTGGGACCTCAAATCAAAAGTCTATGTTGTGTTAAACTAATCAGAATAATTTTGTCTATCTACTAGTAAAATTTGGGAATAATATAGTTTTGGGTATTTTTTAGCCTTTTCCTGTTCAACTTTCTCATAATTATATTTAGGTCCCTAAAATTTTGGCTAATTGCATTTAGGTCCTTAGACTTTTGCTTAATTGTAATTAGGTCCCTTCTTTTGTTTCTACTTTCAATTTTGGTCTCCAACCTTTTTAATTTTCATTTAGGTCCCTGAACTTTGCTTAGTTAATAATCCCTCTCTTTCCTTCCTTAATCTGATACAGTTTATTCCATGGACAAGGTTAAGGTAGGGAAGCTCTACAAGTTGATTAACTCATAACAAAGAGAGTACCCATAATGTTAATTTTAGATAGCCTTATTATTACTGTGGAGTAAGCTTAGAATTTTCTTACACGTAGAAGGAATTAAGTGATTAGAGTTAAATTTTTTAGTCCTGAGTACTAGATATTTATGATTTTCTAGATAATATACCTAGGGAAGAGAAAAAGAATATATCATAAGATATGAGAAGGGGCCAAGTAATAACAGAGAGATCCCTAAGATTAAGCTAAGGATAATGAGAATAAGTGAAACATCCTTATTTTCGTACCTCTTAGGGACCATGCAGTAACATTTAAAACTACTTACAAGACCTTGGAAATCTATTAGCTAAATCTGAAATGTTTACTCTTCTCGAAGTTACTGTTCATATGGTATACTAGATTCAACGACGAACTTCAGAAAATCATAATTAATTCTAGAAAAATTGAAATAATGTGGTTCAAAAAGCTATGTGAAGATAACATATTTAAATTTAAGTAAAAATAATTTATAGACCAAATGCTCATTCAATTAATATAGTTTATTCATCAAAGATTACTACTCATATGGTCAAAAATTCTAAAAACAGATTCTGGTCCCTTACTTTGGAAAAATTGTTCTCTTTGTACAGACAGCAAAATAAGATGTACTTGGTGTCAAAATGAAGCTTGAATGTTAATTAAATGTATATAAAATTTCATACATTTATCTCAACATTTACTATTTTTCATTATATCATGACCATCACAACTTATGTTGGTCTTATAGCAACATTTGGTCATATAGCAACATTACATATAATAATTCTTCGCATAACATTTATACTATCTAATCCCTAGCTTCTCTTCATGCTTCATCATCCTCTTTTATCATTCATAAACCTGATAGGATTGGGATTACATGGATGGAGTGAGATTTCTGGGAAAATCTCAGTAGCAAACAGTACTAAACAATGCATGCATTAATGTAAATACTTGTGCTTACTTGTGAAAGTGTTAACATTGTGTAATGTGCATGCTTACACACATGAAATACAATTGGCCAAAGTAATAATAGAAATAGAACTTCAATCATAAACACATATGCAACACAATTCAATATAGCCAAGCACAACTAAGCATAAAATTCAATACATACAAGTTTAGGATAAGTTTACTATCCCACATGCTAGACTTCTTTTAGTTTAACTGTACCTTTTCCTTCTTACTTATCCTTGATGTGTTGCTGCCTCTTTTAAGTCTACAATCAAATCCTAACATCACATCACCACCCATTCATTACAATCTAGCTCTCTTGAAAATTGAGATTACTTGACTATATTAACTTTCCTTAATCTTTATTAATGGACTTGGCCTTTGAATCAATTGATGTCTTAACTTTACCTTACACAATTTCATCTTTTGAATCCATTTATAAGATTAGAATCATGAAATTTCAACTCCTATACACTTTTCTAGACAGATTTGCAAAACATACACAATTTTTCTTTCAAAATTTCTCATTTTGATTCTAAGGCTTCCAATACTTGTTTTTCTACTTTATCTCACACAATTTTTCATTTTAAACCATTAGAAGCATCAAAATCATGAAATTCTAATTATTGTTCATGTGTGTGAATAGTAATAGAGAAGACTTAAAAATTATAACTTTCTAGTCCAATACTTCCAAAGTTCTAAACCTATCCAATCTTACACAAAATCATCATTTAAATTCAATAGAAGAATTAGATCACTGAAATTCTTTCTTTTTGGTCCAAAATAGATATAGGTTAAATGCCTCCATCAATGATAAAATCAAGAGCACAACTTAATTCAATAACTAATAATCAAAACCAACTTATCTAAACCTTAATCACCTAGTTCTACCTTTATTTCCTTCTTCCTCCTTCATCTTACAATTTGGACATCAAGCAAACTATAGGTTTAATGGAATTTCTAACCACTAAAACCTAGGTTTTACTGTTCCAAAAAACATCTAAATAAACTAGGAAGGATCACATACCTTATGCTTTGGCTACCTTGATCTCTAAGTGCCTTGAATTACGCTTTATCTTGGTTGAGTTTTCAAATGACAAAAGTTTCTCCAAGGGTACACTTAGGACACAGTTTTGCGCATGAATGGGGGTATTTATAGTGAAAACGGTGGTACCTTTGGTCCATAATATCATCACTTTTCGTAATTATTAAATGACTTAATCTTGAATTTAATGGGTTGGTTTTTGAAATTAATTAACCTTAATCATCATTAGGTTAATTCTTATATTATTTTATTACATTTTTACACATGGGATAATATTCCTTTCCTCTTCTTGGTGCCATGTGTAAAACTTGTGGGACCCACCATGTGTAAAACCCTAATTATCCTTTATCTCTTTTTTTCTCTTTTAAAAATTCATAAATTATTTATTATTGAACTTGGGTTCTAAGACAACTTTTGGGACTAATTGGGCTACCCTAGGATGAAATCTTGAACCTTCCTTGGGTCCAATAGCTAATTAGCACAAATCCTAAGGCACTTTCCTTATACTGACATTCTTAAATTACCCTAATCTTGAAATAAATGATAGACACCTCATTTAATAGTTTTAGCATTTTTAGAAATTCATTATAGTTTAAAATGAATTCCTTACAAAGTCTCATAATTTTCTAAAACTTAGAAGTCTTGATAAAAATTTCCTACATTTCCTCAAAACCCTTTATTAGTGTTCGATTTCACTTTAATATCTCAAGGTATTATTGTCTTTTCACACATCATCAAAGTATTCCTTGACCTTTGTTAACTATTCTGGAAACACTTCTTGACTGTCTAACCTTAGTCAAATGACCAAAATACCCTTCGTATATCTCTGGCTCATTAACATAACACAGTGGCACACTCAGTATTAGCCCTAGCCAACACATTTATCTAAAAATATTATTAGGCTTATAAGGCACCATTTTGGGCCCTCTACATGATCCACTACCTTCATGGGCTCAACTCCCGAGAAATTCCCCCAAAATGTAATTATTAGGGTTTTTTAATCCAATGTAAATTCTATAATAAATTTTACAGAACTCTTTTTTGAGCTCTGTCAATTTCATAAATTCATATATTAATTAACAGAATTTACTACCAACTTCATATGATTTTGAGATCTAGAGGATATTGTATTAATTTTTCTTTCTTCAAAAATTTATATCAATTTTTTGGGACCTCAAATTAAAATTCTATGTTGCGTCACACTGATCAGAATAATTTTCTCTACTTACTAGAAAAATTTGGGACTAACTAATTTTAGGCATTTTTGGACCTTTTTTAGCTCAACTTTTCATAATTACTATTTTGCCCTAGAACTTTTGAAAGTTATACTTTAGGCCATCAACTTTTCATAATTACACTTAATAGCTCAAACTTTATTTCTACTTTACATTTTGCACCATAGAACTTTTAGACTTTTCAGTTTAGTCCCTCTTCTCTATATCTTTGTCTAATCATCGCCTTTCCTCTCTATTTATCATCACACCACTTTCCTCTTTAATCTCATACATATAGAAAAATTTTGGATATGACCATAAGAGCTAGATAAACCCAAGAGAGACTGTATGATAAGGGTATAAGGCAGTAAAGTGCTAGGGTTAGAGCCTATTAGCACCAGTGCTTCTAATTTTTATTTGTGGTTTTTCAGTTAAGTGTACTCAGGTTAGAGTATCTCAACGATGGGTGATCCCCTGAGAAGTGATGAGAAAGGGTGTAAATACCATATAAGTTTGACATAGATTCACAAAGTTATATAAAACGATAGAAAGAGTTAAGAAGAGTTAGAAAGGTAAGAGATTAAAACCCTTATGGCAATTCTAAGTAGAGGAAATCTAAAAGAAAAAATTCATATTATAGTTTTATATCAAGAGGAAGTTAGAAAGATTTAAAAGCAAGATCTTCCTCATAAAGTTTTTGTCTAAAACCAGTAATGTTATAAATTAAAAAGAATATTAAACTTATGGTATCTCAGATTACGTCATGATAAGACAAGATATGTTATGATACAACTAGAAATGGCAAGATACACCATCATATGGTATAAGAAGAACATAATGACATATACTATGAGAATCATGTAATGTGATACATGCTGAGAAATATATATTGAGAAGTATAATATGAAGTTGTTTTGTAGCTAATTTTGTATACAGATATAGAGATTCACTTTTAGAGGGATAAGATATTTGAATGTTATGTTACAGATAAAATAACAAATAAGAGATTCCACTCCTTGCATGAAATGCCAGGCATTATGTTATGTTTGTAAAATATGCTAAAGCTCTAAATGTTAGAGTAGTGCAAGCTCTATATGATATAGTTATGCAAGTCTGAGTGTTAGAGCTGTACATATTAAGGAAATAAATGCTTGAACTCTAATGTTAGAGCTTTGTATTCATGAGCAGGTGTATACTCTTGTAACATGTTGGCCAAGCATTAAGCATGTTAGCGTATGTGCTCCTATGTGCTTCTACTTAACAGTAAAGTAAAGAAGACTAAACGGTAAAGTAAAGAAGACTAATTACATAAGTCATCTCTCTGTACTATGCTAAATTAATAAAGGCGATCTGAGTAACTATTAGAGTGATAGAATCTCTCAGAAAAAGAAATATGATGATATAAAAATGATAGATGAATCTTTCTGGATGTTCAAAAAATTTTGCTAGATACTTAGATCAGTAATAAGAGATATGCAATATGTCATATCCCACTTTTTAGGCTTAGAAGCCCAGTATATAGCCTAAAAAAGGGATGCTACTAGACCCTGTTGAGTACAGGTCTCAATAAATAGAGAGAATTATGCTGATCAGTTTGATGCAACACAGAGTTTTGATATGAGATCCCAAAAGATTTACATTAATTTTTGAAAAGAAGGAAAATTAATATAGTATTCTCTAGACCTCAGAATCAGATGAAATGTGGCAGTAAATTCATATAATTAATATAAGAATTTCTAAAACTGACAGAGCTCAAAAAGGAGTTCTGTAGAATTTACTACAGAATTTACAGTGGATTAAAAGACCCGATAAATAGGTTTCGGGGGAATTTCTCGGGAATTGAGCCCATGAAGATAGTGGATCATACAGAGGGTCCAGAATGGCACCTTATAGGCCCAATGATATTTTTAGATAAATATGTGGGCCAGGGCTAATAAAGACCGAGAAAAATAAAGAATTCTGAAAATGCCACTAAAGGTATGCCACTGTGTTGTGTCATTAAGTCAGAGTCAGATGAAGGGCGTTATGATCATTTGACTAAGGTTAGACAGTTAAGAAAGGGTATATGGATAGTTGACTAGGGTCAAGAGGTACTCTGGTAAGGAATGAAAAGACAATAGTGCTCCTAGAAGTACTAAAGAGGTATTAAGGGCATTTTGGTAATTTACTAAGTATGTGTCTTGGGAACCGAGCCACCAGAATACTTGGGCTTGGTTAGAAACCCAAGATGACAATCCAAGGCCCAAAAAACGTAGCCTAAGAGTAATGTGGGCCCAAGAGGCATTAAAATAATGTTTTAATACTTTTTCAATAAAGTAAAGTGACCCGGTCCAAGATAGAACTGGGTAAAGTGATCTAGAATCATGAGATGACATAAATGGGGCCCACAATATGCCATATTGCATGATTATAGTAAAAGAAGAAAAGCAAAGGATACATGGCATGATTAGAGGAAAAGGAGAAAAAGCAAGAGGACACGTGGCACGATCTCGATCGTCCATTCAGGGAAAATACTCTAAAACTCTCTGGAAAGGCTGAGTTAGCTGGTGAGGTGTCCCAAGGGCCCCAAATTTTGCCACATATACCCTTGAGGTGTCCTAGATGATGTCATGAGTGGTGAGTCATCATGAAGGGTGATGTCTGTTAGAAAACGTGCCTTAGGGGACAATCATTGTCTTATGAACATTATTGATTTATGAATTTATTAATTGTGTTATCATATTATTTGCATGTTTACTGTGATGACCATCATTGGATAATTTATGATCTTATCCTAAATGACCCTGGTCGATCATCTATGCGGGAGCAGAGATGAAATAAGACCAGTATGACTTTGAAGATGTATAGAGATATAAATCAAAGTCATAGGCACAGGTAAGAGTACAAGGTGTTGGACCGACCCGCTATGAGAGAGTTGCATGGGTTACGTCATAAGCTTCTCTCATATACAAACCATGTCACTATGCCCTTTGACCTGAGATCATCATGGATTTCTACATAACAAATGCTCAGCTTTGTCTTTCCTCAATATTTGGGGATGTGAGGTCTATGTTAAGCAACAAGCCTCAGACAAATTAGCGCCCAAATCCTCAAAGTGCCTTTTTATGGGATATCCTAAGGAAACCAAGGGATATTACGTCTATAACCCTGTTGATAACAAAGTGTTTGTTGTCAGAAATGGTATCTTTCTCGAACTAGAATTTATCTCTAAAAGAACTAGTGGGAGTAAGGTACACCTGGAAGAAGTTCGAGAGCCATAAGACATCACATAACTGCAGATGGAAAATACAAAAGACTCACAACAAGTTGTTGAGACTCCTCAAGTCATGCAAGGTCCATGGAAGTCTAATAGGACACGACTTCAGCCTCAGAGATATGGATTTATGATTTCTGACAGTCATGATGTGTTGCTCATTGAGCATAATGAGTCGACTACCTATTGAGAAGCTATAGTGAGACCAAACTCTGAAAAGTAGCTCAATGCCATGAAGTCTAAAATGCAATCCATGTACGATAATAAGGTTTGGACCTTAGTCAACCCACCTGAAGGTGTAAAAAATGTCGGGTGCAAGTGGGTTTTTAAGGAGAAAATTGACGTGGATGGCAATGTAAATGTCTTCAAGGCACGACTGGTTACAAAAGAATTTAGTCAAACTCATGGTGTGGACTATGATGAGACCTTTTCCCCAGTTGCAATGGCCAAATCAATCAGAATCCTCTTTGCCATAGCAGCATATTATGACTATGAAATATGGCAGATGGACGTCAAGACAACCTTCCTTAATGGAAAGCTCCTTGAGGATGTGTACATGACACAACCTAAAGGGTTTGTGCATTCTGAGGACTTTGGTAAAGTGTGCAAGCTTCAAAGGTCCATTTATGGACTGAAACAAGCCTCTCAGAGTTGGAATCATCGTTTTGATGAAGTAGTCAAAGAGTTTGGATTTCTTCAAAATATTGATGAACCTTGTGCGTACAAGAAGGTTAGTCGGAGCACAGTTATATTTTTGGTACTCTATGTCGATGACATCCTACTTATTAGGAATGACATTCCTACCTTACAGATTGTCAAGTCTTGGTTAGGAAAGTCTTTCTCGATAAAAGACTTGGGTGAAGCCACCTATATCCTAGGAATCAGGATCTATAGAGATAGATCTAAAAGACTTCTAGGACTCAGTCAGAGTACATACATAGACAAAAGACAGCATAGGTTCAATATGCACGAATCAAAGAGGGGTTTCATACCCATGTCTCATGGTAGTCACCTCAGCAAAGATCTGTGTCCTAGTACATCTGATCAGCGAGGTCGCATGAGTAAAGTTCCATATGCCTGGGCCATAGGATCTATCATGTACGCCATGTTATGTACTCGACCGGATGTCTCATTAGCCTTAAGTATGACTAGCAGATTGTTGGAAATCGTGCCCTAGGGGCCAATCATTGTCTTATGAACATTATTAATTTATGAATTTATTAATTGAGTTATCATATTATTTGCATGTTTACTATGATGACCATCCTTAGATAATTCATGATATTATCCTAAATGTCCCTGGTCGATCATCTCTGCGGGAGCACAGATGAAATAAGACCAGTATGACTTTGAAGATGTATAGAGATATATATATCAAAGTCATAAGCACATGTAAGAGTACAAGGTGCTGGACCGACCCGCTATGAGAGAACTGAATGGGTAACGTTATAAGCTTCTCTCATATACAAACCATGTCAATACGCCCTTTGACCTGAGATCATCATGGATTCCTACATGACAAAACGCTCAGCTTTGGCCTAGTCAAAAGTCACTTTTGACCGAGTGATCATAAAGACTATGTTCAGCCTTAGTGGTTTTTCATGCGGAGGAATGTGAATGGCAAGATGGAATTTATCCCTCACATTCGTAGAGAGATATTACTGGGCCCCTCGATGAGTGAGTCTGAGAAATGTATGGCCATACTGTAATGGAAAGGTAGTTCCATTTCTATAGTCAGACTACTCAGGGATCGAGAAAGTAACGGTCAGGAATAGGAGGATGACATTATCCATGCCTCATCCATGACCAAAATATCGCGTGACAGAAGGGACATGATATGGTTGTATAAAAGGTTACATCCTTTATCGATCCTCATATGTTTTGGGTAGTCGTTATGTCTTGCTAGAGACCGCTTGCGACTTGTGGGCTAGTATAGCAAATGGCCCACTGCCAACTTCATATGGGCCTACAGGGTCGCACACAAAATAGCCCAACACGAGCTATGATGTCCAGATTCATTGAATCTAAGATATGTCCAGATTCAATGAATGATCCAGGATAGATGTATATATATTTATTTATATTTATATTTTTATATATATGTAAATTCGTATATATACATTATATGTATATATGAGATTTAATTTATAAGGATAAATTAAATCTCTATCACGTTTGAAATTCGAAATTCAAATTGATAGGATATCTCATATAAGAGATATTTATAAGATTTAATTTATAAGGATAAATCAAATCTCTATCACGTTTGAAATTCGAAATTCAAATTGATAGGATATCTCATATAAGAGATATTTATAAGATTTAATTTATAAGGATAAATTAAATCTCTATCACGTTTGAAATTCAAAATTCAAATTTATAGGATATCTCAAATTTGATTTATGAGAATAAATCAAATATAGTTCAGTCTCATCTTTATTTAAAATTAAATAAATGGGTAATTAAATCTGTGGGACGGATTTGATATTATTTATTTAATTAGTTTCTTATAAAATTATACAATATATGATATTGTATTAATTTTAGAATTAATATAAGATTAACTCCAAAATCCAATTCGGTTGACAAAGAAAAACGCATAGCATCCTATATATCTGATTTTAGGAGCTGCGTTTTGCACAGAGAAACATATAGAATATACAAAGGCCGAAGGGGACTCTGCAAAAGGTTTGCAGATAAGAAACTACCGAAATAGAGACGGAGAGGACGAACTCTTGAGAAAGCCCTGGAGGGATAAGAGACACTAGCATGTCATTCGTGGTTAGAACGTTGTTTGTGTGGATACCAGTAGAGGAAGCTGACCTGAGTCATTGACTTCTTACAATCAGAAAGGGAACACGAGCCGCGGAGAGAAGCTGTGAACGTCGTGACCAGAAGCTGTGGAAGTCGTTGAGAAACACTGAGGGTAATGCTTCTTTCCACTTGACTTAAACACATACAGTAGATCCTGGTAAGGAATAAAAAAATTTTTAAATTAATTTCCGCTGCGTGTCTTCCAATTCCTTATAGTGGTATCAGAGCCATGCCGTTTTGTGTTTAAGTTAGGCTTGATTGTTGATTCATATGATATGTGTTAGTCGTAGCCGATCATATAATATGCATTTCATGTGTGACATATAAGGAATCCGTTTTATGTATGACATATAAGGAATCTAAAAGCGAACTGAAATTGGTGGTGATATGTTTTGATTTGATCAATCTAGCGGGACCGCCGTGGCTACCTGTTCGTAGCATAATATAACCACAGAATATGCTATTTTGTGAATGTTTTAAGATTTGAAACATCAATTGCCCTGCAATTAAATCTGAATGTTGATTCTTGAATGCTTGGGTATGGTGAACAATATGGCTCTAGATTTCAAGTGTTGTAATTTTTAAATACGACCTGCTTGTCGTGCCTTCCTATATATACTCTCAATGTACCTTCTCTTCTCATCTCACTCCCCTCGAATGTTAAAAGAGATTTCTATATGTAATTTCCCTCTTCTTACTAGAGAGCTCCTCTCATTGGCTTGAGGGGACTTAGGATAGGTGAGCCATATTGTATCACGTTTAAATTATGCATCTTATGATTATATTAGCGCATGCATATTAATTGTATGAGATACAAACTGAGAAGCATGCATTCTCATAAACTAAACAGTTAAATTAAGCCCTCTAAATGAAATCTTAAGTCATAATGCCGTCAATTTATGAACACTTGTCAAAACCTCGATCGCTCAATTGTAGACTCCGCCAAAGTGGGTGCTTTTGAGTCATCTTGGGGAGATAAGCAAAGAGTAATGGTGCTACTCTCATATGTTCATTATTGTTTGACTTAATTGAGATTAACAAAACGGTTTTGGATCTCAAGGCATTAGATGGGATAGAACATGCCAGATCATATGATGATAGGATCCCATGAACATCTAAGAGTTACACTTGATGTAATTGGTAAAGGTGTTACCTACCTAAATAACTTAATTTAAGCGTCCTGCCAAAGCGGACTTAAGTTTGAGCCAAATATGGATCTTAGCCCACTAACTATTGCATTGAGGGTTGTTTATTTAGTGGGAGATTACTAATTACATTGCATATTTTAATTGTAGAATCATGACGACTAGTAATACTGCTACATTATTATAAAAATTAGGAATAGAAAATAGTCTGGTTTTGGTGAAACTGCTCTCATTGGTACCAAACTGGACTGGAATTTTGCCTATAAATATATTTTACTTTTTCCAGTCCAACATGGGCCTAATAATGAACATGGACCATTAGATCAAATAGTAACCAAATCAATCTTGGCCATCTATTTCACCCAAATTTCTCTATAAATACCCCTCACTTTAGATTGGTTTTGGCAGGTTTAGGATCCCTAGGGAAAACTCTTGCAAAATTTCCATTCAACCAAGAAAGAAGCACGCAACTTGGAGCACAAAGTTTTGGCATTTGTGAAGGAATGAAACCATCTCAAGAAGGCTTTGACAAGGATAGCTAAGAGGTAGCAAGAATACCTATAGTTTCATGTTTGCCTAATGGTTTGCTTGCTTGCTGATTATGGTGTTTGGTTGAGCATGAGATTGTGTCATCATGTTGATGATGAAGCATGAATGATTGAAAATTCTTGCAAGTTATGTCATGACAATATGCATGTTAGAGTTTGCTTATGTACTATTATGAAGTAGCTCCCATCTCATGATAACATGTTAAGCATCCAATTAATCATGCATGATATTATGGTTTGTGTAACTTGCTATTAGGATTTCCATGAAATCTCATTCCTCCCATATGCATAACCATGTTTTTGGTGCTGGAATTTTTCAAGGAAAGAGAGTAAGCATAGTTGGATGGACTTGTATAATAAGTTACATGAGTTACTTGGCATTATGGAAGCACATGATGGATGTATGATGTATGATTATGTAATTGTGTTATGAGGCCGTGATGGTGTGACGATGTTTACAATACCTTAATCAGAAAGTTTGAACTTGAAATTTGGCATGGTTATAGTTAAGATACAGAGCTTTAAATGAATACAAAAAAATGCCTGAATTGGTTAAAATCTGGAATCAAGAAAAAGCAAGCAACTAGAGGCAGTGACCTTTTGACATGAATGTTGTATAGTAAATGAATGAGTTTTTCTGTGAAATTTTGCGAGCTTAAAGAGCTTTTCTAGAGCTTTAAATCCATAGGTAACACGATTTATTTGGACTAGAAATGAAAGAGAAATGAATTTTTGAAGTTAAGGCAAAGAAACTGGAACTTCCAGATTTTACCAAATAAAGAGTGATTTTCAATGAATAAACTAATTTTATTTAGACAAAGAAACCTCATATTTGTATTTTCCCTCAAATTTCAATGAAACAGCTTTCAATAGAAATTGGAACCATCCTATTTCAATTTTTCTACATTTAGTTATGAATTTTCAAAGTAAGGTACATGTTCTGGAATAACCAAATGAACAATAATGTGAATAGTACCCGAGAGCAATTCTTTTGAAAATGAATGTTTTCAAGGCAAAAGACTATGTAATTGGTTCCAATAACTTTTAATAAAGTATAATTGAGGATGAAATTAAGGATGTGACATTTTGGTATCATAGCAAAGGATTCTGGCTTAAGAAATGCTCTAAATAGATTATTTATAGGCTAATATGAGATTATTCTCATACCCCAACATTAAATAGTAAGTATTTTATTATGTCAAGGTATGTGTTAGGATAGTTAGGATTGTTTAACTAAGCAAATAATGCAGGAGTAGATATGGGGTTTCATGAAGTTAAGTTAAAAACTATAGTTAAAAAGGCTGTTAATAAAGGAGACCCCTGCCCAGTAATGATATATGAAGATAATGTACATCCAGATGTTGATCATCACTCAGACAATTAGGAGAGTTTAGAGGAGAGTATAGGGGATCAGTCAGGGAAGTCTATAGTAGGATGTCCCATAGATATTTCTTTAGACTCAAACCTATAGTCTAGAGGTTATGTAGAGATTTATCTTGAAGCTATGTATGTACCAAATGATGTTGAGTCTAGTGACTCTATACAGTATGAGTTTGTTGGAGTTCCCTCTAGCCCTAAGGTAAGCTTTATCCATTCGATTAGAGGATAGATTACAGTTGAGAAAGCTTAGTATTGGTACTGAATTAAAAGTATATCAGATATCATTCCTCCTCTACTAGAGTTTGACGATATATTTAAGATAAGTAATATATACAATAGTCTCTCAATCCAGAAATCCAGTCAAAGTTTGTGATAGTTTCTGTCCATTCCCAAAGTCCAAAAAATATGTGATTTTATAGGGAAAAGATCAGTGCAATATTCTTGATACTAGTCAACCCTAGCTTTCTTTGTTAAAGACATATAATGTTGACCATAACAATCTAAAGGAAGTTGTGGAGAGTGAATTGCCCAGTCTAGGTCAAGGGTTGGACAAAACTAAAGAGCAAGAATGGATAGTTTATCTGTAGTTCCTCAATGCCGTAATAAGGATGATAAACAAATATATAGTAGATGGCATTAACCTAAATCCAGTATATACTCTAGCAGACTGACATGGGATGGTAGTAAGTCAAATACTAACATATACCCCTGCATGACACATAGAGATAAGTGAGTTTTGTACTTCTACATACAGAAGTATGTTTAGTCTATGATTCCCTAGAAGATAAAGTAAAAAAAGAGATGAGGGGTAATGTAAATATGGAAAGTGTAAAGTAATTACCCAGATGTATAACAATAATTATGTACCCCAAATATGTAATTGACATGTATGTAAAGATGTTATGGTAACATGAAATATTAAGTTTTTATGTGATATGATGAAATGATAGTTGGTTGAATATTTATGTGAATATGTTCCCCATTTGATGTGATTATAATATATAGATATGAGTGAGTTTTAATTGATTCGAATTTATCAAAGTCAAGACCATTAGATGTGACTATTTATAGAAAGCCATGAGATCGTGATATGAAGTGGTTGGAACCAATTACATAATCATTTGCTTTGAAAACATCCATTTCCAAAAGAATTGCTCTTGGCACTATTCACTTTTACTGTTCATTTGGTAATTCCAGAACATGTACCCTTATTTGAAAATTCATAATTAATTGTAGAAAAATCAAAATAATATGGTTCCAATTTCTAATGAAATCTATTTCATATATATTTAAGGAAATAATATGAAACTGAGGTTTTCTTGTCCACACGAAATCAGTTTATTTGTTGACAATCACGCTTCATTTGGTAAAATCTGGAAGTTCCAGTTTCTTTGCCTTAACTTAAAAAATTCATTTTTCTTTGGTTACTTGTCCAAATGAACCATGTTACCTATTTATTTAAAGATCTAGACGTCCTATTTAAGCACAAAATTTTATAGAAAAACTCGTTCATTTGTTATATAAAATCATCGTGTGAATGTCATTGCATCTAAACGCTTACTTCATCTCAAATCCAGATTTTAGCCTCAAATTAGAAAAATCATAACAAACCGAATTCTTAACCAATTGAGGCATTATTGGTATCCATTTAAATCTCTGTATAACTATAATCATGCAAAGTTTCATATTAAAACTCATTGGTTAAGGTGTCCTAACCATCATCACACCATCACATCCTCAAAATAGAATTACAGAATCATACATCATACAACCATACATTCTATCATATGATTCCATAATGTCAAGTACCTCAAGTAACTTATTATGAAAACTCATTTATCTATGTTTACCCTTTTTCCATGTGAAGTTCCAGCACCTATAACAAGGTTATGCATATGGAAGGAATGAGATTTCATGGAAATCCCAATAGCAAGTTACACAAACTATAATATCATGCATGATTAATTAGATGCTTAACATGTTATTATGAGATGGGAGCTACTTCATATTGATACATAAGCAAACTCTAAAATGCATATTGTTATGACATAACTTGCAACGAGTTGCAATCATTCATAACTCATCATCCACATTATGACACATTCTCATGCTCAACGAAACACCATAATCAACAAGCAAGTAAACAATTAAGCAAACATGAAACTATAGTTAGGTATTTTTGATACCTCTTAGCTATCCTTGTCAAGGTCTTCTTGGAATGATTTCATTCCTTCACAAATGTCAAAACCTAGCCATTACAAAGTAATATCAAGTTACAACTCAACTTGAACACAAAACCAAGATTAGGTTTTCACTAACTTCCTTCTTTCTCTATTTATGTTTCATACTTCCATCTTTCCAAAATAAATTATCATAGTTCATTTGAACATAATTTTTCATGAAGAATCCATATATCAAACTAGAATTTCAAAAATCAAATCATACGACATGCTACAGTACTAAACCGAAGCAAGCCCTCCTTTTTCCAAAAATTCACATTTTGATTCCAATGCTTCCAATACTTGTTCTCCTACTTTATTCCCACACAATTTCCCATTTTAAATTCATTGGAAGCATCAAAACCATGAAATTCCATCATATGAACAGTTTCATGCACAGTACTAGAAAGAACACAAAACCCTAAATCCAAACATACTTGAATTTCTAAGCTTAAGCCACTTGATTCTAACTTGTTTAAGCTTGTCTAAACTATCCATAACATAAAACTCATATTTTAACCATATATGAGCAGCACTTCCAGCAGCAACCATAAGGGAAATATAGCATAAAAACCCTTAAAACCATGAGCTAGCTTACTCGAACAAAGCTCAAGATTAAGGTAGATGATTACCTTGATTGTTGCTTCACTTTATGTGCTTCTTTCTTGGTTGAATGGAAATTTTGTAAGAGTTTACCTATGGTTCACCATGCATGCCAAAGCCATCTGACTAGGGGGTATTTATAGATGAATTTAGGTTAAAATGGATGGCCAAGATTGATTTATGCGCTATTTCATCTAAGGGCTCACATTTAATCTTGAATTTAACTTTTTCAAAAAAGAATGATTATGACATCATAAGGTACAACTCAAGGGACACCTCATGGGGGTATGTGGTGAAATTCTCATGTAAGGAAGCCTCTGGAAAAATTCTACTCCAATCCGATACTGATCAGAGCAGTTTAACAAAAACTAGACTATTATCTGTTTATATTTTTTTATAATATACCAGGATATGTGTTATGTCCTAGAAATCAATGTCTAGGATTCTTATACCATTGACATGGTTATACTGAGTATTTATCTGCCATCCATCCCTTGGAAAATGACCAAAATACCCTTGGTGTCCTTTCTTGTACTATATTAACCCTATGGGCATAATTGTCATTTCACCCCTCTTTTTACTGCCTCAGGGCATATATTGGCTCTAACTAATCATATTTATACTATATGCCATGTTTTTAGCCTATCCCAAGTGACTAAAATGCTCTCCATCCATTATTGGTACAATATGGGCATCTAGGGCATTTTCATAAGTTCTATAGGCCCATATATGAGGCCATATGAGTTCATTCTATCCAGGCTTATTTACTGCTAAGTTCCATAATTGGATAATGGGTGTTCTCAAATTTCCATCAAAATTTACTAATATGGGGATAACTTTTCCTATAGAGCTCCTTTTTAGGGTCCTGTCAGATTCATGACATATAATGTCAAGACGCACACCTTCCTGTAACTTGTCCCCTTATATCTGAAGTCTATAAGATCTACTAAAATTTCAGATAACTTTTAGACTGTCAGATAAATATCCACTATCTAGAACTTTAATAAATTTTATGTATTATGCTAGATTAATAAGTTTATCTTCCTCTATTTACTGATAAAGTATGGAACTGAAATACTTCTAAACAATCTTAAGCCTTTCCTGGCTGACCTTTTCCATAATTATATTTAGGTCCCTAACTTTTTACTTATTTATATTTAGGTCCCTAAACTTTTAGAAATTACCACTTTTGGCCCAACATTTATTTCTACCTTAACTTTTGGCCTTTAATCTTTTCCCCTTTGCGTTTAGGTCCCTATACTTTCATTAGTTCATAATCCCTTTCTTTCCTTTCTCAATTTGATACTGCTTACTCCAAGAATTTCATGTCTATTTTAGATAAACTATATAGTTACATCAGGTAAGAAAATTGGGGATATGACATTTCTCTCCCCCTTAAAATAAATTTCGTCCTTGAAATTTACATTACATATACTAAGGAAATAGTTCAGGGTATGATTCTTTCATTCTTTCCTCTGCTTCCCAAGTAGCTTCATTATCTATTAATCCCTTCTAGACCACCTTAACTAAAGAGATATGCTTATTCTGCAGCTGCTTGACCTTTCGATCTACAATATGTACTGGTCTAACATCATAAGTTAGGTTATCTCGCAGTGCAATATGATCCTGCTCAATCATATGTGATGGATCTGGAACATACTTCTTTAACTAGAAAAACATGGAACACATCATGAATCTTGCTGAGATGTGGAGGAAGAGCTAATTTGTAAGCCACTGATCCTACTCTTGAGAGGATTTGAAATGGCCCAATATATCTAGGATGTAGCTTCTTTACTTTGATTGATCGTCCATCTCTTGTCATTGGAGTCAACTTAAGGAATACATGCTCTCCTTCTTCGAACTCCAATGGCTTCCTTCTAATATATATTGAAAAATGTGCCCTAAGGGCCAATCATTGTCTTATAAATATTATTGATTTATGAGTTTATCAATTGTGTTATCATATTATTTGCATATTTACTGTGATGACCATCCTTGGATAATTCATGATCTTATCCTAAGTGTCCCTAGTCGGTCATATGTGCGGGAGCAAAGATGAAATAAGACCAGTATGACTTTGAAGATGTATAGAGATATAAATCAAAGTCATAGGCACATGTAAGAGTACAAGGTATTGGACTGACTTGCTATGAGAGAGTTGCATGGGTTACGTCATAAGCTTCTCTCATATACAAACCATGTCACTATGCCCTTTGACCTGAGATCATCATGGATTCCTACATGACAAACGCTCAGGTTTGACCTATTCAAAAGTCACTTTTGACCGAGTGATCATAAATACTATGTTCGGGCTTAGTGGTTTTTCATGCAGAGGAATGTGAATGGTCAAGATGGAATTTGTCCCTCACATTTGTAGAGAGATATTATTGGGCCCCTAGATGAGTGAGTCTGATAAATATATGGCCATACTGTAATGGAAAGGTAGTTCTATTTCTATAGTCAGAGTACTCAGGGATCGAGAAAGTAACAGTCAGGAATAGGAGGATGATATTATCCATGCCTCATCCATGACTAAAATATTGTGTGACAGAAGGGACATGATATGGTTGTATAGAAGGTTACATTGTTTATCGATCCTCATATGATTTGGGTAGTCGTTATGTCTTGCTAGAGACCGCTTGTGACTTGTGGGCCAGTATAGCAAATGGCCCACTGCCAACTTCATATGGGCCTGCAGGGTCGCACACAAAATAGCCCAACATGAGCTGTGATGTCCAGATTCATTGAATCTAATGTTGGAAAATGTGCCCTAGGGGCCAATCATTATCTTATAAATATTATTGATTTATGGGTTTATCAATTGTGTTATCATATTATTCTCATGTTTACTATGATGACCATCCTTGGATAATTCATGATCTTATCCTAAATGTCCCTGGTCGATCATCTGTGCGGGAGCAGAGATGAAATAAGACCAGTATGACTTTGAAGATGTATAGAGATATAAATCAAAGTCATAGGCACATGTAAGAGTACAAGGTGTTGGACTGACCCGCTATGAGAGAGTTGCATGGGTTATGTCATAAGCTTCTCTCATATACAAACCTTGTCACTATGCCCTTTGACCTGAGATAATCATGGATTCCTACATGACAAACGCTCAGCTTTAACCTAGTCAAAAGTTACTTTTGACCGAGTGATCATAAAGACTGTGCTCGGGCTTAGTGGTTTTTCATGCGGAGGAATGTGAGTGGTCAAGATAGAATTTGTCCCTCACATTCGTAGAGAGCTATTACTGGGCCCCTCGATGAGTGAGTCTGAGAAATGTATGGCTATACTGTAATGGAAAGGTAGTTCCATTTCTATAGTTAGACTACTCAGGGATCGAGAAAGTAACGGTCAGGAATAGGAGGATGACATTATCTATGCCTCATCCATAAATAAAATATCGCGTGACAGAAGGGACATGATATGGTTGTATAAAAGGTTACATCGTTTATCGATCCTCATATGACTTGTGTAGTTGTTATGTCTTGCTAGAGACCGGTTGTGACTTGTGGGACAATATAGCAAATGGCCTACTGCCAACTTCATATGGGCCTACAGGGTCGCACGCAAAATAGCCCAACATGAGCTATGATGTCCAGATTCATTTAATCTAAGACATGTCTAGATTCAATAAATGATCCAGGGTTGATGTATATATTTATTTATATTTATATTCGTATATATATATATATTATATATAAGGGATATATAGGATTTAATTTGTAAAGATAAATTAAATCTCTATCACATTTGAGTTTGAAATTCAAATTGATAGGATATCTCATATAAGAGATATTTACAAGATTTAATTTATAAGGATAAATTAAATCTCCAACACGTTTGAGTTTGAAATTCAAATTGATAGGATATCTCATATAAGAGATATTTACAAGATTTAATTTATAAGGATAAATTAAATCTCTATCACATTTGAATTTAAAATTCAAATTGATAGGATATCTCAAATTTGATTTATGGGAATAAATCAAATATAGTCCAATCTTATCTTTATTTAAATTAAATAAATAGGTGAATTAAATCTGTGGGATGGATTTAATATAAACATTATTTATTTAATTAGTTTCTTATCAAATTATACAATATGTGATATTGTATTAATTTTGGAATTAATATAGATTAATTCCAAGATCCAATTTGGTTGAGGAAAACGCAGAGCATCCTATATATCTGATTTTAGGAGCTACGCTTTTGACACATAACACACAACACAAAAGGCCAAATGGAATCTGCAAAAGGTTTGCAGATAAGAAACTGCTGAAGTAGAGACGGAGAGGACGAATTCTTGAGAGAGCCTTGGAGGGACAGGAGACACTAGCATGTCGTTCGTGGTTGGAATGCTATTCGTGTGGATACCAGTAGAGGAAGCCGACCTGAGGCGTCGACTTCTTGCGATCATAAAGAGAGCACGAGCCACGAAGAGAAGCTGTGGACATCTTCTTACGATCAGAAAGAGATCACCAATCGCGGAAAGAAGCTGTGGAAGTCGTTGAGGAACAGCAAGGGTAATGCTTCTTTCCACTTGACTTAAACACGTACAGTAGATCCTAGCAAGGAATAGGAAAAAAATTTTAAATTAATTTCCGCTGCGTGTCTTCCAATTCCTTTCAATATCAGCATAACTCTTCTGTCTACTTTGAGCAATTAGTAATCTCTTTCTAATCTTATTGATCTGTGCTACTGTCTGGTCTACTATATCAGGACCAAACATCCTCCTTTCACTCAACTCTACCCAGCACAAAGGAGATCTACACTTCCATCCATAAAGTGCTTCAAAAGCAGCCATCTGAATACTAGCCTGATAACTGTTGTTATAACTGTTATAACAATAGTTATTAGGCTAAATACTTAAGAAAGAAATTAGGCATCCTAATACTTCATTAGAACCAAAATGATACCAAAATTTTTCTATTGGTATCTTAAGTGTTTATTAAAATTATAAACATTAACATTTTGGACATTTTGATACCAAAATGTTACATCCTTAATTTCATCCTGAGTTATCCTTTATTAGAAGTCATTGGAACTGTCACATCCTTACTTTCATTCATCTTAGGGACCATTCAGTAGCATTTAGAACCACTTACAAGACCATGGAAGTTCAATAGCTAAATCTGGAATTTTACTCTTTCTCAGGTTACTGTTCATATGGTATTCCAGATTACACAACAAACTTCAAAAAATCATAACTAATTCTAGAAAACTCAGAATGAAGTGGTTTAAAAATATATGTGAAGATAAAATCTTGAAATTTAAGGGAAAAATAATTTCCAGACCAAATGTTATCCAATTAATACAGTTTATTTGCCAAATTTTACTATTTATTTGGTCAAAAATCCTGGAAATAGATTCTAGTCCCTTACTTTGGAAAATTAGTTCTCTTTGTACAGGCATCCAAATAAAGCATTCTTGGTGTCAAAATGAAGCTTGGCTTGTCATATAAATGTCTGTAAAATTTCATACATTTATTCCATCATTTACTATTTTTCATTACATCATGACCATCACTGGTTCCATTGGTCATAGAGCAACATTACACATTCACATAACATATATACTATCCAATCCCTAGATTTTCTTCATGCTTCATCATCCTCTTTCATCATTCATAAACCTGTGGGATTGGGATTACATAGAAAGGGATGAGATTTCGGGGGAAATCTCAGTAGCAAACGGTACTAAACAATGCATGCATTAATGTAACTACTTGTACTTGCTTGTGAAAGTGTTACTATTGTGTCATGTTCATGCTTCCATGTTACATATGAAATAAAATTGGCCAAAGTAAACATATAAACAGATCTTCATACATGAGTACATAGGCAACACAATTCAATCAAGCCATAGCACAATCAAGCATAACATTCAATGCATACAAGTTTAGGATAAGTTTACTACCTTGAACACTTGACCTTCTTTCACCTTAACTTGCTTCTTTCTTCTCAGTTTCCTTGAACATGTGGCTGCCTCTCTTGGAGCATACCAATCAATTCCTAACATCACATAATCATTCATTCATTATAATCTAACTTCCTTGAGCATTAAACTCACTTTAACTAACATAACTTCTTCTTGAACATTAATCTCATTAACTTTCCTTAATCTTAACCAATGGACTTGGTCTTTGAATCAATTGATTCCTTGACTTTACCCTACACAATTTCATCTTTTGAATCCATTTATGAGCTTAGAATCATGAAATTCCAGCTCCTTCATCCATGCTGTACAGAACTGAAACTGCACTTAATTCTTTCAAAAAATCTCATTTTGATTCCAATGCTTCCCATACTTGTTTCTCTACTTTATCCCACACAACTTTTCATTTTAAAACCATTGGAACCATAAAAATCATGAAATTCCAATAACTGTTCATGCATGTGAACAGTAATAGATAAGGGTTTTAAAACTATAACCTTGGAATTTCAATACTTTCAAGGTTCAAAACCTTTCCAATCCTACACAAAATTATCATCTAAATTCAATGGAAGTATTAAATCATTGAAACTCCATTTCCTTACCTCATGAACAGTGCAGACCAAACATGTTCCATTAAGGCAAAGTCAAGAATATCAACTTGATTCAACAACCAATCTCTTAATTAGCTTGTTTAAGCTTCAATCATATGTTTCTAACTTTAATTTCTTCTTTCCCCTTTCATCTAAGGCTTTTGGGAAGCACCTTCCATTAGAGAAAACTCAACTTTTCTACCATGAAAACCCTAAGTTCAAGCTCCCAAATCAAAGGAAAATAAGCTAGGATAGATTGCTTACCTTTAATCTCTAGCTTGCTTGAACTTTGGAACCTTGAATCTTCTTTGTCTTGGCTTGAGTTTTCATTTTGCAAGAGTTTCCCCAAGGTATCACAAGGCCAAGGTTTTGGGCAGAATGAGGGGGTATTTATAGCCAAAATCCAAGAAAAATGAATGGTCAAGATTGATTTGGTTACTATTTGATCTAAAGGCCCATAATTAATCTTGGATTTAACTTTTTTAGAAAAGAATAATTATGACATTATGTGGAATAGCTCAAGGGACACCTCAAGGGGTTAGGTGGCGTGCTCATGGTGTAAGGAAGCTTCTGGAAAATTTCTAGTTGAATCCGGTATCGATCGGAGTAGTTTCACAATAACCGGACTGCTTTCTATTCTGAATTTTTCTATAATATACCAGGATATGTATTCTATCATGAAAATCAATATCTAGGCTTCTCATACCCTTGACATGGTTATACTGAGTATTTATCATCCATCCATTCCTTGGGAAATGACCAAAATACCCTTGGTATCCTTTCTTACACTATATTGGCCCTAAGGGCATAATCATCATTTTACCCTCTTTATACTGCCTCAGGGTGTATCTGGGCTAATCATATTTATACCATGTGCCATGTTTTTAGCCTGTCCAAGGTGACCAAAATGCCCTTCATCTATCTCTGGTACAATATGGGCTTCCAAGGGCATTTTCGTAATTTAGCACTTTTTCTGGACACTGGCCCCTTCTACTGATGGACTGGTACCCTGGGTTTTGGGCCCTTCTTGGTGTCATCATGGGCCCATATATGAGGTCATCTAGTCTCATTTCATCTAGACTCACATACCGATAAGTTCCATTATCGAATTACAGGTGTTATTAAACTCCTCAAAATTCAATATTATGGGAATAACTTTTTATACAGGACTTCTTCCAGGGTTCTGTCCAATTCATAACATCTGACACTATAGGGCACACTTTCCTATAATTTTGCCACTTATATATCATGTCCATAGAATCTGATAAAAATTCAGATAACTTTTAGAATATCAGATAATTTTCTGCTATCTAGAGCCCTAATAAAATTTCTGTATCTGCCAGATTAACCAGCATAACTTTCTCTATTTACTGATGGAATATGAGACTGAAAAACTTCTGGGCAGTTATAACCCTTTCCGGGCTGATCTTTCTATAATTACAATTTTGCCTTTGAACTTTTTACTTAATTACATTTAAGTCCCTTAACTTTTAGAAATTACACTTTTGGCCCAAATCTTATTTTTACTTTCACTTTTTACCTTTAACCTTTTCCAATTTTTGTTTAGGTTCTTCTCTTTCTTCAAGACTTATCTAACCTTTATTATTTCTTCTGATCTTCGCATAATCCTTTCCAAACCTCTTTCCACTATCAGTATTATACAGATAAAGAAAAATTTAAGATATGACAGGAACCAATTACATAGCCTTTTGCCTTGAAAACATTCATTTTCAAAAGAAATGCTATCGGGTACTATTCACATAAATGTATATTTGGTAATTTGAGAACATGTATCCTATCATATCCTAAATTTTCCCTATCTGTATAGTATTGATAGTGGAAAGAGGTTTGGAAAGGATTATGACAAAGATCAGATGAGATAATAAATGTTAGATAAGTCTTAAAGAAAGAGAAGGACCTAAACGCAATTTGAAAAAGGTTAAAGGCCAAAAGTTAAAGTAGAAATAAATGTTAGGCCAAAAGTGGTAATTTCTAAAAGTTTAGGGACCTAAATGTAATTAAGCAAAAAGTCAGGGACATAAATGTAATTATGGAAAAGTTCAGCCAGAAAAGGCTTAGAATTGCCTGTAAGTATTTCAGTTCCACATTCCATCAGTAAATAGAGGAAGTCATGCTAGGTAATCTTGCATGATACAGAAATTTTATTAGAGCTCAAAACAGCAAAAAATTATCTGATAGTCTAAAAGTTATCTAAATTTTTATCATATTCCATGGACATCATATATAAGTGAGGGAATTACAGAAAAGTGTACCCTACAGTGCCAGATGTTATGAATCTGACAGAACTCCAGAAGAAGTTCTGTATAAAAAGTTATTTACATATTAATGAATTTTGACGGGAGTTTGATAACACCCGTGATCCGATAATGAAACTTATCGGTATGTGAGCCTAGATGAAATGAGATGAGATGACCTCACATATAGGCCCATGATGATGCTAAGAAGAGCCAAAAACCCAGGGTACCAATCCATCAGTAGAGGGGCTAGTGTCCAGAAAAAGTGCGAATTTACGAAAATGCCCCTGGATGCCCAGATTATACCAGAGATGGATGAAGGGCATTTTAGTCACCTGGGACAGGCTTAAAATGTGGCACATGGTATAAATATGATTAGTTGAGCCCATATACACCCTGAGGCAGTATAAAGAGGGGTAAAATGATGATTATACCCTTAGGGTCAATATAGTGTAAGAAAGGACACCAAGGGTATTTTGGTCATTTCCCAAGGAATTGATGGCAGATAAATACTCGGTATAACCATGTCAAGGGTATGAGAAGCCTAGACATTGATTTTCAGGACAGAATACATATCCTAGTATATTATAGAAAAATTCAGAACAGAAAACAGTCCGGTTGTTATGAAACTGCTCTGATCGGTACCAGATTGGACTAAAATTTTTCCAGAAGCTTCCTGGCATGGTGAGTACGCCACATAACCCCTTGAGGTGTCCCTTGAGCAGTCCCACATGATGTCATAATTATTCTTTTATAAAAAAGTAAAATCCAAGATTAAATATGAGCCTTTAGATCAAATAGTAACCAAATTAATCTTGGCCATTCATTTTTCTTGGATTTTAGCTATAAATACCCCTCCATTCTGCAGCCAAACTGTGAGAAAAGAACCCTTGGGGAAGCTCTTGCAAAATGAAAACTCAAGCCAAGACAAAGAAGATTCAAGGTTCCAAAGTTCAAGCAAGTTAGAGATTAAAGGTAAGCAATCTCTCCTAGCTTATTTTCCTTTGATTTGGGAGCTTGAACTTAGGGTTTTGATGGGAGAAAACTTGAGTTTTCTCTAAGGGGTGGTGCTTTCCAAAGACATTAAAGGAAAGGGGAAAGAATAACCATATGATTGAAGCTTAAACAAACTAGTTAAGTGGTTGGTTGTGAATCAAATTGATATTCTTGACTTTGCCATGGTGTGCCCTGTTCAGTATGCACTGTTCATGAGGGAAGGAAATTGAATTTCAATGATTTAATGCTTCCATTGAGTTTGTATGATGATTTTGTGTAGGATTAGAAAGGTTTTGAACATTGGAAATATTAAAATCTCAAGGTTGTAGTCTTTGAGATTCCTTATAGTTATTGTTCATTCGCATGAAGAGTGATTGGAATTTCATGATTTTGATGGTTCCAATGATTTTAAAATGAAAAGTTGTGTGGGGTAAAGTGGTGAAACAAGTATGGGAAGTGTCATATCCCAATTTTTAGGTTTAGAAGCCCAGTATATAGCCTAAAAAAGGGATGCTACCAGACCCTATTGAGCAGAGATCTCAATAAATAAAGAAAATTATGCTGATCAGTTTGATTCAACACAAAGTTTTGATACGAGGTCCCGAAAGATTTATATTAATTTTTGAAGAGAAGGAAAATTAATACAGTATTCTCTGGACCTCAGAATTAGATGAAATGTGGCAGTAAATTCCTATAATTAATATAAGAATTTTTCAAACTGACAAAGCTCAAAAAGGAGTTATGTAGAATTTACTACAGAATTTACAGTAGATTAAAAGACCCGATAAATAGGTTTCGGGGGAATTTCACGGGAATTGAGCCCATGAAGATAGGGGATCATACAGAGGGTCCAGAATGGCACCTTATAGGCCCAATGATATTTTCTGAGAAGTATGTGGGCTAGGGCTAATAAAGACCAAGAAAAATGAAGAATTACGAAAATGCCACTAAAGGTATGCCACTATGTTGTGTCATTAAGTCAGAGTCAGACAAAGGGCGTTATGATTATTTAACTAAGGTTAGACAGTTAAGAAAGGGTATCTGGATAGTTGACCAGGGTCAAGACATACTTTGGTAAGGTATGAAAAGATAATAGTGCCCCTAGAAGTGGTTCCAAATGCTACTGAATGGTCCCTAAGATGTAAGAAAAGGAGGATGTTATAATTTGGTATCAGAGCATAAGATTCTGGCATAGAATAGAAGGTTCTGGCTCAGTGATGCTGTGGAGTAGATAGACTAACACTTAAAAAGTTAGAGATGTTTCCTCCCTAGTATGAGATATGGGGATGGTGTTCACTACCTAGAGAATGATTTGAACAAGAGATAGTGATACCTAGACAAATAGAATAGTAGCCCATAACTTATAGCAGTACAGGGTAATCTTCAAGGACGTGGCTAGTCTTAGTCAGCCGTTACCGCCGAGGTCTCGTGTTTCTTAGCACGATGTGGCTGGACTAAGCAGGATAATGTCGGGGGAGCAATTTCCTCTATGTATAAAGACAGAAGATGACCAGTCCTAGGTCAAGGGAAATTGTCAGACGTATAATGACAATGATGATGAAGGTACCAACCTGGTTGAAGTTAATCAACTAGATGATTGGTACAAAGCATGATCCAGCTAGATAGTATAAAATAAGGAGATATGAAAGGTTGGACGATGTTCAGAAGTAGATCCTCTATAAGAGTAGATCTACATTATGAAAGAATTAGTTAGATTGGAGGCTTGCCTAGGAATGATCCTAGCATGTGGCCTAAAGTTAGAGACGAGATGGGCCGCTGATGTTCCTAAGATAGAGGAACCACAGTCTAGTCTAGAGTAGACTAAGACTGATAAAGAGAAAGGTAGCCATAGTTTTAAAGATAAAGTGACTCTCCTAAGAAAGGGTAATGAAGGATTGAGTCTATACCATAGTAAGAGGGTAATGTGGCAGCCTAAGTCAAATAAATAGTTATTTCCAATTCCTAAATGAATGTTTAGGATCTGGACAATATGATCAGATAATGATAGGCCATGAGATTAAGATGAGGATTAACAGTGAATCCACAGATACATGATTACGATACACAGGATATATCCCTTCATTAAGGGTAAGGAATATGAGTGATGAAAATAAAATGAAAAGAGAAGCATGTATGAAAGATGGTGCAGCTCTAAGAAATAGCAGTGTCTATAAAGACATAGGTTAGTGTTGTTGCAATAGAGCTAGATTGCTCTTGCGATAGAGTAAGATTACGTTTAGAATAAAGCCAAGAGATGGGACAGTATAACTCAGATAGAGTAAGGTCCCTTTGATGAGACGAATAGATGAGAATAGATATGTGCGTAGTAGAGCCTATGTAGCTCTCTGTAATGTTAAATGTAATAAAGATATAAAGAATGAGAATGATATGAGAAGTTCCTAAGTCATAGAGGAAATGGGTAAAGTCCTGATAGATAATATTGGCTTATGTGATCATTTTAAGGGAATTATCTGTTGAGTTAACAACTATGTGGAAGTGATTAACCTTGTAATTTTGTCCGTTGGTTTAACTCTTCCAAAGATGAGAATACAGTACAATGGAATCACAGTAGATTCTAGAGGATTGCAGTTAGATCCTAGTATGGCTCCTAGAGAATAGAATTCTAGGGTCGCAGTTAGATCCTGAAGAGACTTACGGTTGATCACAGTAGATCCCGAGGGTCGCAGTAGACCTAGCCTAGAGAGAGAAAGTATTAAGCCATAAGTACAGTATGTCTTTGGAATGACAAATACCAAGGAAAAGTTAAGGTGCAGAAGCTTCATAAGTTGGTTAGCTCCTAACAGAGATAGTACCCATGATGTTAGATAGCCTTATTACTATCAGGGACTGAACTCAAAATCTCCTTACACGTACAGGAACTAAGTGATCAAAGTTAAAGTTATTAATCCTGAGTACCAAGGAGTTATGAGCAAATCTCATAAGATATGAGAAAGGGTCAAGTAAAGAGATCCTTACGATAAGAATAAAAGATAGATAGATCCTCCAGGTAAAGAGATAAGAAGGCCAGATAGACCTAAGAGAGATAGCATAAGATGAGTCTAAGATAGTAGAGTACCAGGGTTGGAGCCTGTGAGCATCTGTGCTTCAGATTTATATCGGCACATTTCAATTAAGCGTGCTCAGGTAAGAGTAGCCCAATGATGGGTGACTCCCTGGGAAGTGATGAAAGAGGTATGAATGCCACAAGGAGTTGGCATATATGTACATGGAGTTATGAAAAGTTAGAAAGGGTTATGAACAGAAAGAGACTAGAACCCTTATGTCAAGTCCAAATAAAATGGATGTGAAAGATGAACTATGATATAGCCAGATTTGGCCAGATATGCCGTGATATGGCATAAAAGATACGTGATAAGATATGCTATGAAAAATACGTAATGAGATACGCCATGAGAAATATGTATTAAGAAGTACACTATGAAGTGGCTTTATAGCTAGCCCTATAACAGATTGAGATGCTCTGTTTTTGAAAGAAATAAGATGTTTGAATAATGAGTTACGTGTGAAAGGGCAAATGAGAGCTTTCACTCCTTGCATAAAATGCCAGGCATTATGTTATGCTATCTTATGTTATGCTAAAGCTCTGAATGTTAGAGCAGTGCAAGCTCTATGTGATAGAGCTGTGCAAGTTCTGAGTGTTAGAGCTTTGTATATTAAGAAAAGGAATACTTGAGCTCTACTGTTAGAACTTTGCATTCATGAGCAGGTATGTAGTCCTACAGCATGCTGACCGGGTATTATGCATGTTAGAATATGTGCTCCTATATGCTCCTATATGCTATTATGTGCTCCTATTTAACAGTAGAGCAACGAAAGAAAGAATAATGACATAAGTCCTCTCTCTGTATTATGATGAGTTAGTAAAGATGATAAAAACGTATGATGACATGAGAATGAGAAATGAAGTTTTGCATATATTTAGAGAATTCCGCTGAATACTCAGATGAGTAATAAGTGACTGCACTAAGAATCATGATGAGTAGTCAACAAAAACTCCAGAATATAGGAGTATATAAGAAAGTTTAGTATGAAAGAAAGGGACATTCTCCTCAGAGGAACTCTTCATCGAAGGATGAGTAGAGATTTAACCCTGAAATTTAGAGGACAAAATTTATTTTAAGGGGAGGAGAAATGTCATATCCCAATTTTTATGCTTAGAAGCCCAGTATATAGCCTGAAAAAGGGATGCTACCAGACCCCATTGAGCAGATATCTCAATAAATAGAGAAAATTATGCTAATCAGTTTGATGCAACACAAAGTTTTGATACGAGGTCCTGAAATATTTATATTAATTTCTAAAGGGAAGTAAAATTAATATAGTATTCTCTAGACCTCAGAATTAGATGTAATGTGGCAGTAAATTCCTATAATTAATATAAGAATTTCTAAATCTGACAGAGCTCAAAAAGGAGTTCTGCAGAATTTACTACAGAATTTACAGTGGATTAAAAGACTCGATAAACAGGTTTTAGGGGAATTTCTCGGGAATTGAGCCCATGAAGATAGGGGATCATACAGAGGGTCTAGAATGGCACCTTATAGGCCCAATAATATTTTCAGATAAGTATGTGAGCTAGGGCTAATAAAGACTGAGAAAAATGAAGAATTACGAAAATGCCACTGAAGGTATGCCACTATGTTATGTCATTAAGTCAGAGTCAGACAAAGGGCGTTATGATTATTTAACTAAGGTTAGACAGTTAAGAAAGGGTATCTGGATAGTTGACTAGGGTCAAAAGATACTTTGGTAAGGTATGAAAAGACAATAGTGCCCCTAGAAGTGGTTCCAAATGCTACTGAATGGTCCCTAAGATGTAAGAAAAGGAGGATGTTATAGAAAGCATTAGAATCAAAATGAGAATTTTTGAAAGAATTGTATGCTTATGTTCAGTTCTGTATAGCAGGGCATGAAGGAGCTGGAATTTCATGATTCTAAGCTCATAAATGGATTCAAAAGATGAAATTGTGTAGGGTAAAGACGAGACATCAATTGGTTCAAGAGGCAAGTAGATTAGTGAATGTTATGAAGTATGAATAACCTCCTCTGGCATTTGTTTTCATCGGTCCACACACATCTGTATGTATGAGGCCTAATAAATCAGTGGCCCTCTCACCGTGCCCAGTGAAATTTGACTTTGTCAGTTTTCCTAACAAGCAAGACTCGCAAGTGTCATATGATTCAAAATCAAATGAGTTTAGAAATCCATCTTGATGGAGTTTGGAAATGTGTTTCTCATTTATGTGGCCCAGATGACAGTGCCAGAGGTATGTGGGATTCAAATTGTTTGGTTTGACCCTTTTTGCGGTTATGTTCTAGGTATTTCCATGATTGGGTTGTTCCAAATTTAATATGTAATGATCAACATGCAAATCAACATGAGCATAGAAAACATCATTACGATAAATAGAACATCTACTATTCCCAGCAATGGAAGTGAAACCTTCCTTATCCAAATAAGAAAGTGAAACAATGTTACTACTTAAAGCAGGAACATAATAGCAATTGTTCAAAAATAACAAAAGCCCAGTGGGCAGAACTAATTCATAAGTGCATACAGCTAACGCAGCAACCCTTGCTCTGTCTCCAACTCGTAGGTCAACCTCGCCCTTTTTAAGCTTCCTACTGTCCTTTAGTTCATGCATATTTGTACAAATGTGAGAACCACAGCAGTATCTAATACCCATGAGGTGGAAGTAGAAAGATGAATATCTATAACATAAATACCTGAAGTGATAGCCCCGCTATCCTTGTTCTTTTTCAGATATTCGAGCTAGAGTTTGCAATTCCTCTTCCAAAGACCAGGTTCATTGCAGAAGAAGCAAACTCCTTCCCTCGGAGGCTTTGCCTTCTTTGGTGCAGGCTTGGTTTCGGGCTTGCCTGACTCTTTAGTCTTACCTGATGAGCCATGACCCTTCCCCTTGCCCTTGCCTTTCTTTTTCATACCCTTTCCTTTATGAACCATCAAAACAGTACTGGGCTTCTTCTTAAGACTCGGCTCAGCAGTTTTAAGCATCCCATGCAGTTCAGAAATAGATTTATCCATGTTGTTCATGTTGTAGTTCATTACAAACTGGTCATAACTTTCTGGGAGTGAGTTCAAGATCAAATATGTAGCTAACTCCTGACTCATGGGAAATCCAAGCCTCTCAAGGTGATCAATGTACCCTTTCATCTTTAAGACATGAGCACTGACTGATGCACCTTCAGCCATCTTGCAGGAATGTAAGGCCTTAGTGGTCTCATACCTCTCTGGCCTAGCCTGTTCCTGGAATATTTCCTTCAGATGGACAATCATCTCATAAGCCTCCATGTGTTCCAGATCTCTTTGGAGCTCTGCAACCATGGTGGCTAGCATCAAGCATCCCACATCAACAGAGTCTTCTTTATGCTTGTGTAAGCATCTCTCTGAGCTCTAAGAGCATTGGCTCCTCAGGAATGGGTTAATCTAGGACATGTGTCATATCCCAATTTTTAGGCCTTGAGGCCCAGTATATAGCCTGAAAAAGGGATGCTACTAGACCCTGTTGAGCAGAGGTCTCAATAAATAGAGAAAATTATGCTGATCAGTTTGATGCAACACAAAGTTTTGATATGAGGTCCCGAAAGATTTATATTAATTTATGAAGAGAAGGAAAACTAATACAGTATTCTCTAGACCTCAGAATTAGATGAAATGTGGAAGTAAATTCCTATAATTAATATAAGAATTTCTGAAACTGACAGAGCTTAAAAAGGAGTTATGTAGGATTTACTATAGAATTTACAGTGGATTAAAAGACCCGGTAAATAGGTTTAGGGGGAATTTCTCGGGAATTGAGCCCATGAAGATAGGGGATCATACAGAGGGTCCAAAATGGCACCTTATAGGCCTAATGATATTTTCAGATAAGTATGTGGGCTAGGGCTAATAAAGACCAAGAAAATAAAGAATTATGAAAATGCCACTGAAGGTATGCCACTGTGTTATGTCATTAAGTCAGAGTCAAACAAAGGGCGTTATGATTATTTATCTAAGGTTAGACAGTTAAGAAAGGGTATCTGGATAGTTGACCAGGGTCAAGAGATACTCTGGTAAGGTATGAAAAGACAATAGTTCCCCTAGAAGTACTAAAGAGGTAGTAAGGGCATTTTGGTAATTTACTAAGGATGTTCCTTGGGAACCGAGCCACCAGAGTGCTTGGGCTTGGTTAGAAACCCAAGATGACAATCCAAGGCCCAACAACGTAGCCCAAGAGTAATGTGGGCCGAAGAGGCATTAAAATATTATTTTAGTGATTTTTCAATAAAGTAAAGTGACTCGGTCTAAGATAGAACTGGGTAAAGTGATCTGGAATCGTTAGAGGACATAAATGGGGCCCACAAGGTGCCACATGGCATGATGACAATAAAAGAAGAAAATCAAAGGACACATGGCATGATTATAGAAAAACAAGAAAAAGCAAGAGGATACGTGGTGCGATCTCGGCTGTCCATTCAGGGAAAAGACTCTGGAACTCTCTGGAAAGGCTGAGTCAGCTGGTGAGGTATCCCAAGGGCCCCACATTTTGCCACATATACCCCTGAGGTAAGAAAGTTATCTAGTCCCTGCTCTAATAAAGTAGAGGATTGCTCTTAGTAGTTAGAATAGAGAAATATCTCTATTAATAAAGTTAGCTAAAGGTAGAAAGAAGTCAGGGGAATGTCAGATTAAGGATATCACCCCTAGCTAAGCATGAGTTAAATAGAGCTATACTGATAGAGTAATAATGAAGATATTATTATGCTATGTATAGGCTCTGGCCTATGGAAAGAATGAACCTTAGAGCAAAGGCTAAGAGCTAGAAGAAAAGCTACATGTAAGGTAGTGTGAACTTATCCTAAACTTGTATACATTGAATGTTATGCTTGATGTGCTATGGCTTTGTTGAATTGTGTTGAACATGCGCTTATGTATGAAGCTCTATTCCTATGATTACTTTGGCCAATTGTATTTCATATGTAACATGGAAGCATGCACATTACGCAATGTTAACACTTTCACAAGCAAGCACAAGTATTCACATTAATGCATGCATTGTTTAGTGTTGTTTGCTACTGAGATTTCCCCAGAAATCTCTCCCCTTCCATATCAATCCAATTAAAGCAGGTCTTCTCAAGATGGCGGAGATAAAGATGCATGAAGAGATGTTAATTGCTTAGTATGATTGATATGTGATTCATGTATGTATAATTGCTGGAAATTGTCACTGTGTATAGTAACTCGTGGTGAGGTAGTGACATTCAAGCTGTAATTATAAATAGTAAATGATTGAATAAATGTATGATATTTTTTCAGTAAATAGTAGACATACCAAGCTTCGATTTTATATATATAACGTATCATTTGGATGTCTACACATAAAGATATGATTTATCAAAGTTGGGACCAGAATGCTGGAGGAATAGTGATTTTGGAACGTTGACCAACGTTGACCTGGTCAAGACGTTGTCAACAAGTCATTTCTCCCTGAAGTATCATTATGTTAGCTTCAAGTATCAATTTGAACCACTCCATTTCAATTTTTATAGAATTAGTTATAATTTTTCGAAGTCAGGTCACTCTGCTGGAATTTACATAGTGAACAGTACTCGCTGGGAGAAAAATTTCAGATTGTACGATTTGACTTCAATGGCCCTAGAAGTGGTTCCAAATGCTACTGAATGGTCCCTAAGATGTAAGAAAAGGAGGATGTTATAACATGCACCTTTCTTTCCTACTTGAGAACAATTCTCAAGTTCCTAAACTAGTCAAGAAAGTTTGTCCCATTGAGTTTGTCCTTCTCAAGGACAGATCGCAGCGATAATGTAGCAGTATTACTAGTCCTCATGATTCTACAATTAAAATATGAAATTTAATTAGCAATCTCCCACTAAATAAACAACCCTCAATACTATAGTTACTTCCTCCTATTCCTGACCGTTACTTTCTCTATCCCTGAGTAGTCTAACTATAGAAATGGAACTACCTTTCCATTACAGTATAGCCATACATTTCTTAGACTCACTCATTGAAGGGCCCAGTAATATCTCTCTCATGACATAACCCATGCAGCTCTCTCATAGCGGGTCAGTCCAACACCTTGTACTCTTACATGTGCCTATGACTTTGATTTATATCTCTATACATCTTCAAAGTCATACTGGTCTTATTTCATCTCTGCTCCCGCATAGATGACCGACCAGGGACATTTAGGATAAGATCATGAATTATCCAAGGATGGTCATCACAGTAAACATGCAAATAATATGACAACACAATTAATAAATTCATAAATCAATAATGTTCATAAGACAATGATTGGTCCCTAGGGCACAATTTCTAACATCATGTGCATGCTTCCATGTTACATATGAAATACAATTGGCCAAAGTAAACATATAAATAGAGCTTCATACATAAGCACGTAGGCAACACAATTCAATCAAGCTATAGCACAATCAAGTATAACATTCAATGCATACAAGTTTAGGATAAGTTTACTACCTTGAACACTTGACCTTCTTTCACCTTAACTTGCTTCTTTCTTCTCACTTTCCTTGAACATGTGGCTGCCTCTCTTGGAGCATACCAATCAATTCCTAACATCACATAATCATTCATCCATTATAATCTAACTTCCTTGAGCATTAAACTGACTCTAACTAACATAACTTCTTATTGAACATTAATCTCATTAACTTTCCTTAATCTTAACCAATGGACTTGGTCTTTGAATCAATTGATGCCTTGACTTTACCCTACACAATTTTATCTTTTGAATCCATTTATGAGCTTAGAATCATGAAATTCCAGCTCCTTCATCACATGTTGTACAGAACCGAAACTACACTTAATTCTTTCAAAAATTCTTATTTTGATTCCAATGCTTCCCATACTTGTTTCTCTACTTTATTCCACACAACTTTTTATTTTAAAACCATTGGAACCATCAAAATCATGAAATTCCAATAACTGTTCATGCGTGTTAACAGTAACAGAGAAGGGTTTCAAAACTACAACCTTGGAATTTCAACGCTTTCAAGGTTCAAAACCTTTCCAATCCTACACAAAATCATCATCTAAATTCAATGGAAGCATTAAATCATTGAAATTCCATTTTCTTCCCTCATGAACAGTGCATACCAAACATGTTCTATTAAGGAAAAGTCAAGAATATCAACTTGATTCAACAATCAATATCTTAATTAGCTTGTTTAAGCTTCAATCATATGTTTCTAACTTTAATTTCTTCTTTCCCCTTTCATCTAAGGTTTTTGGGAATAACCTTCCCTTATAGAAAACTCAACTTTTCTCCCATTAAAACCCTAAGTTCAAGCTCCCAAATCAAAGGAAAATAAGCTAGGATAGATTGCTTACCTTTAATCTCTAGCTTGCTTGAACTTTGGAACCTTGAATCTTCTTTGTCTTGGTTTGAGTTTTCATTTTGCAAGAGTTTCCCCAAGGTATCACAAGGCCACGGATTTGGGCAGAATGAGGGGGTATTTATAGCCAAAATCCAAGAAAAATGAATGGCCAAGATTGATTTGGTTACTATTTGATCTAAAGGCCCATATTTAATCTTGGATTTAACTTTTTCATAAAATAATAATTATGACATCATGTGGAACAGCTCAAGGGACACCTCAAGGGGTTAGGTGGGGTGCTCATAGTGTAAGGAAGCTTCTGGAAAAATTTCAGTCTAATCTGGTACCGATCGGAGTAGTTTCACAATAACCGGACTGTTTTCTGTTCTGAATTTTTCTATAATATACCAGGATATGTATTCTGTCCTGGAAATACATATCTAGGCTTCTCATATCATTGAAATTGATATACTAAATATTTATCTGCCATCTATTCCTTGGGAAATGACCAAAATATCCTTGATGTCCTTTCTTACACCATATTGACCCTAAAGGCATAATCATCATTTTATCCCTCTTTATACTGCCTCAGGGTGTATCTGGGCTCAACTAATCATATTTATACCATGTACTACATTTTTAGCCTGTCCAAGGTGATGAAAATGCCCTTTATCCATCTTTGGTACAATTTGGGCATCCAGGGGCATTTTTATAATTTCACACTTTTCTTGGACACTGGCCCCTTCTACTGATGGACTGGTACCCTGGGTTTTGGGCCCTTCTTGGCATCATCATGGGCCTATAAGTGAGGTTATCTGATCTCATTCTATCCAAGCTTACATATCGATAAATTCTATTATCGAATCACGGGTGTTATCAAACTCCCGTCAAAATTCACTAATATATGAATAACTTTTTATACAGAATTTCTTCCAGGGTTCTGTCAGATTCATAACATCTGACACTGTAGGGCACACTTTCCTATAATTCCCCCACTTATATATGATGTCCATGGAATCTGATAAAAATTCAGATAACTTTTAGACTATCATATAATTTTCTACTATCTAGAGGCCTAATAAAATTTCTGTATCATGCCAGATTAACCAGCGTAACTTCCTCTATTTACTGATGGAATATGGGACTAAAAATCTTTTGGGCAGTTATAACCCTTTCTGAGCTGATCTTTCTATAATTACCATTTTGCCCTTAAACTTTTTACTTAATTATATTTAAGTCCCTTAACTTTTAGAAATTATCACTTTTTGCCCAAATCTTGTTTCTACTTTCACTTTTTGCCTTTAACCTTTTCTACTTTTCATTTTAGTCCTTCTCTTCCTTAAAGAATCATCTAACCTTTATTATTTATTCTGATATTCGTCATAATCCTTTCCAAGCCTCTTTCCACTATCAGTACTATACGGATAGGGAAAAATTAGGATATGACAAGGATCAAAGAAGAATGCTTACATCATCTTCAGGTAATTCAAAAGAGATTTGGGCAGAAATAGCAGCTTTAGGAAATCGAATGGAAAAGATAATTACTTTACTTGAAAGAGAGCTGCATTATACAAAGCAAGTTCATGCAGTGGAAACCTCATAAGCATTAGTTATATGGTGAGTTAAGTAGTTCAATGATGCATATTACTAGTACATATGACAAATAGTATGAAGAAGTAACTGTAATATACCAACAGAGAGACAATCAATACCAGAAGAGAGACCCATACTCCAATATATACAATCCTTGTTGGAAATACCACCCAAATTTTAGGTAGGGAATGGGGAAAATAGGCCAAACTAATTCCAAGGAGGTGGAACTTCATCAAGCAACTACCAAGTAATGTAAGGTCTATAGTTCCTGCTCAACCTAATGCCTTGGCAACATCAAGACTAGATGAGACTTTTCAATTGTTGAAGAGTATGGTTGTATAAATGAACCACAAGGATGGTAGAATGACTAATATAGATAACAAGCTCAAAGAGAATGATCATCAATTTACCTCCATATCTTTAATTCTTTAAAGTATGCCGACAGATAATATAGATGTACATAGTGAACTTGAGGAGTTATGTTATAAGAATACTGATATTATAAGTCATTTAACTCAAGTTTCTAATACAATGAGGGATATCCAAACAAAGAGCAGTGGTAGTATACCTTCAAATACTGTTATTAATCTGAAGGGTTTGAATGCCATATCACTCATAAGTGGGAGAGAAGTTTATTTTAAGGAAGATAATACAACAAAGGAGGACATGAAAGTCCTTGAAGCTAAAAATACATCATTATCACATATGAAAATTGGGAAATCAGAAAGTGAGAAAGAACAACAGCTTATGATTAAGAAAGCAATCCAAGAAGAAAACTCACAAGAGGAAATACAAGAGAAGCAAGAAGAGAAAGTGGTAATAGCAATTCCATCAAACAAGGGGAAACAAGCATGGGAGAAGGCGAAGTCGAGTAAGCAAAGAGCCTCTATGCATATAGGTAAGGAGGTAAGTATAAAGGATCTTCCTTTGCATAAAGCTCACGTTGCTGGAAAGAAACATATTGACCGTGAATTTACAAAAGATACTTATATTCTTTTTAATAAAATCAAAATAAATATTTATATAGTTGAATTCCTCAAAAGAGACCCTATGTATGCTAAATTTTCGAAAAAATTATGTGTTGATAAGAAAAAGTTTAGGCCTCTTGAGAGAATTTAGTATTGTCACTTTTGAAGGCTAAATTACCGGTTAAGTGCCAAGACCTAGGATCTTACACAATCCCATGCACTATAGGCAAAGTTCCTTATAAGGGAGTGTTATTAGATCTAGGGGCTGCCATTAATGTAATGCCTTGGTTGAAATTCTTAGCCTTAGGTATTAATAATCTTAGAGACATAAGTATAGTACTCTAATTAATTGATAGATCAATTAGATATCCTAAGGGAATTCTTGTGGATATTCTAGTGCAGGTTAAGTATTTAGTGTTCCCAGCTGATTTCTATGTTATGGAAATGCGTAGTAAGCTAGTGAATGAGAGCACTTTGATCCTAAGCAGACCTTTCCCCCAAACTTCCAAGACAATAATTAGTATGAAGCATAATTCCATTACAATAGAGGTTGGAGGACATGTAGTGACTTTCAATATGAATGAAATAATGAAATATCCTTTTGATAATTCTACTTTAGCTGGGTTAAATGCCATTGATTATGCTATTAAAGAAACTAAGGATGAGCATGGATTGAGTTTGCATGATGGGTATGATCTTATATTGCATAATTCTCAAAATTCACATGAAGTATCATAGGAACATGCTGATTTAAATTCATCTTTAAATGATTATGATAACTATTTTGAATCTCTTTCTTATGTTTATTCTTTTCCTTGCTCTTGTGAAGGAAATGCATCATGTTTTAATTGTTTTGATGTAAATAACATGCTTTCAGTTTCTAAAGATTTTTCATTCCCATCTAACTTTGATACAATTTCATCATTCTCCAGTGATAACGTTTTTGGAAAGGAATTTGTGAGTGATTTTATAGGAATACAAGAGATTGTAAAAGTTGGAAGCGGAACAAACAAAAAGGGGTTAAGCTTATGTAATCTCAAGTCGCAACATAAAGACCTCAAACTTATGACTAGATATAAACTTGTTGAGGGAGAGACTCTCTGTGCAATAGAGTCGTGACATTATGATTGTTTGGTCACGACCAAAAACTCTCTAGACGTCCAGTCATGACGCAAGGATTATAAAGTCATAATTGAATATTAGGTTGCTGAGAGGTAGTCTCTGTGATTCCAAGTTGTGACTAAAAGATGACTATGTTATGACCAAATGTTTTAGAGACTCTCAATTTGAGTCATGACGAGAAGTTGATGATAAGCTTGAGAGGTTAGACCAGAAATGGCAAACGTAACTAGTGAATTTAAATTCCTTCAGTTTCATATTCCGCTATTTTGGATAAAGGGCCAATGTGTTTTAACTATACTTATCCTCACTCACATTCAACAAGTACCTCTCATACTTTAAGATTCTTAAATGATTTGATCTCAAATAATGATATAGGAATGAAAGAGACCGATCTCAGCTATATTGTAGCAGTAGACTAACTTAAGCTTGGTGTAACTTCTGAAGAGATTAAAGGCAAGATGGAATGTCCCAATGAGCTAAATATGAGAAACCACCAAGAATATACAAAAGGGAGTATTTATAATTCAAATGATCTCCTAAGATTTGATCCTTTCTATTGTTTAACCCTAGAATTTAAGTTAAAAGATTTATCCTCTAACCTAAAGTATGATTACATTGAGCCAAACTCAAAATTGCCAGTAATAATTTCCAGTTTTTTAACTGTTAGTGAAGAGTGTAGGTTATTAAGTGTGCTTAGAAAGAATAGAGAGGCCTTAGGTTGGCAATTATCCGATATAAAAAGGATATATACCATTATTTGCATGCATAAGATTTTGCTGAATTAAGATTGCAAGCCAATTAAATAACCCCAAAGAAGATTAAATCCATTGATCTCTGATTTGGTTCAGAAGGAGATTAGTAAGTTGTTAAAGGTAGAAATCATATATGCTATTTTAGATAGTAAATGAGTATCCCCTCTGCATGTGGTGCCTAAACAGAGCAGGCTGACAGTAGTAAAGAATAAGAATAATGAATTGATACCTACTAAAGTGCAAAATTCATGGAGTATTTGTATTGATTATCAGAAGTTGAACGATTCCACTAGGAAAGATTATTTTCCCTTACCTTTTATTGATCAAATACTTGAGGGATTAGCAAGGAAAAGCCATTATTATTTCCTAGATAGTATTCAGGATATTTCAAGATTCCAATAGATTATAGGTATATGTACATATACCTATAAAAGAATGCCACTTAGTTTGTGTAATGCTCCACGCACATTTCAGTGTTGTATGCTTTTTATATTTGTTGATTTCATTGAAAATGCATGGATGTGTTCATGGATGATTTTACCGTGTATAGCAATTCTTTATATGAGTGTCTAGAGAGTTTTGATAGCATCCTTGCTAGATGTATTGCAAAAAAATGGTTTTAAACTTTGAAAAGTGTCATTTTGTGGTTGATCCTAGAATAGTACTTAGGCATCTTATATTTAGGAAGGAATTGAGGTGGATAAAGCAAAAATTGAAGTCATTTCCTAGTTGCCTTACCACACAACTTAAAAAAAACTTCGATCTTTTCTACAACAGTTGGGTTTTATAGAAGATTCATCAAGAACTTTAGTAAAATTGCTTTGCTACTCTAAAGCTTCTTAAAAAAGACACTAAATTTGTTTTTTCTACTGATTACAAATAGGCATTTGAAAAATTGAAGGGTAGGTCATTTTCTCTACCTATTCAAATTTTACTAGATTGAGATCTTCCTTTTGAACTATCATGTGATGGCTCCAATTATGATGTGGGACCTATGATAGGACAAAAGGAAGGTAATTTATCTAGAGTGATTGGCTATGCTGTGAAAACACTAGATGCTACTCAAATTAATTATACCATTACTGAGAAAGAACTATTTATAATTGTAGTGGCTTTGGATAAATTCAGAGCATATCTCATTAACTCTAGAGTAGTTTACGTAGATCATGCAGCAGTCAAGTACTTGTTCCATAAACCTCAATCTAAGCCAAGACTTATATGATAGATGCTACTGCTTCAAGAGTTTGATATAGAATGAGGGATCGAGTCAGAAATGTGAACCACTTTATAAATCATCTAAGCAGATTAGTAACAAAGACAAGGGCAGTACTTAGTTTTAATCTTATTTGTGATTCTTTCCCTGATCAATCCAAATTTGGTTGCTGTTGTAGAACCTTGGTCTGTTCATTTAGTTAATTTTTAATGAGATTGGACTAATCCTATCTCATTTATCTAAATTTTAGGCCAAAAATCTCAAGAGTAATCTAAATACTTTATTTGGGACAAATCTTTTCTGTGGAAGTTGTGCTCATATCAAGCATTAAGACTATGTGTCCCAGGACAAGATCACAAATTAGTTTTAGAAGCTTAGCATTTATGGGTTTGTGGTGGTTATCTTAGGGGAAAAGGACTGCACATAGGGTCCTTGAATTCAGTTTCTATTAGCATTCCTTTTTCAAAGATGCTTTTGAGTTTTATAGAGCCTATGATAGGCGCCAAAGATTTGGGGGATTAGTAAATGCATGAGATACTGCAACAACCTATTATGTTTTGTGAGGTTTTTGATGTGTAAGGAATGGATTTCATAGGACCTTTTCCACCTTCAACAAGATGTCATTACATTCTTTTGGCTGTAGACTATTTATCTGGTCGAGTAAAGGCATTCCTATGAGACTTGATGATGCTCAAATGGTCTCTAAATTTCTAAGGTCTCACATCTTTAGTAGATTTGGAGTACCTAAAGTGTTAATTAGTGATAAATGCACCCATTTTTGCAATAAGTTAATCAATACCTTATTGGCAAAATATGGTGTAACTCATAAAGTCTCAACCCCATACCACCCTCAAACTAATAGTCTAGCAGAGGTTTCAAATAGGGAAGTAAAGCCCATTCTAGAAAGGAATGTTAAGCCATCTAATAAGGATTAGAATTTAAGACTTGATAATACTTCATAGGCCTATAGAATAGCTTTTAAAACCCCTCTAGGCATGTCTCCTTATAGGACAACTTTTAGGAAAGCTTGTCATATGCATGTTGAAATACAGCATAAGACATTTTGGGCAATGAGGACCTTGTAAAAGCTAGTTTAGAGAGGTTTGTTGCAAGTTCAAGAGTTGGAAGAGATTAGATTGGATGCCTATAGTTTCTCTGAAATTTATAAACTAAAGACAAAAGTAATCCATGATGCTCATATTTTAAGGAAGATGTTTAAGGAGGGTGATAAAGTGTTAAGGTACCAAGCTAGGTTCAAGTTCAAACATGGTAAATTCAAAACTAGATAGGATGGACCTTACACAGTTGTTAAACTCCACGAGTTTGGGATAATTGAGTTGAAGGAGGAGGCAATAGGTAAAATCTTCTAGGCAAATAGCCATCTCTTGAAACTTTATGAGGAATTTGCTTTGTCGACTTGAGGCCAGGTCATCCCTTTCCTATCTCTTACCTTTTAAAAGTTTTTCTAATGTGATGTATGTTTAACATTTAGTTTCATGATTGGAAAGGGATGAACAGTAGAAGTGGGAGTCAATTTTTCTGCTTGATATTTCAATAGGATAGTGTTTAATTTTAGTTTGTTTATATTTTGTATAATAGCCCTGTGTTACCCATGTGTTGTTTACTTATTATTGGTTCTCTAAGCTGAATCCATACTCAGTTGCATGATTTTAGCTTACCCATCTTGTCATCTTTACTTTCCTTGTATTATGATGTATGATTTGAATGTGATTGTGACCTTCACTATGAATTTGTATTGAGTGATGTGTTTAACTGTTATGCTGAAATTGGATTTAAATTGATCTTATATAGTGCTATGGTGTCTATAATTCGGTTGATATTGAGGATAATGTCAACTTTAAGTTTGTGGGAGAGTTTCTTGTTTCTGTGCTAATTAATATAAAATTCTCTGATTAATCCAATATTTCATCACAAATTTTTTTGTTTTTGATCTTAATGTGTGATGAATTGCTAAAAATTGGATCCCCACTTTAAACTATTTTCCGATTAGCTAAAAAGGTTTTAGTGTAAATGATGTTTTGGGCTTTGAAAACCATCAAATGGAAGTCTCTATGGTTTTTCATCATGACCTATGTAGTGTATGGTCATGACTTGACATGGAATTTTGGACTTAATATGCACTATGTGAAAATAAGTCATGATACGAGTGCATTAGGTCATGACAATATCTCTCTATATGTTTGGTTCGCGACTTAATCTTTCCTAGTCATGACTAGTTGTTGTAAGTTCAGAGCAAGCACTCACTGTGAAATTTGGTCCTGACTTCCACTAGTTTCAGTTGCGACTTGAGTGTGAAAATGTCTACTTACCTTCTCTTTGCTTTGTGCAATGCTTTATAGAACGATTTCTCTTGAGCTACTCAGGTTTTATAAATGATTCATTGCTATCTTATTTTTAACCTTTTACATAAATAGTTTATAGAAACCATTGTCACACTTGATTTTTTTAAAATGGAAACACTTAAGTTTTTACTATTAGACTTAAGATTATTACATGATTATGAGTGATTACTTTGAAACTTTTAATTCATCCTTTAAGATGGTTTTCAATTGTGACAAGTGTTTTAATGCTTAGTGAATGATGAACATTGTTTGAGACTTTAGCTTATGAGCAATTTAGATAAAAGCCTTAATTGGAAGGATTCTCAACCTAAATTTCTATATTGAGTGGTTATTTAATTAGTTTATATCCACTAGAACTTGTCTTAGCTCTGAGTTGAAAATTACTTGCGCATTTATGTTATTGAATATGATGAAGGCATACATTAACCCTTTTATCCTAGACACAGGCCCAAACATATTATATTTATAGTCACTCCTTTGAACCCATCACTTTTTCTTTCCATAATTTTTTTATAAAACGTCATATATGCCATAAAATCATTTTTATTCATGTAAAAAAATCATTATTATTGTGATGTTGTGCTAGATCTTCTATGTATAAGGTGCCAAATAAAAAGAAAAAAAGAGAGAAGAGAAAAGAGAGATAGTGCAAGAAAAATTGAAGAAGAAAGGAAAGAAAAGAGAAATGAATGAGGCACTATTATCAACTCCTATTAGCATAATTACCACGTTTACATCTCTGAAGACATGAATTCATGCTATATATTCATTATTAGATGCATATGGTACTTTCAATCCTTCATATTTCATTCCATGTGGCCTATCTCCATCATTTCACCCTTAAAAGACATCTTGATTCTTTGGATGAGTGTTGTATAGTTGATAAGATTTAGGCCATTACAAGCATATGGTAGGATGTTTTCCAATTCAAATATGAGTGAAAGAATGCCACATCCTTATTTTTAACCTCAATTATACTCCATTATAAGTTATTGGAACCAATTATGTGATCATTTGCTTTGGAAACATCCATTTTTAAAATAATTGTTCTCGAGTACTGTTCACTTTTATTGTTTATTTGATAATTCCAGAATATGTATCAAACTTTGAAAATTCATAATTAATTATAGAAAAATAAAAATAATGTGGTTCCAATTTATATTGAAAGCTCTTTCATAGATATTTAAAATAAAAATATGAAAGTGAGGTTTTCTTATCCACATGAAATCAGTTTATTAGTTAAAAATCACTGTTCATTTGGTAAGATCTCGAAGTTCCAGTTTCTTTGCCTTAACTTCAAAAATTCATTTCTCTTTGGTTACTTGCCCAAATGAACCGTGTTACATATGGATTTGAATATCTGGACGTTTTCTTTAATCTCATAAAATTTCATATAAAAAATCATTCATTTGATATATAAAATCACCATGTGAACGTCACTGCCTCTTATCACTCACTTCACCTCAATCCAGATATAAACTTCAAATTAGAAAAATCATAACAAATGGAATTATTAACTAATTGAGACATTGTTGGTGTTCATTTAAAGCTCTATATCGTAGCTCTTATCATGCCAAATTTCAGATTCAAAATCATTGATTAAGGCATCCTAACCATCGTCATACCATCAAGGCCTAAGAACATAAATTTCACAATCATACTCCATACATCCATACATACTATCATATGCTTCCATAATGTCAAGTATTGTAAAACATTATACGTACTCATCCATCTATGTTTACTCTTTTTCCTTGTGAGGATCCAGCACCTATAACATGGTTATGCATATGGAAGGAAAGAGATTTCATGGAAATCCCAATATCAAGTTATACAAACCATAATATCATGCAAGATTAATTGGATGCTTAACATGTTATCATGAGATGGGAGCTATTTCATAATGGTACATAAGCAAACTATAATATGCATATTGTCATAACATAACTTGTAAGGAGTTGCAATCATTCATAACTCATCATCAATATTATGACACTTTCTCATGCTCAACCAAACACCATAATCAACAAGCAAGCAAACAATTAAGCAAACATGAAACTATAGTTAGGTATTCTTACTAACTCCTAGTTATCCTTGTCAAAGTCTTCTTGGAATGATTTCCTACCTTCAAAAATGTCAAAATCTAGCCATTACAAAGTAATATCAAGTTACAATTCAACTTGAAACCCAATCAAAGACTAGGTTTTCACTAACTTGCTTTCTTTCTCCCTTTTATGTTTCATACTTCCATCTTTCCAAAATAAATTCTCACAGTTTATTTCCACATAATTTTTCATGTATAATCCAAATATAAAACTATAATTTCCAAAATCAAAATATCACAAAAGGTGCTATGCCAAACCAAAGTGAATGCACCTTTTTTCAAAAATTCACATTTTGATTCCAATGCTTCCAATATTTGTTCTCCTACTTTATCCCCACACAATTTTCCATTTTAAAATCATTGGAAGCATCAAAATCATGAAATTACATCATATGAAAAGTGTCATGTACAGTACTAGCAAGAACACAAAACCCTAATTCCAAACATACTTGGATTTCCAAGCTTATACCCCTTGATTCTAGCTTGTTGAACCTTATCTAAACTATCCATAACATAAAAATGATATTCTAACCATATATGGACAGAACTTACAGCAGCAACCATAAGGGAATTATATCATAAAAACCCCTTAAAACCATGAGCTAACTTGCTAGAACAAAGCTCAAGATCAAGGGAGGTGATTACCTTGATTGTTGCTTCACTTTGTGTGCTTCTTTCTTGGTTGGATGGAAATTTTCCAAGAGTTTCCCTATGGTTCACCATGCATGCTGATTAGGTTCTGATTTGGGGGGTATTTATAGATGAACTTGGGTGAAAATGGATGGCCAAGATTGATTTGGTTACTATTTTATCTAATTGTCCATATTCAATCTTGCATAATCTTGCCCTAAAAGCATCCCCTTTTGATGCCATGCATGACATCATTTAGGGTCATGTTTAGCTAAGAAAGGTGAAATGTACTGATAGGAAAAATTTTAGTCCAGCCAGGTACCAATCGGAGTAGTTTCACCACAGTCAGACTATGTTCTGTTCCTAATTTTTATTATATTCTAGGATATATATTCTGTCCTGGAAATCAATGTATAGGTTCCTCATATCATTGACATTATTATACTGAGTAGTATTTATTTGCCATCAATCCCTGAGAAATGACCAAAATACCCTTGGTGTCCTTTCTTGCACTATATTAACCCTAAGGGCATAATTGTCATTTCACCCCTCTTTCTACTACCTAAGGGCATATACTAGCTCTAACTAATCATATTTATACCATATGCCACATTTTTAGCCTGTCCAAAATGCCCTCCATCTATCAATGGTATAATATAGTCATCTAGGGGTATTTTCATAATTTCACACTTTTCATATACACTGGCCTCTTTTACTAATAACTGACATCATGGATTTTGGTCCCTCCTTGGTGCCATCATAGGCCTATATATGAGGTCATATGAGCTCATTCCATCTAGGCTTAATACTGCTAATTTCTATAATCATATCACGGGTGCTCTCAAACTCTCATCAAAATTCACTAATATGGGGATAATTTTTCATACATAACTTCTATTGGGATTCTATTAGATTCATGACATTTGATGTCATGGGGCACACCTTCTTGTAACCTCTCCACTTATACCTGAGATCCATGTGATTTGATAAAATTTCAAATAACTTTCAGACTATCAAATAAATATCCAGTATCTAGGACCCTAATAAAATTTCTATATTATGCTAGATTAACCAGCTTAACTTCCTCTATTTACTGATGAAATATGGAACTAAAATACTTCCAAACAATCGTAAGCCTTTTCTGGCTGACCTTTTCCATAATTACATTTAGGTCACTGACTTTTTGCTTATTTATACTTAGGTCCCTAAACTTTTGGAAATTACCACTTTTGGCCTAACTTTTGTTTCTACTTTAACTTTTGAACTTTAACCTTTTCCAATTTGCATTTAGGTCCCTAAAATTTCTTTAGTTCATAATCCCTTTCTTTCCTTTCTCAATCTAATATAGTTTATTCCAAGAATCTCATATCTATTTCACATAAACTGTTCATTTACATCAGGTAAGAAAATTGGGAATATGACATTTATCTCCCCCATAAAATAAATTTTGTCCTCAAAATTTACATTACATACACTAAGAAAATAGTCCAGGATATGCTTCTCTCATCCTTTCCTCTTCTTCCCAAGTAGCTTCATTCTCTGTTAATCCCTTCCATACCACCTTAACTAAGGAGATCTGCTTATTTCGTAACTACTTGACCTTTCTATCTACAATTTGTACTGGTCTGACCTCATAAGTTAGGTCACCTCGTAGTGCAACATCATCCTTCTCTATTACATGTGATGGATCTTGTTGAGATTTGGAGGAAGAGCTAACTTATAAGGCAATGATCCTACTCTTGAAAGGATCTAAAATGGCCCAATGTATCTAGGATGTAGCTTATTCACCTTGATCGATCATCTAACTCCAGTCATCGGAGTTAAGTTAAGGAATACATGCTCTCATTCTTCAAACTCCAATGGCTTCCTTCTAACATCAGCATAACACTTCTATCTACTTTGAGCTGTCAGAAATCTCTTTCTGATCTTATCGATCTGTGCTGCTGTCTAGTCTACTATATCAGGACTAAACATCCTCCTTTCACTCAGCTCCACCCAACACAAGGGAGATCTACACTTCCATCCATAAAGTGCTTCAAATGGGGCCATCTGAGTGCTAGCCTAATAACTATTGTTATAGGCAAACTCTATCAACGGTAGATAGACATTCTAACTCCCTTTGATATCCAAGACTATGATCTCAACATATCCTCTAGTGTCTGGATCGTTCTCTCAGATTGACTATCTATTTAAGGATGGTAAACTGTACTAAATATGAGAGTAGTATCCATTTCTTTATGTAAAGCTCACCAAAAATTTGACATAAACTAAGGATATCTGTCAGATATGATACTACTTGGGACACTCTATAGTCTAATAATCTCCTTTACATATATTTTTGCCAGCTTCTCCAAAGAATCTTTCTTGTTGATTGCTAAGAAATGAGCCAACTTAGTTAATCGATCAATTACTACCCATATATCATCATGTTTAGTAGGAGTCATGGGCAGTCCTTCAACAAAATCCATGGCAATACTGTCCCATTTCCATTTAGGGATTTCTAGTGGTTGCAATTTCCTTGCTGGCCTTTAGTACTCAACTTTCACCTTTTGGCATGTTAAGCACTTTAACACATAAGCCACAATATCCTTCTTTAGTCCAGGCCACCAAAATAAACCTTTAACATCATGGTACATCATGGTCATACCTGGATGTACTGTATACTTGCTTTTATGTGCCTCATATAAGATATTCTCTCTCAATCCTATTGCATTGGGAATATAGGGTTATCCCCAAAATTGTAGCAATCTATCTTGGGACACATCAAAATTCTTAGTTTCCCCTGTTTCTAGCTTATTCTTGAAACTTGCTGCAAGCTTATCCTGCTCCTAAGCTTCTTTTATTCCATCCTCGATAAAAGCTTTAATCTATGTTCCTCCATAGGAACTTTCTGTTGTCTGCATTTTATACAAAGGACTCCAATCTCGGACATCTTCTATTAATTATAGCTCTTTGATCATAAGACTTGCTGTCATATCCCCAATTTTCTTACCTGATATAATTGTAAAGTTTATTTGAAATAGATATGAAATTCTTAGAGTAAAATGTATCAGATTGAGAAAGGAAAGAAAGGGACTAAGGAAAGTATAGGGGTCTAAACGTAAAGTGGAAAAGATTAAAGGCCAAAAGTTAAGGTAGAAATAAATGTTGGGCCAAAAGTGATAATTTTTAAAAGTTTATGGACCTAAACGTAAATAAGTAAAAAGTCAGGGACCTAAATAAAATTATGGAAAAGGTGAGCCATAAAATGCTTAAGACTATCTGGAAGTATTTTAGTTCTACACTTTATCAGTAAATAGAGGAAGATAAGCTGGTTAATCTAGTATAATACAGAAAATTTATTAGAGTCCTAGATAGTGGATATTTATCTGATAGTCTGAAAGTTATCTGAAATTTTATTAGATCTCATGGACTTTAGATATAAGGGGATAGGTTACAGGAAGGTGTACCTCATGACATCAGATGTCATGAATCTAACAGGACCCTTAAAGGAGTTCTATAGAAAAAGTTATCCACCCTATTAGTGAATTTTGAAGGGAGTTTGAGAACACACGTTATCCGATTATCGAACTTAACAGTAAATAAGCCTAGATAGAATGAACTCAGATATGGTCCTATGATGACACCAAGGAGTGACCAAAACCCAGGGTACCAGTTCATCAGTAAGAGGGGCCAGTGTCTAGAAGAAGTATGAAATTATGAAAATACCCCTAGATGCCCATATTATACCAGTGATGGATGGAAGGCATTTTGGTTATCTGGGACAGGTTAAAAATGTGGGATATAGTATAAATATGGTCAGTTAGAGCCAGTATATGTTCTAAGGTAGTACAAAGAGGGGTGAAATGACAATTATGCCCTTAGGGTTAATATAGTGCAAGAAAAGACACCGAGGGTATTTTAGTCATTTTCCAAGGGATGGATGGAAGATAAATACTCAATTTAACATTGTCAATGGTATACCTCAGAAAATAGTCCAGCTTTTATGAAACTACTCTGATCGGTACTAAACTGGACTAAAATTTTCCCTATTAGTATATTTCACCTTTTTTTAGCCAAACATAGCCCTAAATGATGTCATGCATGGCGTCAAGTAAGAGTCTTCTAGGGCTAGCCAAGTGTAAGATTGAATATGGACCATTAGATTAAATAGTAACCCAATCAATCTTGGCCATCCATTTCAACTCAAGTTCATCTATAAATGCCCCTAAATCAGAACCCATTTGGCATGCATGGTGAACCATAGGGAAACTCTCGCAAAATTTCCATTCAACCAAGAAAGAAGCACACAACTTGAAGCTAAAAGCAAGGTTTTGACATTTGGTTGATCAAAAACTTGAAGGAAGGAAATCATCCCAAGAAGATCTTGACCAAGATAGCTAAGAGGTAGCAATAATACCTAACTATATTTTTATGTATGCCTAATTGTTTTCTTGCTTGTTGATTATGGTGTTTGGTTGAGTTTGACATTATGTCATCATATTTATGATGAAGTATGAATGATTGCAACTCCTTGCAAGTTATGGCATGACAATATGCATGTTAGAGTTTGCTTATGTACCAATATGAATTAGCTCCCATCTCATGATAACATGTTAAGCATCCAATTAATCATTCATGATATTATAGTCTGTGTAACTTGCAATTGGGATTTCCATGACATCTCATTCCTTCCATATGCATAATCATGTTATAGGTGCTGGAAATTCACAAGGAAAAAGGGTAAACATCGATGGATGAGTTTGTATAATGAATTACAATGCTTACTTGACATTATGTAAGCATATGATAGCATGTATGGTTGTATGATGTATGATTATGTAATTCTGTTTTGAAGATGTGATGGTATGACGATAGTTAGGATGCTTTAACTAACGAGTTTTAGTCTGAAACTTGGCATGATTATAGTTAAGATACAGATATTTAAATTGACACCAAGAATACCTTAATTGGTTAAGAATTTGATTTGTTATAATTTTTCTAATTTGAAGTTCAAATCTGGAATTAAGATGAAGTGAGTGATAAGAGGTAGCGACATTCATGTGATGATTTTATGTATAAAATGAACAAATTTTTCCATGAAATTTAATGAACTTGAAGAAAACATCTAGAGCTTCAAATCCATAGGTAACAAGGTTCATTTGGATAAGTAACCAAAGGGAAATGAATTTTTGAAGTTAAGGTAATGAAACTGGAACTTCCAGATTTTACCAAATGAATAGTGATTTTTAACAAATAAATTGATTTCATGTGGACAAGAAAACCTCAGTTTCATATTTTTCCTTCAAAGATCTATGAAAGAGATTTCATTATAAATTAGAACCACATTATTTCAATTTTTGTACAATTAATTATGAATTTTCAAAGTTGGGTACATGTTCTGGAATTGCCAAATGAATAGTCAAAGTGAACAGTAACCAAGAGCAATTCTTTTAAAAATGGATGTTTTCAAAGAAAATGATCATGTGATTAGTTCCAATGACTTATAATAGAGTATAATTGAAGTTAAAAATAAGGATATGACACTTTCTACCTGCATCACCTTTTTGCTTAAGGCATCGACTACCACATTTGGTTTTCCTGGATGGTTCTGGATCTAAAAATCTTAATCCTTCAAAAAATTCATCCATCTTCGCTGCCTCATGTTTAATTCTTTATGATCTTACAGGTACATCAAGCTTTTGTTGTTCAAATGACTTATCGTGAGTGGGATAGTTCTCTTCATGTGACTTTAGTTGCCGAGAAGCATAGGCTACTACTCGTCCCTATTATATCAGCACACATCCCAACCCCTTCTTGCTAGTATCAGTATAGACTACATAAGTCTGAGTTGGGTATGGAATAATTAGCACAGGAGTCATGGTTAATCTCTGCTTTAGTTAATGAAAATTATCCTTGCACTTCTCATCCCAGTTGAAGTGTTGATTCTTTCTGGTCAGCTTGGTTAACGGTAGAGCAATTCAAGAAATGTCATATCCTGATTTTTAGGCTTAGAAGCCCAGTATGCAGCCTGAGAAAGGTATACTACCAGGTCCTATTAAGTAGAAGTTTTAGAAGTATACATATGATGTTCAAGTACTAAACTACAAGAAAGTGAAAGTTCAGGGACCAAATTATAAATAGTGAAAGTCCCTGGGGGGATTTGGGTAATTTGCTAAAGGATAGTTCTTGGGAACTAAGCCATCATAGTGCTTAGACTTGATTAGAGACCCAAGATAACATTCTCAGATGTCCAAAAATGTGGCCCAAGAGTTATGTGGATCTAAGTGACATTAACATAATATTTTAGTACTTTTTCAATCAAGTAAAGTTACCTGGTCAAAGATATAACTAGGAAAAGTGATCAGATAAGGCTTTAGACTTATCTAGAACCATGAGGTGGCATGAAAGGTGTCCTCATGGGACCCACAAGGTGCCACATGTCATGAGTCTAGAAAAAGAAGAAAAATCTAAGGACACGTGGCACAATCTCAGCCCTTCATTGCAAGAAAAGACTCTAGAATTCTCTGGAAACGCTGAGTCAGCTGGTGAGGTGTCCTAAGGCCCCCACCATTATTCCACCTAGCATGTGAGGTGTCCCATAGATAATGTCACTTTGATGAGTCATTGAGGATGATGATGTCATCTTGATGATATAGGCAAGGCTTCCTAAGGAAGCTAAGCGATTTGAGCCATTCATCACGATTTGATATTGACTATAAATAGACAAACCCTCCCTCCATTCCATTCACATCCAAGCATGGAGAAACAAGAGAAAGAAGAGAGAAAAAGAGAAAGAGAGAAAGAGAGAAAGAGAGAAAGGAAGAGAAAGAAAGAAAAAGACTACACGCCAGATAATAAACTTACCTACTTGTATGCTTATATTGCTTGGTTATTTTATGTGATGTTTACTTACTTTGATGATGTGAAGCATGCATGATTAAGTAATTCTCTATTTCTTTTTATGCTATGGCCATATGTATAAGTAAGTAACATGGAAGCATGTATGTTATCATTATGCAAGCATGATCATGAAGTGTGTCATATCCTATTTTTTCCCTATATGTATAATACTGATAGTGGAAAGAGGCTTAGAAAGGATTATGATGAAGATCAGATGAGATAATAAAGGTTAGATAAGTCTTAAAGAAAGAGAAGGAACTAAATGAAAATTGGAAAAGGTTAAAGGCCAAAAGTTAAAGAAGAAATAAATGTTGGGCCAAAAGTGGTAATTTCCAAAAGTTTAGGAACCTAAATGTAATTAAGCAAAAAGTCAGGGACATAAACGTAATTATGGAAAAGTTCAGCCAGAAAAGGCTTAGAACTGCTTATAAGTATTTCAGTCCCACATTCCATCAGTAAACAGAGGAAGTCATGCTGGGTAATCTGGCATGATACAGAAATTTTATTAGGACTCCAGACAACAGAAAATTATCTGATTGTCTAAAAGTTATCTAAATTTTTATCAGATTCCATGGACATTAGATATAAGTGAGGGAATTATAGGAAAGTGTGCCCTACAGTGTCAGATGTTATGAATCTGACAGAACTCCGGAAGAAGTTCTGTATAAAAAGTTATTTACATATTAATGAATTTTGACAGGAGTTTGATAACACCCGTGATCCGATAATGGAATTTATCGGTATATGAGCCTAGATGAAATGAGACTAGATGACCTCACATATAGGCCCATTATGATGCCAAGAAGGGCCCAAAACCCAGGGTACTAGTCCATCAGTAGAAGGGGTTAGTGTCCAGAAAAAGTGTGAATGACGAAAATGCCCCTGGATGCCCAGATTATACCAGAGATGGATGAAGGGTATTTTGGTCACCTGGGACAGGCTAAAAACGTGGCACATGGTATAAATATCATTAGTTAAGCCTAGATACACCAAGGGTATTTTGGTTATTTTCCAAGGAATGGATGGCAGATAAATACTCAGTATAACCATGTCAAGGATTGGACTAGAATTTTTCCAGAAGCTTCCTGGCATGGTGAGCACGCCACCTGTCATATCCCCAATTTTTTGACCTGATGTACCTGTACAGTTTATCTGCAATAGATATAAGATTCTTGGAATAAACTGTATCAGATTGCAAAAAGAAATGGAAGGATTAATAACTAAGGAAAGAATAGGGACCAAAATGCAAATTAAAAAGTTTAAAGACAAAGTTGAAATAGAAATAAAAGGAGGGACCTAAATGCAATTAATGGAAAGTTCAGGGACTAAAATGCAATTATTCAAAAGTTAAGGGACCTAAATGTAAATATGGAAAAGTTGAGCCAAAACAGGCCAAAAATGCCCAGAATCAGATCAGACCCAAATTTTACCATTAGATAGACAAAAATATTCCGGTTAGTTTAACACAATACAGAATTTTGATTTGAGGTCCCGATTAATTGATATAAATTCCTGAAGTCAGAATGAATTATTACAGTATTTTTCAAATCCAAAAATCATATGATACTTTATAGGAAATTCATATATTTAATATATGAATTTATAAAATTGACAGAATCGGAAAAGGAATCTTGTAGAAGCCAAACCGGATTTTTCAGTGAAATAAAATACCCGATAAATAGGATCGGGAGAGTTGTAACGTGAATTGGGCCATAAAGGCAATACAGGAAATAAGCCCATAATAAGGCCCAAATGGCGCCATCATAAGCCCATTAAGGTGATAGGACAGTTATGTGGGCCAGAGACTAGAGCAGTCTAGGAAAAGTATGAAATTATGAAAATGCCCCTAGATGCCCATACTGTACCAGTGATGGATGGAGGTCATTTTGGTCATTATGGATAGGCCAAAAACGTGGGACATAGTATAAATATGATTATATAGAGTCAATATATGCCTTGAGGCAGTGTAAAAAGGTGTGAAATGACGATTTTGCCCTTAGGGTTAGTACAGTGCAGGAAAGGACACTAAGGGTATTTTGGTCATTTCCCAAGGGATGGATGGCAGATAAATACTCAATATAACATTTTCAATGATATGAGAAGCCTAGACATTAATTTCCAGGATAGAATACATATCCTGGTATATTATAAAAAATTAGGAACAGAACACAGTCGGGTTGTTGTGAAACTGCACTGATCGGTACCAGATTGGACTGGAATTTCTCCAGAAGGTTCTTTGCATGGGCAGCACGCCACCTAACCCTCTTAGGTGTCCCATGAACTGTCCCACATGATGTAATAATTATTCTTTTTATAAAAAGTAAAATCCAAGATTAAATGTGAGCCTTTAGATCAAATAGTAACCAAATCAATCTTGGCCATCCATTTCAACCCAAATTTCTCTATAAATACCCCCCCTATTCAGAAAACTTCGGCATGCATGGTGAACCATAGGGAAACTCTTGCAAAATTTCCATTCAAGCAAGAAAGAAGCAACCAAAGTGAAGTAACAAGCAAGGTAATCATCTCCCTTGATCTTGAGCTTTGTTCTAGCAAGTTAGCTCATGGTTTTAAGGGGTTTTCATGCTATATTTCTCTTATGGTTGCTGCTGGAAGTGCTGCTCATATGTGTTTAAAATATGAGTTTTATGTTATGGATAATTTAGACAAGCTTAAACAAGCTAGAATCAAGTGGTATAAGCTTGTGAATTCAAGTATGTTTGGATTTAGGGTTTTGTGTTCTTCCTGGTACTGTACATGGTACTGTTCATATGATGGAATTTCATGATTTTGATGCTTCCAATGAGTTTAAAATGGAAAATTGTGTGGGGATAAAGTAGGAGAACAAGTATTGGAAGCATTGGAATCAAAATGAGAATTTTTGGAAAACAAGAGCATGCATTTCGGTTTGGCACTGTAGCAATTGTTATGTTTTGATTTTGGAAATTCTGATTTCATATTTGGATTCTACATGAAAATTTATGTGGAAATGAACCATGAGAATTTATTTTGGAAAGGTGGAAGTAGGAAACATAAATTAGAGAAAGAAAGGGAGCTAGTGAAAACCTATTCTTGGATTTGGTTTCAAGTTGAGTTGTAACTTGATATTATGTTGTAATGGCTAGGTTTTGACATTTGTGAAGGAAGGAAAGCAATTCAAGAAGGTCTTGACCAAGATAGCTAAGAGGTAGCAAGGATACCTAACTATAACTCATGGTTGTTTAATTGTTTTGCTTGCTTGTTGATTATGGTGTTTGGTTGAGCTTGAGCTTATGTCATCATGTTATGATGAAGTATGAATGATTGCAACTCCTTGCAAGTTATGTCATGACAATATGCATGTTAGAGTTTGCTTATGTACCATTATGAAGTAGCTCCCATCACATGATAACATGTTAAGCATACAATTATTCATGCATGATATTATAGTTTGTGTAACTTGCTATTGGGATTTCCATGAAATCTCATTCCTTCCACATGCACAACTATGCTTTAGGTTCTGTATCCTCTCAAGGGAAGAGAGTAAATGTTAATGATTAAGTGTGTATAATAAGTTATATGACTCACATGACACTATGGGATGATATGCTAGCATGCAAGGTGTATGTTTCTGTAACTCTGTTGTGAGGCCGTGGTGATGTGACGATGATTTTGATATGTAAACCAACGAGTTTTAGTATGAAATTTGGTGTGAAGTTAGATAAGATACAGATATTTAAATGGACACCAAGAAAGCCTTAATTGGATAAATATCCGAATTGTTATGATTTTCCAAAGTTGCAAGTAAGATCTGGAATTGAGATAAAACGAGTGCTGAGAGGCAGTGACGTTCACGCAATGATTTCATATATCAAATGAATGATTTTTTCTATGAAATTTGGTGAGCTTAAATAGGACGTATACAGATTTAATTCCATATGTAACACAGTTCATTTGGATAAGTAACCAAAGAGAAATGAATTTTTGAAGTTAAGCCAAGAAACTGGAACCTCCAGATTTTTACCAAATGAACAGTGATTTTAACCAATAAACTGATTTCATTTGGACCATAGAACCTCAGTTTCATATTTTTCCCTCAAATATTTATGAAAGAGCTTTCATTAGAAATTAGAACCACATTATTTTGATTTTTCTACAATTAATTATGAATTTTGAAAGTAGGGTACATGTTCTGGAATTACCAAATGAACAGTAACAATGAACAGTACCTAAGAGCAAATCTTTGGAAATGGATGTTTTCAAAGCAAATGATCATGTAATTGGTTCCAATCACTTCTAATGGAGTATAATTGAGGTTAAATGTAAGGATGTGACAATTTGGTATCTATTGTAGTCTACTATAGGGAGTAACCCTAGCAGTTCTTTACACCACCTAACGCTTTGAGGTGTCTCTTGAGGTGTCCCACATGATATCATAATTATTCTTTTATGAAAAAGTAAAATCTACGATTAAATGTGAGCCTTTAGATCAAATAATAACCAAATCAATCATAGCCATTGATTTTTATTGGATTTTGGCTATAAATACCCCTCCATTCTGCAGCCAAACCGTAAGCTCATGGACCCTTGGGGAAACTCTTACAAGATGAAAACTCAAGCCAAGACAAAGAAGATTCAAGGTTCCAAAGTTCAAGCAAGCTAGAGATTAAAGGTAAGCAATCTCTCCTAGCTTATTTTCCTTTGATTTAGGAGCTTGAACTTAGGGTTTTGATGGGAGAAAGTTGAGTTTTCTCTAAAGGGTGGTGCTGCTCAAAGATCTTAAAGGAAAGGGGAAAGAAGAAATTAAGGTTAGAACCATATAATTGAAGCTTAAACAAGCTAGTTAAGTGGTTGGTTGTCGAATCAAATTGATATTCTTGAGTTTGCCATGGTATGACCTGTTCAGTCTGCACTGTTCATGAGGGAATGAAATTGAATTTCAACGATTTAATGCTTCCATTGAGTTTGTATGATGATTTTGTGTAGGATTGGAAAGGTTTTGAACCTTGGAAACATTAAAATCTCAAGGTTGTAGTCTTTGAGATTCCTTAGATTACTGTTCACTCGCATGAACAGTGATTGGAATTTCATAATTTTGATGGTTCCAATGGTTTTAAAATGAAAAGTTATGTGGGGTAAAGTGGAGAAACAAGTATGGGAAGCATTAGAATCAAAATGAGAATTTTTGAAAGAATTGTATGCTTATGTTCAGTTCTGTAGAGCAGGCCATGAAGGAGCTGGAATTTCATGATTCTAAGCTCATAAATGGATTCAAAATATGAAATTGTGTAGGGTAAGGTCAAGACATCAATTGGTTCAAGAGCCAAGTGGATTAGAGAAAATTAGAGAAAGTTATGACAATAAAGAGTGTAACAAAGTTAGTCTTGAACATGGTTGGAGTTCATGAGTCTTAATGAGTTTGTGATGAATGTGAATGTGTTTAGGACCATGACACATCCAAGAAGATGTTGGGAAGTGATGGACATAAAGGCTTCATGGTTGGAAAGCTAGGGAGCAAGGGCCAAAGGTCAAGAGAAAAGCTTAAGTGCAAGGTAGTGAACTTACTTCTTTATGTGCTTGATGTGGTATGCTTATGTGTTGACATGTATATGTTATTTGAATGATGTTGTGACATGACAAATGATGTTGAATGTATTGTGAATAACATGTTTCCATGGCCATGAACTTTATGTAACAGTATATAGCATGATGGCATGTCACTAATCAAATAAAGTTAATGAAATTATATATCATGCATTAGCATCCATCTTGCATATTTAAGTGGTAATGTTTGCTACTAAGATTCCCTAGAATCTCACTCTTCCATAACCAACCAATTTAGGTCCAGCATGATGGATAATGTATGGATGGAGAAGAGTTAAAGCATGGAAGAAGAAAAGTGAAGTATTTAAGATGTTAGCATATACTATGCACTTTCCATGTATGTCAAAGCCATGTAAAGTATCTATTTATGTGATGAGATTGTATGAATCAATTATTGTATAACCCTATGATGTATATAAATTCAGAAAAAGTGAAAGAGATGATTTATGTATGCTGGAACAATTATGGAAAGTGAAAGAAAGGAAACTGAAATGAAAAAAACTAGGTCCTAAAGCAGTTTTGTTGTGGTTTCAGTCTGACCTAGCAAATGAAGAAATTATTTCAAGAAATTTTATGAGAATGCAGTACACATCCATAGATTTAAGTGCATAGGTAGAACGTTTCATTTGGATGTGTATATCAAGAGAAATGATTTTCCAAAATAAGGGACCAGAAACTGTTTCTAGAGTTTTTGACCAAATGAACAGTAAAATTCAACAAATAAAATGTATCAATTGGCTAATAATTTGGTCTGTAAATTATTTTTCTCTTAAATTACAATATGTTATCTTCATGTATCTTTTTGAACCACTTCATTTTGAGTTTTCTAGAATTAATTATGATTTTTTGAAGTTCATTGCGTAATCTGGAATACCATATGAACAGTAACCCGTTAAAGAGTAAAATTCCAGATTTGGCTAATGGACTTCCAAGGTCTTGTAAGTGGTTCTAAATGCTACTGAATGATCCCTATGACGTATGAAAGTAAGGATGTTACAAAGTGCAGACATAGTAACATCAAGCATATAGTTGCATATATTGTATGGTTTCCATTTGCAACTGAGATTTTCCCAGAAATATCACCCCTTCCATATCAATCCAATCATAGCAGGCCTTCTCGAGATAGAGGAGATGACTTTCCATTTTATGCCACCTCATGATTTCAGATCACTTTTCCCAATTCTATCTTTGACTGGGTCACTTTACTTTATTGAAAAAGTACTAACATAATATTTTAATACCACTTGGGCCCACATCCTTCTTGGGCTACGTTTTTGAACATCTGGATGCTATCTTGGCCTCTGATCAAACTCAAGCACTTTGGTGGCTCAATTCCCAAGAAACAACCCTTTATTTTCCAAAAAACTTTATGGCCCCAGGGACTTTCAATATTTACAATTTAGCCCCTGATCTTTCACTTTCTTGCAGTTTAGTCCTTTAACATCATATGTATACTTCTGGGACTTCTCCTCAACAAGGTTTGGTAGCCTACCTTTTTCAGGGTACATACTAAGCTTCTAGGCCTAAATATTGGGATATGACATTTCTCCTCCCCTTAAAATAAATTTTATCCTCGAAATTTTAGGGTTAAATCTCTATTTATACTTTGATGAAGAGTTTCTCTGAGGAGAATGTCTCTTTCTTTTTATAATACTTCCTTGACTTTTCTAGCTCTTCTTAACTTTTCTTTCTATCTTTCATAACCTTGCATATCTATGCCAAACTTTTATGGCATTTATACCCTTTCTTATTAATTCCACAGTTTTACCCATCATTGGGCTACTCTTGCTTGAGCAACTTTCAGCTAACCATTCCACTGGGTTACTTTTCTTATAGTTATAGGCCCTAGTATATTCTTTCTCATACAACTATGTTCTATCTTTACTCTATCTTAGACCCTCTTCTCTGGGTCTTGCTAGCCTTTTAATTTCTTTATCCTTATCTGAAGGATCTATCTACTCATACTTTTCCATTCTCAAAACATATGGGGTTCTCTTCTCTATTCCTCAGGCATACTTCTATAAAACTTTTTGAATATCAGCACTCAAACTTGTACTTAGACTCCATCTTCATTTAATAGAAAACTAAATTCAGTTTGTATATAATATAGGCTATTTGAGGAAAATCATTATAAATAAGTTTGCTGGATGAGTTAATCAACTAGTCAAGCTCCTTACCTTAACTTCGTCTTTAGTAATCATCTTTCCAGAGAGATACTGTACTATTCTCATTTCTTCCTGGCTTGAAACATCCTTATTTTCTTATATCTTAGGGACCAAACGGTAGCATCTGGAACCACGTTTAAGGCTATTGAAGTCAAATTACTCAATTTGGAATTTTACTCTTAGCGAGTATTGTTCACTGTGTAAATTCCAAAGGAGTGACCTGACTTCGAAAAATCATAACTAATTCTACAAAAATTGAAATGAAGTAGTTCAAATTACTACATGAAGCTAAGATAATGCTCTTTCAGGAAAAAAATAACTCATTGACCATGACTTGACTAGGTCAATGTCAGCAAACATCCGAAGTTTACTGTTCATCCTATGTTTTTCCCTGATTCTAGCATTTTGGTCCCAACTTTGCACTATCCAATCACCAGCTTCTCTTCATGCTTCTTCAATCTTTCCTCATCTTAAACCTGTGGGATTGGGTTACATGGAAGGGGGTGAGATTTCTGGGGAAATCTCAGTAGCAAACGGAAACCATACAATGTATGTAACTATATGCTTGATGTTACTATGTGTGTACTTAATGATCATGCTTGCATTATGATAACATACATGCTTCCATGTTACTTAATTATAACATATGGCCATAGTATAAAAAGAAATAGAGCATTACTTAATCATACATGCTTCACATCATCAAGGTAATAAATTATCACATAAAACATCCAAGCAGTATAAGCACACAAGTAGGTCAGTTTACTACCTCGCGTGTAGCCTTTCCTTCCAGCTCTTAGCCTTGTCTCTAAGGTCCCTTCTTATCATAAGTCAGAGCCTAAACATAGCATAATAATATCTTTATTATTATCCAGTATAGCTCTACTTAACTCATGCTTAACTTGGGGTAATATCCTTAATTTAACATTTCCTTAACTTTCATTCTATCTATAGCTAACTTTATCAACATAAATATTTCTCTATTCTAACCATTAAGAGCAATCCTCTACTTTATTAGAGCAGGGACTAGATAACATACTTACCTTCTTCCTAAGCTTTGCCTAGTCCCTCAGCTCCTTAGACTGCTCCTGGCTCCACTAGAACTCCTTCCTTTCTTTCCTTTCTTTCTCTTTCTCTCTTCTTTCTTTTGTTCCTTGGCCGTAACATTCCTTGAGGTGAGTGGAGGTGGAATGAATGGCTCATATGGAATCGTGATGAATGGCCCAGATCGCTTAACTTCCTCAAGAAGCTTTGCTTGCATCATCACGATGACATCCTCCTCCTTTATGACTCACCATTATGACATCATCCAAGGACACCTCAAGGGACACATCAGGGGTTATGTGGCATAATTGGTGGGGCCCTTGGGACACCTCACCAACTAACTCAACCTCTCCAGAGAATTCCATAGTCTTTTCCCTGAATGAGCAGCCGAGATTATGCCACATGCCCTTTTTACTTTTTCTCCTTTTTCTAATCTCATAACATGTGTCCTTAACTTTTCTTCTTTCTTTGTAATCATGCCATGTGGCACCTTGTGGATCCCTTTTATGCCACCTCATGATTCCATATCACTTTCCCCAGTTCTATCTTTGACTGGGTCATTTTACTTTATTGAAAAGCACTAAAATATTATTTTAATGCCTCTCAAACTCCCATAACTACTAGGCCTACGTTTTTGGGCCTTTCAATGTCATCTTGGGTTTCTGACCAAGCCCAAGCACTCTGAAGGCTTAGTTCCCAATAAACACCTTTTTCTTTTTCGTTATGTCCACAGGGACTTTCACTATTCACGATTTAGTCCCTAAATTTTCACTTTCTTGCCTTTTAGTCCCTGAATATCATTTGTATACTTCTGGCACTCCTACATAATAGGGTCTAGTAGCCTACCTTCTTTAGGCTACAAACTGAGCTTCTAGACCTAAAAATTGGGATATGACATGGCTCATTACTTTCCTTAGGCTAGGTCTAACTGCGACCTCAGTACCTAACTGTGATCAACCGTAAGCCTCTTTAGAATCTAACTGTGACTCTGAAGTTGTTAGGTTATAAATACGACCCATGAGCTATAATATCCTCATTTTCTTACATCTTAGGGACCAAACGGTATCATCTGGAACCACTTTTAAGGCTGTTGAAGTCAAATTACTCAATATAGAATTTTACTCTTAGCGAGTACTGTTCACTGTGCAAATTCCAGAGGAATGACCTGACTTCGAAAAATCATAAGTAATTATAAAAAATTCAAAATGAAGTGGTTCAAATTGATACACGAAGCTAACATAATGATCCTTCAGGGACAAATGACTTGTTGACCATGCCTTGACCAGGTCAACATCGGTCAACGTATGAAGTTTACTGTTCCTCCAGCGTCCTGTCCCTGATTCCAGCACTCTGGTCCCAACTTTGATAAATCATATCTTTATGTGTAGACATCCAAATGAGAAGTTTTGTATGTCAAATAGAATCTTGGTATGTCTACTATTTAATGGAAAAATATCATATATTTATTCAATCATTTACTATTTATAAGTACAGCTCAAATGTCACTGCTTCACCATGAGTTACTGTTCACAATGACAATTTCCAGCAATGATACATACATCAATCACATATCAATCATGCTAAATAATTAACATCTATTAATGCATCTTTATATCCTCCATCTTGAGAAGACTTGCTGTAATTGGATTGACATGGAAGGGGTGAGATTTCTAGGGAAATCTCAGTAGCAAACAACACTAAATAATACATTAATGTGAATACTTATGCTTGCTTGTGAAAGTGTTATCATTGCATAATGTGCATGCTTCCATGTTACATATGAAATATAATTGCCCAAAGTAATCATAGGAATAGAGCTTCATACATAAGCACATATTCAACACAATTCAACAAAGCCATAGCACATCAAGCATAACATTCAATGCATACAAGTTTAGGATAAGTTTACTACCTGACATGTAGCTTTTCTTCTAGCTCTTAGCCTTTGCTCTAAGGTTCATTCTTTCCATAGGTTAGAGCCTATATATAGCATAATAATATCTTCATTATTATTTGTCATATCCTAAATTTTCCCTATCTGTATAGTACTAATAGTGGAAAGAGGCTTATAAAGGATTATAATGAAGATCAGACGAAATAATAAAGGTTATATGTCTTAAAGAATGAGAAAGACCTAAACGCAAATTGGAAAAGTTTAAAGGCCAAAAGTTAAAGTAGAAATAAATGTTGGGCCAAAAGTAGTAATTTCCAAAAGTTTAGGGACCTAAATGTAATTAAGCAAAAACTCAGGGATACAAATGTAATTATTGAAAAGTTGAGCTAAAATAGGCCAAAAATGTCCAGAATCATATTAGACTCAAATTTTACCAGTAGATAGATAAAGTTATTCCGGTCAGTTTAAGGAGTCACAGAATTTTGATTTGAGGTCCCCGATTAATTGATATAAATTCCTGAAGTCAGGAAGAATTATTGCAGTATTTTTCATATCTCAGAATCAGATAAAACTTTACTATAAATTCTTATATTTAATATATGAATTTATCAAACTGACAGAGTCAAAAAAGGAATCTTGTAGAATTCTTACGAGATTTTATGGTAAAATAGAATACCCGATAAATAGGATCGGGAGAGGTGTCTTGGGATTTGTGCCATAAAGGGCATAAAGGCAATGAGCCCAAACCAAGGCCTAAATGGTACCATAGTAGGCCTAATGTGATGACTAGACAGTTAAGTGGGCCAGAGTACAGAGCAGTCAAGGATAAGTGTGAAATTACGAAAATACCCCTGGATGCCCATACTGTACCAGTGATGGATGGAGGTCATTTTGGTCATTCTGGACAGGACAAAAATGTGGGACATAGTATAAATATAATTATATAGAGTTAATATATGCCCTGAGACAGTACAAGAAGGGCTGAAATGACAATTATGCCCTTAGGGTCAATACAGTACAAGAAAAGACACTAAGGGTATTTTGGTCATTTTCCAAGGGATGGATTCAGATAAATACTCAGTCTAACATTTTCAATGGTATGAGAAGCCTAGACATTAATCTTCAGGATAGAATACATATCCTGGTATATTATAAAAAAATTAGGAACATAAAGCAGTCCGGTTGCTACGAAACTGCTCCGATCGGTACCAGATTGGACTAAAATTTTTCCAGAAGCTTCCTTACACTATGAGCACGCCACCTAACCCCTTGAGGTGTCCCTTGATGGGTCCCACATGATGTCATAATTATTCTTTTTAGAAAAAGTTAAATCTAAAATTAAATATGGGCCTTTAGATCAAATAATAACCAAATCAATCTTGGCCATTCATTTTTCATGGATTTTGGCTATAAATACCCCCTCATTCTGCAGAAAACGGTGGCTTCATGGACCCTTGGGGAAACTCTTGCAAAATAAAAACTCAAGCCAAGACAAAGAAGATTCAAGGTTCCAAAGTTCAAGCAAGCTAGAGATTAAAGGTAAGCAATCTCTCCTAGCTTATTTTCCTTTGATTTGGGAGCTTGAACTTAGGGTTTTCATGGGGAAAAAGTTAAGTTTTCTCTAAGGGAAGGTGCTGCCCAAAAACCTTAGATGAAAGGGGAAAGAAGAAATTAAAGTTAGAAACACATGATTGAAGCTTAAACAAGCTAGTTAAGTGGTTGGTGGTTAAATCAAGTTGATATTATTGACTTTGCCATGGTGTACCCTGTTTGGTCTGCACTATTCATGAGGGAAGGAAATAGAATTTCAATGATTTAATGCTTTCATTGAGTTTGTATGATGCTTTTGTGTAGGATTGGAAAGGTTTTGAACCTTGGAAACATTAAAATCTCAAGGTTGTGTAGTCTTTGAGATTCCTTACAGTTACTGTTCACTCGCATGAACAGTGATTAGAATTTCATGATTTTGATGGTTCCAATGGTTTTAGAATGAAAATTTGTGTGGGTAAAGTGGAGAAACAAGTATGGGAAGCATTAGAATCAAAATGAGAATTTTTGAAATAATTGTATGCTTATGTTCAGTTCTGTACAGCATGTGATGAAGGAGCTGGAATTTCATGATTCTAAGCTCATAAATGGATTCAAAAGATGAAATTGTATAGGGTAAAATCAAGACATCAATTGATTCAAAGGCCAAGCCCATTAGTGTAGATTAGAGAAAGTTATGATACTAAAGAATGTAATAAAGTAGACTTGAACATTGTTGGAGTTCATGGTTGGAAAACATGGAAGAAGAAAAGTGAAACATCCAAGAAGATGTTGAGAAGAAATTGACATAAAGGCTTCATGGTTGGAAAGCTAGGGAGCAAGTGTTAAAGATCAAGAGAAAAGCTTAAGTTCAAGGTAGTGAACTTATCTCTTTATGTGCTTTATGTGGTATGCTTATGTGTTGACATGTATATGCTATTTTAATGATGTTGTGACATGATAAATGATGTTGAATGTATTGTAAATAACATGTTTCCATGGCCATGCACTTTATGTAAAAGTATATAGCATGATGGCATGTCACTAATCAAAGAAAGTTAATGAAATTACATATCATGCATTAGCATCCATCTTGCATATTTAAGTGGTAATGTTTGCTACTGAGATTCCCTAGAATCTCACTCTCCCATAACCAACCAATTTAGGTCAAGCATGATGGATAATGTATGCATGGAGAAGAGTTAAAGCATGGAAGAAGAAAAGTGAAGTATTTAAGATGTTACCATATGCTATGCACTTTCCATGTATGTCAAAGCCATGTAAAGTATCTATTTATGTGATGAGATTGTATGAAACAATTATTTTATAACCCCATGATGTATATAAATTCAAAAAAAGCAAAAGAGATGATTTATGTATGTTGGAACAATTATGGAAAGTGAAAGAAAGGAAACTGAAATGGTAAAAAACCTAGGTCCTGAAGCAGTTTTGTTGTGGCTTCAGTCTGACCTAGCAAATGAAGGAATTATTTCAAGAAATTATATGAGCATGTAGTACACATCCATAGCTTTAAGTGCATAGGTAGAACGTTTCATTTCGATGTGTATATCAAGAGAAATGAATTTCCAAAGTAAGGGACCATAATCTGTTTCCAAAGTTTTTGACCAAATGAACAGTAAATTTCAATGAATAAACTGTATCAATTGGATAACCATTTGGTCTATAAATTATTTTTCCCTTATATTTCAAGATGTTATCTTCATTTAGCTTTTTGAACCACTTCATTTTTAGTTTTCTAGAGTTAATTATGATTTTTTGAAGTTCATTGCATAATCTGGAATACCATATGAACAGTAACCCGAGAAAGAGTAAAATTCCAGATTTGGCTAATGGACTTCCAAGGTCTTGTAAGTGGTGCTAAATGCTACTGAATGGTCTCTGAGACGTATAAAAGTAAGGATGTTACATTATTTTATCAGCATAGCTCTATTTAACTCTTGCTTAAGTCAAGGGTAATATCCTTAATCTGACATTCCCCTGCTTTCTCTCTACATTTAGTACCTTTATTAATAGAGATATTTCTATATTCTAACCACTAAGAGCAATCCTCTACTTTATTAGAGCAGGGATAAGATAACTTACCTCATTCTTAAGCTTTGCCCAGTCCCTCGGCTCCTTAGACTGCTCCTAACTCCACCAGAACTCCTTCCTTTCTTTCTTTCCTTCTCTCTTTCTCTCTTCTTTCTCTTGCCAAATCTATGATGTTCCTTGAAAAGGGAGGGGAGTGGCCTATTTATAGGTGAGAGGAGGTGGAATGAATGGTCCAGATTGATTTAGGATGAATGACTCAGATTGCTTGCTTGCTCAAGAAGCTTTGCCTGCATCATCACGATGACATCACCCTCCTTGACGACTCACCACTAAGGACATCATCCAGGACACCTCATGGGGTATGTGGCGCAATGGTGGGGCCCTTGGGACACCTCACCAGCTAACTCAGCCTTTCTAGAGAATTCCAGAGTCTTTTCCCTGAATGGACGGCCGAGATCGTGCCACGTGTCCTCTTGCTTTTTCTCCTTTTTCTGTATTCATGCCATGTGTCCTTTGCTTTTCTTCTTTTACTGTAATCATGCCATGTGGTGCCTTGTGGCCCCATTCATGCCATCTCATGATTCCAAATCACTTTACCCAATTCTATCTTGGACTGGGTCATTTTACTTTATTAAAAAAGTACTAAAATAATATTTTAATGCCTCTTGGGCCCACATCCCTCTTGGGCTACGTTTTTGGGCATTAGATTGTCATCTTGGATTTCTAACCAAGCCCAAGCACTCTGGTGGCTCAGTTCCCAAGAAACATCCTTAATAAATTACCAAAATGCCCTTAGTTTCCCTTTAATACTTGTATGAGCACTATTATCTTTCCATACCTTACCAGAGTACCTCGTGACCCTGGTCAACTATCCAGATACCCTTTCTTGATTGTCTAACCTTAGTTAAATAATCATAATGCCCTTCGTCTGACTCTGACTTAATGACACAACACAGTGGCATACCTTCAGTGGAATTTTCATAATTCTTCACTTTTCCCGATCTTTATTATCCATGGCCCACATACTTATCTGAAAATATCATTAGGCCTATAAGGTGTTATTCTGGACCCTCTGTAGGATCCCTTATCTTCATGGGCTCAATTCCTGAGAAATTCCCCCGAAACCTATTTATTGGGTATTTTAATCTACTGTAAATTCTGTAATAAATTCTACATAACTCCTTTTTGGGCTCTGTCAGTTTTAGAAATTCTTATATTAATTATAGGATTTATTTCCATATTTCATCTGATTCTGAGGTCCAGAGAATACTGTATTAATTTTCCTTCTCTTCAAAAATTAATATAAATCTTTCGGGACCTCCTATCAAAACTCTATATTGCATCAAACTAATCAGCATAATTTTCTCTATTTACTGAGACTTCTACTCAACAGGGTCTAGTAGCATATCTCTTTCAAGCTACACATTATGCTTCCAGGCCCAAAAATTGGGATATGACATGAGTCATGCTAGGATCTAACTACAACCCTACAGAATCCTCTATGATTCTGTTGTACTGTATCATCATCTCTGAAAGATCTTAAATCAACAGACTAAGTTATAAGGTTAACTGCTTCCACTTGTTGATAACTCAATAAAAAATTTAAAATACATTAAGTAGCCTATATTATTTACCTAGACTTTACTTATTTCCCCTCTTACTCAAGAGTTCCTTCTCATTTTTCTCACTCTGTTATGGCTTACCAATTATGGTCTAACCACCTGCCATTGTATTATGTTGCTATGGCCTCATCATAACTTCTCATTTTAATCTATGCTCTAACTACGAGCCATTTGAACTATGCTCTAACTGCGAGCAATCTGTATCAAATCTAACTCTTATATGAAGAGTGATCTGAACTCATCTGAATTTAGCTCTATCTGAGAGCCATCTATTTCAGACCCAACTCTTATATGAAGAGTAATATGAAAATTATCACTTTATTATTATCTTTTACTCTTTTTGTATATAATTTCTTTTGATAGAGTTATAGCACTACCACTTCTTGGTACTTGTTGTAACCCTAACATAAGAAATAGCCCTAAGTACTGTATTCCAAAGTCTATAGAAATACCTGAGTAACCCCAATCATACTGTAACAGCTGTCCCTCTTATTGAGGCTATCTCTCATCCTGGGTACATTCTTATTACATGTCGTATGGTATGGGATCAACATAACTTTCTCATAAAAAACTCTACCCTACATGTACTGAATGAGGGGAGTATTCATAGCATACTCTAACATACGTGTCATCATATGACAACTATAAGGAGATGCAACTATTTATCATAACTCATGGCAACATAAGCCATATTATCATCATATAAATTTGCTCAACATCCATCATACGTGGACTGCAATTGAAAAACTAAGTAATCATTTAAAGTAGTCTATCATCTATCACATTATCTTCCAGATCCCAAACATTCATTTAGGAACTTGAAATAACTACTCATTTAACTTAGGCTGCCACATTATCCTCTTACTAGGGTATAGACTCAACCCTTCATTACTTTATCTTACTCTTGCTTATTACTCTTTATTGGGGAGTCTCTTTATCTTTGAAATTATGGCTACCTTTCTCTCTTTAAACATCATAAACTTCTTTTTCTTATCTTACATATACCGCTCTATTTTTGTAATTACCTGAGAAAAATTCTTTCTTTGTAACACAAAATTCAATCCGTGAGCTAACCTCTCAGGTGAGTGGAATAATCTCCATCTCTATGGAGTAACTTTTAGATTTCTCATCTATCTCTTAACTCTTTCTTTCTATCAGCCTTAATCTACTCTGGACTAGACTATAATTCTTTTCTGGTGTATCTGTGGATCCTTGACTAACTTAAGTCACTTGGATCTCATTCATCATCTATTACTATTACTTATGTTCTCTAGGGTGTTCTTCCCTAGGTCTGGTAGATTACTATTCTTTCATGATGTGGTCCCTCTATCTTGGGAACATCGGCTATCTATCTATTAACCATCTCATTTCCAAATTTAGCCCATGTGCTAGGATTATTCATAGGCAAGTCTTCAATCTGACTTTAATTCTTTCATAATATATATACTCTTATAGAGGATCTACTTTTGAACATTGTCTTAACAAATATTTCATATCTCATTACTTTATACTATCTAACTTGATTATGCTTTATACCAATCCTTTAGTTGATTAACTTCAACTAGGTTGGTATCTTTATTATCATCATCACTGTAGCGTCTGGCCTCTAACTACTATTGCAGTTTCCCTTGATTTGAGACTAGTCAGCTTCTGTCTCTATCAATAGAGGAAAATACTCCCTAGACGTTATCCTGCTCAGTCCAGCCACATCGTGCTAAGAAACATGAGACCTCAGTGGTAATGGCTGACTAAGACTATTCTATCATAGTCATTTCCTTGAAGACTACCTCATAAAGCTATAAGGTATGGGGTATTGTTCTATTTATCTAGGTGTCACTGTCTCTTATTTGACTTATTTTCTAAGTAGTGAACACCATCTCCATATTTTCTACTAGGGAGAAAACCTCTTTAGTTCAAATTTCTGACTACAGCAAAGCATCATTGACCTAGAACCTTCTGTTCTGTGCCAGAATCTTATGCTCTGTGCCAAAACCCTTTACTCTGTTCTAGAACCCTCTTGATTATGTACCAGAACCTTATGCTTTGATACCAAAATGTAACATCCTTATTTTCTTACATTTTAGGGACCAAACGGTAGCATCTAGAACCACTTTTAAGGCTATTGAAGTCAAATTACACAATCTGGAATTTTACTCTAACGAGTACTAATTATAACTAATTATAGAAATATCATAACTTAATCATAACTTAATACTCCAGAGAAGTGACCTGACTTTGAAATATCATAACTAATTATAGAAAAATCTAAATTAAGTGATTCAAATTGCTACACAAAGCTAACTTAATGCTATTTTAGTCAAAAATAATTCATTGACTATGCATTAACTCAGTCAATGTCAGTTAACGTCCGAAGTTTACTGTTTATCTAGCATTTTTCCTTGATTCCAGCATTTCTGGTCCTAACTTTGAAAAATCATATCTTTATGTGTAGTCATCCACATAAGACGTTCTATATATCAAATTGAAGCTTGACATGTGTACTATTTACTGGAAAAATATCATACATTTATTCAATCATTTACTATTTATAATTATAGCTCAAATATCACTGCCTCACCATGAGTTACTGTTCACAGTGACAAATGACACATACATCAATCACATATCAATCATGCTATATAATTAAAGTCTCTTCATGCATCTTTATCTCTTCCATCTTGAGAAGACCTGCTGTAATTGGATTGATATGGAAGGGGTGAGATTTCTGGGGAAATCTCAGTAGCAAACGAAAACCATACAATGTATGCAACTATATGCTTGATGTTACTATGTGTGCACTTAATGATCATGCTTGTATAATGATAACTTACATGCTTCCATGTACCTTAATTATAACATATGACCATAGCATAAAAAGAAACATAGCATTACTTAATCATACATGCTTCAAATTATCAAAGTAAGTAAACATCACATAAAACATCCAAGTAATATAAGCATACAAGTAGGTAAGTTTACTACCTGATGTGGAGCCTTTCCTCTAGTCCTTAACCTTTGCTCTAAGGTTCCTTCTTTTCATAAGTCAAAACCTTATTCCTAAGCTTGTCAAATACCTAAGCTCCTTGGACTGCTCCTAACTCCACCAGAACTCCTACTTTCTTTCTCTTCCTTTCTTTCTTTCTCTCTTTCTCTTTTTCTCTCTTCTTTCCCTCATTTTCTTGGCTTACCGTGGGTATGGAATGAAGTGAGGGGGAAGAGTCTATTTATAGGTCGAGGGAGGTGGAATGGATGGTCCATATTGAATCGCGATGAATGGCTCAGATTGCTTAGCTTCCTTCAGAAGCCTTGCCTGCATCATCCTATATGACTCATCAAAATGACATCATCCATGGGACACCTCATATGCTAGGTGGTGCCCTTGGAATACCTTACCAGCTGACTCAGCACTTCCAGAGAACTCCAGAGTTTTTTCTTGAAATGAATGGCTGAGATTGTGCCACGTGTCCTTTAGCTTTTTCTCCTTTTTCTAGAATCATGCCATGTGTCCTTAGCTTTTCTTCTTTTCCTAGAATCATGCCATATGGCACCTTGTGGGTCCCTTTTATGCCACCTCATGATTCCAGATCACTTTCCCTAATTCTATCTTTGACTGGGTCACTGTACTTTATTGAAAAAGTACTAAAATAATATTTTAATACCACTTGGGCCCACATCCTTCTTGGGCTACGTTTTTTAACATATGGGATGCTATCTTGACCTCTGATCAAACTCAAGCTCTGGTGGCTCAATTCCCAAGAAATATCCCTTTCTTTTCCAAAATAACTATTATGGCCCCGGGGACTTTTACTATTTACAATTTAGTCCCTGATCTTTCACCTTATTGCAGTTTAGTCCCTTAACATTATATATATACTTATGGGACTTCTGCTCAATAGGGTCTGGTAGCCTACCTTTTTCAGGCTATATAATAGGCTTCTAGGCCTAAAAATTGGGATATGACAACACCTTAAATGATAGGTGGTGCAATGGTGGGGCCCTTGGGACACCTCACAAGCTGACTCAGCATTTGTAGAGAATTCTATAGTCTTTCCCTAGAATGAATGGCTGAGATTGTGCCATGTGTCCTTAGCTTTTTCTTCTTTTTCTAGACTCATGACATGTATCGCTTTGTGGGTCCCATGAAGACACCTTTTATGCCACCTCATGGTTCTAGATAAGTCTAAAGCCTTATATGATCACTTTTCCTAGTTTTATCTTTGACCGGGTATCTTTACTTTATTGAAAAAGTATTAAAATATTATTTTAATGTCACTTGGATCCACATAACTCTTGGGCCACGTTTTTTGACATATGGGAATGTTGTCTTGGGTCTCTAATGAAGTCCAAGCACTCTGATGCTCAGTTGCCAAGAACCACCCCTTAGAAAATTACCAAAATGCCCCCAGGGACTTTCATTATTTATAATTTGGTCCCTGATCTTTCATTTTCTTGCAATTTAGTCCTTGGACATCATATGTATACTTCTGGGACTTCTACTCAACAGGACCTGGTAGTATACCTTTTTTAGGCTGCATACTGGGCTTCTAAGCCTAAAAATCAGGATATGACATTTCTCCTGAGAGTTAAATCTCCATTCATACTTTGATGAAGAGTTTCTCTGAGGAGAATGTCCCTTTCATTTCATAACATTTTCTTGACTTTCTTAGCTCTTCTTAACCTTTCTTATTATCTTACATAACTTTGTGCATTTATGCCAACCTTTTATGGCATTTACACACTTTCTCATTAATTCCTAGGGTTTACCTATCATTAGGTGACTCTTGCTTGAGCAACTTTTAGCTAAGCGTTATACTGGGTTAGGGCTAGGTTACTTTTCTTATAGCTCTAACCTCTAGCATATTCTTTCTCATACAACTGTGTTCTATCTTTACTCTATCTTAGACCCCCTTCTTTGGGTCTTGCTAGCCTTTTAATCTCTTTATCCTTATCTGACGGATCTATCTACTCATACTTTTCTATTCAAAACATATGGCGTTCTCTTCTCTATTCCTTAGTCATACTTCTACAAAACTTTTTGAATATCAGCACTCAAACTTGAACTTGGACTCCATCTTCATTTAAGGAAAACTAAGTTCAGTCTGTATATAATATAGGCTATTGGAAGAAAATTATTATAAATAAGTTTTCTAGATGAGTTAATCAACTCGTGAAGCTTCCTTAGTTTAACTTCGTCTTTGGTAATCATCTTTCTAGAGATATACTGTACAATTCTCATTTCTTCATGGCTCATTACTTTCCTTAGGCTAGGTCTAACTGCAACCTCATGATCTAACTGAGATCAATTGTAAGCCTCTTTATAATCTAACTACGATTCTGAAGCTGTTAGGATCTAACTGTGACCCTCCAGAATCCTCTGTGATTCTGTTATATTGTATCATCATCTCTAAAAGATATCAAACTGATAGACTAAGTTATAAGGTTAATTGCTTTCACATGTTGATAACTCAATCAATAAATTTTAAGAAATACATTCAGTAGCCCATATTATTTACTAAGACTTTACTTATTTTCTCTCTTACTTAGGATTTCCTTCTCATCTTTCTTACTTTATCGTGGCTTACCAATTATGGTCTAACCACCTGCCATTGCATTCAGTTGCTATGGCCTCATTATAACTTCTCATTTAAATATGTGCTCTAATTGTGAGCCATTTGAACTATGCTCTAACTATGAGCAATTTATATCAGATATAATTAAGTAACATGGAAGCGTCTATGTTATCATTATGCAAGCATGATCATTAAGTGTACACATAGTAACATCAAACATATAGTTGCCTATATTGTATGGTTTCCATTTGCTACTGAGATTTCCCCAGAAATATCACCTCTTCCATATCAATCCAATCATAGTAGGCCTTCTCGAGATGGAGGAAATAAAGATGCATGAAGAGAAGTTAAGAATTATTTAGCATGATTGATATGTGATTAATGTATGTATGGAATATTGATTACTGGAATTGGCCACTGTGAACAGTAGCTCGTGGAGAGGCTGTGACCTTTGAGCTATAATTAAAAATAGTAAATAATTGAATAAATGTATTATATATTACCAGTAAATAGTAGACATACCAAGCTTCGATTTGATATATAGAATGTCTCATTTTGGATGTCTACACATAGAGATATGATTTTTCAAAGTTGGGACTAGAAATGTTAGAATTAGGGGAAGACGCTGGATGAACAGTAAACTTTGAGCATTGACCGATGTTGACTTAGTCAAGGCATAGTCAATGAGTTATTTTTCCCTGAAAGAGAATTAAGTTAGCTTTGTGTAACAATTTGAGCCACTTCATTTCTATTTTTCTAAAATTAGTTATGATATTTCAAAGTTAGGTCATTCCTCTAGAATTTTCACAGTGAACATTGCTCAGTAGAGTAAAATTCCAGATTATGTACTTTGACTTCAATAACCTTAGAAGTGGTTCCATATGCTACTGTTTGGTCCATAAGATGTAAGAAAATAAGGATGTTTCAAGAAAAGTCCTTAATAAATCTTCTATAATACCCTGCTAAGCCCATAAAACTTTTAATCTCCTTCACTATCCTTGGCTATTCCCAGCTTAGCATTGCTTCAATTTTGCTACTATCTATAGCTACCCCTTCATGGGATATGACATGACTGAGAAATTTAACTTCTTCTAGCCCAAACTCATATTTACTAAGCTTAGCATAGAGTTATTTATCTTTAAAAGTACTAAGAACAATTCTCAAAAGCTCTTCATGCTCTACAGTAGATTTGGAGTACATTAAGATATCATCAATGAAAACTACCATAAACTGATATAGGTAAGGCCTGAAGATCCTGTTCATATAATCCATTAAAATTGCAGGCGCAATTGTCAGACCAAAGTGCATTACCAGAAATTTGAAATGACCATAGCGAGTCCTAAACGCAGTCTTTAAAATATCATCTGTTTTGATTCTGAGCTGGTGATAACCTGATCTCAGATCAATCTTAGAGAATAAGCTTGCTCCAACAAATTGGTCTAGCAAATTATCAATTCAAGGAAGAGGATACTTATTCTTAACTATAATCTTATTTAACTCCTGATAGTCAAAGAAAAATATCGTATCCTAATTTTTCCCTATCCGTATAGTACTGATAGTAGAAAGAGGTTTGAAAAGGATTATGACGAATATCAGAAGAAATAATATCTTCAATGATATCCTTAGTAGTGTTTGTCACATCATCATTTACTAAGAATCCTACCTTTTTGCCACCTTTTAGTGTGATGCCATTTAAGGATCTAGGATTGATGATAGTATTGGAGGGGATAGTCCCTCCATTCTTCGCTTGTTGCTCATTTATAGAGTTAGCCAATTGAGTCACATATGTTAATAGATTATCATACTTACTATCTAAGGTAACACAACCCGAGGCTAGCTTGTCAAGTTTAGCATCCATACTAGATTTCTCTATATCAAATCAGGATGACAAGTTTGAGAGTTGAGAAGTTACACCTATGACAGCAGAGGTCATATCTAATATACCTTTAAGAACTAATGTCATATCATCATTCTTGTTAGAAGGGTCTTGGATTGGCACATATGTAGTAAATGGAGGCTCAAAGTAAGGTTTATGTGTTGGGGAGGACGGTTTATGATATAGTTGAGGTGGTAATTGGGCCATTTATTGTTGGTTACTCATGGCAAATGATCTAAGAAATTCCAAGCCTCGTCTACATTTAAGTCCAACAAGTCTCCTCCTGCCGGTCCTACTCTTTCAATCCCCTATGGAAATATAATATGAGGTATTCATCAGGTATTTGGTGATGTGGGTACTCGTGTAGGATGTATTGGAATCGATCCCAATATTCAGCAAAAGATTCATGAATATTTTGTGCAAAGGATAATATTTGCGCTCTTGTATGATCCCTTGAAATATTATAACATGTAAAAGACTGGGAGTGCATGATTAGATTATGATTATATTGATGATGATTGTTAAACCAAGACAAAATATGATTTAGAGAAGGAAACAAAGAAAATGTGAATAATTAAAAAAATCACAATAAGAAATCAAGAATCAAGGGAATTGACTCCCTGGCAACGGCGCCAAAATTTGATGTCGCTTGTCATTAGCGCTGAAATTAATTACTAGTTTTAACCCTATGTATATAGGAGCTAAGCCTAGGTCAATCTCAAGGAAGAGTCAATGCGTAGCTTGATTATGATTAATTAAAGTGATTAAGGAATAAATATGGGTAGAGAAGAATATTCAGTGATGATTGCAAGAATGTAAAATAGTTAAATGATACGATTACCAGTAAGTTGAACGTTCCCAAGGATTGATGCTTGGCTATCATCATTCGATAATATATTAGAGTTATAACAATTATATATACTAAGTCCCTAACATGCAAAATCCCAGACAATCGTCATGGTCATAATTATAAAATCCACAATTATACCTAGATCTAGCATACAATTGTATCAAGAATGATTAATGAAGATCTACTTAGTATGCGATAAATTAAATAATAAATGATTTATTCCTCTAACATAGATATTCAATCGAAAATCCTATAACTAATCATGTGAATCCAGCATGAATAATTATAAGAGAAAACTAAGGATATTAAATAAAGAATATCAAATCATAAATTGAAATAATAAATCACAAGGGTTTGATCACAAAGGTGTCTCAATCGAAACCCTATGTCCAACATATACAAATCTCAAAACCTAAATCTAGAAAATCATAAATTTGTATATAGGAAAAGATCAAAACATAAAATTGTTCAACTCCTAACTCTAAAGCACATAAACTCAAGCCACTACATCTCTCCTCAAGAACTTAGAAGGAAAATGATGGAATTATGGAAGAGATGAAGAAGATGATTGTGATGGTGGTGATTGGTGTGTTGAATGGAGGAGTCTTGGGGTCCTTTATATAGCCTTTGGGAGTGAATCATGTTTGATGTAAGTCTCTTCACTAATTGGCTCTTCAAAAGATAATGATAGTCTCCATTTATCTTCAATATCCTTTCAAGCTGTCATCTTTTCTAATATCTTCAAAGATAATATTTTTAAACTCAAATATCCTATAAACAATTCAAATAAAAAGTAATAGGATAAAAGAGATAAAACAATTAATAGGAAAATAGGAAAAGATAACATATTCATCATTATCCTTTAATTAGATTCAAATATTAGATATTGATAAATTATCTTTGAATTAATTCAAGTGATATATGATATAATAAAAGGAATCAGAGATAAGATATAATTAATATTTATCCTCTTGCTTTGAATCTTGACTTGTGATTGGCTCCTCTTTTCTTGTAATTTGAATTAAATTTTCCTTGGATATTCAATCTGTGAGATATGTTGCCTATATCTAGACCAAAATATCTTTGTGCATACCAGTGTGATAATAAAATTAGTAAAAATACACGAAAATGACCTTTTTAGTTATTTAATTCATATAGTCAACTAAGGCACAAAATAACCATAATTATTATAATAATATCTATTAATCATGATAAATCCCCTGAAATAGATAGAAAATAATACGATAAAATAGGGATTCATCAGTGGTACATAAGCAAACTCTAACATGCATATTGTCATGAAATAACTTGCAAGGACTTGCAATCATTCACACTTCATCATAGACATGATGACATAAGCTCAAGCTCAACCAAACACCATAATCAACAAGCAAGCAAACAATTAAGCAAACATGAAATATAGTTAGGTATCCTTGCTACCTCTTAGCTATCCTTGTCAAGGTCTTCTTGGGATGATTTCCTTCCTTCACAAATGTCAAAACCTAGCCATGACAAAGTAATATCAAGTTACAATTCAACTTGACACCAAAACCAAGACTAGGTTTTCACTAACTTGCTTTCTTTCTCCCATTTAAGTTTCATACTTCCATCTTTTCAAAATAAATTCTGATAGTTCATTTCCACATAATTTTTCATTTAGAATCTAAATATGAAATCAGAATTTCCAAAATCAAAACATACCAATTGCTACAGTACCAAACGAAAGTGAATGTCCCTTTTTCCAAAAATTCACATTTTTATTCCAATACTTCCAATACTTGTTCTCTTACTTTATCCCCACACAATTTTCCATTTTAAACTAATTGGAACTGTAAAAATCATGAAATTCCATCATATGAATAGTGTCATACACAGTACCAGCAAGAACACAAAACCCTAAATCCAAACATACTTGAATTCCTAAGCTTATATCACTTGTTCTAACTTGTTTAAGCTTATCTAAACTATCCATAACATAAAACTCATATTTTAACCATATATGAGCAGCTCTTCCAGCAGCAACCATAAGGGAAATATAGCACAAAAAACCCTTAAAACCATGAGCTAACTTGCAAGAATAAAGCTCAAGATCAAGGGAGATGTTTACCTTGATTATTGCTTCGCTTTGTGTGCTTCTTTCTTGGTTGAATGGAAATTTTGAAAGAGTTTCCCTATGGTTCACTATGCATACCGAAAGTGATCTGATTTGGGGGGGTATTTATATATGAATTTGGGTTGAAATGGATGGCTAAGATTGATTTATGCACTATTTGATCTAAGGGTTCACATTTAATCTTGAATTTAACTTTTTCCAAAAAGAATAATTATGAAATCATGAGGAACAGATCAAGAGACACCTCATGGGGGTATGTGGTGCCATTCTCATGTAAGGAAGCTTTTGGAAAAATTCCAGTCTAATCCAGTACTGATCAGAGCAGTTTCACAGCAATTAGACTATTTTTTGTTCCTAATTTTTTATAATACACCAGGATATGTATTCTATCCTGGAAATCAATGTCTAGGCTTATCATACCATTTAAATTGATATACTTAATATTTATCTTCCATCCATCCCTTGGAAAATGACCAAAATACCCTTGGTGTCCTTTCTTGCACTATATTAACCCTAAGGGCATAATTGTCATTTAACCCTTCTTTGTACTACCTCAGGGTATATACTGGCTCTAAATAATCATATTTATACTATGTGCCACATTTTTAGCCTATTCCAAATGACCAAAATACCCTCCATCCGTCACTAGTACAATATGGGCTTCCAGGGGTATTTTCGTAATTTCACACTTTTTCTAGACACTGGCTCCTTCTACTGATAAACTGGTACCCTAGGTTTTGGGCCCTCCTTGGTGTCATCATAGGCCCATATATGAGGCTATCTGAGTTTATTCTATCTAGGCTTATTTACTGATAAATTCCATTATCGGATCACGTGTATTTTCAAATTCCCATCAAAATTCACTAATATGTTGATAACTTTTTATACATAACTCCTTTTAGGGTTCTGTCAGATCCATAACATTTGACATTGTAGGGCACAGTTTACTATAATTGCCCTACTTATATCTGAAGTCCATGAAATCTAATAAAATTTTATATAATTTTAGACTATCAGATAAATATCTGCCATCTTGAGCCCTAATAAAATTTCTGTATCATGCTAGATTAACCAGTGTAACTTCCTCTATTTGCTAATGGAATATGGGACTAAAATACTTTCGGGCAGTTGTAACCCTTTTCGGGCTGATCTTTCTATAATTACAATTTTGCCCTTGAACTTTTTACTAAATTATATTCAAGTCCCTTAACTTTTAGAAATGACCACTTTTGGCCCAACATTTATTTCTACCTTAACTTTTTGCCACCAACCTTTTCAAATTTGTGTTTTAGTCCCTAAACTCCCTTAGTTCATAATCCCTGTTCTTTCCTTTCCCAATTTGATACAGTTTACTCCAAGAATTTCATATCTATTATAGATAAACTGTACAGTTACATCAGGTAAGAAAATTGGTTATATGACAATTAGCACAATTACCACAACTATATCCCTAGAGACATGAATTCATGCACATATTCATTGTTAAACGCATATAGTACTTTCTATGCCTCACATTCCATTCCATGTGAACCATCTCCATCATTTCTGTAACATCCTTACTTTCATACGTCTTAGGGACTATTCAGTAGCATTTAGAACCACTTATAAGACCTTGGAAGTCCATTAGCTAAATCTGAAATTTTACTCTTTCTCGAGTTACTGTTCATATGGTATTACAAATTACGCAATGAACTTCAAAAAATCATAAATAATTCTAGAAAACTCAAAATAAAGTGGTTCAAAAAGCTACGTGAATATAACATCTTAAAATTTAAGGTAAAAATAATTTCTAGACCAAATGATTAGCCAATTGATACAGTTTATTCGTTGAAGTTTACTGTTCATTTGGTCAAAAACTTTGGAAATAGATTCTGGTCCCTTATTTTGGAAATTCATTTCTCTTCATATACACATCTAAATGAAACGTTCTACCTATGCACTTAAAGATCTGGATGTGTACTACATGCTCATAAAATTTCATGAAATAATTCCTTCATTTGCTAGGTCAAATTGAAGCCACAACAAAACTGCTTTAGGACCTACGTTTTTACTATTTCAGTTTCCTTTCTTTTACTTTCAATAATTGTTCTAGCATACATGAATCATCTCTTTTGCCTTTTATGAATTCATATACATCATGGGGTTATACAATAATTGTTTCATACAATCTCATCATATAAATAGATACTTATGGCTTTGACATACATGGAAAGTGCATAGCATATGATAACATCTTAAATACTTCACTTGTCTTCTTCCATGCTTTAGCTCTTCTCCATGCATATATTATCCATCATGCTTGACCTAAATTGGTTGGTTATGGGAGAGTGAGATTCTAGGGAATCTCAGTAGCAAACATTACCACTTAAATATGCAAGATGGATGCTAATGCATGATATTTAAGTTCATTAAACTTTCTTTGATTAGTGACATGCTATCATGCTATATACTTTTGCATAAAGTGCATGGCCATGGAAAACATATTATTCACAATACATTCAACATCATTCATCATGTCACAACATCATTCAGATATCATATACATGTCAACACATAAGCATACCATATCAAGCACATAAAGAGGTAAGTTCACTACCTTGCACTTAAGCTTTCCTCTTGATCTTTAGCGCTTGCTCCCTAGCTTTCCAACCATGAAGCCTTTATGTCAATCACTTCCCAACATGTTCTTGGATGTTTCATGGTCCTAAACACATTCATATTCATCATATAACTCATTAGGACTCATGAACTCCAACCATGTTCAATACTAACTTTGTTACACTCTTTATTGTCATAACTTTCTCTAATTTTCACTAATCCACTTGGCTTTTGAACCAATTGATGTCAATTCCAGCTTCTTCATGGCCTGCTGTACAGAATTGAACATAAGCATGCAATTCTTTCAAAAATTCTCATTTTGATTCTAATGCTTCCCATACTTGTTTCTCCACTTTACCCCACACAACTTTTCATTTTAAAACCATTGGAACCATCAAAATCATGAAATTCCAATAACTGTTCATGAGAGTGAACAGTACCGTAAGGAATCTCAAAGACTACAACCTTGAGATTTTAATGTTTCCAAGGTTCAAAACCTTTCCAATCCTACACAAAATCATCATACAAACTCAATGGAAGCATTAAATCATTGAAATTCCATTTCTTTCTTCATGAACAGTGCATAATGAACAGATTCACTATTGGCAAAGTCAAGAATATCAACTTGATTCAACAACCAATCACTTAACTAGCTTGTTTAAGCTTCAATCATATGTTTCTAACTTTAATTTCTTCTTTCCCTTTTCATCTAAGGTCTTTGGGAAGCACCTCCCGTTATCAAAAACTCAACTTTTCTCCCACGAAAACCATAAGTTTAAGCTCCCAAATCAAAGAAAAATAAGCTAGGAGAGATTACTTACCTTTAATCTCTAGCTTGCTTGAACTTTGTTACCTTGAATCTTCTTTGTCTTGGCTTGAGTTTTTATTTTTGCAAGAGTTTCCCCAAGGATCCATGAAGCCACGGTTTTGATGCAGAATGAGGGGGTATTTATAGCCAAAATCCATGAAAAACGAATGGACAAGAATGATTTGGTTACTATTTGATCTAAAGGCTCACATTTAATCTTAGATTTTACTTTTTCATAAAAGAATAATTATGACATCATGTGGGACAGCTCATGGGACACCTAAGAGGTCTAGGTGGTGTGCCTCCCATGTAAGAAAGTTTCTAGAAAAATTCCAGTCCAATCCAATACCGATCGGAGCAGTTTCACAATAACCGGACTGTTTTCTTTTCTGAATTTTTTTATAATATGCCAGGATATGTATTATGTCCTAAAAATCAATGTCTAGGCTTATCATATCATTGAACTTGATATACTGAATATTTATCTGCCATCCATTCTTTATAAAATGACCAAAATACCCTTGGCGTCCTTTCTTACGCTGTACAACTCTAAGGACATAATTGTGATTTCACCCCTCTTTACACTGCTTCAAGGCATATATTGGCTCTAACTAATTATATTTATACTACATCCCACATTTTTGGCCTGTCCATAATGACCAAAATGCCCTTTATCCATCTCTGGTACAATCTGGACATCCAGGGGCATTTTTGTAATTTCACACTTTTTTCTACACAATGGCCCCCTCTACTGATGGACTGGTACCATGGGTTTTGGGCCCTTCTTGGCATCATCATTGGCCTATATGTGAGGTCATCTGATTTCATTCTATCCAGGCTCACATACCGATAAGTTCCATTATCGGATCACGGGTGTTATCAAACTCCCGTCAAAATTCACTAATATGTGAATAACTTTTTATACATAATCTCTTCTAGAGTTCTGTCAGATCCAGGACATCTGACACTATAGGGCACACTTTCTTGTAATTACCCCACTTATATCGGATGTCCATGGAATCTGATAAAAAATCAGATAACTTTTAGACTATAAGATAATTTTCTGCTGTCTGGAGCCCTAATAAAATTTCTGTATCATGCCAGATTAACCAGCATATCTTCGTCTATTTACTAATGGAATGTGGGACTAAAAAAATTCTGGGTAGTTATAACCCTTTCTGGGCTGATCTTTCTATAATTATAATTTTGCCCTTAAACTTTTTACTTAATTATATTTAAGTCCCTTAACTTTTGAAAATTACCACTTTTGGCCCAAAATCTAGACTGTTTTCACAAAATCTAGACTGTTTTCTGTTCCTAATTTTTATAATATCCTAGGATATGTATTATGTCTTAAACACTAGTGTCTAGGTTCCTCATACCATTAACATTGTTAGACTGAGTATTTATCTGCCATCTATCCCTTAGGAAATGACTAAAATACCCTTGGTGTCCTTTCTTGCAATATATTAATCCTAAGGGCATAATTATCATTTTACCCCTCTTTGTACTACCTCAGAGCATATACTGGCTCTAACTAATTATATTTATACTATATTACAAATTTTTGGTCTGTCTAAAATGACCAAAATGTCCTCCATCCATCACTGGTACAATCTGGTTATGAGGGACATTTTCTTAATTTCGCACTTTTCCTGAACTACTCTGGACTCTAGCCCACTTAACTGTCCATTCACCTTATTGGGATTATGGTGGCACCATTTGGGCCTTGATATGGGCTCATTGCTTTTATGACACAAATCCCAATGAATCACTTTTGACCATATTTATCGGGTATTTTATTCCACCAAAAAATCCCATAAGAATTCTACAGGAATCCTTTTCTGACTCTATCTGGTGCTCAACTTTCACCTTTTGACATGTTAAGCACTTTGACACAAGCCAAAACATCCTTCTTCAATCCAGGCTACTAAAATAAATTGTTAATATCATGATACATCTTGGTTATACTTGGATGTACTGTATATTTGCTTTTATGTGCCTCATCTAAGATCCTCTCTCTCTTAATCCCATTGCATTGGGAATATATGGTCATCCCCTAAATTGTAGCAATCCATCTTGGAATACATCAAAATTCTTAGTTTCCTCTCTTTCCAGCTTACTCTTGAAAATTGCTGTAAGCTTATCATGCTCCTGAGCTTCTTTTATCTCATCCTTAATGAAAGCTTTAGTATGTGTTCCTCCATAAGAGCTTTCTACTATATGCATTTGATATAAAGAACTCCAATCTCGAACATCTTCTATTAATTCTAGCTCTTTGATCATTAGACTTGCCACTTGCACCACCTTTCTGCTTAAGGCATCGGCTACCATATTTGCCTTTCTTGGATGGTACTTGATCTAGAAATCATAATCCTTCAGAAATTGTATCCATCTCTGCTACCTCATGGTCAATTCTTTCTGATCTTGTAGGTACTTCAGGCTTATGTGGTCATAGTATAACTCTATGGTAGCTCCACATAAATAATGTTGCCAGATCTTGAGAGCATACACTACCACTGCAAGCTCCATATCATGAGTGGGATAGTTCTCTTCATGTGGCTTTAGCTACTGAGAAGCATAGGCTACCACTCGACCCTGCTGCATTAATACACATCCCAACCCCTACTTGCTAGCATTAATATAAATTACATAAGTTTGAGTTGGGTCTAGAATAATCAGCACAAGAGTTGTGGTTAATCTCTACTTTAATTCTTGGAAACTAGCCTCGCACTTCTCATCCCACTTAAACTGCTAATTTTTTCTAGTCAGCTTGGTTAATAGCAGAGCAATATGAGAAAAGTCCTTAATAAATCTTCTATAATACCCTGCTAAGCCCAAAAAACTTTTGATCTCCGTCACTGTCCTTGGCTATTACCAGCTTAACACTGTTTCAACTTTGCTAGGATTTGTAGCTACCCATTCATGAGATATGACATAACCGAGAAATTTGACTTCTTGAAGCCAAAACTCACATTTATTAAGCTTAGCATAGAGTCATTTTTCTTTCAGAGTACTAAGAACAATTCTCAAATGCTCTTCTGTAGATTTAGAGTATACTAGGATATCATCAATGAAGACCACAACAAACTGATCTAGATAAGGCCTAAAGATTATCTTAATATAATCCATAAAAATTACAAGTGCATTCGTCAGACCAAAGGGCATTACTAGAAATTCAAAATGACCATATCGACTCCTGAACACAGTCTTTGAAATATCACCTGCTTTGATTCTGAGTTAGTGCTAACCTAATCTCATATTAATCTTGGAGAATAGACTTGCTCCCACTAACTAGTCTAGCAAATCATCAATATAGGGAATAGGGTACTTATTCTTAACTATAATCATATTCAACTCCCAATAATCAATGCATAGTCTGAGACTTCCATCCTTCTTTTTAACAAATAACACTGGAGCACCCTATGGAGAAACACTAGGTTGGATGAAACCCTTATCTAAAAGCTCCTCGATATGCTTCTTTAGCTCAATCATCTCGTTGGGAGCCATACGATATGGGGCTTTGGATACTAGTCCAGGTCCAGGTATAATATTGATTACAAATTCTACTGCTCGTTTCGGAGGTAGTCCTTGAATCTCCTTTGGAAAAACTTTAGGAAATTCTTTAACTACTGGAATTGTGTCAATTCCTTCTTCTACTTCTGTTTCAACATAAAAGAAGACCATATATCCTTGACATCCTCTCTGTAGACATTTATCTGCTTGAGCCTCTATTAGGAAATTCAGTCTCACTTCTGAATTCATATTTGTGGCTTGTGGACAAAGAATTAGAGTTTTGTTTTTACAATCCAACATCACGTTATTAGCAGACAACCAATTTAATCCAATTATCACATCAATTTCATCAAAGGGCATACATATCAGGTCTAGAGTAGTACAATAATACTCATATCGAATGACACTATTCAGAAAAACATCTGATATAACTACTCTAGCTAGCATTCGTAGGAGTTGTCACACATATGGCATAATGCAATTTGCTAATTGTAAGGCCTAGCCATTTAGCATATTCATAAGAAACAAAGGAATGACTTGCACCTGAATCAAACATAGCAATCACAGAATGATTATTAAGATAGATGATACCGTGAATCATCTCAAGTGACCTTTGCGCATCTTCCCTTGTTAATGCAAATACTCGCCCTTGAGTGCGTGGCCTTTGATCATTAGCTGCTGGGCGACAATTCCTGGAGAAATGTCCAGCTTTCCTACATGTGTAACAGACGTTCTGCCCCATCAAGCACAGTCTATCACCATGGCTTTTCTCGTACATGTCACATATTTTGAATCTCAGGTCTATATTATTTGTATTGCCCCTGAAGTTTCCTCTAGCGGGCTTTATGTTATGTTGTCACTGCCTTTTTCTATTTCTAAAGTAGCCACTGCTACCGACAGCATTTATGTTCTGACTAGTTCTTTCAGGAACAATATTCTCTCTGCTCATTGGTTTTATCAGCATCTGATGATTAAGAATGTTCTCCATTTTTCTATTTCAAAGTAACATTTAATCCCCTTATCATTCTTTCTGTCATCCAACGTTCATCATCCACCTATTGTAGATAAGTGGAATACTTGGAAAGATGGATGAACTTAGCCAGGTACTCATCAAAAGATTCTTTCTCTACTTGCCTCAGCATAAGGAACTCTACTTCTCTTTCGTCCCGTACCAACAAAGGGAATTACTTCTCATAAAACTGTTCAAGAAACACTTCCCATGTGATAGGAACATGTCTAGCCTGTAGTAATAGCTCGGTGTTCCTCCACCATCTATCTGCATCTCTTTTTAGCTGATAGATTATAATATGTACTTTACTCTCAGACGAACAATCAAGTACCTTGAAAATCTTCTCTAGTATGCTAATCCAGTCTTCTACTTTCTGTACATCAAACGTCCCTCAAATGTTAGAGGACTATGCTTACAAAATTTAGCCATCCACTATTGAATACTATTGGGGTCCACTGTCTGTCCTGTCTATCTTGGTAGCTCTGCTGTCTGTTATACCATTTTTGGCTCTATGTCAGCAAAACCTGCAGACTCTGGGTTTCTTAGATTGTCTATTGCTATTGCTATAGCTACTGCTATGGCAGCATCCTTTTCCTGTCCACTCCTCGTCTGAGCTACTTTTACTTCTTCAATCATCTTCTGTTGTTGTTCTAATCATTTTAGAATTAACTGGTTAATGTCTCCAGTATTTTAAGGTTCTCCCGAATAACTAGCTCTTCTCGTTCTTACCATTTTGTTTTACTATTATAATAGGAAAGGAATATTATAATTAACATAATTCATATTTCATTCAAAACATAGCATACAACAAGTTCAGCAGTATTACATAGATCTTTCATAACATAAATACATGTACAATATCATCACTGGTGATGAGTATATAGATCACAGTAACATTTATAGATACAACTATTACATTATGCTTTCTCATAATGGATCCTAATAAACTCTCCTACCATATAGATCTTGTCATGAACATCTTCATAAGGTTCCTCCTCAAAATATTGATCCAGACCTACTCTCTACATCACTATGAGAGGTAAAATATCATCCATGATATTACTCCAATCTTATAGGGTAAGGGTATTTGGATCATAAGCTTGATAGACTTCTCGTACTCTTGTTATAAAGTCCATGTAACTTCTATAATCCTGATCTACTTCTCTAACCACAGTCTTCCTATATCATACAGCTGTCTAGCTAGTTCCACCACTTTCTTGGATTGTTCTTCATTCATATCCTCCCCAAGGGTTAGCTCTATAACCTGGTGGTTATCCAGATATATCTCTGCCATAGGCTTATTCGTTCCATTAGGACTTGGGATGTATATATGATATGGTATATGACTAGTTTCAGGTACATCAGTTGTATAGCTAATGTCATATCCTAAATTTTCCCCATCTGTATAGTACTGATAGTGGAAAGAGGCTTAGAAAGGATTATGACGAAGATCAGACGAGATAATAAAGATTAGATAAGTCTTAAAGAAAGAGAAGGACCTAAACACAAATTGGAAAAGGTTAAAGGCCAAAAGTTAAAGTAGAAATAAATGTTGGGCCAAAAGTGGCAATTTCCAAAAGTTTAGGGACTTAAATGTAATTAAGCAAAAAGTCAGGGACCCAAATGTAATTATAGAAAAGTTGAGCCAAAACAAGCCAAAAATGCCCGGAATTAGATTAGACTCAAATTTTACCAGTAAATAGACAAAGTTATTTTGGTCAATTTAAGGAGACACAGAATTTTGATTTGAGGTCCCGATTAATTGATATAAATTCCTGAAGTCAGTAGGAATTATTGCAGTATTTTTCATATCTCAGAATCAGATGAAACTTTACCATAAATTCTTATATTTAATATATGAATTTATCAAACTGACAGAGTCAAAAAAAGGAATCCTGTAGAATTCTTACGGGATTTTATGGTAAAATAGAATAACCGATAAATAGGATCGGGAGAGGTGTCTTGGGATTTATGCCATAAAGGGCATAAAGGCAATAAGCCCAAACCAAGGCCCAAATGGTGCCATAGTAGGCCCAATGTGATGACTAGATAGTTAAGTGGGCAAGAGTACATAGCAGTCCAGGATAAGTGTGAAATTACGAAAATACCCCTGGATGCCCATACTGTACCAGTGATGGATGAAGGTCATTTTGGTCATTCTGGACAGGCCAAAAATGTGGTACATAGTATAAATATGATTATATAGAGTTAATATATGCCCTGAGGCAGTACAAGAAAGGGTGAAATGACAATTATGCCCTTAGGGTCAGTATAGTGCAAGAAAGGACACCAAGGGTATTTTGGTCATTTCCTAAGGGATGGATGGCAAATAAATACTCAGTCTAATATTTTCAATGGTATGAGAAGCCTAGACATTAATTTCCAGGATAGAATACATATCCTGGTATATTATAAAAAATTAGGAACAGAAGACAGGCCGGTTGTTGTGAAACTGCACTGATCGGTATCGGATTGGACAGGAATTTTTCCAGAAGCTTCCTTACAGTATGAGCACGCCACCTAACCCCTTGAGGTGTCCCTTGATGCATCCCACATGATGTCATCATTATTATTTTATGAAAAAGTTAAATCCAAGATTAAATGTGGGCCTTTAGATCAAATTGTAACCAAATCAATCTTGGCCATTCATTTTTCTTGGATTTTGGCTATAAATAACCCTCCAATTCTGCAGCAAACCGTAGCTTCATTGACCCTTGGGGAAACTCTTGCAAAATGAAAACTCAAGCCAAGACAAAGAAGATTCAAGGTTCCAAAGTTCAAGAAAGCTGGAGATTAAAGGTAAGCAATCTGTCCTAGCTTATTTTCCTTTGATTTGGGAGCTTGAACTTAGGGTTTTGATGGGAGAAAAGTTGAGTTTTCTATAAGGGGTGGTGCTTCCCAAAAACCTTAGATGAAAGGGGAAAGAAGAAATTAAAGTTAGAAGCACATGATTGAAGCTTAAACAAGCTAGTTAAGTGGTTGGTTGTTGAATCAAATTGATATTCTTGATTGCCATGGTGTGCCCTGTTTGGTATGCACTGTTCATGAGGGAAGGAAATTGAATTTCAATGATTTAATGCTTCCATTGAGTTTGTATGATGATTTTGTGTAGGATTGGAAAGGTTTTGAACCTTGGAAACACTAAAATCTCAAGGTTATAGTCTTTGAGATTCCTTATGGCTACTGTTCACTTGCATGAACAGTGATTGTAATTTCATGATTTTGATGGTTCCAATGGTTTTAAAATGAAAAGTTGTGTGGGGCAAAGTGGAGAAACAAGTATGGGAAGCATTAGAATCAAAATGAGAATTTTTGAAAGAATTGTATACTTATGTTCAGTTCTGTACAGCAGGCCATGAAGGAGCTGGAATTTCATGATTCTAAGCTCATAAATGGATTCAAAAGATGAAATTGTGTAGGGTAAAGTCAAAACATCAATTGGTTCAAGAGCCAAGTGGATTAGTGAAAATTAGAGAAAGTTATGACAATAAAGAGTGTAACAAAGTTAGTCTTGAACATGGTTGGAGTTCATGAGTTCTAATGAGTTATGTGATGAATATGAATGTGTTTAGGACCATGAAACATCCAGAAGATGTTGGGAAGTGATGGACATAAAGGCTTCATGGTTGGAAAGCTAGGGAACAAGGGCTAAAGGTCAAAAGAAAAGCTTAAGTGCAAGGTAGTGAATTTACCTCTTTATGTGCTTGATGTGGTATGCTTTGTTAGAAAATGTGCCCTAGGGGCCAATCATTGTCTTATGAACATTATTGATTTATGAATTTATTAATTGTGTTATCATATTATTTGCATGTTTATTGTGATGACTATCCTTGGATAATTCACGATCTTATCCTAAATGTCCCTGGTCGGTCATCTATGTGGGAGCAGAGATGAAATAAGGGCAGCATGACTTTGAAGATATATAGAGATATAAATCAGAGTCATAGGCACATGTAAGAGTACAAGGTGTTAGACTAACCCGCTATGAGAGAACTGCATGGGTAACGTCATAAGCTTCTCTTATATACAAACCATGTCAATATGCCCTTTGACCTGAGATCATCATGGATTCCTACATGACAAACACTCAGCTTTGACCTAGTCAAAAGTCACTTTTGACCGAGTGATCATAAAGACTATGTTCGAGCTTAGTGATTTTTCATGCGGAGGAATGTGAATGGTCAAGATGGAATTTGTCCCTCACATTCATAGAGAGATATTACTGGGCCCCTCGATGAGCGAGTCTGAGAAATATATGGCCATACTGTAATGGAAAGGTAGTTCCATTTCTATAGTCAGACTACTCAGGCATCGAGAAAGTAATGGTCAGGAATAGGAGGATGACATTATCCATGCCTCATCCATGACCAAAATATCGCGTGACAGAAGGGACATGATATGGTTGTATAAAAGGTTACATCATTTAACGATCCTCGTATAATTTGGGTAGTCATTATGTCTTGCTAGAGACCGTTTGCGACTTATAGGCTAGTATAGCATATGGCCCACTGCCAACTTCATATGGGCCTACAGGGTCGCACACAAAATAGCCCAACACGAGCTATGATGTCCAGATTCATTGAATCTAAGACATGTCCAGATTCAATGAATGATCCAGGGTGGATGTATATATTTATTTATATTTATATTCGTATATATATATTATATATAAGAGATATATGAGATTTAATTTATAAGAATAAATTAAATCTCTATCACGTTTGAATTTGAAATTCAAATTGATAGGATATCTCATATAAGAGATATTTATAAGATTTAATTTATAAGGATAAATTAAATCCCTATCACGTTTGAATTTGAAATTCAAATTGATAGGATATCTCATATAAGAGATATTTATAAGATTTAATTTATAAGGATAAATTAAATCCCAATCACGTTTGAATTTGAAATTCAAATTGATATGATATCTCAAATTTGATTTATGAGAATAAATCAAATATAGTTCAGTTTCATCTTTATTTAAAGTTAAATAAATAGATAATTAAATCTGTGGGATGGATTTAATATTATTTATCTAATTAATTTCTTATACAATTATACAATATATGATATTGTATTAATTTCAGAATTAATATAGATTAATTCCAAAATCCAATTCGGTTGAGAAAAACGCAGAGCATCCTATATATCTGATTTTAGGAGCTACGTTTTTTAAACAACACATAACACAAAAGGCCGAAGGGAATCTACAAAAGGTTTGTAGATAAGAAACTGCTGAAGTAGAGACAGAGAGGACGAATTGTTGAGAAAGCCTTGGAGGGACAGGAGACACTAGCACGTCGTTCGTGGTTAGAACGCTGTTCATGTGGATACCAGTAGAGGGAGCCAACCTGAGACGTCGACTTCTTGCGATCAGAAAGAGAGCACGAGCCGCGAAGAGAAGCTGTGGACGACTTCTTGCGATCGGAAAGAGAATACGAGCCGTGGAGAGAAGCTGTGGAGGTCACTGAGGAACACTCTGTCGACTTCTTGTGATCGAAAGGAGATCACCAGCCACAGAGAGGAGCTGTGGAAGTCGCAGAGGAACATTGAGGGTAATGCTTCTTCCCACTTGACTTAAACACATACGGTAGATCCTGGCAAGGAATGAAAAAATTTTAAATTAATTTCCGCTGCGTGTCTTTTGATTCCTTACATGCTTATGTGTTGACATGTATATGTTATTTGAATGATGTTGTGACATGATAAATGATGTTGAATGTATTGTGAATAACATGTTTCCATGGCCATGCACTTTATGTAAAAGTATATAGCATGATGGCATGTCACTAATCAAAGAAAGTTAATGAAATTACATGTCATGCATTAGCATCCATCTTGCATATTTAAGTGGTAATGTTTGCTACTAAGATTCCATAGAATCTCACTCTTCCATAACCAACCAATTTAGGCCAAGCATGAAGAAAAGGTATGCATGGAGAAGAGCTAAAGAATGGAAGAAAGGAAGTGAAGTATTGAGATTTTAGCATATACTATAAATTGTCCATGTATGTAAATGCCATGTAAGGTGTCCATTTATGTGATGAAACTATTGTAATACTTATGGCATATGTACATAATGTATATGAATGTTAAGAAGCTTATTTGATGGCTTGTGCATGTTGAAACTATTATTGTAAATGAAGGAAAAAAAACTGAAATGGTAAAAACGTAGGTCCTAAAGCAGTGTTGTTGTGGCTTTAGTTTGACCTAGCAAATGAAGGAACTAGTTCACAAAATTTGATGAGCATGTATCACACATCCATAGCTTTAAATGCATAGGTAGAACATGTCATTTGGATATGTATATCAAGAGAAATGATTTTCCAAAGTAAGGGACCAGAAACTGTTTCCAGAGTTTTTGACCAAATGAACAGTAAACTTCAACGAATAAACTGTATCAATTGGATGATCATTTGATCTTGAAATTATTTTTTCCTTAAATTTTAAGATGTTATCTTCACGTAGATTTTTGAACAACTTCATTTCAGAGTTTTGTAGAATTAATTATGATTTTTTGAAGTTCATTGCATAATCTGGAATACCATTTGAACAGTAATCCGAGAACGAGTAAAATTCCAGATTTGACTAATGGACTTCCAAGGTCTTGTAAGTGGTTCTAAATGCTACTGATTGGTCCCTAAAATGTATAAAAGTAAGGATGTTACAGCTAAGTCGAAGTACATCAGCTGGGTTAGGCACTTAACTTGAACCAGGAACATCTACCTTAATAGCCTGCCTATGTACAGGTTCTGTAGCACCTTAACATAGGAGTAACCCTCATCAGACTATTGTTCCTGAGGTTCTACCATATCTCTATCATCTACCTGATCTACATCACCCTCTCCACTAGGGTCAGCTTCTTTAGGAGGTACAATATTAATAGGTGGAGCTAGAATAGGTTCTTTAGGTACATCCTCATCTAATGCTTCATCCATCCCATTTGATCCAATTGAGGAGCTATTTAACCTGCCTAATTATGATTCACAACTAGAATAAGGGATGTGGATAACTAGAGGAAGCCCAAACTTTGGATCATTTACCAAAGCCTCGACCACCTCTGGGTTCAACCTTGATCTATTTGAACTAAATACCTCAGGCATAGGATCTCCCTAGTTTACTGCAGTCTCTAAACTAGACCTAGACTCAGTCATCTTTATCCTGCAATGACTAACTTAGTGTCAATTATGTAGTTGTTTACTTATGTATCAGTCTATAAATAATTTCTTTAGAGCATTTCTTAAGCCATAATTATTTGCTCTGATACCAAAAGGTCATATCCTTATTTTCAACCTTAATTATACTCATTTGAAAGTCATTGGAACCAATTATACAGTCTCTTTCCTTAAAAACATTCTTTTTCAAAAGAATTGCTCTTAGGCACTGCTCACGCTACTGTTCATTTGGTAATTCTAGAATATGTACCCAATTTTTAAAATTCATAATTAAATGTAGAAAAAAATCAAAATAGGTTGGTTTCAATTTTTTAATGAAAGCTATTTCATTGAACTTTGAGGGAAAAATATAAAATTGAGGTTCTATTGTCTCAATGAAATCATTTTATTTGTTGAAAAACACTATTCATGTGATAAAATCTAGGAGTTCCAGTTTCTTTGCCTTGATTTCAAAAATTCATTTCTCTTTGGGTTCTTATCCAAATGAACCGTGTTACCTGTGAATTTAAATATCCAGACATTCTTTTTAAGATCACAAAATTTCATGGAAGAAATCGTTCATTTACTATACAAAATTCACGTCGAAATGTTACTACCTCCCGTTGTTTACTTTCTCTTAGTTCTAGATTTTAAGTTCAAATTAGAAAAATCATAACAATTTGAATACTTAACCAATTAAGTTGTTCTTCATGTTCATTTAAACCTCTATATCTTAGATATTATCATATCAAATTTCAAGTTCAAACTCGTTGGTTTAGGCATCATAATTATTGTCACACCATCACAGCCTCAGAACACAATTACAGAATCATACATCATACATCCATTATATCCTTTCATAGTGACATGAAACTCATGTAATTGGTTATACAAGTTCAACCATCTATGTTTACCCTTTTTCCTTGTGAGGTTCTAGCACCTATAACATGGTTATGCATATGGAAGGAATGAGATTTCATGGAAATCCCAATAGCAAGTTACACAAACCATAATATTATGCATGATTAATTAGATGCTTAACATGTTATTATGAGATGGGAGCTACTTCATAATGGTACATAAGAAAACTATAACATGTATATTGTCATGACATAACTTGCAAGGAGTTGCAATCATTCACATTTCATCATCAACATGATGACACAATCTCATGCTCAACAAAACATCATAACTAACAAGCAAGCAAACAATTAAGCAGACATGAAACTATAGTTAGGTATTCTTGCTACCTCTTAGCTATCCTTATCAAGGTCTTCTTGAGATGATTTCCTTCCTTCAGAAATGTCAAAACCTAGCCATTACAGAGTAATATCAAGTTATAACTCAACTTGAAATAGGTTTTCACTAACTTCCATTCTTTCTCTATTTTAGATTCCATACTTCCATCTTTCCAAAATAAATTCTCATAGCTCATTTCCACATAATTTTTCATGTAAAATCTAAATATCAAACCAGAATTTCCAAAATCAAAACACATCAAAACCCCTTGCTCTTGACCAAAGTGAATGCTCTTGTTTTCTAAAATTCACATTTTGATTCCAATTCTTCCAATACTTGTTCTCCTACTTTATCCCCACATAATTTGCCATTTTAAACTCATTGGAAGCATAAAAATCATGAAATTCCAACATATGAACAATGTTATAAAATCCTCATTTTCTTACATCTTAGGGAACATTCAGTAGCATTTGGAACCACTTCTAGGGCCATTGAAGTCAAATCATACAATCTGGAATTTTACTCCCAGCGAGTACTGTTCACTGTGTAAATTCCAACAGAGTGACTTGACTTCAAAAAATCATAACTAATTCTATAAAAATCAAAATGGAGTGGTTCAAATTGATACATGAAGCTAACATAATGCTATTTCAGGGAAAAATGACTCGTTGACCACGCCTTGACCAAGTCAATGTTGGTCAGCGTTCTAAAAACACTATTCATCCAGCGTTCTGTCCCTGATTCTAGCATTCTGGTCCCAACTTTGATAAATCATATCTTTATGTGTAGACATCCAAATAAGACGTTCTATATATCAAATTGAAGCTTGGCATGGCTAGTATTTACTGGAAAAATATCATACATTTATTCAATCATTCACTATTTATAATTATAGCTCAAATGTTACTACCTCTATCACGAGTTACTGTTCACAGTGACAATTTCCAGCAATTATACATACATGAATCACATATCAATCATACTAAGCAATTAACATATCTTCATGCATCTTTATCTACTCCATCTTGAGAAGACCTGCTATAATTGGATTGATATGGAAGGGGTGAGATTTCTGGGGAAATCTCAGTAGCAAACAACACTAAACAATGCATGCATTAATGTGAATACTCGTGCTTGCTTGTAAAAGTGTTAACATTGCATAATGTGCATGTTTCCATGTTACATATGAAATACAATTGGCCAAAGTAATCATAGGAACAGAGGTTCATACATAAGCACATATTCAACACAATTCAACAAAGCCATAGCACATCAAGCATAACATTCAATGCATACAAGTTTATGATAAGTTTACTACCTGACATGTAGCTTTTCTTCTAGCTCTTAGCCTTTGCTCTAAGGTTCATTGTTTCCATAGGTCAGAGCCTATACATAGCATAATAATATTTAATTATTACTCTATCAGTATAGCTCTATTTAATTCATGCATAGCTAGGGGTAATATTCTTACTCTGACATTCCCCTGGCTTTCTTTCTATCTATAGCTACCTTCATTAATAGAGATATTTCTCTATTCTAACTATTAAGAGAAATCCTATACTTTATTAGAGCAGGGACTATATAACTTTCTTACCTCATTCCTAAGCTTTGCCCAGTCCGTCGGTTCCTTAGACTACTCCTGGCTCCACCAGAACTCCTTCTTTCTTTCTCTTCCTTCCTTCCTTTCTCTCTTTCTCTCTTCTCTCTTATTTCTCTTCCTTTCGATTGCTCCTTGCTGTGAATGGAATGGAGGGAGGGAGTGCCTGTTTATAGGTGAGAGGAGGTGGAATGAATCGTCCAGATTGATTCATAATGAATGACCCAGATTGCTTGCTTCCTCAAGAAGTTTTGCCTGCATCATCATGATGACATCACCCTCCTTGCTGACTCACCACTAATAACATCATCCAGGACACCTCAAGGGTATATGTGATGAAATATGGGGCCCTTGGGACACCTCACTAGTTGACTCAGCCTTTCCAGAAAGTTCCAGAGTCTTTTCCCTGAATGGACGGCCGAGATCGTGCCACGTGTCCTCTTGCTTTTTCTCCTTTTTCTCTAATCATGCCATGTGTCCTTTGCTTTTCCTCTTTTACTGTAATCATGCCATGTGGCACACTATGGGCCCCATTTATGTCCTCTCATGATTCCAGATCACTTTACCCAATTTTATCATAGACCAGGTCACTTTACTTTATTGAAAAGTACTAAAATAATATTTTAATGCCTCTTTGACCCACATTACTCTTGGGCTACGATTTTAGGCCTTGGATTGTCATCTTGGGTTTCTAACCAAGCCCAAGCACTCTGGTGGCTCGGTTCCCAAGGAACATCCTTAGTAAATTACCAAAATGCCCTTACTACCTCTTTAGTACTTCTAGGGGCACTATTGTCTTTTTATACTTTACCACAGTATCTCTTAACCCTGATCAACTATCCAAATACCCTTTCTTAACTGTCTAACCTTATTCAAATGATCATAATGCCCTTCATCTGACTTTGACTCAATGACACAACACAGTGGCATACCTTCAGTGGCATTTTTGTAATTCTTCATTTTTCTCGGTCTTTCTTAGCCCTGACCCACATACTTATCTAAAAATATCATTAGGCCTATAAGGTGCCATTCTGGACCCTCTATATGATCCCCTATCTTTATGGGCTCAATTCCCGAGAAATTCTCCCGAAACCTATTTATTGGGTATTTTAATCCACTGTAAATTCTGTAGTAAATTCTACAGAACTCCTTTTTGGGCTCTGTCAGTTTCAGAAATTCTTATATAATTATAGGAATTTACTGCCATATTTCATCTGATTTTGAGGTCTAGAGAATACTGTATTAATTTTCCTTCTCTTTGGAAATTAATATAAATCTTTCAGGACCTCACATCAAAACTCTGCGTTGCATCAAACTGATCAGCATCATTTTCTCTATTTATTGAGACCTCTGCTGAATAGGGTCTAGTAGCATCCCTTTTTCAAGCTATATACTGGGCTTATAAGCCTAAAAATTGGGATATGACAAATGTCACGTACAATTATAGCTATGAACACAAACTTCTAACTACCTGCATACTTGAATTTCCAAGCTTATACCACTTGATTCTTGCTTGTTTAAGCTTATCTAAACTAACCATAACATGAACCTCATATTCTAACCATATATGGACAGCACTTCCAGTTGAAACCATAAGGAAAATATGGCACAAAAACCCCTTAAAAGCAAGAGCTAGCTTGCTAGAATAAAGCTCAAGATCAAGGAAGATAATTATCTTGCTTGTTGCTTCAAGTTGTGTGCTTCTTTCTTGGTTGAATGGAAATTTTGCAAGAGTTTTTCCTATGGTTCCAAGGTTTCCAAATGAGGTATGAACTGATGGGGTATTTATAGATAAATTTGGGTGGAAATGGATGGCCAAGATTGATTTGGTTAGTATTTGATCTAATGGTTCATATTCATTCTTGAACAAACTTGCCCAAGAAGTCATGCCTTTTGACGCCATGCATGAACTCATTTAAGGCCATGTGTGGCTGGAAAAAGTAAAATATACTAATAGAAAAAATTCTAGTTCAGTCTGATACCGATCGAAGCAGTTTCAGAAAAACTAGATTATTTTCTGTTCCTAATTTTTATAATATCCCAGGATATGTATTCTATCCTGGTAACTGGTGTCTAGGTTCCTCATACCATTGACATTATTATACTGAGTATTTAACTGTCATCTATCCATTTAGAAATGACCAAAATACCCTTAGTGTCCTTTCTTACACTATATTAATCCCAAGGGTATAATTGTCATTTTACCACTATTTGTACTACCTCTTGTCATATACTAGCTCTAACTAATTATATGTAAACTATATTACACATTTTTGGCTTGTCTATAATGACCAAAATGCCCTCCATCTATCACAGGTACAATATGGTTATCAGGGGTATTTTCGTAATTTCACATTTTTCCTGGACCACTCTGGACTCTTGCCCACTTAACTGTCCAATTAGCTTATTAGGCGTATGGTAGCACCATTTGGGCCTTGATATGGGCTCATTGCCTTTATGGAACAAATTCCAATGAATCTCTTCTGACCATATTTATCAGGTATTTTATTCCACCAAAAAATCCCATAAGAATTCTACAGGAATCCTTTTCCGACTCTATCAATTTTATAAATTCTTATATTAAATATAGGAATTTATTACAAGGTTTCATCTGATTATGAAGTTTAAAAAATACTATAATAATTCCTTCTGACTTCAGGAATTTATATCAATTAATCGGGACCTTAAATCAAAATTCTTTGTTGCGTTAAACTGACTGGAATAATTTTGTCTATCTACTGGAAAAATTTGGGTCTAATATAATTCTAGGTAGTTTTGAGCCTTTTTTTGTTCAACTTTCTCATAATTACAGTTAGGTCCTTGACTTTTTGCTTATTTAAATTTAGGTCCCCAAACTTTTGATAATTACCACTTTAGGCCCAACTTTTGTTTCAACTTTAACTTTTTGACTTCAACGTTTCCTAATTTATGTTTAGGTCCCTGAACTTTCCTTAGTTATTAATCCCTTTCTTTCCTTCTTTAATTTGATGCAGTTTATTCCAAGAATCTCATGTTCATTACAGATAAATTCTACGTATACATCAGATAAGAAAATTGGGGATATGACATTTGTAAAATATGCTAAAGCTCCAAACATTAGAGTAGTGAAGCTCTATATGATAGAGCTATGCAAGCTCCAAGTGTTAGAGCTGTGCATATTAGAAAAGGGATACTTGAGCTCTGATGTTAGAGCTTTGCATTTATGGGCAGGTATGTAGTCCTGCAACATGTTGGCTAAGCATTATGCATGTTAGAGTATGTGCTCCTATCTAGCAATAAAGTAATGAAAGAAAGAATAATAACATAAGTCCTTTCTTTGTATTATGATGATTTATTAAATATGATAAGAAAGAAAAGAAGTACGATGGTACAAAAATGAGAGATGAAGTTTTACGGATGTTCAGAAAATTCCGCTAGATACTCAGAGAAATAATAAGAGATATGTGTTAAAGGTATGACGAGTAGTTGACAGAAACTTCATAATACAACAATATTTGAGAGAGCTTGATATGAAAGAAATGGACACTACTTACAAGTCTCGTATGGTAAAAAGTCCATATTCAAATAGATGCATAGCAAATAAGCAAGTAATAAAATGAAGGAGAGTTCAACTCTGAGTTCATTCAGAACAGAAAAATGATCATAGCAAAGATATGAAGGTCTGGGGATAAGCAAAGTACTGTGCTAAGATGTCAAGATAGAAGATAAGAGATAGATACCCTAATCCTTAGTTATAAAGAACATAAGGATATCTATCCAAGATTGTTGGCTAAGGTACCAAGTAAATTTTGAGGACAAAATTTATTTTAAGGGGGTAGAAATGTCATATCCTAATTTGTCCCTATCTATATAATACTAATAGTAGAAATAGATTTGGAAATGATTGTGATGATAAATAGAAAGGAAAAATAATTATTGGATAAAGGTATAAAGATGTTGGAAAATGTGCCCTAGGGGCCAATCATTGTTTTATGAACATTATTGATTTATGAATTTATTAATTGTGTTATCATATTATTTGCATGTTTATTGTGATAACCATCCTTGGATAATTCATGATCTTATCCTAAATGTCCCTGGTCAGTCATCTATGTGGGAACAGAGATGAAATAAGCCCAGTATGACTTTGAAGATGTATAGAGATATAAATCAAAGTCATAGGCACATGTAAGAGTACAAGGTGTTAGACCGACCCGCTATGAGAGAGCTGCATGGGTTACGTCATAAGCTTCTTTCATATACAAACCATGTCACTATGCCCTTTGACCTGAGATCATAATGGATTCCTACATGACAAATGCTCAGCTTTGACCTAGTAAAAAGTCACTTTTGACCGAGTTATCATAAAGACTATATTCAGGCTTAGTGGTTTTTTATGCGGAGGAATGTGAATGGTCAAGATGGAATTTGTCCCTCACATTCATAGAGAGATATTACAGGACCCCTCGATGAGTGAGTATGAGAAATGTATGGCCATACTGTAATGGAAAGGTAGTTCCATTTCTATAGTCAGACTACTCAGGGATCGAGAAAGTAACGGTCAGGAATAGGAGGATGATATTATCCATGACCAAAATATCGCGTGACAGAAGGGACATGATATGGTTGTATAAAATGTTACATCATTTATCGATCCTCATATGATTTGGGTAGTCGTTATATCTTGCTAGAGACCTCTTGTGACTTGTGGGCCAGTATAGCAAATGGCCCACTGCCAACTTCATATGGGCCTATAGGGTCACACAAAAAATAGCCCAACATGAGCTATGATGCCCAGATTCAATGAATGATCCAAGGTTGATGTATATATTTATTTATATTTATATTCATATATATATATAAATTCGTATATATACATTATATATAAGGGATATATATAGGATTTAATTTGTAAGGATAAATTAAATATCTATCATGTTTGAATTTGAAATTCAAATTGATAGGATATCTCATATAAGATATATTTACAAGATTTAATTTATAAGGATAAATTAAATCTCTATCACGTTTGAATTTGAAATTCAAATTTATAGAATATCTCATATAAGAGATATTTACAAGATTTAATTTATAAGGATAAATTAAATCTCTATCACGTTTGAATTTGAAATTCAAATTGACATGATATCTCAAATTTGATTTATGAGAATAAATCAAATATAGTCTAGTCTTATCTTTTTTTTAAATTAAATAAATAGGTGAATTAAATATGTGGGACGGATTTAATACAAATATTATTTATTTAATTAGTTTCTTATCAAATTATACAATATGTGATATTGTATTAATTTTAGAATTAATATAGATTAATTCTAAAAATCCAATTCGGTTGAGAAAATATAGAGCATCCTATATATCTGATTTTAGGAGCTACGTTTTGTAATACAACATTTAACACAAAAGACCGAAGGGAATCTGCAAAAGGTTTGTAGATAAGAAACTGCTGAAGTAGAGACGGAGAGGACGAATTCTTAAGAGAGCCTTGGAGGGACAGGAGACTCTAGCACATCGTACGTGGTTGGAACACTGTTCGTGTGTATACCAGTAGAGGAAGATGACCTGAGGCGTCAACTTCTCGCGATTAGAAAGAGAGCATGAGCCATGGAGAGAAGCTGTAGACATCTTCTTGCGATCGAAAAGAGATCACCAGTCGTGGAGAGAAGCCGTGGAAGTCGTTGAAAAACTCTAAGGGTAATGCTTCTTCCCACTTGACTTAAACACATACGGTAGATCCTGGCAAGGAATGGAAAAATTTTTAAATTAATTTTCGCTGCTTGTCTTCCAATTCCTAACAAAAGATAGGGACTAAAATGAAAAGTTTAAAAGTTCTATGGTGAAAAATGAAAGTAGACAAAAGCTTTGGGCCATTAAGTATAATTATAAAAAGTTGAGGGCCGAAAGTGTCATTTTCAAAAGTTATGGGACACAATGGTAATTAGTGAAAGATGAGCTAGAAAATGACCAAAAATGCCCAAAATCATATTACTCCCAAATTTTACCAATAAGTAGAGAAAATTATTCTGATCAATTTAACGCAACACATAATTTTGATTTGAGGTCTTGATTAATTTATATAAATTCCTAAAGTTAGAAAAATTATTACAGTATTTTTTAGACCTTAAAATCAGATAAAACTTTACAGTAAATTCCTATATTCAATATGAGAATTTATAAAATTGACAGAGTTAGAAAAGGAATCCTGTAGAATTCTTAAGGGAATTTACAGTGTAATAAAATACCCAATAAATACTTTTGAGAGAGGTTTCTCAGGATTTATGCTAAAAAGGTAATAGACCCATATCAAGGCCCAAATTGGCATCCCAGAGGCCCAATGAGTTGGATGGACAGTTAAGTGGGACAGAGCCCAAAGCTACCCTAGAAAAGTGTAAAATTACAAAAATGCCCCTATGTAGCCATATTGTACTAGAGATGGATAGAGGGTATTTTGGTCATTCTAGATAGGTAAAAAAATATCTACGTAAGTAGAAGGGTGATTAGATAGAGCTAGTATATACTCTGATGAAGTATAAAGAGGTGTGAAATAACAATTATTTCCTTAGTGTTAATATAGTACAAGATAGTGAACCAATGGCATTTCAGTCATTTGCCAAATGATCTGTAATTAAGTTTTGACCTAGTATAAGAGTGTCAATGGTATAAAGAATTCGGATACTAGATTTAAGGTCAGAAAGCATAATATGGAATCTCAGAAAAATTAGATTAAGAAAACAGTCTGGTTTTTGGGAAATTGGACTAAATCGATACTGGATTGGACTGGAAATTTTCCAGATGCTTCCTCCCTTTGTAATTTCATCACATGGGCTTTGAGTTATCCTTTGATGATGTCATCTCATTGGCTTCTAGGTAAGCTATTCGAAGATCAAATATGAGACATTAGATCAAATAGTGCACAAAATGATCTTAGCAATTGATTTTTCATGAGACTTTTTTTTAAATACCCCACCAAATCTGAAGAAAGCCATGGAGCATGACAACCTTAGGGAACCTCTTGCAAAATGAAGACTGAAGCCAAGACAAAGAAGATTCAAGGTACCAAAGTTTAAGCAAGCTAGAGATTAAAGGTAAGTAATCTATCCTAGCTTATCTTCCTTTTATTTGGGAGCTTGAACTTATGATTTTCATGGAGGAAAGTTGAGTTTTCTCTAAGGTGTTGTGCTATTCAAAAACCTTAGATGAAAGGAAAAAGAAGAAATTAAAGTTAGAGATATGTGATTGAAGCTTAAACAAGCTAGTTAAAGCGAGTGGTTGTTGAATCAAGTTGATATTCTTGACTTTGCCATGGTTGAACCATTTTGGTTTGCACTGTTCATGATGGAAGGAAATGGAATTTCAATTATCTAATGCTTCCATTTAATTTATATGATGATTTTGTATAGGATTTGATCGGTTTTGAACCTTGAAAGCATTGGAATTCCAAGTTATAGTTTTTAAAGTTCTTATCTATGATTGTTCACTCATATGAACAGTGATTGGAATTTCATGATTTTGATGCTTCCAATGGTTTTAAATGAAAAGTTGTGTGGGATAAAGTGGAGAAACAAGAAAAAAGCTTAAGTGCAAGGTAGTGGACTTACCTCTTTATGTGCTTGATGTGGATGCTTATCTGTTGACATGTATATGATATTTGAATGATGTTGTGGCATGAAAAATGATGTTGAATGAATGGTGAATAACATGTTTTCTATGGCCATGCACTTTTATGCAAAAGTATATAGCATAAGGGCATGTCACTAATCGAAGAAAATTTAATGAAATTACATATCATGCATTAGCATCCATCTTGCATATTTAAGTGGTAATGTTTGTTGCTAAGATTCCCTAGAATCTCACCCTCCCATAACCAACCATAATAGGTTATTCAAGATGGAAGAATCATGTTTGATACATGAGCTAAGGAATGGAAGAGGAAGAGCAAACAAGCGATGGCATGCATGTATGTTAGTTTTTATGTATTGTTATGTATTATCCATTATATGTAAAGAAAATGTATGAAAAAATTATGACATAACCCCATGATATATATGAATGCATGAAATACAAAAGAGATGGTCTATGCATGCTGGAACAATTATTTAATGTGAAAGAAAGCAAATTGGAATGGTAAAAATGTAGGTCCTAAAGCAATTTTGTTGTGGCTTTAGTTGGACCCAGCAAATGAAGGAATTAATCCACAAAATTTTATGAGCATGTATTACACATCAAGATATTTAAATTCATAGGTAGTAGGCCTCATTTGGATGTGTATATCAAGATAAATGAATTTCCAAATTTAAGAGACAAAATCTACAATTTTCAGAATTTGTCATATGAATAGTAAAAAGTAACGATTTAACTGTATCAATTGGCAAAATAAATGTCCATATTTATATTTTTCCCCTACAGAGCTATGAAAGAGATTCAATTAGAAATTTGGATAACCTCCATACAATTTTTCTACAATTAGTTATGAATTTTTAAAGTTTAATTGTAAATATGGAAATCACCAAATGAACAGTAACCGATAAGTAAATTTTAAAATTTTAATTTTTGGGGCTAATGTAATACTTCCGCTAATCAAATATGCTTCCAAATACAAACTCTGAGGTGGTAAAAGTTGGATGTTTCACCCCTCACACAGTACGTACAAGGTAGAGTATACAAGATGAGAAAGTTATATTACTCCCATACCATGCGACATGCAACAAGAATGCACCCAGGATAATGGATAGTCTTAGAAAGTGGGACAGTTGTTACTGTATGATTAGGGTTACTCAGATATTTCTACAAACTTGTAAATATAGTACTCAGGTCTATTTCTTATGTTAAGGATACAGCAAGTACCAAAAGGATGGTAGTGCTATAATCCTATCAAAAGAAATGGTATATAGAAAAAGGAAAAGATAATAGTAAAGAGATTGTTTTCATATTACTCTTTAGATAAGAGTTGGATCTAAAACAGATGGCTTTCAGATAGATCTAGATTTAGACGAGTTCAGATTACTCTTCAAATAAGAGTTAGATCTCATCATAGTTAGAGCATAGTTCAAATGGCTCGCAGTTAGAGCACATATTTAAATGAGCAGTTATGATGAGGCTATAGCAACTGAATGCAATAGCAGGTGGTTATACCATAATTGGTAAGCCACAACAGAGTAAGAAATATGCGAAGGAACTCCTGAGTAAGAGGGAAAATAAGTAAAGTCTTGGTAAATAATATGGGCTACTAAATGTATTTTAAAATTTATTGATTATGTTATCAACAAATAGAAGCAGTTAACCTTATAACTTAGTCTATTGGTTTGAGATCTTTCAGAGATAATGTTACAGAACAACAGAATCATAGAGGATTATGGAGGGTCATAGTTAGATCCTAGTATAGCTATAGGGTCGCAATTAGATCCTAACAGCTTCAAAGTCGTAGTTAGATTCTGAAGAGGCTTATGGTTGATCGTAGTTAGATCCTGGGGTCACTATTAGACCTAGCCTAAGGAAAGTAATGAGCCATGAAGAAATTAGAATAGTACAATATCACTCTAGAATGATGATTACCAAGGACGAAGCTAAGGTAAGGAGCTTCACTAGTTGATTAACTTATTTATAATGATTTTCCTCAAATAGCCTATATCATAGATAGACTAAACTTAGTTTTCTCTTAAATGAAGAAAGAGTCAAAGTTAAAGTCTGAGTGCTGATATTCAAAAAGTTTTATAGAAGTACGCCTGAGGAATAGAGAAGAGAACCCCATATGTTTTGAGAATATAAAAGTATGAGTAGATGGATCTTACAGATAAGGATAAAGAGGTTACAAGGCTAGAAAGAACAAGAAAATATGATCTAAGATAGAGTAAAGATAGAACATAGTTATATGAGAAAGAACATGCTAGGGCCTAGAGCAATAAGAAAAGTAACCTATCCTTAACCCAGTAGAACGCTTAGCTGAAGTTGCTCAGGCAAGAGTAGCCCAATGATAGGTGACCCCTGGGAATTAATGAGAAAGGGTGTAAATGCCACAAAAGATTGGCATAGATACACAAAGTTAAGAAGAGCTAGAAAAGTCAAGGAAATATTTTGAAATATGAGGGACATTCTCCTTAGAGAAACTTTTCATCAAAGTATGAATAGAGATGTAACCCTCAAATTTCAAGGACAAAATTTATTTTAAGGGAGGAGAAATGTCATATGTTCATTTTTAGACATAGAAGCCTAGTATGTAGCCTAAAAAAGGTATGCTGCTAGGCCCTATGGAGCAGAAGTCCCATAAGTATACATATGATATTCTGGGACTAAATTGCAAGAAAGTGAAAGATTAGGGACTAAATTGTAAATAGTGAAAGTCCCTAGGGGCATAATGGTCATTTTGAATAAAGAAAGGGACTAAACTGAAAAGTCCAAAAGTCCCAAAGCCAAAAATGAAAGTAGGTACAAGTTGTGGGCCATTAAATGTAATTATAAAAAGTTGAGGGACTAAAGTGCAATTTTTAAAAGTTTCTAATGGAAAAATTGTAATCATAGAAAGTTTAGTAGAAATGGCTTAAAACTACCTAAAAGCATTTTAGTCCTAAAACTCATCAGTAGATAGAGAAAATTATGCTAGTTAATCGAGCATAAAATAGGAATTTTGTTGAAGTTCAAGATAGCTAACATTTATTTGATAGTCTGAAAGTTATCTTAAATTTTTATCAGATCCTATAGACCTCATATATAAGTGAAAAGTTATAGGAAGGTGTGCCCTATGACTCCAAATGTCATGGATCTGACAGAACTTCAAAAGGAGTTATTTAGAGAAAGTTATTCACATTTTAGTGAATTTTAACGGGAGGTTGTGAAGGTTCACAATCTAATTATGAAACTTAGAAGTAAGCAAGTTATGGCTGAATGAGCTCAGATGATGTCATAGATAGGCCCATGATAATGCCAAGTGAGGCCCAAACCCATGATATCAGTTCATCAGTCAAAGGGGCCAGTGTCCAGAAAAGTGCAAAATGACAAAAATATCCTTATATTGTAAAATAATTAAATAATGAGTGAAGGGTATTTTGGTCATTTGATTAAGGTTAGATAGTCAATAAAGGTTATCTGGATAGTTGACCAAGGTCAAAAAATACTCTGGCAAAGTATGAAAAGACAATAATGCCCCTAGAATTATTCAAGGAAATAAATAGTACTTAAAGGCGTTTTGGTAATTTGCTAAGGGATATTTCTTGGGAATCGAGCAACCAGAGTGCTTGAACTTAATTAGAGGCCAAGATATTATTCCAAGGGTCTCAAAACGTGGCCCAATGATTATGTTATGTTTAAGCGGCATTAAAGTAATAGTTTAATACTTTTTCGTAAAGTAAAGTTACCTGGTTAAAGATAGAACTGGGAAAAGTGATCAGATAGAGCTTTAGACTTATCTAGAACCATGAGGTGGCATGAAAGGTGTCCTTATAGGACCTATCAGGCATCATATGGCATGATTCTAGGGAAAGAAGAAAAAGCTAAGGACACATGGCACGATCTTAGCCGTTCATTTTAGGATAAGACTCTAGAATTCTCTAGAAACGCTGAGTCAGCTGGTGAGGTATCCCCGAGCACCCCACCATTGTGCCACCTAAGCATGTGAGGTGTCTATGGATGATGTCATTTTTTATAAGTCATTGAGGATGATGATGTCATCGTGATGATGCAGGCAAAGCTTCTTGAGAAAGATAAGCGATCTGAGCCGTTTATCACGATGGGATCTGGACAATCTATTCCACCTCCCTCCAACTATAAATACCCCACCCCTTCCATTCCATGCCAAGGACAAGCAAAGAAAAAGGAGAGAAAGAAAGAAAGAAAAAAATAAAGGAAGAGAAAGAAAGGAGGAGTTCTAGTGGAGCCAGGAGCAATCCAATGAGCTTAGAGACTTGGCAATCTTAGGAATAAGGTAAGTAAATTATTCTAGTCCCTTCTCTAATAAAGTAGAGTATTGTTCTTATAAATTTAATAGTTAGAATAGAGAAAATATCTCTCTTGATAAGGTTAGCCATGGTAGAAAGAAAGTTAGAGGATTGTCAGATTAAGGGTATTACCTCAAGTTAAGCATGAGTTAAATAGAGCTATATTGGACAGGATAATAATGAAGATATTATTATGCTATGTCTAGGCTCTGACCTATGAAAATAAGGAACCTTAGAGAAAAGGCTAACAGCTAGAGTAAAGGCTACACGTCAGGTAGTAAACTTACCTACTTGTATGCTTATGTTGCTTGGATGTTTTATGTGATGTTCACTTACTTTGATGATGTGAAGCATGTATGATTAAGTAATGCTCTATTTCTTTGTATGCTGTGGCCATATGTTATAATTAAGGGACATGGAAGCATGATCATTAAGTGCACACATAGTAACATCAATATATATTAGTATTGGAAATCGTGCCCTAGGGGCCAATCATTGTCTTATGAACATTATTGATTTATGAATTTATTAATTGAGTTATCATATTATTTGCATGTTTACTATGATGACCATCCTTGGATAATTCATGATATTATCCTAAATGTCCCTGGTCGATCATCTATGTGGGAGCACAGATGAAATAAGACCAGTATGACTTTGAAGATGTATAGAGATATAAATCAAAGTCATAAGCACATGTAAGAGTACAGGGTGTTGGACCGACCCGCTATGAGAGAACTGCATGGGTAACGTCATAAGCTTCTCTCATATACAAACCATGTCAATATGCCCTTTGACCTGAGATCATCATGGATTCCTACATGACAAAACGCTCAGCTTTGACCTAGTCAAAAGTCACTTTTGACCGAGTGATCATAAAGACTATGTTTGGGCTTAGTGGTTTTTCATGCGGAGGAATGTGAATGGTCAAGACGGAATTTGTCCCTCACATTCGTGGAGAGATATTACTGGGCCCCTCGATGAGTGAGTCTGAGAAATGTATGGCCATACTGTAATGGAAAGGTAGTTCCATTTCTATAGTCAGACTACTCAGGGATCGAGAAAGTAACGGTCGGGAATAGGAGGATGACATTATCCATGCCTCATCCATGACCAAAATATCGCGTGACAGAAGGGACATGATATGGTTGTATAAAAGGTTACATCGTTTATCGATCCTCATATGATTTGGGTAGTTGTTATGTCTTGCTAGAGACCGCTTGCGACTTGTGGGCTAGTATAGCAAATGGCCCACTGCCAACTTCATATGGGCCTACAGGGTCGCACACAAAATAGCCCAACACGAGCTATGATGTCCAGATTCATTGAATCTAAGACATGTCCAGATTCAATGAAAGATCCAGGTGAATGTATATATATATATTTATTTATATTTATATTCGTATATATATAAATTCGTATATATATATATATTATATATATGAGATATATGAGATTTAATTTATAAGGATAAATTAAATCTCTATCACGTTTGAAATTCGAAATTCAAATTGATAGGATATCTCATATAAGAGATATTTATAAGATTTAATTTATAAGGATAAATTAAATCTCTATCACGTTTGAAATTCGAAATTCAAATTGATAGGATATCTCATATAAGAGATATTTATAAGATTTAATTTATAAGGATAAATTAAATCTCTATCACGTTTGAAATTCGAAATTTAAATTGATAGGATATCTCAAATTTGATTTATGGGAATAAATCAAATATAACTCAGTCTCATCTTTATTTAAAGTTAAATAAATAAGTAATTAAATCTGTGGGACGGATTTAATATTATTTTATTTAATTAGTTTCTTATAAAATTATACAATATATGATATTGTATCAATTGGGAATTAATATAAGATTAACTCCAAAATCCAATTAGGTCAGGTGGAAAAACGCATAGCATCCTCTATATCTGATTGGAGGAGCTACGTTTGAAAATAACATAGAACACAAAAGGCCGAACGGAATCTGCAAAAGGTTTGCAGACAAGAAACTCCCGAAATAGAGACGGAGACTTGTGAAAGCCTTGGAGGGACAGGAGACGCTAGCACGTCGTTTGTGGTTGGAACGCTGTTCGTGTGGATACCAGTAGAGGAAGCCGACCTGAGGCGTCGACTTCTTGTGATCGGAAAGAGACCACCGTCCGCGGAGAGAATCTGTGAAGGTCGCTGAGGAACACTCCGTTGATTTCTTGCGATCAGAAAGAGATCACCACCCACGTAGAGAAGCTGTGAAATTCGCTAAGCAACACTAAGGGTAAGGATTCTTTCCACTTGACTTAAACACATACGGCAGATCCTGGCAAGGAATGGAAAATTTTTAAAGTTTATTTCCGCTGCGTGTCTTCCAATTCCTTACAATTAGTTGCATACATTGTATGGTTTCCATTTGCTACTGAGATTTCCCCACAAATCTTGTCGCTTCCATATCAGTCCAATTATAGCAGGTCTTCTCAAGATGGAGGAGATAAAGATGCATGAAGATAAGTTAATAATTATTTAGCATGATTGATATGTGATTGATGTATAATTAGTTGCTGGAAATTGTTATTGTTAACACTAGTTCGTGGAGAGGCTGTGACCTTTGAGCTATAATCAGAAATAGTAAACAATAGAATAAATATATGATAGTTTACCAGTAAATAGTAGACATACCAAGCTTCATTTTGATATATAAAATGTCTCAATTGGATGTCTATACATGGAGATATGATAGTTTAATTATGATTTTTTGAAGTCAAGTCACTTCTCTGGAATTTGCACAGTGAATAGTACTCAGTTGAGTAAAAAATTTAGATTGTGTAATTTGAATTTAATGACCTTAAAAGTGATTCCAAATTCTACCATTTGGTCGCTAAGATGTAAGAAAATTAGGATGTTATATTTTAGTATCAAAGTAAAGGGTTCTAGCTCAGAGCATAAGATTCGGCACAGAACATCAGGATCTGGCTTAGTCATGCTCTGGTTTAGTTAGACTGACCCCTTTAATCAAGTTAGAGATTTGAACTCAAGAGGTTCCCTCCCTAGTATGAGATATGCGGATGGTGTTCACTACTTAGAGAATATTTCAAAAAAGAGATAATGACACCCAGATAAATAGAGCAATACTTCATACCTTCCAACTTTATAAGGAAATGACTATGATAGACTAGTCTTAGTCAGCCATTACCACCATGGTCTCGTGTTTCTTATCACGATATGGCTGACCTATAAAAAGAAGGAACCTTAGAGAGAAGGCTAAGAGCTAGAGGAAAGGCTACACGTCGGTAGTAAACTTACCTACTTGTATGCTTATGTTGCTTGGATGTTTTATGTGATGTTTACTTACTTTGATTATGTGAAGCATGCATGATTAAGTATTGCTCTATTTATTTTTATGTTATGGCCATATATTATAATTAAGGGACATGGAAGCATGTAAGTTACCATTATGCAAGCATGATCATTAAGTGCACACATAGTAACATCAAGCATATAGTTGCATACATTGTATGGTTTCCATTTGCTATTGAGATTTCCCCAGAAATCTCACCCCTTACATATCAATCCAATTACAGCAGGTCTTCTCAAGATAGAGGAGAAAAAGATGCATGAAGAGAAGTTAATAATTATTTAGCAAGATTGATATGTGATTAATGTATAATTAGTTGTTGGAAATTGTCACTGTTAACACTAGTTCGTGGAAAGGCTATGACATTTGAGCTATAATCAGAAATAATAAACAATAAAATAAATGTATGATATTTTACTAGTAAATAGTAGACATACCAAACTTCGATTTGATATATAGAACGTCTCAATTGTATATCTACATATGGAGATATTATTTTTCAAAGTTGGGACCAAAAATACTGGAATTAGCAAAAGGACGCTAGATGAACAATACAATTTGAGCATTGACTGATGTTGACTGGGTCAAGGCGTGGTCAACAAGTTATTTTTCCTGAAAGAGCATTAAGATAAATTTGTGTAGCAACTTGAACTACTTCATTTCAATTTATTTTAGATTTAATTATGATTTTTTGAAGTTAAGTCACTTCTCGAGAATTTGCACAGTGAACAGTACTTGGTAGAGTAAAAATTTTAGATTGTGTAATTTGACTTCAATGACCTTCAAAGTGGTTCTAGATGCTACCATTTGGTTCCTAAGACATAAGAAAAATATGATGTTATAAAATGCAAATATAAGTCATTAGATCAAATGGTGAACAAACTGATATTGGCCATCCATTTCCATACTTTCAAGTCTACAAATACCCTCCCATATCTTCTTAAAAACTGCAACATGAACACCCATGTAGAGGTGCTACCTAAATGTAAACTCAGGCCAAGACAAAGAAGAATTCAAGGACCAAAGTTCAAGCTAGCTTGGAATGAAGGTAACTAATCTATCCTAGCCTTTTTTCCTCTAATTTTGGGGTTTGAACTTTGTGTTTCTATGGAATAAAGTTGAGCTTTCTCTAGGATATATATGCTGTCCAAAAGAGTAGATGGAAGGAGAAAGAAGAAATTTAAGTTAGAGTTATGTGATAGATTCTTAAACAAGCTAGTTAGAAGATTCGGTGTTGATTCAAGTTTAAATTCTTGACTTTGCCAAGAAGGAGATCTTTCAGTCTACACTGTTCATGATAGAGGAAGATGGAATTTAAATGATCTAATGCTTCGATAGAAGTTATATGATGATTTTGTAGAAGACTGGATATGTTTTGAACCATGGAAGCATTGAAATTGAAAGTTGTAATTTTTTGAATTCTTCTATATTACCGTTCACTCACATGAACAGTGATTCAAATTTTATCATTATGATACTTCCAATAATTTTAAAATAAAAAATTGGTTGATGTCATCTTTTGGCTTATAGAGATACCGAAGAAATAAAGCAAATATGAGTCAATAGAGCAAATAGTGCACAAATTGATATTAGCTATCCATTTCTATTCTTTCAAGTCTATAAATACAATCCCATATCTGATCAAAAAATGCAGCATGAACACCCATGTAGTGGTGCTACCCAAATGCAAACTCAGGCCAAGACAAAGAAGAATTCAAGGACCAAAGTTCTATAAGGAATTGGAAGACACGCAGCGGAAATTAATTTAAAATTTTTTCCATTCCTTATCAGGATCTACCGTATGTGTTTAAGTCAAGTGGGAAGAAGCATTACCCTCAGTGTTTCTCAGCGACTTCCACAGCTTCTCTCCGAGGCTGGTGATCTCTTTCCGATCGCAAGAAGATGTCCACAGCTTCTCTCCACGGCTTGTGCTCTCTTTCTGATCGCAAGAAGTCGACGCCTTAGGTCAGCTTCCTCTACTGGTATCCACACGAACAGCGTTCCAACTATGAACGATGTGCTAGCATCTCCTGTCCCTCCAAGGCTCTCTCAAGAATTCGACCTCTCTGTCTCTACTTTAGCAGTTTCTTATCTGCAAACCTTTTACATATTCCATTCGGCCTTTTGTGTTGTGTGTTGTGTGCCAAAAAAACGTAGCTCCTAAAATCAGATATATAGGATGCTCTGCATTTTCCTCGACCGAATTGGATCTTGGAAATAATCTATATTAATTCTGAAATTAATACAATATCACATATTATATAATTTGATAAGAAACTAATTAAATAAATAATGTTTATATTAAATCTATCCCACAGATTTAATTTACCTATTTATTTAATTTAAATAAAGATAAGATTGGACTATATTTGATTTATTCTCATAAATCAAATTTGAGATATCCTATCAATTTGAATTTCAAATTCAAACGTGATAGAGATTTAATTTATCCTTATAAATTAAATCTTGTAAATATCTCTTATATGAGATATCCTATCAATTTGAATTTCAAATTCAAACGTGATAGAAATTTAATTTATCCTTATAAATTTAATCTTGTAAATATCTCTTATATGACATATCCTACCAATTTGAATTTCAAATTCAAACATGATGGAGATTTAATTTATCCTTATAAATTAAATCCTATATATCCCTTATATATAATATATATATACGAATTTATATATATACGAATATAAATATAAATAAATATATACATCAACCCTGGATCATTCATTGAATCTAGACACGTCTTAGATTTAATGAATCTAGACATCATAGCTCGTGTTGGGCTATTTTGTGTGCGACCCTGTTGGCCCATATGAAGTTGGCAGTGGGCCATTTGCTATACTAGCCCACAAGTCGCAAGCGGTCTCTAGCAAGACATAACGACTACCCAAATCATATGAGGATCGATAAACGATGTAACCTTTTATACAACCATATCATGTCCCTTCTGTCATGCGATATTTTAGTCATGGATGAGGCATGGATAATGTCATCCTCCTATTCCTGACTGTCACTTTCTCGATCCCTGACTAGTCTGACTATAGTAATAGAACTACCTTTCCATTACAGTATGGCCATACATTTATCAGACTTACTCATCGAGGGGCCCAGTAATATCTCTCTACGAATGTGAGGGACAAATTCCATCTTGACCATTCACATTCCTCCGCATGAAAACCACTAAGCCCGAACATAGTCTTTATGATCACTCGGTCAAAAGTGACTTTTGACTAGGTCAAAGCTGAGCGTTTGTCATGTAGGAATCCATGATGATCTCAGGTCAAAGGGCATAGTGACATGGTTTGTAGATGAGAGAAGCTTATGACGTAACCCATGCAACTCTCTCATAGCGGGTCAGTCCAATACCTTGTACTCTTACATATGCCTATGGATTTGATTTATATCTCTATACATCTTCAAAGTCATACTAGTCTTATTTTATCTCTGCTCCCTCACAGATGATCGACCAGGGACATTTAGGATAAGATCATGAATTATCCAAGGATTGTCATCATAGTAAACATGCAAATAATATGATAACACAATTGATAAACTCATAAATCAATAATGTTTATAAGACAATGATTGGCCCCTAGGGCACGATTTATAACAACCTCCCACTTGCACTAGGTACAATCATTAATTTGACTAATTCCCATTTACCTAACATGACGCTCATGCTTTGCCTGCACAAGCGACTTTGTTAGAGGATCAGCAACATTATCTTCTCTTGCCACTTTGCATATTTTTATATCACCTCTATCATTGATTTCTCTGATAAGATGAAATCGCCTGAGTATATGCTTGGTCATTTGATGTGACCTAGGCTCTTTGGCCTGTGCAATGTCACCGCTATAGTCACAGAGCAAAGTTATTGGATCTGAGATAGTAGGTATCACCCCTAGTTCTGTGATGAACTTCCTGATCCGAATGGCTTCCTTAGCTGCATCAGATGCTGCTATATACTCAGCTTTTGTTGTAGAATCTGCTACAGTGCCCTACTTATAGCTCTTCCAGCTTACTGCTCTATTATTGAGGAGGAATATATATCCAGACTGCAATTTTTGGTCATCCTGGTCAGTTTAGAAACTCGCGTCTATGTAACTAGTTACACAGAGTTCATCATCCAATCCACTATAGACCAAAAATAAGTCCTTAGTCCTTCTTAAGTACTTAAGGATATTCGTGATAGCAGTCCAATGGGCCTCACCAGGGTCCTGTTGATATCTGCTAGTCATACTTAAGGCAAATGAGACATCCGGTCGAGTACATAACATGGCGTACATAATAGATCCTATGGCTGAGGCATATGGAACTTTACTCATGTGACCTCACTAATTAGATGTACTAGGACACAGATCTTTACTGAGGCGAATACCATGAGACATGGGTATTAAACCCCTATTTGATTCATGCATATTGAACCTATGCAGTATTTTGTCTATTTATGTACTCTGACTAAGTCCTATAAGTCTTTTAGATCTATCTCTATAGATCCTGATTCCTAGGATATAGGTGGCTTCACCCAAGTCTTTCATCAAGAAAGACTTTCCTAACCAAGACTTGACAATCTGCAAGGTAGGAATGTCATTTCCAATAAGTAGGATGTCATCGACATAGAGTACAAAAAATACAACTGTGCTCCCACTAACCTTCTTGTACACACAAGGTTCATCAATGTTTTAAAGAAATCCAAACTCTTTGAATACTTAATCAAAACAATGATTCTAACTCCGAGAGGCTTGCTTCAGTCCATAAATGGACCTTTGAAGCTTGCACACTTTACCAGAGTCCTCGGAACGCACAAACCCTTTAGGTTGTGTCATGTACACATCCTCAAGGAGCTTTCCATTAAGGAAGGCTGTCTTGAAGTCCATCTGCCATATTTCATTGTCATAATATGCTGCTATGGCAAAGAGGATTCTGATTGATTTGGCCATTACAACTGGGGAAAAGGTCTTATCACAGTCCACGCCATAAGTTTGAGTAAATCCTTTCGCAACCAGTCGTGCCTTGAAGACATTTACATTGCCATCCATGTCAGTTTTCTCCTTAAAAACCCACTTGCACCAAACAATTTTTACACCTTCAGGCAGGTCGACTAAGGTCCAAACCTTATTGTCGTACATAGATTACATCTCATACTTCATGGCATTAAGCCATTTTTCAGAGTTTGGTTCCACTATAGCTTCTCGATAGGTAGTCAGCTCATCATGCTCAATGAGCAATACATCACGACTATCAGAAATCAGAAATCCATATCTCTGAGGCTGAAGTCGTGTCCTATTAGATTTTCATGGACCTTGCATGACTTGAGGAGTCTCAACAACTTGTTATGAGTCTTCTCTATTTTCCATCTGCAGTTCTGTGGTGTCTTGTGGCTCTCAAACTTCTTCGAGGTGTATCTTACTACCACTGGTTCTTTTAGAGATAAATTCTCGTTCGAGAAAGATACCATTTATGACAACAAATACTTTGTTATTAGCAGGGTTGTAGACGTAATATCCCTTGGTTTCCTTAGGATATCCCACAAAAAGGCACTTTGAGGATTTGGGCACTAATTTGTCTGAGGTTTGTTGCTTAACATAGACCTCACATCCCTAAATCTTGAGGAAAGACAAACTAGGTGTCCTCCCAGTCTATATCTCATACGGAGTCTTTTCAATTGCCTTAGATGGAACACGATTGAGTGCGAACGCAGCTGTCTCTAGGGCATGGCCCTAAAAGGAGGGCGGAAGATCTGTCGACTCATCATGGATCGAACCATATCTAATAGTGTTCGATTCCTCCATTCAGAAATGCCATTCCATTATGGTGTCCCTGGAGGAGTCAATTGTGAGACTATCCCATAACTCCTAAGATGATCTATGAACTCTTGGCTCAAATATTCACCACCCCGATCAGATCGTAGGGCTTTAATTGTTTTGCCAAGTTGGTTTTGTACTTCATTTTGAAATATTTTGAACTTTTCAAAAGATTCAGATTTATGTTTCATCAGATAGATATACCCATATCTGCTGAAATCATCTATGAATGTTATGAAGTACGAATAACCTGCTCTGGCATTTGTGTTCATCGGTCCACACACATCTGTATGTATGAGGCCCAATAAATTAGTGGCCTTCTTACTGTGTCCAGTGAAATGTGGCTTTATCATCGTTCCTAACAAGCAAGACTCACAAGTGTCATATGATTCAAAATTAAATGAGTTTAGAAATCCATCTTGATGGAGTTTGGAAATGTGTTTCTCATTTATGTGGCCCAGATGACAGTGCTAAAGGTATGTAAGATTCAAATTGTTTGGTTTGACCCTTTTGGCAGTTATGTTATATATATTTCCATGATTGGGTTGTTCCAAATTTAATATGTAATGATCAACATGCAAATCACTATGAGCATAGAAAACATGATTACGATAAATAAAATATCTACTATTCCCAGCAATGGAAGTGAAACCTTCCTTATCCAAATAAGAAAGTGAAACAATGTTACTACTTAAAGGAGGAACATAATAGCAATTGTTCAAAACTAACAAAAGCCCAGTGGGCAAAACTAATTCATAAGTGCCTACAGCTAATGAAGTAACCCTTGCTCTGTTTCCAAGTCGTAGGTTAACCTCGCCCTTTTTCAGCTTCCTACTGTCCTTTAGTCCCTGCATATTTGTACAAATGTGAGAACCACAAGCAGTATCTAATACCCATGAGGTGGAAGTTGAAAGATGAATGTCTATAACATAAATACCTGAAGTGATAGCCCTGCTATCCTTCTTGTTCTTTTTCAGATCTTTGAGGTAGAGTTTGCAATTCCTCTTCCAATGACCAGGTTCATTACAGAGGAAGCATACTCCTTCCTTCGGAGGCTTTGCCTTCTTTGGTGTAGGCTTGGTTTTGGGCTTGCCTGACTCTTTGGTCTTACCTGATGAGCCATGACCCTTCCCCTTGCCTTTGCCTTTCTTTTTCATACCCTTTCCTTTCTGAACCCTCAAAATAGTACTGGGCTTCTTCTTAAGACTCAGCTCAGTAGTTTTAAGCATCCCATGCAGTTTAGAAATAGATTTCTCTATGTTGTTCATGTTGTAGTTCATGACAAACTGGTCAGAACTTTCTGGGAGTGAGTTCAAGATCAAATCCATAGCTAACTCCTGGCTCATGGGAAATCCAAGCCTCTCAAGGTGATCAATGTACCCTTTCATCTTTAAGACATGAGTACTGACTGATGCACCTTCAGCCATCTTGCAGGAATATAAGGCCTTAGTGGTCTCATAGCTCTCTTGCCTTGCCTATTGCTGGAACATTTCCTTGAGATGCACAATCATCCCATAAGCCTCCATGTGTTCTAGATCTCTTTGGAGCTCCAGAACCATGGTGGCTAGCATCAAGCACCCCACATCGACAGAGTCTTCCTTATAGTTTGTGTAAGCATCTCTCTGAGCTCTAGGAGCATTGGCCGCTGGCTCCTCAGGAATGGGTTGATTTAGGACATGCGCCTTTCTTTCTTGCTTGAGAACAATTCTCAAGTTCCTAAACCAGTCAAGAAAGTTTGTCCTTCTCAAGGACAGATCACAGCGATAATGTAGCAGTATTACTAGTCGTCATGATTCTACAATTAAAAATATGCAATTCAATTAGCAATCTCCCACTAAATAAACAACCCTCAATGCAATAGTTAGTGGGCTAAGATCTATATTTGGCTCAAACTTAAGTCCGCTTTGGCAGGACGATTAAATTAAGTTATTTAGGTAACACCTTTACCAATTACATCAAATGTAACTCTTAGATGTTCATGGGATCCTATCATCATATGATCTATCATGTTTTTAATCCCATCTAATGGCTTGAGACCCAAAACCATTTTGTTAATCTCAATTAAGTCAAACAATAATAAACATGTGAGAGTAGCACCATTACTCTTGCTTATCTCCTCAAGATAACTCAAAAGCACCCACTTTGGTGGAGTCTACAATTGAGTGATCGAGGTTTTGACAAGTGTTCATAAATTGACGGCATTATGACTTAAGATTTCATTTAGAGGGCTTAATTTAACTATCTCGTTTATAAGAATGCATGTTTCTCAATTTGTATCTCATACAAGTAATATGCATGTTTCTGATATGATCATAAGATGCATAATTTAAACGTGACACAATATGGCTCACCTATCCTAAGTCCCCTCAAGCCAATGAGAGGAGCTCTCTAGTAAAAAAAGGGAAATTATATATAGAAACCTCTTTTAACATTCGAGAGGAGTGAGATGAGAAGAGAAGGTACATTGAGAGTATATATAGGAAGGCACGACATGCAGGCCGTATTTAAAAAATTACAAAACTTGCAATCTAGAGTCATATTTTTCACCATACCCAAGCATTTAAGAATCAACATTCAGATTTAATTGAAGGGTAATTAATGTTTAAAATCTAAAACATTCACAAATAATATATGTTACGGTTATATTGCGCTACGAAAAAAAAATATTTCATAAATGATCACGAATATGAATTCGGTTTTCTTAGCCCCATCAATATTATTTGATCAAATCAAAACACATGCACCACTGATTTCAATTCCCTTTTAGATTCCTTATATGTCATACATAAAATAGATTCCTTATATGTCATACATAAAATGCATGTTATCATATGATCGGCTACGACTAACACATATCATATGAATCAACAATCAAGTTGAACTTAAACACAAAATGGCATGGCTCTGATACCACTGTATGGAATTGGAAGACATGCAGTGAAAATTAACTTAAAAATTTTTCGATTCCTTGCCAGGATCTACCGTATGTGTTTAAGTCAAGTGGGAATAAGCATTACCCTCAGTGTTCCTCAGTGACTTCCATAGCTTCTAGTCACGACGTTCATAGCTTCTCTCCGCGGCTCGTGCTCCCTTTCCGATCACAAGAAGTCAATGACTCAAGTTAGCTTCCACTACTGGTATCCACACGAACAGCGTTCCAACCATGAACAATGTGCTAGCGTCTCCTATCCCTCCAGGGCTTTCTCAAGAATTCATCCTCTTTGTCTCTATTTCGGCAGTTTCTTATCTGTAAACCTTTTTGCAGATCCCCTTTGGCCTTTCTATGTTCTATATAGTTCAAAATGTAGCTCCTAAAATCAGGTATATAGGATGCTATGCGTTTTCCTCTACCGAATTGGATTTTGGAGTTAATCTTATATTAATTCTGAAATTAATACAATATCATATATTGTATAATTTGGTAAGAAACTAATTAAATAAATAATGTTTATATTAAATCCGTCCCACATATTTAATTCACCTATTTATTTAACTTAAAATAAAGATAAGACTGCACTATATTTGATTTATTCTCATAAATCAAATTTGAGATATCATATCAATTTGAATTTCAAATTCAAATGTGACAGAGATTTAATTTATCCTTATAAATTAAATCTTATAAATATCTCTTATATGAGATATCCTATCAATTTGAATTTTAAATTCAAACGTGATAGAGATTTAATTTATCCTTATAAATTAAATCTTATAAATATCTCTTATATGAGATATCATATCAATTTGAATTTCAAATTCAAACGTGATAGAGATTTAATTTATCCTTATAAATTAAATCTCACATATCTCTTATATATAATGTATATATATGAATTTATATATATATGAATATAAATATAAATAAATATATACATCCACCCTGGATCATTCATTGAATCTGGACATGTCTTAGATTCAATGAATCTGGACATTATAGCTCGTGTTGGGCTATTTTGTGTGCGACCCTGTAGGCCCATATGAAGTTAGTAGTGGGCCATTTGCTATACTGGTCCACAAGTCACAAGCGGTCTCTAGCAAGACATAACAACTTCCCAAATCATACAAGGATCCTTAAACAATGTAACCTTTTATACAACCATATCATGTCCCTACTGTCACGCCATATTTTGGTCATGGATGAGGCATGGATAATGTCATCCTCCTATTCCTGACCGTTACTTTCTTGATCCCTGAGTAGTCTGACTATAGAAATAGAACTACCTTTCCATTACAGTATGGCCATACATTTCTCAGACTCACTCATCGAGGGGCACAATAATATCTCTCTACGAATATGAGGGACAAATTCCATCTTGACCATTCACATTCCTCTGCACGAAAAACCACTAAGCCCGAACATAGTCTTTATGATCACTCGGTCAAAAGTGACTTTTAACTAGGTCAAAGCTGAGCGTTTGTCAAGTAGGAATCCATGATGATCTCAGGTCAAAGGGCATAGTGACATGATTTGTATATGAGAGAAGCTTATGATGTAACCCATGCAGCTCTCTCATAGCGGGTCGGTCCAACACCTTATACTCTTACATGTGCCTATGACTTTGATTTATATCTCTATACATCTTCAAAGTAATACTGGTCTTATTTTATCTCTACTCCTGCATAGATGACCAACCAGGGACATTTAGGATAAGATCATGAATTATCCAAGGATGGTCATCAGAGTAAACATGCAAATAATATGATAACACAATTAATAAATTCATAAATCAATAATGTTTATAAGACAATGATTGGCCCCTAGGGCACAATTTCCAACATTTAGAGCTCCAGAAGTTTTCTTTAAGCTCATAAAATTTCATAGAAAAACTTGTTCATTTACTAACTTCCATTCTTTTTCTATTTTATGATCCATACTTCCATCTTTCTAAAATAAATTCTCATGGTTCATTTCCACATAATATTTTATGTAGAATCCAAATATGAAACCAGAATTTCAAAAATCAAAATATACCATTAACTGCTATATAGAATCGAAGTGCCACTAGATTTTTCCAAAAATTCACATTTTAATTCCAATGCTTCAAATATTTTGTTTTTTTTGGTAAAGAACTTTTTGGAAAGGGGTTAGGCTCACCCATGATCCAAGGGCAGGGCGAAGTCTCCCTTCCTCTTAGGCGATACCAATGTCGAGTAGGGCGAGCCTCTATTACCCTTAGGCGTAAACCTAAGCACCCAAGAGTTAGGATGCCTCCCCAAGTACTACGACTGGAACCACAACAAAGTGGTACTCCCCAGGGTTCAAATACACTCCAAATGGTAGTATGTCTCACCCCTTCATCTATTACACTCTAAATGCTTCAAATACTTGTTCTCCTACTTTATCCCCACACAATTTTCAATTTTAAACTCATTGGAAGCATCAAAAGCATGAAATTATAATATATGAATAGTGTTTCATATAGTAGCAACCAAGAACACAAAAACCTAACTACATGCATATTGAATTTCCAAGCATATACCACTTGATTATAGCTTTTTAAGCTTATCTAAACTATCCATAACATACAACTCATATTCTTATGACATATGGACAACACTTCCTGCAGCACCCTCAAGGGAAATATGTCACAAAACCCCCTTAAAACCAAGAGCTAACTTGCTAGATTAAATTCCAAGAATAAGGGAGCTAGTTACCTTGCTTGTTGCTCCAAGTTGTGTGCTTTTTTCTTGCTTCAAATAAAAATTGCCCAAAGGTTCCCTAAGGTGCTAGGAATGCTGCATCAAGTCTGGTTTGGGGGGGTATTTATAGAAAATTTTGGGTGGAAATGAAAGGTCGAGATTAGTTTAATTACTATTTGATCTAATGGTCTATATTCCACCTTGAATTAAGCTTGCCCTAGAAGCCTTAGATTGACGCCATTCATGACATCATTTAGGGCCATATTTGGCTAAAAAAGGTAGATTACTGATAGGAAAAATTTTAGTCCAGTCTGGTACCAATCAGAGCAGTTTCACAAAAACCATACTATTTTATGTTCCTAAAGTTTATAATATTCCAAAATATGTATTATGTCATAAAAACCAATGTCTAGGTTTTTCCTACCATTGACATTGTTTCTTTCACTATATTAACCTTAAGGGTATAATTGTCATTTCACACCTCTTTATACTGTATCAAGGTACATACTGGCTCTAACTAATCATGTTTATACTAGTTTAGACATTTTGGCCTGTCTATAATGATCAAAATGCCATTCATCTATAACTATACAATTTGGCTACACAAGGGGCATTTTCATAATTTCACACTTTTCCTGGGTTGCTTTGAACTCTGGCCCACTTAACTGTCTCACCACCTTATTGGGCCTCATGGGATGCCATTTGGGCATTAGTATTGGTCCATTACCTTTATGGCACAAATCCCAATAAATCTCTCCTGACTGTATTTATCAGGTATTTTATTCTATTGTAAAATCTTGTAAGAATTCTACAGGATTTCTTTTCTGACTTTATCAATTTTATAAATTCTTATATTAAATATAGGAATTTATTGCAAAGTTTTATTTGATTCTGAAGTCTGAAAATATTGTAATAATTCTTCCTGACTTCAAGAATTCATATCAATTAATTGGGACCTCAAATCAAAATTTCGTGTTGCGTTAAACTGATCAGAATAATTTATCTATCTATTGGTAAAATTTGGGACTAATCTTATTCTGGCATTTTTGGTCCTTTTCTTGTTCAACTTTCTCATAATTATATTTTTGTCCCAGAACTTTTAGTTAATTACATTTATGTCCATATACTTTTGATAATTACACCTTTTGGCCTAACTTTTGTTACTGCTTTTATTTTTGGTCTTCAACCTTTTCTAATTTTTATAATCCCTCTCTTTTCTTCCTCAATCTGATACAGTTTATTTTAAGAATCTCATGTCTATTACATATAAACTATACATATACATCAGATAAGAAGATTAGGGAATTTTGTCCTTGAAATTTATATTACTTATATACTAAGGAAATAATTCAGGATATGCCTCCTTCATTCTTTCCTCTACTTCCCACGTAGCTTCATTCTCAGTCATTCCTTTCCAAACCACCTTAACTAAAGAGATTTGCTTATTTTGTAACTGCTTGACCTTTTAATTCACAATTCGTACTAGTCCTATTTCATAAGTTAGGTCATCTGACAGTGCAACATCATCATGTTCAATCATATGTGATGGGTCTGGAACATACTTCTTCAACTGGGAAACATGGAATACATCATGTATCTTTATGAGGTTAGGAGGAAGAGCTAACTTGTAAGCCACTAATCATATTCTTGTGAGGATCTAGAATGACCTAATGTATCTAGGATGTAACTTCTTCACCTTGATTGATCATCCGGCTCCTATAGTTAGAGTTAACTTGAGAAACACATGTTCTTCTTGCTCAAACTCCAACAGCTTCCTTCTAACATCAGCATAACTCTTCTGTCTGCTTTAAGCTGTCAGCAATCTTTTTCTAATCTTATCGATCTGTACTGCTGTCTGATATACTATATCAGAACCAAACATCTTTTTTTTCGTTTAACTCCAACCAGCACAAGGGAGATCTACATTTACATTCGTAAAGTACTTCAAATAGGGCCATCTGAATACTAGCCTAATAACTGTTGTTATATGCAAATTCTATTAATGGCAGATGGACATCCCAACTCCCTTTGAAATTCAAAATACATGCTCTCAACATATCCTCTAGTATCTGGATCGTTCTCTCAGATTGACCATCTATTTGAGGATGATAAGCTATACTAAATCTGAGAGTAGTGTCTATTTCTTTATGTAAAGCTCACCAAAAATTTAACATAAATCGAGGATCTCTATATGATACAATACTACTTGGGACACCGTGCAATCGAACAACCTCTTTTACATATAACTTCTTTTATTTCATCTTCAATGAAAGCTCTAACCTGCATTCCTCTATAAGGATTTTCTGCTATCTATATCTGGTATAAAGGACTCCAATATCTAACATCTTCTATTAGTTATAACTCTTTGATCATTAGACTTGCCACCTGCACCACCTTCTGACTTAAGGTATCAGCTACCATATTTGCTTTTCCTAAATAGTACTTAATCTGGAAATCATAATCCTTTAGAAATTCCATCCATCTCTATTGTCTCATATTCAATTCTTTTTAATCTTGCAGATACTTTAGGCTTTTGTGTTCACATTATAGCTCTATAGTAGCTCCATACAGGTAATGTCTCCAGATCTTGAGAGCATAAACTACCACTGTAAGCTCCAGATCATGAGTTGGATAGTTTTCTTCATGTGGCTTTAACTGCCAAGAAAAGTAGGCTACCACTTGACCCTGCTGCATTAATACACATCCCAATCCCTACTTGCTAGCATCAGTATAGACTACATAAGTCTGAGTTGGGTCTAGAATAATTAACACAGGAGTCATGGTCTATCATATCCTTACTTCTAACCTCAATTATACTTGATTAGAAGTGATTGGAACCAATTCCATCACCATTTTCTTTGAAAACATCTATTTCCAAAAGATTTGCTCTCGGGTACTGTTCACTTTTACTGTTCATTTGGTAATTCCAGAACATGTACCCTACTTTGAAAATTCATAATTAATTGTAAAAAAATCGAAACAACATGGTTCCAATTTCTAATGAAAGCTCTTTCACATATATTTGAGGGAAAAATATGAAACTGAGTTTTTCTTGCCCCAATGAAATCAGTTTAATCATTGAAAATCACTGTTTATTTGGTAAAATCTGGAAGTTCCAGTTTCTTTGCTTAACTTCAAAAATTCATTTCTCTTTGGTTACTTATCCAAATGAACTGTGTTACCTATGGATTTTAATCTTTAGACGTTATCTTTAAGGTCATAAAATTTCATAGAAAAACGCGTTCATTTGGTATATGAAATCTTTGTGTAACCGTCACTGCCTCTCAGCACTCGTTTTACTCAATTCCAGATCTTACTTCCAACTTTGGAAAATCATAACAATTCAGATACTTATCCAAATGAGGTGTTCTTGGTGTTCATTTAAAGCTCTGTGTCTTAAATTTAAGCAGACCAAGTTTCAGATTAAAACTCGTTGATTTAGATGCCAAAAACATTGTCAAATCACCACGGCCTCAAAATAGGACTAGAGAAACATACACCATGCATACTAGCATATCATCCCATAGTGTCATGTAAGTCATGTACCTTATTATACAAACTTATTCATCAACATTTATTCTCCTCCCTTGAAAAGATCCAGCACCTAAAACATATTTATGCATGTGGAAGGAATGAGATTTCATGGAAATCCCAATAGCAAGTTACACAAACTATAATATCATGCATGGATAATTGTATGCTTAACATGTTATCATGAGATGGGAGCTACTTCATAATGGTACATAAGCAAACTCTAACATGCATATTGTCATGACATAACTTGCAAGGAGTTGCAATCATTCGTACTTCATCATAACATGATGACATAAGCTCAAGCTCAACCAAACACCATAATCAACAAGCAAGCAAAACAATTAAACAAACATGAGTTATAGTTAGGTATCCTTGCTACCTCTTAGCTATCTTGGTCAAGACCTTCTTGAAGTGCTTTCCTTCCTTCACAAATGTCAAAACCTAGCCATTAGAACATAATATCAAGTTACAACTCAACTTAAAACCAAATCCAAGACTAGGGTTTCACTAGCTCCCTTTCTTTCTCTAATTTATGTTTCCTACTTCCAACTTTCCAAAATAAATTCTCATGGTTCATTTCCACATAATTTTTCATGTAGAATCCAAATATGAAATCAGAATTTCCAAAATCAAAACATACCAATTGCTACAGTGCCAAACCGAAATGCATGCTCTTGTTTTCCAAAAATTCTCATTTTGATTCCAATGCTTCCAATACTTGTTCTCCTACTTTATCCCCACACAACTTTCCATTTTAAACTCATTGGAAGCATCAAAATCATGAAATTCCATCATATGAACAGTACCACATACAGTACCAGCAAGAACACAAAACCCTAAATCCAAACATACTTGAATTCACAAGCTTATACCACTTGATTCTAGCTTGTTTAAGCTTGTCTAAACTATCCATAACATAAAACTCATATTTTAACCATATATGAGCAGCACTTACAGCAGCAACCATAAGGGAAATATAGCATGAAAACCCCTTAAAACCATGAGCTAACTTGCTAGAACAAAGCTTAAGATCAAGGGAGATGATTACCTTGCTTGTTACTTCACTTTGGTTGCTTCTTTCTTGGTTGAATGGAAATTTTGCAAGAGTTTCCCTATGGTTCACCATGCATGCCAAAGTGTTCTGAATAGGGGGTATTTATAGAGAAATTTGGGTTAAAATGGATGGCCAAGATTGATTTGGTTACTATTTGATCTAAAGGCTCACATTTAATCTTGGATTTTACTTTTTCTAAAAAGAATAATTATTACATCATGTGGGACAGCTCATGGGACACCTAAGAGGGTTAGGTGGCTTGCTGCCCATGCAAAGAACCTTCTGGAGAAATTTCAGTCCAATCCAGTACCGATCAGCGTAGTTTCACAACAACCGGACTGTGTTCTGTTCCTAATTTTTTATAATATACCAGGATATGTATTCTATCCTGGAAATTAATATCTAGGCTTCTCATATCATTGAAAATATTATACTGAGTATTTATCTTCCATCCATCCCTTGGAAAATGACCAAAATACCCTTGGTGTCCTTTCCTGCACTGTACTAACCCTAAGGGCAAAATCGTTATTTCACCCCTCTTTATACTGGCTCATGGTGTATGGGCTCTAAATAATCCTCTTTATACTATATGACACATTTTTAGCCTGTCTAAAGTGACTAAAATGACCTCTATCCACTACTGGTACAGTATGGGCATCTAGGGGCATTTTCATAATTTTGCACTTTTCCTGGATTGCTCTGGTCTCTGGCCCACATAACTGTCCAGTCACCTTAATGGGCTTATGATGACTTCATTTGGGCCTTATGATGGGCTTATTGCCTATATTGCCTTTATGGCCCAATTCACTGTACAACTCTGCTGATCATATTTATCGGGTATTTTATTTCACTGTAAAATCCCGTATGGCTTCTACAGGATTCCTTTTCTGATTCTGTCAATTTTATAAATTCATATATTAAATATATGAATTTTCTATAAAGTCTCATCTAATTATGAGATCTCAAAAATACTGCAATAATTCCTTCTGACTTCAGGAATTTATATCAATTAATCGGGACCTCAAATCAAAATTCTGTGTTGCGTTAAATTGACCGGAATATTTTTGTCTATCTACTGGTAAAATTTGGGTCTGATATGATTTCGGGCATTTTTGGCTTGTTTTGGCTCAACTTTTCCATATTTACATTTAGGTCCCTTAACTTTTGAATAATTGCACTTTAGTCCCTGAACTTTTCATTAATTGTATTTAGGTCCCTCCTTTTTCTTCTACTTTCACTTTTCACCTTCAAACTTTTAAATTTTTATTTTGGTCCCTATTCTTTCCTTAGTTATTAATCCTTCCCTTTCCTTTCACAATCTGATACAGTTTATTCCAAGAATCTTATATCCATTGCAGATAAACTATACAGGTACATCAGGTCAAAAAAATTGGGGATATGACATGGTCAATCTCTGCTTTAATTCTTGAAAACTAACCTCGCACTTCTCATCCTACTTAAACTGCTGATCTTTCTAGTCAGCATATAAATCTCCTTTCAAAAAACTTTAGGAAATTCTTTAACTACTTTAATTGTCTCAATCCCTTCTTCTACTTCTATTTAAACATAAAAGAATACCATATATCCTTGACATCCTTTTCATAAATATTTATCTGTCTGAGCCTCTATTATTAAATTCAGTCTCACTTCTATATTCACATTTGCGGCTTCTTGACAAAGAACTAGAGTCTTGTTCTTATAATCTAGTATCACATTATTGGCAGATAATTAGTTCAGTCTAATTATGACATCAATCTCATGAAAAGGCATACATATTAGGTCTAGTGTAGTGTAACCATGCTCATATAGAATAATACTATTTAGGCAAACATCCGATGTAACTACTCTAGCATTCGTAGGGGTTGTCACACATATGGCATAATGCAACTTGCTAACTGTAAGGCCTAAACGTTTAGCACATTCATAGGAAATAAAGGAATAACTTACACCCGAATCAAATGTAGGAATCAAAGAGTGATTATTGAGATAGATGGTACCTTGTATAATCTGAGGTGACTTTTGAACATCTTCCCTTGTCAGTATGAACACTCGACCTTGAGTTTATGGCCTTTGATCATTCACTGCCTGAGGATAATTCTTGGAAAACTATCCATGTTTCACACATGTGTAACAAAAATTCTGTCCCATCAAGCACGACTTATCACTATGAGTCTTCTCGTACTTGTCACATACTCGGAACCTCGAGTCTCTATTTCCTGTATTGCCTCTGAAGTTCCCTCGAGTAGGCCTTCTATTTTGCCACTATCTCTACCTCTTTCTATAATAGCCACCACCACTGGCAATATCTTAACTCTGGCTAGTCCTTTTAAGAACAATACCGTATCCAAATTTTTCTCTATCTATATAAAACTGATAGTGGAAAAAGGTTTAGAAAGGATTATGACGATGATCATAAGAAATAATAAAGGTTAGATGAGTCTTGAAGGAAGAGGGGGACTAAAATGAAAATTAGAAAAGGTTGAAGGCCAAAAATGAAAGTAGAAACAAAATTTGGGCCAAAAGTGGTAAATATTAAAAGTTTAGGGACCTAAATGCAATTAACCAAAAGTTTAGGGTCCTAAATGCAATTATGAGAAAGTTGAACCGAAAAAGGCCAAAAACTGCCCAAAAGCAATTTAATCCCAAATTTTACCAATAGATAAACAAAATTATTCTAATCAGTTTAACGCAACACATAATTTCGATTTAAGGTCCTGATTAATTGATATGAATTCCTGAAGTCAGGAAGAATTATTACAATTTTTTTCAAACCTCATAATCAAATGAAACTTTATAGTAAATTCCTATATTTAATATAAAAATTTATAAAATTGACAGAGTCAGAAAAGGAATCCTGTAGAATTCTTATGGGATTTTACAGTGAAATAAAATACTCGATAAATACTATTAGGAGAGATTCCTTGGGATTTGTGCGATAAAGGTAGTGGACCAATATTAAGGCCCAAATGGCATCCCAAGAGGCCCAATAAGGTGGTTGGACAGTTAAGTAGGCCAGAATCAAATGTAATCACAAAAAAGTGTGAAATTACGAAAATGGCCTCGTGTGGCTAGATTTTTCCAGTAAGGGATGGAGGGCATTTTGATCATTTTAGACAAGCCAAAAACATCCAATCTAGTATAAAGAAGATTATTTAGAGCCAGTATACACCCTGATACATTATAAAGGAGTGTAAAATGACAATTATACCCTAAAGGTTAATATAGTACAAGATAGTAGACTAAGAGGATTTCCGTCATTTCTCAAGGGATCTATAATTAAGTTTTGACCCAGTCCAATAATGTCAATGGTAGGAAGAATCCGGATATTAGATTTAAGGTTATACAGTATATTATGGAATCTCAGACAAATTAGATTGAGAAAAAAGTCTGGTTTTTGAGGAAACGGACTGAGTCGGTATCGAATTAGACTGGAATTTTTCTAGATTCTTCCCCCATTGGAATTTTCCCACATATACCTATGAGTTGTCCTTTGATGATGTCATGGATGATGTCATAATTCTCCTTTTTGAAAAAGTTAAACCCATGATTAAATGTGAGTCATTAGATCAAATAGTGCACAAAGTAATATTGGCCATTGATTTTCCATGAGATTTTTCTATAAATACCTCCTCAAATCTTAAGTAAACCATGAGCAAAAGAACCCTTGCAAAAACTCTTACAAAATGAAAACTCAAGCCAAGACAAAGAAGATTCAAGGTACTGAAGTTCAAGCAAGCTAGGGATTAAAGGTAAGCAATATATCCTATCTTATTTTCCTTTGATTTGGGAGCTTGAACTTAGGGTCATGGAGGAAAGTTGAGTTTCCTCTAAGATATTGTGCTATCAAAAAAATCTTGCATGAAAGGAAAAAGAAGAAATTAAAGTTATAGATAGGTGTTTGAAGCTTAAACAAGCTAGTTAAAGTGAGTGGTTATTGAATCAAGTTGGTATTCTTGACTTTGCCATAGTTGAACCATTTCGGTTTGCCATGTTCATGATGAAAGTAAATGGAATTTCAATGATTTATGGCTTCCATTGAATTTATATGATGATTTTGTGTAGGATTGGATAGGTTTTGAACCTTGTAGGCATTGGAATTTCAAGCTATAATTTTTGATATTCTTCTCTGTACTGTTCACTCACATGAACAGTGACTGAAATTTCATGATTTTGATGCTTCCAATGGTTTTAAAGTGAAAAGTTGTGTGGGATAAAGTGGAGAAACAAGTATGGGAAGCATTAGAATCAAAATGAGAATTTTTGAAAGAAAAGAGGGTATTATGTAATTCTGTACATAACAGTGTATAGGAGCTAGAATTTCATGATTCTAATCTCATAAATGGATTCAAAAGATGAAATTGTGTAGGGTAAAGTCAAGACATTAATTGGTTCAAAGGCCAAGTTGATTAGTGAATACTAGAGAAAGTTATGTTAGTAAAGAGTTAAGAATTTATCAAGGATAGTCTTAAACATTGTTGTTCTTGGTCGTAATGAATTATGTGATGAATATGAATGTGTTTAGGACCTTGAAACATCCAAGAAGATGTTGGTAATATGAACAGTAATAAGTAACAATTTAACTGTATCAATTGGCAAACTAAATGTCCAGTTTTATATTTTTTCCCTAAAGAGCTATGAAAGAGCTACAATTAGAAATTTGGATCACCTCCATATGATTTTTCTATAATTAGTTATGAATTTTTAAATTTGGACTATAAATCTAGAAATTACCAAGTGAACAGTACCCAAGAAGTAAGTTTTAAAATTTTAATTTTTGGGCTAATGCAATGCTTCCTCTAATCAAATATGCTTTCGAATACGTGCTCTAAGGTGGTAAAAGTAAGATGTTACAAACAACACTCCCTCTACTCACTGGTTTCATTAACATTCGATGATTTATACCATTTTCAATTATTCTACATGCCTCCACTGCTTTATTGAACTGGCTATATTGCTAAGGAGTCATCTTCTCCTTCAGGGTAACATTCAGCCTTATAATCATCCTTTATGTCATCCAACGCTCATCATCCACGTGTCAAAGATAAGTGTAGTACTGGGAAAGACGAATGAACTTATCCAGATATTCATCAAAAGATTCCTTCTCTCCTTGCCTCAGTACAGGGAATTTAGCTTCTCTCTCATCACGTACTGACTGAGGAAAATACTTCTCATAAAATTGCTCAAGAAACACTTCACATGTAATAGGAATGTTTCTAGCTTGTAGCAGTAGTTCAGTGTTCTTCCACTATCAGTCTGCATCCCTTTCTAACTAATAGATTGCCATCTGGGCTTTACTGTTAGATGGACAATCGAGCACTTTAAAAATCTTCTCAAGTTAGCTAATCCAATCTTCCTCTTTTTGGATATAAAATGTCCCCTCAAATGTTGGAGGACTGTGCTTATAGAACTTGGTCATCCACTTTTGAATACCAGTGGAATCAACCACCTATCTAGTCTACCTAGGTAGCTCTGTTGGTTGCTGCACTATTTCTGGTTCTATATCAGCTACACCTATAGATTCTAGATGCCTTAGATTTTCTACAGTCTCTGCTACTACTGCTGCTATGGCAGCATCTCTCTCCTAATCACTTCTCACTTGAGCTACTCACATTTCCTTGATCATCTTTTGCTGATGCTCTAGACGTTCTAAAATCAGCTGATTAATATCCCCAGGGTTTTGTGGTTCTCTTGAGGAAACAGTCCTTCTTGTTCTTACCATTTTATTTTACTATATAAATAGGAGAGAAATATAATAATTAACATAACTTATATTTCATCCAAAACATGTGATATGATAAGTTTAATAACATTACATAGATCTTTCATACATAACATAAGTACATGTACAACATCATCATCATCATTCATAAGTACATAGATAGCATTAGCATTTATAAGTACAACCATTACACTACACTTTCTTATAAGTGAACCTGATACACGCTTCTACCATAAAGATCCAGTATGGAATGCTCTCACAGGGTTCTTCCTCAAAATATTAATCCAACCCCACTGTCAAAGTCACTGTAAGAGCTAAAATATCATCCATAATGTTAGTCCAGTCTTTAAGGGTAAGAGTGTTTGGATCAAAAGCTTTATAAGCCTTCCATACTCTGGTTACAAAGTCCATGTAAATTTTGTAATCTTGCTCTACCTCCCTGACCAACCGTCGTCTTATGTCATATAACTGCCTAGCCAACTCTACAGCTTTCTTAAATCATTCCTCATTCATATTTCTTCCTAGGGCTAGCTCTATAATCTTGTTGTTGTCTAGGTATATCTCCACAATTGGTGTCTTTGATCTACTAGGACCTGGGATATTAGTCTGGTCAGGTATATGGCTAGGACTAAGAATATTAGTCTGGTTGGGTACTTGGCTTGGACCAGGAATGTTTACATCAACAGACTATTTAGGTGCAGATTATGTGGTACCCACAACATAGGAATGGTAGTCATCAGATTGTACCACCTAAGTGTATACTATGTCTCTTTCATCCTTCTGAGCTGCATCCACTTCTACACTAGGGTCGATGTCATATCCTAATTTTTCCCTATCTGTATAATACTGATAGTGGAAAGAGGTTTAGGAAGGATTATGAGAAAGATCAGAAGAAATGATAAAGGTTAAATGAGTCTTGAAGGAACAAAGGGACCTAAACAAAAATTAGAAAAGTTTAAAGGCCAAAAGTTAAAGTAGAAACAAGATTTGGGCCAAAAGTGGTAATTTCCAAAAGTTTAGGGACCTAAATGTAAATATCCAAAAAGTTAGGGACATAAATGTAATTAAGAGAAAAGTTCAAGGGCAAAATTGTAATTATAGAAAGATCAGCCCGGAAAGGGTTAGAACTGCCCAGAAGTATTTTAGTCCCATATTCCATCAGTAAATAGAGGAAGGTATGCTGGATAATCTGACATGATACAGAAATTTTATTAGGGCTCCAGACAGCAAAAAATTATCTGATAGTCTAAAAGTTATATGAATTTTTATCAGATTCTATAGATATCAGATATATGTGGGGGAATTACAGGAAAGTGTGCCCTACAGTGTCAGATATACTAGATCCGACAGAACTCTGGAAAAAGTTCTGTATAAAAAGTTATTCACATATCAGTGAATTTTGACGGGAGTTTGTTAACACCCGTGATCCGATAATGGAACTTATCGGTATATAAGCCTGGATAGAATGAGATCAGATGACCTCATATATAGGCCCATAATGACGCCAAGGAAGGCCCAAAATACAGGGTACCAGTCTATCAGTAGAAGGGGCCAGTGCCAGAAAAAGTGTAAAATTACAAAAATGCCCCTGGATGCTCAGATTGTACTACAGATGGATGAAGGGCATTTTGGTTATCTGGGACAGGCTAAAAACATGACACATGGTATAAATATGATTATTTGAGCCAATATATGCCCTGAGGCAATACAAAGAGGGGTGAAATGACAATTATGCCCTTAGGGTCAATATAGTGCAAGAAAGGACACCAAGGGTATTTTGGTCATTTCCCAAGGGATCTGTAATTAAGTTGTGGCCATTAAAAGTATGTCAATGGTGTGAGAAGCCTAGACATTGATTTCCAGGACATAATACATATCCTGGTATATTATAAAAAATTAGGAACAGAAAACAGTCCGGTTGCTGTGAAACTGCACCGATCGGTACCAGATTGGACTGGAATTTCTCCAGAAGGTTCCTTACACTATGAGCACGCCACCTAACCCCTTGAGGTGTCCCTTGATGGGTCCCACATGATGTCATAATTATTACTTTATGAAAAAGTTAAATCCAAGATTAAATGTGGGCCTTTAGATCAAATAGTAACCAAATCAATCTTGGCCATTCATTTTTCTTGGATTTTGGCTATAAATACCCCTCCAATTCTGCAGCAAACCGTAGCTTCATGGACCCTTGGGGAAGCTCTTGCAAAATGGAAACTCAAGCCAAGACAAAGAAGATTCAAGATTCCAAAGTTCAAGCAAGCTGGAGATTAAAGGTAAGTAATCTCTCCTAGCTTATTTTCCTTTGATTTGGGAGCTTGAACTTAGGGTTTTGATGGGAGAAAAGTTGAGTTTTCTCTAAGGGGTGGTGCTGCCCAAAGACCTTAAAGGAAAGGGGAAAGAAGAAATTAAAGTTAGAAGCACATGATTGAAGCTTAAACAAGCTAGTTAAGTGGTTGGTTGTTGAATCAAATTGATATTCTTGACTTTGCCATGGTGTACCCTGTTCGTTCTGCACTGTTCATGAGGGAAGGAAATTGAATTTCAATGATTTAATGCTTCCATTGAGTTTGTATGATGATTTTGTGTAGGATTGGAAAGGTTTTGAACCTTGGAAACATTAAAATCTCAAGGTTGTAGTCTTTGAGATTCCTTACGGTTACTGTTCACTCGCATGAACAGTAATTGGAATTTCATGATTTTGATGGTTCCAATGGTTTTAAAATGAAAAGTTGTGTGGGGTAAAGTGGAGAAACAAGTATGGGAAGCATTAGAATCAAAATGAGAATTTTTGAAAGAATTGTGTGCTTATGTTCAATTCTGTACAGCAGGCCATGAAGGAGCTGGAATTTCATGATTCTAAGCTCATAAATGAGTTCAAAAGATGAAATTGTGTAGGGTAAATTCAAGACATCAATTGATTCAAGAGCCAAGTGGATTAGTGAAAATTAGAGAAAGTTATGACAATAAAGAGTGTAACAAAGTTAATCTTAAACATAGTTGGAGTTCATGAGTCCTAATGAATTATGTGATGAATAGGAATGTGTTTAAGACCTTGAAACATCCAAGAACATGTTGGGAGGTGATTGACATAAAGGCTTATTGGTTGGAAAGCTAGGAAGCAAATGCTAAAGATCAAGAGGAAAGCTTAAGTGCAAGGTAGTGAACTTACCTCTTTATGTGCTTGATGTGGTATGCTTATGTGTTGACATGTATATGTTATTTGAATGATGTTGTGACATGATAAATGATGTTGAATGTATTGTGAATAACATGTTTCCATGGCCATGCACTTTATGTAAAAGTATATAGCATGATGGCATGTCACTAATCAAAGAAAGTTAATGAAATTACATATCATGCATTAGCATCCATCTTGCATATTTAAGTGGTAATGTTTGCTACTGAGATTCCCTAGAATCTCACTCACCCATAACCAACCATAACCAACCAATTTAGGTCAAGCATGAAGAAAAGGTATGCATGGAGAAGAGCTAAAGAATGGAAGAAAGGAAGTGAAGTATTGAGATTTTAGCATATACTATACATTGTCTATGTATGTAAATGCCATGTAAGGTATCCATTTATGTGATGAAACTATTGTAATACTTATGGCATATGTACATGATGTATATGAATGTTAAGAAGCTTATTTGATGGCTTGTGCATGCTGAAACAATTATTGGAAATGAAAGAAAAGAAACTGAAATGGTAAAAACGTAGGTCTTGGAGCAGTTTTGTTGTGGCTTTAGATTAACCTAGCAAATGACGGAATTAGTTCACGAAATTTTATGAGCATGTAGAACACATACATAGCTTTAAATTCATAGGTAGAATGTGTCATTTGGATGTGTATATCAAGAGAAATGAATTTCCAAAGTAAGGGACCAGAAACTTTTTCTAGAGTTTTTGACCAAATGAACAGTAAACTTCAACGAATAAACTGTATCAATTGGCTAATCATTTGGTCTAAAAATTATTTTTCCCTTAACTTTCAAGATGTTATATTCATTTAGCTTTTTTAACCACTTCATTTTGAGTTTTCTAGAATTAATTATGATTTTTTGAAGTTTGTTGCGTAATCTGGAATACCATATGAACAGTAACCCGAGAAAGAGTAAAATTCCAGATTTGGTTAATGGACTTCCAAGGTCTTGTAAGTGGTTCTAAATGCTACTGAATGGTCCCTAAGACATATAAAAGTAAGGATGTTATATTTTGGTATCAGAGCAAAGGATTCTAGCTTAAGAAATGCTCTGAATAGATTATTTATGGACTGATATGAGATTATACCCATACCCTAACCCTAAACAATAAGTATTTTGTTAAGTTAGGGTATGTTATGGGATGGTTAAGATTGCTTAATTAAGCAAATATTGCAGGAATATATATGAGATTCCATAAGGTTCAGTTAATAAGGGAGACTCCAGACCAATAGTGATATATAAAGATGATATATATCCACATCCCTTAGACAATGAAGAGAGTCCAGATGAGAGTTTAGGGGATCAGCCAGGAAAATCTACAGTGGAATGTCCCATAGACGTTTCTGTAGACTTAAACCTGAAGTCTGGAGGTCATGTAGATATTCAGCCTGAACCCTAATATGCACCCTTTGATGTTGAGTTTATTAACTCTATACGGTATAAGTTTATTGGAATGCCCTCTAACTCTGATATAAGCTTTATCCCTCTTACGAGATGATAGATTACGGCTGAGGAAGCTGAGTACTGGTACTGGATTATGGGTAGACTAGATATTATTCCTCCTCTACCAGAGTTTGAGGATAGATTTAAGATAATTAAGATAGAACAGTCAGATATCCAGTCAGAGTTAATGATAGTTCTTGTCCATTCCCAAAGTCCAAGAATATGTGACTTTATAGAGAAAGATCAGTGGGATATTCCTAGTCCTAGTCAACCCCAACCTTCTTCATTAAAGACAGATAATGTTGACCATATGGTCTGAAGAAAGCTGCGGAGAATGACTTACTCAGTCCAGGTCAAGGGATGGACAGAAGTAGAGATTAAGAATAGTTAGTTATCCGCAGTTCCTCAATGCCGTAGTAGGAATGATAAATAGACATCCAGTAGAAGCCATTAACCTAATATACATTAGAGGATTGGTATGAGATGATAGTAAGTCAAGTGTCATGAGACTAAAGATGCCAACCTCACTGAAGTCTATCAGTTAGAGGTTTAGCACAGAGTATAGGCAAGTTAAACAGTATAAAGCACTAAGATACAGAATATTAGTTTAAGAAGAGGTTTAACAGTAGATCCTCTGTATGATCATCAGGAGTTGATCTACAGTACGAAAGACTTTGTGTAGCTAGTCTTTATAGAAAAGAATAATGAGAAGTTAGAATGAGACTTGCCTAAGAATGATTTAATACACAGCCTAAGGTTAAAGACGTGAAGGCTAATAGACAGAAAGTTAATATTCCTAAACAGAGGGATCACATCATGAAGAGATAGTAACCTAGTAAACCTAGGGTAGATCACCCTAGATGAAAATAGTAATGTTAAGTGATGAATGAGATCCAAGTGACTTAAATTGGTCAGGATCTAGAGGCAGACCAGAAAAGAATCACAATCTAGTCTAGAGTAGACTGAGATTGATAGACAGAAAGAGTTAAGAGATACAGAGAGGCACAGAAGTTACTCCATATGAGATGGAGAATTATCCGTTCACTTGAGAAGTTTTTCTCAAAGAAGTTTAAAGGAAGCATTCCTCTCAATTAGAGAAAGGTGAGCATGAAGTTAAGGGTTAGAGTTAAGGGAAGAGAACTCTTTTGATGGATACTTAATCGAGTTCATTCATATGAACCTTGAGGCTTAATAAGAGATACTTTCTCACCTGTTAGTAATCCAGGAGGATAAGAGAAATGTAAAAGTACAAATGGCATAAAGATAGGAGCCAAACCTTTCCTCCGTTAGCTGAAAGAGAATAGTTGACTCAGTTATGGATTGTTTGAGGGTTAGTAGAAAAAGATATATGTAAGCTAAGAGAAAGAAGTTTATGAGGTTTGAAGAAAGTAAAGTAGCCACAGATTTAAAGGTAAGGTGACTCCCCTATTCCCTATATAAGAAAGAGTAAAGAAGGGTTGAGTCTATACCCTAATAAGAGGGTAATGTGGCAGCCTAAGTGAAATAAGTAAATGACTCAAGTACCTAAATAGATGATCAAGACCTAGCAGTTAAGGTGATAAAGGGACAAAATGTTTTAAAGTCTACCTAGTTAATTGCTTAATGGCAATATGAGTATGAGCTATGGTTAAGCAAACTATGTAATTATGTATGGCTTATGTTGCCGTAAGTCATAATAAGAAATTGCATCTCATTGCAGTTGTCATATGATGACACGCATGTTAGAGATTGCTTAAAGAATTGCATCTCCTTACATAATATGCTTGTTGAGTATGCTATGATAAATGATTATGATACTCAGGATATATCCCTTCAATAGGGGTAAGATGTATGAATGATATGGCTCAAAGAAAGAGTAAATTCTAAGTAATGTAAGTTAATATTTTTGCAATAGAGCTAGATTGCTCTTGCAATAGAGTAAGATTACTTTTGAAATAAAGGCAAGATATGGGACAGTATAACTCAGATAGAGTAAGGTCCTTCTGATGAGATGAATAAATAGATGATGATAGATATGTGCATGGTAGAGCCTATGTAGCTCTCTGCAGTGATAGATCTAGTAAGTTATAAAGTATGAGAATGATATGAGAAGTTCCTGAGTGATAGAGGAAATGAGTAAAGTCTTGATAGATAATATTGGCTTCTGTGACCATTTTTGGGGAATTATTTGTGGAGTTAACAACTATGTGGAAGTGACTAACCTTGTAACTTTGTCCGTTGGTTTAGGTCTTCCATAGATGAGAATACAGTACAACAGAATCTAGTAGATTCTGGAGGATTGTAGTTAGATCCTAGTATGGCTCATAGGGTCACAGTTAGATCCTGAAGAGGCTTACAGTTGATCGCAGTAGATCCCGAGAGTCACAGTAGACCAAGCCTAGAGGAAGAAAGTAATGAGCCATAAGTACAATATTTCTTTAGAAGGACAAATACCAAGGAAATGTTAAGGTATAGAAGCTTCACAAGTTGATTAACTCATAACAGAGAGAGTACCCATGATGCTAGTTTCAGATAGCCTTATTACTATCAGGGACTGAACTCAGAATTTCCTTACACGTATCAGGAACTAAGTGATTAAAGTTAAAGCTGTTAATGCTGAGTCCCAAGGATATATGGGAATATTACGTAAGATATAAGAAGAGATCCTTATGATAAGATTACAGAAAATAAGAGACAAGTAAATCCTCTAGATGAGGATAAAGAGATTAGAAGGACAGATAGACCCGAGAGAGATAGTATAATATGGGTCTAAGATGGTAAAGTACCGGGGTTAGAGCCAGTGAGCACCAGTACTTTAGATTTTTATCTGCACATTTAAGTTAAACGTACTCAGGCAAGGGTAGTCCAATGATGGGTGACCCCTAGGAAGTGATGAAAAAAAATGTGAATGCCACAAGAAATTGGTATATATGCATAAAGCTATGTAAAATGATGGAAAGACCTATGAAAAGCTAGAAAGAGTTATGAATAATAAGAGACTAGAACCCTTATGTCAAGTCCAAATTAAATGGATTTGAAAGATGAACTATGATATAGCCAGATTTGGCCAGATATGCCATTTTATATCATGAAAGATACGAAATGAGAAGATATGCCTTGAGAAGCGGCTGTATAGCTAACTTTGTAAACAGATAGAGAGGCTTCTGTTCTGGAAATGATAAGAAGTTTGAATGATGAGCAACATGTGAAAGAGCAAATGAGAGCTTTCACTCCTTGCATAAAGTGCCAGGCATTAAGTTATGTTATGTTATGTTATGTTTGTAAAATATGCTAAAGCTCCGAATGTTAGAGCAGTGCAAGCTTTATATGATAAAGTTGTGCAAGCTCCGAGTGTTAGAGCTGTGCATATTAAGAGAAGGAATGCTTGAGCTCTGATGTTAGAGCTTTGCATTCGTGAGCAGGTATGTAGTCCTGCAACATGTTATCTAGGCATTATGCATGTTAGAGTATGTGCTCCTATATGCTCCTATGTGCTCCTGTTAGCAGTAGAGCAATGAAAGAAAGAATAATGATATAAGTCCTCTCTCTGTACTATGATACATTTTTAAAGATGATGAGAATGTATGATGATATGAGAATGAGAGTTAAAGTTTGCAGATATTCAGAGAATTTCGCTAGATACTCAAATGAGCAATAAGTGATTGCACTAAGAAATATGATGAATAGTTAGTAGAAGCTCCAGAATATGGCAGTATTCGAGGGAGTTTGGCATGAAATAAATGGACACTACTCACAAGTCCAGCATAGTGAGAAGTCCATATGTAGATAGATGCGTAGCAAGAAAGTAATAGAATTAACTGGAGTTTAACTCTGACTAAGTTGATTTAGAAGAAGAGAAAGTAATAATAGTAAAGAGATGAAGAATTACGGATATGAAAAGTGCTCCGTTAATATGTCACGATAAAAGATAAGAGGTAAATACCCCAATCCTTGACTGAGGTGTTGATTAAATTTCGAGGAAGAAATTTATTTTAAGGGGGGTAGAAATGTCATATCCTAATTTTTCCCTATCTGTATAATACTGATAGTGGAAAGAGGTTTAGGAAGGATTATGACAAAGATCAGAAGAAATGATAAAGGTTAAATGAGTCTTGAAGGAAGAAAGGGAACTAAACAAAAATTGGAAAAGTTTAAAGGCCAAAAGTTAAAGTAGAAACAAGATTTGGGCCAAAAGTGGTAATTTCCAAAAGTTTAGGGACCTAAATGTAAATATCCAAAAAGTTAGGGACATAAATGTAATTAAGAGAAAAGTTCAAGGGCAAAATTGTAATTATAGAAAGATCAGCCCGGAAAGGGTTAGAACTGCCCAGAAGTATTTTAGTCCCATATTCCATCAGTAAATAGAGGAAGGTATGCTGGATAATCTGACATGATACAGAAATTTTATTAGGGCTCCAGACAGCAAAAAATTATCTGATAGTCTAAAAGTTATATGAATTTTTATCAGATTCTATAGATATCAGATATATGTGGGGGAATTACAGGAAAGTGTGCCCTACAGTGTCAGATATACTAGATCCGACAGAACTCTGGAAAAAGTTCTGTATAAAAAGTTATTCACATATCAGTGAATTTTGACGGGAGTTTGTTAACACCCGTGATCCGATAATGGAACTTATCGGTATATAAGCCTGGATAGAATGAGATCAGATGACCTCATATATAGGCCCATAATGACGCCAAGGAAGGCCCAAAATACAGGGTACCAGTCTATCAGTAGAAGGGGCCAGTGCCAGAAAAAGTGTAAAATTACAAAAATGCCCCTGGATGCTCAGATTGTACTACAGATGGATGAAGGGCATTTTGGTTATCTGGGACAGGCTAAAAACGTGACACATGGTATAAATATGATTATTTGAGCCAATATATGCCCTGAGGCAATACAAAGAGGGGTGAAATGACAATTATGCCCTTAGGGTCAATATAGTGCAAGAAAGGACACCAAGGGTATTTTGGTCATTTCCCAAGGGATCTGTAATTAAGTTGTGGCCATTAAAATTATGTCAATGGTGTGAGAAGCCTAGACATTGATTTCCAGGACATAATACATATCCTGGTATATTATAAAAAATTAGGAACAGAAAACAGTCCGGTTGCTGTGAAACTGCACCGATCGGTACCGGATTAGACTGGAATTTCTCCAGAAGGTTCCTTACACTATGAGCACGCCACCTAACCCCTTGAGGTGTCCCTTGATGGGTCCCACATGATGTCATAATTATTACTTTATGAAAAAGTTAAATCCAAGATTAAATGTGGGCCTTTAGATCAAATAGTAACCAAATCAATCTTGGCCATTCATTTTTCTTGGATTTTGGCTATAAATACCCCTCCAATTCTGCAGCAAACCGTAGCTTCATGGACCCTTGGGGAAGCTCTTGCAAAATGGAAACTCAAGCCAAGACAAAGAAGATTCAAGATTCCAAAGTTCAAGCAAGCTAGAGATTAAAGGTAAGTAATCTCTCCTAGCTTATTTTCCTTTGATTTGGGAGCTTGAACTTAGGGTTTTGATGGGAGAAAAGTTGAGTTTTCTCTAAGGGGTTGTGCTGCCCAAAGACCTTAAAGGAAAGGGGAAAGAAGAAATTAAAGTTAGAAGCACATGATTGAAGCTTAAACAAGCTAGTTAAGTGGTTGGTTGTTGAATCAAATTGATATTCTTGACTTTGCCATGGTGTACCCTGTTCGTTCTGCACTGTTCATGAGGGAAGGAAATTGAATTTCAATGATTTAATGCTTCCATTGAGTTTGTATGATGATTTTGTGTAGGATTGGAAAGGTTTTGAACCTTGGAAACATTAAAATCTCAAGGTTGTAGTCTTTGAGATTCCTTACGGTTACTGTTCACTCGCATGAACAGTAATTGGAATTTCATGATTTTGATGGTTCCAATGGTTTTAAAATGAAAAGTTGTGTGGGGTAAAGTGGAGAAACAAGTATGGGAAGCATTAGAATCAAAATGAGAATTTTTGAAAGAATTGTGTGCTTATGTTCAATTCTGTACAGCAGGCCATGAAGGAGCTGGAATTTCATGATTCTAAGCTCATAAATGAGTTCAAAAGATGAAATTGTGTAGGGTAAATTCAAGACATCAATTGATTCAAGAGCCAAGTGGATTAGTGAAAATTAGAGAAAGTTATGACAATAAAGAGTGTAACAAAGTTAATCTTGAACATGGTTGGAGTTCATGAGTCCTAATGAATTATGTGATGAATAGGAATGTGTTTAAGACCTTGAAACATCCAAGAACATGTTGGGAGGTGATTAACATAAAGGCTTATTGGTTGGAAAGCTAGGAAGCAAATGCTAAAGATCAAGAGGAAAGCTTAAGTGCAAGGTAGTGAACTTACCTCTTTATGTGCTTGATGTGGTATGCTTATATGTTGACATGTATATGTTATTTGAATGATGTTGTGACATGATAAACGATGTTGAATGTATTGTGAATAACATGTTTCCATGGCCATGCACTTTATGTAAAAGTATATAGCATGATGGCATGTCACTAATCAAAGAAAGTTAATGAAATTACATATCATGCATTAGCATCCATCTTGCATATTTAAGTGGTAATGTTTGCTGCTGAGATTCCCTAGAATCTCACTCTCCCATAACCAACCAATTTAGGTCAAGCATGAAGAAAAGGTATGCATGGAGAAGAGCTAAAGAGTGGAAGAAAGGAAGTGAAGTATTGAGATTTTAGCATATACTATACATTGTCTATGTATGTAAATGCCATGTAAGGTATCCATTTATGTGATGAAACTATTGTAATACTTATGGCATATGTACATGATGTATATGAATGTTAAGAAGCTTATTTGATGGCTTGTGCATGCTGAAACAATTATTGGAAATGAAAGAAAATAAACTGAAATGGTAAAAACGTAGGTCCTGAAGCAGTTTTGTTGTGGCTTTAGATTAACCTAGCAAATGACGGAATTAGTTCACAAAATTTTATGAGCATGTAGAACACATCCATAGCTTTAAATTTATAGGTAGAATGTGTCATTTGGATGTGTATATCAAGAGAAATGAATTTCCAAAGTAAGGGACCAGAAACTGTTTCCAGAGTTTTTGACCAAACGAACAGTAAACTTCAACGAATAAACTGTATCAATTGGCTAATCATTTGGTCTAAAAATTATTTTTCCCTTAACTTTCAAGATGTTATCTTCATTTATATTTTTTAACCACTTCATTTCGAGTTTTCTAGAATTAATTATGATTTTTCGAAGTTTGTTGCGTAATCTGGAATACCATATGAACAGTAACCCGAGAAAGAGTAAAATTCCAGATTTGGCTAATGGACTTGCAAGGTCGTATAAGTGGTTCTAAATGTTACTGAATGGTCCCTAAGACGTATAAAAGTAAGGATGTTACAGTCGACTTCTTCTGGAGGTACAGTATTAATAGGAAAAGCTGGGATAGGTTCTTTAGGCATACTATCATCTGATGCACTATCCATTTCATTAGACCCTACTGAAGAGCTATCTAATCTATCCAATTCTTAGTTACTGGAATATGGGATATGTATTATTGGGGGAAACTCATAGTTAGGATCATTCTCCATTATAATAACCTCCTCTAAATTCAACCCAGACTTATCTAAACTAAACACTTCGGACATAGGGTCTCCTTGGTTCACCATAGTTTTTGATCCAATCCTAGGCTTAATCATCTTCACCCTGCAATCACTACTTAGTGTTAATTATGGAGATATTCAATTATGTATCAGTCTATAAATATCTATTCAGAGCATTTCTTAAGCCATAATCCTTTACTCTGATACCAAAATTTTGTATCCTTATTTTTGACCTCAATTATACTTAATTGGAAGTCATTTTGAACTAATTACATAACCTTTTCTTTAGAAACATGCATTTTCAAAATATTGCTTCTCGAGTACTGTTCATGGTTATTGTTCATTTTTGTAATCCAGAATATATACCTAATTTTGAAAATTCATAATTAAATGTAGTAAAGTTGAAATAGGGTGGTTCTAATTTCTAATGAAAGCTCTTTCATTTAAATTTGAAGGAAAATATAAAACTGAGGTTTCATTGTCCCAATGAAATCAATTTATTTGTTGAAAAACACTGTTTATTTGGTAAATCTGAAAGTTGCAGTTTCTTTACCTTAACTTCAAAAATTCATTTCTCTTTGGTTAGTTGTCCAAATGAACCGTGTTACCCATGGATTTAAATACCCATATGTGTTCTTTAAGATCATAAAATTTCATAGAAAAACTCATTCATTTACCATATGAAATTAACATTGAAATGTCACTGCCTCCCATTGCTCACTTTATCTCAATTCCAAATTTTATCTCTAGCTTAGAAAAATCATAGTAAATCAAATACTTAACCAATTGAGTCTTTATTAGTGTCCATTTGAAGCTCTATATCTTAGCTATTATCATACCAAATTTCAAGTTCAAACTCATTGATTAAGTCATGGTAATCATCGTCATAAAGCAACGGCCTTAGAATACAACTACATGATAATACACTATGCATTTCATTATATCCTTCCATAGTGTCAAGTAACCAATATGACTTATTATACAAGTTCAACCATCTATATTTACCTTTTTTCCTTGAGATGTTCCAGCACCTATAACATGGTTATGCATATGGAAAGAATGAGATTTCATGGAAATCTCAATAGTAAGTCATACAAATTATAATATCATGCATGATTAATTAGATGCTTAATATGTTATCATGAGATGGGAGCTACTTCACAATAATACATAAGAAAACTCTAACAAGCATATTGTCATGACATTAGTTGCAAGGAGTTGCAATCATTCATACTTCATCATAAACATGATGGCATAATCTCAAGCTCAACCAAACACCATAACTAACAAGCAAGCATACATGAAACTATAGTTAGGTATTCTTGCTACCTCTTTAGCTATCCTTGACAAAATTTTCTTGAGATGGTTTCCTTCCCTCACAAATGTCAATATCTAGCCATTACAAAGTAACATCAAGTTACAACTCAACTTGAAAACAATTCCAAGACTAGGTTTTCACTAACTTCTATTTCCATTTTATGTTCCATACTTCCATCTTTCTAAAATAAATTTTCATGGTTCATTTCTACATAATTTTTCATGTAGAATCCAAATATGAAACCAGAATTTCCAAAATCAAAATATACCATTAGCTGCTATACAGAACCAAAGTGCTACTAGATTTTTCCATAAATTCATATTTTGATTCCAATGCTTCCAATACTTGTTCTCCTATTTTATCCCCACACAATTTTCCATTTTAAACTCATTGGAAGCATCAAAATCATGAAATTATAACATATGAGTAGTGTTTCATATAGTAGCAGCCAAGAACACAAAACCTAACTACATGCAAATTGGAAATCATAATCCTTCAGAAATTCCATCAATCTTCGTTGTCTCATATTCAATTCTTTCTAATTTTGCAGATACTTTAGGCTTTTATGGTCACATTATAGTTCTATGGTAGCTCCATACAGGTAATGTCTCTATATCTTGAGAGCATAAACTACTGTTGCAAGCTTCAGATCATGAGTAGGATAGTTTTCTTCATATGGCTTTAACTGCCGAGAAGTGTAGGCTACCACTTGACCCTACTACATTAATACACATCCCAACCCATGCTTGCTAGCATCAGTATAGACTACATAAGTCTAAGTTAGGTGTAGAATAATCAGCATAGGAGTCGTGGTCAATCTCTGCTTTAATTCTTTAAAACTAGCCTCGCACTTCTCATCCCACTTAAACTACTGATTCTTTCTAGTCAACTTGGTTAATGGTAAAGCAATTCGAGAAAATTCTTTAATAAATCTTCTATAATACCCTCCTAAGCCCAAAAAAATTTTGATCTCTTTCACTATCCTTGTTTGTTCCTAGCTCAATGCTGCTTCAACTTTGCTAGGATCTATAGCTACCCTTTCATGGGATATAACATGACCGAGAAATTTGACTTCTTGAAGCCAAAACTCATATTTACTAAGCTTAGCATAGAGTCATTTTTCTTTAAGAGTACTAAGAACAATTCTTAAATGATCTTCATGCTCTTCTACAGATTTAGAGTAAATCAGAATATCATCAATGAAGACCATAACAAATATTGGAAATTGTGCCCTATGGGCCAATCATTGTCTTATGAATATTGTTGATTTATGAATTTATTAATTGTGTTATCATATTATTTGCATGTTTACTTTGATGACCATCCTAGGATAACTCATGATCTTATCCTAAATATCCCTGGTCGGTCATCTATGCTGGAGTAGAGATGAAATAAGATCAGTATGACGTTGAAGATGTATAGAGATATAAATCAAAGTCATAAGCACATGTAAGAGTACAAAGTATTGGACCGACCCGTTATGACAGAGTTGTATGGGTTAAGTCATAAGCTTCTCTCATATACAAACCATGTCACTATGCCCTTTGACCTGAGATCATCATGGATTCCTACATGACAAACGCTCAGCTTTGACCTAGTCAAAAGTCACTTTTGACCGAGTGATCATAAAGACTATGTTCGGGCATAGTGGTTTTTCGTGCAGAGGAATATGAATGGTCAAGATAGAATTTGTCCCTCACATTTGTAGAGAGATATTACTGGGCCCCTTGATAAGTAAGTCTGAGAAATGTATGGCCATACTATAATGGAAAAGTAGTTCCATTTCTATAGTCAAACTACTCAGGGATCGAAAAAGTAACGGTTAAGAATAGGAAGATGACTTTCTCCATGCCTCATCCATGACCAAAATATCGTGTGACAAAAGGGACATGATATGGTTGTATAAAAGGTTACATCGTTCATCGATCCTCATATGATTTAGGTAGTCGTGATATCTTGCTAGAGACCGCTTGTGACTTATGAGTCAGTATAGTAAATGGCCCACTTCTAACTTCATATGGGCTTACAAGGTCGCACGCAAAATAGCCCAACACGAGCTATGATGTCCAGATTCATTAAATCTAAGACATGTCCAGATTCAATTCAATGAATGATCCAGGGTGGATGTATATATTTATTTATATTTATATTCATATATATATAAATTCGTATATATATTATATATAAGAGATATTTACAAGATTTAATTTATAAGAATAAATTAAATCTCTATCACGTTTTAATTTGAAATGCAAATTGATATGATATCTCAAATTTGATTTATGAGAATAAATCAAATATAATTCTATCTTATCTTTATTTTAAATTAAATAAATGGATGAATTAAATCTGTGGGACAAATTTAATACAAACACTATTTATTTAATTAGTTTCTTATCAAATTATACAATATATGATATTGTGTTAATTTCAAAATTAATAAAGATTAATTCCAAAAATCCAAGTATATGGTAACACGCATAGCATCCGATATATTTGATATTTAGGAGCTACAGTTGTGACAGAAAAAAAGGGTGAACGGGAATCCATAAAAAGGTTTGTAGATAAGAAACTGCCGAAATAGAGATGGATAGGATGAATTATTGAGTAAGCCCTGGAGGGATAGGAGGTGCTAGCACGTCATTCGTGGTTGGAGCACTATTCGTGTGGATACCAGTAGAGGAAGCCGACCTGAGTCATCGACTTCTTACGAACGAAAAGAGATCACGAGCCGCAGAGAGAAGCTGTGGACGTCCCAACCAGAAGCTAAGAAAGTCACGACTGAATACTGAGGGTAATACTTCTTTCACTTGACTTAAACACATACGGTAGATCCTGGTAGGGAATGGAAAAAATTTTAAGTTAATTTCTACTACATGTCTTCCAATTTCTTACAGTGGTATCAGAGCCATGCCGTTTTGTGTTTAAGTTAGGCTTGATTGTTGATTCATATGATATGTGTTAGTCGTAGCCGCTCATATGATAATATGCATTTTATGGGTGACATATAAGGAATCCGTTTTTTGTATGACATATAAGGAATCTAAAAGGGAATTGAAATAAGTGGTGCATGCCTTTTGATTTGATCAATTAATATTGATGGGGTCTAAGAAAAATGAATTCAGATTGGTGATTATTTATGAAACAAAAAAAAATCTCGGGCCGCTGCCCCAGACCCCGCCCGCTAACCGGCTAGCGGGACTGCCGTGACTACCTGTTCGTAGCGCAACATAACCGTAACATATATTGTTTTGTGAATGTTTTAGTTTTGAAACATTAATTGCCCTTCAATTAAATCTGAATATTGATTCTTCAATGTTTGGGTATGGTGAACAATATATCTCTAGATTGCAAGTGTTGTAATTCTTAAATACGGCCTGCATGTCGTGCCTTCTTCTATATACTCTTAATGTACCTTCTCTTCTCATCTCACTCCCCTCGAATGTTGAAAGAGGTTTCTATATGTAATTTCCCTTTTCTTACTAGAGAGCTCCTCTCATTGGCTTGAGTGGACTTAGGATAGGTGAGCCATATTGTATTAGTTTAAATTATACATCTTATGATTATATCAGCATATGCATATTATTTATATGAGATACAAACTGAGAAACATGTATTCTTATAAACCAGATAGTTAAATTAAGCCCTCTAAATAAAATCTTAAGACATAATGCCTTCAATTTATGAACACTTGTCAAAACCTTGATCGCTCAATTGTGGAATCCGCCAAAGTGGGTGCATTTGAGTTATCTTGGGGAGATAACCAAGAGTAATAGTGCTACTCTCACATGTTTATTATTGTTTGACTTAATTGAGATTAACAAAACGGTTTTGGGTCTCAAGGAATTAGATAGGATTAAAAACATGCTAGATCATATGATGATAGAATCCCATGAACATCTAAGAGTTATATTTGATGTAATTGGTAAAGGTGTTACCTACCTAAATAACTTAATTTAAGCGTCCTGCCAAAGCGGACTTAAGTTTGAGCTAAATATGGATCTTAGCCCACTAACTACTGCATTGAGGGTTGTTTATTTCGTGGGAGATTGCTAATTCAATTGCATATTTTAATTATAGAATCATGACAACTAGTAATATTGGTACAGTATCGCTGCGATCTATCCTTGAGAAGGACAAACTTTCTTGACTGGTTTAGGAACTTGAAATTGTTCTCAAGCAGGAAAGAAAGGCACATGTCCTAGATCAACCCATTCCTGAGGAGCCAGCAGCCAATGCTCCTAGAGCTCAGAGAGATGCTTACATGAAGCATAAGGAAGACTCTGTCGATTTGGGATGCTTGATGCTAGCCACCATGGTTCTATAGCTCTAAAGAGATTTAGAACACATGGAGGCTTATGAGATGATTGTGCAACTCAAGGAAATGTTCCAGCAACAGGCAAGGAAAGAGAGGTATGAGACCACTAAGGCCTTATATTCCTGCAAGATGGCTAAAGGTGCATCAGTCAGTACTCATGTCTTAAAGATGAAAGGGTACATTGATCACCTTGAGAGGCTTGGATTTCCCATGAGCCAGGAGTTAGCTACGGATTTGGTCTTAAACTCACTCCCAGAAAGTTATGACCAGTTTGTCATGAACTATAACATGAACAACATGGAGAAATCTATTTCTAAACTACATGGGATGCTTAAAACTGCTGAGCCAAGTCTGCAATGAACCTGGTCATTAGAAGAGGAATTATAAACTCTACCTCGAAGATCTATAAAAGAACAAGAAGGATAGCGGGCTATCGCTTCAGGTATTTATGTTATAGACATTCATCTTTCTACTTCCACCATATGGGTATTAGATACTACATGTGGTTCTCACATTTGTATAAATGTGCAGGGACTAAAGGACAGTAGGAAGCTAAAAAAGGGTGAAGTTGACCTACGAGTTGGAAACAGAGCAAGGGTTACCGCGTTAGCTGTAGGCACTTATGAATTAGTTCTGCTCACTGGGCTTTTGTTAGTTTTTAACAATTGCTATTATGTTCATGCTTTAAGGAGTAACATAGTTTCACTTTCTTATTTGGATAAGGAAGGTTTCACTTTCATTGCTAGGAATAGTAGATGTTCTATTTATCATAATGATGTTTTCTATGCTCATGGTGATTTGCATGTTGATCATTACATATTAAATTTGGAACAACCCAATCATGGAAATATCTATAACATAGTTGCCAAAAGGGTCAAACCACACAATTTGAATCTGACATACCTCTGGCACTATCGTCTGGGCCATACAAATGAGAAACACATTTCCAAACTCCATCAAGATGGATTTCTCAACTCATTTGATTTTGAATCATATGACACTTGCGAGTCTTGCTTGTTAGGAAAGATGACAAAGTCACCCTTCACTGGGCACAGTGAGAGGGCCACTAATTTATTGGTCCTCATACATACAGATGTGTGTGGACCGATGAACACAAATGCCAGAGGAGGTTATTCGTACTTCATAACATTCATAGATGATTTTAGCATATATGGGTACATCTATCTGATAAAGCATAAATCCAAATCTTTTGAAATGTTCAAAATATTTCAAAATGAAGTACAAAACTAGCTTGGCAAAACAATTAAAGCCCTTCGATCTGATCGGGCTGGTGAATATTTGAGCCAATAATTTATTGATCATCTTAGGAGTTATGGGATAGTCTCACAATTGACTCCTCCAGGGACACCACAATAGAATGGCATTTCTAGATGGAGGAATCGAACACTATTAGATATGGTTCAATCTATGATGAGTCAAACAGATCTTCCACCCTCCTTTTGGGGCTATACCCTAGAGACAGCTGCGTTCACACTCAATCGTGTTGCATCTAAGGCAATTGAAAAGACTCCGTATGAGATATGGACTGGGAGGACACCTAGTTTATCTTTCCTCAAGATTTGGGGCTGCGAGGTCTGTGTTAAGCAACAAGCCTCAGACAAATTAACACCCAAATCCTCAATGTACCTTTTTGTGGGATATCCTAAGGAAACCAAGGGATACTATGTCTACAACCCTGCTGATAACAAAGTGTTTGTTGTCATAAATGGTATCTTTCTTGAATGAGAATTTATCTCTAAAAGAACTAGTGGGAGAAAGGTACACCTCGAAGAAGTTTGAGATCCACAAGACACCACAAAATTGTAGATGGAAAATAAGGAAGACTCACAACAAGTTGTTGAGACTGCTCAAGTCACGCAAGGTCCACAGAAATCTAATAGGACACAACTTCAGCCTCAGAGATATGGATTTCTAATTTTTGACAGTCGTGATGTGTTGCTCATAGAGAATAATGAGCCGACTACCTTTTGAGAAGCTATAGTAGGACCAAACTCTAAAAAATGGCTAATGCCATGAAGTCTGAGATACAATCCATGTACAACAATCAGGTTTGGACCTTAGTTGACCCACCTGAAGGTGTAAAAACTGTCAGGTGCAAGTGGGTTTTTAAGGAGAAAACTGACATAGATGGCAATGTAAATATCTTCAAGGCACGACTAGTTGCAAAAGGATTTACTCAAACTCATGGTGTGGACTATGATGAGACCTTCTCCCCAGTTACAATGGCCAAATAAATCAGAATCCTCTTTGCCATAGCAGCATATTATGACTATAAAATATGGCAGATGGATGTCAAGACAGCCTTCCTTAATAGAAAGCTCCTTGAGGATGTGTACATGATATAACCTGAAGGGTTTGTGTATTCCAAGGACTCTGGTAAAGTGTACAAGCTTCAAAGGTCAATTTATGGACTGAAGCAAGCCTCTCGAAGTTAGAATCATCATTTTGATGAAGTAGTCAAAGAGTTTAGATTTCTTCAAAACATTGATGAACCTTGTGTGTGTACAAGAAGGTTAGTGGGAGCACAGTTGTGTTTTTGGTACTCTATGTCGATGACATCCTACTTATTGGAAATGACATTCCTACCTTGCAGATTGTCAAGTCTTGGTTAGGAAAGTCTTTCTCGATGAAAGAATTGGGTGAAGCTACCTACATCCTAGGAATCAGGATCTATAGAGATAGATCTAAAAGACTTATAGGACTCAGTCAGAGTACATACATAGACAAAATACTGCATAGGTTCAGTATGCACGAATCAAAGAGGGGTTTCATACCCATGTGTCATGGTATTCACCTAAGCAAAGATCTGTGTCCTAGTACATCTGATCAGCGAGGTCGCATGAGTAAAGTTCCATATGCCTCGGCCATAGGATATATCATGTATGCCATGTTATGTACTCGACCGGATGTCTCATTTGCCTTAAGTATGACTAGCAGATATCAATAGGACCCTGGTGAGGGCTATTAGACTACTGTCAAGAATATCCTTAAGTACTTAAGAAGGACTAAGGACTTAATTTTGGTCTATGGTAGATTGGATGACGAACTTTGTGTAATTGGTTACACAGATGTGAGTTTCCAAACTGACCAGGATGACAAAAAATCACAGTCTGGATATATATTCCTCCTCAATAATGGAGCAGTAAGCTGGAAGAGCTCTAAGTAGAGCACTGTAGTATATTCTGTAATAGAAGCTGAGTATATAGCAGCATCTGATGCAGCTAAGGAAGCCATTTAGATCAGGAAGTTTATCACAAAACTAGGGGTAATACCTACCATCTCAGATCAAATAACTTTGCTCTGTGACAATAGCGGTGCCATTGCACAGGCCAAAGAGCCTAGGTCACATCAAAGGACCAAGTAAATACTCAGGTGATTTTATCTCACTAGAGAAATCAACGATTGAGGTGATATAAAAATATGCAAAGTAGAAGGAGAAGATAATGTTGCTGATCCTCTAACAAAGCTGCTTGTGCAGGCAAAGTATGAGCGTCATGTTAGGTTAATGGGAATTAGTCAAATTAATAATTATACCTAGTGCAAGTGGGAGGTTGTTGGAAATTGTGCCCTAGGGGCCAATCATTGTCTTATGAACATTGTTGATTTATGAATTTATTAATTGTGTTATCATATTATTTACATGTTTACTGTGATGACCATCATTGGGTAACTCATGATCTTATCCTAAATGTCCCTGGACGGTCATCTATGCGGGAGTAGAGATGAAATAAGACCAGTATGACTTGAAGATGTATAGAGATATAAATCAAAGTCATAGGCACATGTAAGAGTACAAGGTGTTGGACTAACCCGCTATGAGAGAGCTGCATAGGTTAAGTCATAAGCTTCTCTCACATACAAACCATGTCACTATGCCCTTTGACCTGAGATCATCATGGATTCCTACATGACAAACGCTCATCTTTGACCTACTCAAAAGTCACTTTTGATCGAGTGATCATAAAGACTATGTTTGGGCTTAGTGGTTTTCCGTGCGGAGGAATGTGAATGGTGAAGATGGAATTTGTCCCTCACATTCGTAGAGAGATATTACTGGGCCCCTCGATGAGTGAGTCTGAGAAATATATGGCCATACTATAATAGAAAGGTAGTTCCATTTCTATAGTCAGACTAGTCAGGGATGGAGAAAGTAACGGTCAGGAATAGGAGGATGACATTCTCTATGCCTCATCCATTACCAAAATATCGTGTGACAAAAGGGACACGATATGGTTGTATAAAAGGTTACATCGTTCATCGATACTCATATGATTTGGGTAGTTGTGATGTCTTGCTAGAGACCGCTTGTGACTTATGAGTCAGTATAGTAAATGGTACACTGCTAACTTCATATGGGCCTACAGGGTCACACGCAAAATAGCCTAACACGAGCTATAATGTCCAGATTCATTGAATCTAAGACATGTCCAGATTCAATGAATGATCCAGGATAGATGTATATATTTATTTATATTTATATTCGTATATATATAAATTCGTATATATATTTATATAAGAGATATTTACAAGATTTAATTTATAAGGATAAATTAAATCTTTATCATGTTTGAATTTGAAATTCAAATTGATATGATATCTCAAATTTAATTTATGAGAATAAATCAAATGTAATTCTATCTTATCTTTATTTTAAATTAAATAAATGAGTGAATTAAATATATGGGATGGATTTAATACAAACACTATTTATTTAATTAGTTTATTATCAAATTATACAATATATGATATTGTATTAATTTCAGAATTAATATAAGATTAATTCCAAAAATCTAAGTCTGTGGTAACACGCATAGCATCCGATATATCTGATATTTAGGAGCTACGGTTGGGAAAGAAAAAAAAGGGTGAACGGGAATCCGTAAAAAGGTTTGCAGATGAGAAACTGCCGAAATAGAGACGGATAGGACGAATTCTTGAGTAAGCCCTGGAGGGACAGGAGGTGCTAGCACGTCGTTTGTGGTTAGAATGCTGTTCGTGTTGATACCAGTAGAGGAAGCTGACCTGAGTTATCGACTTCTTGTGATTGAAAAGAGATCACGAACAGCGGAGAGAAGCTGTGGACGTCATAACCAGAAGCTGAGAAAGTCGTGACTGAATATTGAGGGTAATACTTCTTTCCACTTGACTTAAACACATAGGGTAGATCCTAGCAGGGAATGGAAACATTTTAAGTTAATTTATGCTGCGTGTCTTCCAATTCCTTACAACAAATTGATCCAGAGAAGGCCTAAAGATTCTGTTTATATAATCCATAAAAATTACAGGTGCACTCGTTAGACTAAAAGGAATTACTAGAAATTCAAAATGATTGTAACGAGTCCTGAAAGCAGTCTTTAAAATGTCATCTGCTTTGATCCTAAGTTGATGATAACCTAATGCCAGATCAATCTTGGAGAATAAACTTGCTCCAACCAACTGGTCTAATAGATCATCAATCTGGGGAAGAGGGTACTTATTCTTAACCCTAATCTTATTCAACTCCCTATAGTCAAAACATAACCTGAGACTATAATCCTTCTTCTTAACAAATAACACTAGAGCACGCCAAGGTAAAACACTGGGTCGAATTAAACCCTTCTCCAAAAGCTCCTCAATCTGCTTCCTTAATTCAGTCATCTCATTTGGAGCTATACGATATGAGACTTTGGACACTAGTTCAGCTCTAAGTATAATGTCAATTGTAAACTCTACTTCTCGTTCTAGGGGTAATCCTTGAATCTCCTTTAAAAAAACTTTGGGAAATTCTTTAACTACTGGAATTGTCTCAATCCCTTCTTATACTTCTGTTTGAACAGAAAGGAAGACCATATATCCTTGACGTCCTTTTCATAAATATTTATCTACTTGAGCCTATGTTATTAAATTCAGTATCACTTTTGGATTCATATTTGCGGCTTATGGACAAAGAACTAGAGTCTTATTCTTACAATCCAGCATCATATTATTGGCAGATAACCAGTTTAGTGTAATTATGACATCGATCTCATGAAAAGGCATACATATCAGGTCTAGCGTAGTGCAATAATGCTCATATCGAATAACACTATTTATGAAACATCCGATGTAACTACTCTAGCATTTGTAGGGGTTGTCACACATATGGCATAATGCAACTTGCTAACTGTAAGGCCTAAACGTTTAGTACATTCATAGGACACAAAGGAACGACTTGCATCTAAATCAAACACAAGAATCACAGAGTGATTATTGTGATAGATGGCACCTTGTATAATCCTGGGTGACTTCTGAGCATCTTCCCCTGTTAGTGCTAACACTTGACCTTGAGTTTATGGCTTTTGATAATTCACTACCTAAGTATAATTCTTGGAAAAATGTCTAGGTTTCCCACATGTGTAACATATATTCTATCCCATCAAGCACGGTCTATCACCATGAGTCTTCCCATACTTGTCACATACTCAAAACCTCGAGTCTCTATTGCCTATATTTCCTCTGAAGTTCCCTTAAGTAGGCCTTCTATTTTGCCACTATCTCTTCCTCTTTCTATAATAGCCACCACCATTGGCAACATCTCGACTCTGACTAGTCCTTTCAGGAACAATGTCATATCCTAATTTTTCCCTATCTGTATAACAGAGGTTTGGAAAGGATTATGATGATGATCAGAAGAAATAATAGAGGTTACATGAGTCTTGAAGGAAAAATGGACTAAAATGAAAATTATAAAAGGTTGAAGGCTGTCATATCCCCAATTTTCTTACCTGATGTAATTGTACAATTTATGTGAAATGGATATGAGATTTTTGGAATAAACTGTATTAGATTGAGAAAGGAAAGAAAGAGATTATGAACTAGAGAAATTTTAGGGACCTAAATGCAAAGTAGAAAATGTTAAAGGCCAAAAGTCAAAGTAGAAACAAAAGTTAGGCCAAAAGTGGTATTTTCCAAAAGTTTAGGGACCTAAATATAAATATGCAAAAAGTCTGGTATCTAAATGTAATTATGGAAAAGGTCAGCCACAAAAGACTTAAAATTGTTTGAAAGTATTTTAGTTCCATATTTCATCAGTAAATAGAGGAAGATAAGCTGGTTAATCTAGCATAACACATAAATTTTATTAAGGTCCTAGATAGTGGATATTTATCCAATAGTTTGAAAGTTATCTAAAATTTTATCAGATTTCATGGACTTTAGATATAAGGGGACAAGTTACAGGAAGGTGTGCCTCATGAAATCAAATGTCATGAATCTGATAGGACCCTAAAAGGAGCTCTATAGGAAAAGTTATCCCTATATTAGTGAATTTTGACGGGAGTTTGAGAATACCCGTTATCCGATTATAGAACTTAGCAGTAAATAAGCCTGGACAGAATTAACTCATATGGACTCATATATAGTCCTATGATGATGCTAAGGAGGGCCCAAAACCAATGGTACTACTTCATCAGTAGAAGGGGCCAGTGTCCAAGAAAAGTATGAAATTACGAAAAATGCCCCTATATGCCCAAATTGTACCAGTGATGGATAGAGGGTGTTTTGGTCATTTGTGACAGGCTAAAAACATTGAATATAGTATAAATATGATTAGTTAGAGCTAGTATATGCCCTGAGGCAATATAAAGAGGGTTGAAATGAAAAGTATGCCCTTAGGGTCAAAATAGTGCAAGAAAGGACACCAAGGGTATTTTGGTCATTTCTTAAGGGATGGATGGTAGTTAAATACTTAATCTAACATTGTTAATGGTATGAAGAACCTATACATTGATTTCTAGGACATAATACATATCCTGGAATATTATAAAAATTAGAAAGAGAAAATAGTCTGGTTTTTTAAAAACTGCTCTGATTGGTACTAGATTGGACTGGAATTTTTCCAGAGGCTTACATTAGAATTGTGCCACATACCCCCATGAGGTTTCCCTTGATATGTCCCTTGTGATGTCATAATTCTCCTTTTTGGAAAAAGTTAAATCCAAGATTAAATATGAGCCCTTACATAAAATAGTACACAAATCAATTTTGGCCATCCATTTCAACCCAAGATCATCTATAAATACCCCCTATATTCAGATCATTTTGGCATGCATGGTGAACCATAGGAAAACTCTTGCAAAATTTCCATTCAACCAAGAAAGAAGCACACAAAGTGAAGCAACAATCAAGGTAATCGTTTCCTTTGATCTTGAGCTTTTTTCTAGCAAGTTAGCTCATGGTTTCAAGGGGCTTTCATGCTAAATTTCCCTTATGGTTGCTGCTGGAAGTGCTGCTCATATATGGTTAAATTATGAGTCTTATGTTATGGATAGTTTAGATAAGCTTAAACAAGCTATAATCAAGTGGTATAAGCTTCTGAATTCAAGTATGTTTGGATTTAGGGTTTTGTGTTCTTGCTGGTACTATGCGTGATATTGTTCATATGATGGAATTTCATGATTTGGATTCTTCCAATGAGTTTAAAATGGAAAATTGTATGGGGATAAAGTAGGAGAACAAGTATTGGAAGCATTGGAATCAAAATGTGAATTTTGGAAAACAAGGGCGTACACTTCGGTCAAGGGCAGGACATTTTGATGTGTTTTGATTTTGAAAATTCTGATTTCATATTTGGATTCTACATGAAAAATTATGTGGAAATTAACTATGAGAATTTATTTTGGAAAGATGGAAGTATGAAACATAAAAGGGAGAAAGAAAGCAAGTTAGTGAAAACCTAGTCTTGGATTTGGTTTCAAGTTGAATTGTAACTTGATATTATTTTGTAATGGCTAGGTTTTGATATTTGTGAAGGAAAGAAATCATTCCAAGAAGACCTTGATAAAGATAGCTAAGAGGTAGCAAGGATACCTAACTATATTTCATGTTTGCTTAATTGTTTGCTTGCTTGTTGATTATGATGTTTTGTTGAGCATGAGAATGTGTCATCATGTTGATGATAAAGTCTGAATGATTGTAACTCCTTGCAAGTTATGTCATGGCAATATCCATGTTAGAGTTTGCTTATGTATCATTATGAAGTAGCTCCCATCTCATGATAACATGTTAAGCATCTAATTAATCATGCATAATATTATAGTTTGTGTAATTTGCTATTGGGATTTCTATGAAATCTCATTCCTTCCATATGTATAACCATATTATAGGTGCTGCAACTTCACAAGGAAAAAGATTAAACATAGATAGAGACTAGAGAAAGTTATGTTAGTAAAGAGTTAAGAATTTATCTAGGATAGTCTTGAACATTGTTGGAGTTCTTGGTCCTAATGAATTATGTGATGAATATGAATGTGTTTAGGACCTTGAAACATCCAAGAAGATGTTGTGAAGTGATTGACCGAAAACTTCATGGTTGGAAAGCTAGGGAGCAAGTGCAAAAGGTCAAGAGAAAAGCTTAAGTATAAGGTAGTGGACTTACCTCTTTATGTGCTTGATGTGGTATGCTTATGTGTTGACATGGATATGATATTTGAATGATGTTGTGACATGATAAATGATGTTGAATGTAATGTGAATAATAGGTTTTCCATGGCCATGCACTTTTATGCAAAAGAATGCAGCATGTTGGCATGTCACTAATCAAAGAAAGTTTAATGTAATTACATATCATGCATTAGCATCCATGTTGCATATTTAAGTGGTAATGTTTGCTACTAAGATTCCCTAGAATCTATCCCTCCTATAACCAACCAATTTAGGTCAAGCATAAAGCAAAATGTATGCATGGAGAAGAGCTAAAGAATGGAAGAAAGGAAGTGAAGTAATTGGGATCCTAGCATACGTTATGAATTATCTATGTATGTAAATGCTATATAAGGTGTCTATTTATGTGATGAAATTGTATGAAATAATTATGGCATAACCCCATGATGTATATGAATGCATGGAAGGTAAAAGAGATGGTTTATGCATGCTGGAACAATTATTGAAAGTAAAAGAAAGGAAACTGAAATGGTAAAAACGTAGGTCCTAAAGCAGTTTTATTGTGGCTTCAGTTTGACCTAGCAAATGAATGAATTAATCCACAAAATTTTATGACCATATATTAAACATACAGATATTTAAATGTATATGTAATATTCCTCATTTGGATGTGTATATCAATAAATGAATTTCCAAAATTAAGAGACAGAATCTGGAATTTCTAGAATTTGCCATATGAACAGTAACAAGTAACGATTTAACTGTATCAATTGGCAAAGTAAATGTCCAGTTTTATATTTTTTTCCCTTAAATACATATGAAAGATATACAATTAGAAATTTGTATAATCTCCATACAAATTTTCTACAATTAGTTATGAATTTTTAAAGTTGGACTGTAAATCTGAAAAATTACCAAGTGAATAGTACCCGATAAGTAAATTTTAAAATTTTAGTTTTTAAGCTAATGTAATGCTTCCGCTAATCAAATATGCTTTTGAATATGTACTCAGAGAAAAAGGTTCTGGCATTGGTACAGAATAAAGTTTTAGAATAAAATAGAGGTTTTGGTATAAAATAAACACCTTTTGATTATGAAACTGAGTATGTAGCGATTACCTAAGGCCCAATTGAGGCTAAGGTTAGTAATGGGTTACTTGCTCACAGTCCAACTAAGATTATGAATTGGTGATTCATGCTCTAGGGAAATGGAACATTGAGGCTTAATAAGAGATACCTTCTCGCCTGTTAGTGACCTAGGAGGATAAGGGGAAACTTAAAAGTATGAATGACATAGAAATGTGAACCAGACCCTTCCTAAGTTAGCTGAAAGAAAGCAACTGACTTAGTTATAGATTACAGTGAGGCTAAAAATACATGAGTCCTTCAGGCTAGAGATACAGAAGTCTTACAGAGGATGAGAGATGTTATGGTATAATGAATATTGAAAGGAATTGGAAGACACGTAGGAGAAATTAATTTAAAAATTTTTCCATTCCTTGCCAGGATCTACCGTATGTGTTTAAGTCAAGTGGGAAGAAGCATTACCCTTAGTGTGTCTCAGCAACTTCCACAGCTTTTGGTCACGATGTTCACAGCTTCTTTCCGTGGCTCGTGCTCCCTTTCCGATCACAAGAAGTCGACGACTCAGGTCGGCTTCCTCTACTGGTATCCACACGAATAGCGTTCCAACCACAAACGACGTGCTAGAGTCTCTTGTCCCTCCAGGGCTTTCTCAAGAGTTCGTCCCCTCCGTCTCTATTTTGACAGTTTCTTATCTACAAACCCTTTGCTCAGTCCCCTTCCGCCTTTCTGTGTTCTATGTATATCTCTATGCAAAATGTAGCTCCTAATATCATATATATAGGATGCTCTGCGTTTTCTTCTACCGAATTGGATTTTAGGAGTTAATCTTATATTAATTCTAAAATTAATACAATATCATATATTGTATAATTTGATAAGAAACTAATTAAATAAATAATATTAAATCCGTCCCACAGATTTAATTCACCTATTTATTTAACTTAAAATAAAGCTAAGACTGAACTGTATTTGATTTATTCTCATAAATCAAATTTGAGATATCATATCAATTTGAATTTCAAATTCAAATGTGATAGAGATTTAATTTATCCTTATAAATTACATCTTATAAATATCTCTTATATATAATGTATATATACGAATATAAATATAAATAAATATATATACATCTATCCTGGATCATTCATTGAATATGGACATATCTTAGATTCAATGAATCTAGACATCATAGCTCGTGTTGGGCTATTTTGTGTGCGACCCTGCAGGCCCATATGAAGTTGACAGTGGGCTATTTGTTATACTAGCCCACAAGTCTCAAGCGGTCTCTAGCAAGACATAACGACTACCCAAATCATATGAGGATCGTTAAACGATATAACCTTTTATACAACCATATCATGTCCCTTCTGTCACGTGATATTTTGGTCATGGTTGAGGCATGGATAATGTCATCCTCCTATTCCTAACCGTTACTTTCTCGATCCCTGAGTAGTCCGATTATAGAAATGGAACTACCTTTCCATTACAGTATGGCCATACATTTCTCAGACTCACTCATCGAGGGGCCCAGTAATATCTCTCTACGAATGTGAGGGACAAATTCAATCTTGATCATTCACATTCCTCCGCATGAAAAACCACTAAGCCCAAACATAGTCTTTATGATCACTCGGTCAAAAGTGACTTTTGACTAGGTCAAAGTTGAGCATTTGTCATGTAGGAATCCATGATGATCTCAGGTCAAAGGGCATATTTACATGGTTTGTATATGAGAGAAGCTTCTGACGTTACCCATGCAGTTCTCTCATAGCGGGTCAGTCCAACACCTTGTACTCTTACATGTGCCTATGACTTTGATTTATATCTCTATACATCTTCAAAGTCATACTGGTCTTATTTCATCTCTGCTCCCGCATAGATGACCAACCAGTGACATTTAGGATAAGATCATGAATTATTCAAGGATGGTCATCACAATAAACATGCAAATAATATGATAACACAATTAATAAATTCATAAATCAATAATATTCATAAGATAATGATTGGCCCATAGGGCACGATTTCCAGCAACCTCCCACTTGTACTAGGTACAATCATTAATTTGACTAATTCCCATTGACCTAACATGATGCTCATGCTTTGCCTGCACAAGCGGCTTTGTTAGAGGATTAGCAACATTATCTCCTCCTGCTACTTTGCATATTTTTATATCACCTCTATCATTGATTTCTCTGATGAGATGAAATCACCTGAGTATATGCTTGGCCCTTTGATGTGACCTAGGCTCTTTGGCCTGTGCAATGGCATCGCTATTGTTACAGAGCAAAGTTATTGGATCTGAGATGGTTGGTATCACCCCTAGTTCTGTGATAAACTTCCTAATCCAAACAGCTTCCTTAGCTGCATCAGATGCTGCTATATACTCAGCTTCCATTGTAGAATCTGCTATAGTGCCCTGCTTAGAGATATTCCAACTTACTGCTCCATTATTGAGGAGGAACATATATCCAGACTGTGATTTTTGGTCATCCTGGTCAGTTTGGAAACTTGCATCTGTGTAACCAGTTACGCAGAGTTAGTCATCCAATCCACCATAGACCAAGAATAAGTCCTTAGTCCTTCTTAAGTACTTAAGGATATTCTTGACAGTAGTCCAATGGCCTTCACTAGGGTCCTGTTGATAGTTGCTAGTCATACTCAAGGCAAACGAGACATCCGGTCGAGTACATAACATGGCGTACATGATAGATCCTATGGCCGAGGCATATGGAGCTTTACTCATGCGACCTCGCTAATCAGATGTACTAGGACACAGATCTTTGCTGAGGTGAATACCATGAGACATGGGTATAAAACCCCTCTTTGATTCGTGCATACTGAACCTATGCAGTATTTTGTCTATGTATATACTCTGACTGAGTCCTAGAAGTCTTTTAGATCTATCTCTATAGATTCTAATTCCTAGGATATAGGTGGCTTCACCCAAGTCTTTCATCGAGAAAGATTTTCCTAACCAAGACTTGACAATCTGCAAGGTAGGAATGTCATTCCCAATAAGTAGGATGTCATCGACATAAAGTACCAAAAACACAACTGTGATCCCACTAACCTTCTTGTACACACAAGGTTTATCAATATTTTGAAGAAATCCAAACTCTTTGACTAATTCATCAAAATGATGATTCCAACTCCGAGAGGCTTGCTTCAGTCCATAAATGGACCTTTGAATCTTGCACACTTTACCAGAGTCCTCAGAACGCACAAACCCTTCAGGTTGTGTCATGTACACATCCTCAAGGAGCTTTCTATTAAGGAAGGCTGTCTTGACGTCTATCTGCCATATTTGATGGTCGTAATATGCTGCTATGGCAAAGAGGATTCTGATTGATTTGGCCATTGCAACTGGGGAAAAGGTCTTATCATAGTCCACACCATGAGTTTGAGTAAATCCTTTTGTAACCAGTCATGCCTTGAAGACATTTACATTTCCATCCATGTCAGTTTTCTCCTTAAAAACCCACTTGCACCCGACAGATTTTACACCTTCAGGCGGGTCGACTAAGGTCCAAACCTTATTGTCGTACATGGATTGCATCTCAGACTTCATGGCATTAAGCCATTTTTTAGAGTTTGGTCCTACTATAGCTTCTCAAAAGGTAGTCGGCTCATTATTCTCCATGAGCAACACATCACGACTGTCAAAAATTAGAAATCCATATCTCTGAGGCTGAAGTTGTGTCCTATTAGATTTCCGTGGACCTTGCGTGACTTGAGGAGTCTCAACAACTTGTTGTGAGTCTTCTCTATTTTCCATCTGTAGTTCTATGATGTCTTGTGGCTCTCAAACTTCTTCGAGATGTACCTTACTCCTACTGGTTCTTTTATAGATAAATTCTCATTTGAGAAAGATACCATTTCTGATAACAAACACTTTGTTATCAGCAGGGTTGTAGACATAATATCCCTTGGTTTCCTTAGGATATCCCACAAAAAGGCACCTTGAGGATTTGGGCGCTAATTTGTCTGAGGCTTGTTGGTTAACATAGACCTCACATCCCCAAATCTTGAGGAAAGACAAACTAGGCGTCCTCCTAGTCCATATCTCATATGGAGTCTTTTCAATTGCCTTAGATGGAACACGATTGAGTGTAAACGCAGTTGTCTCTAGGGCATGGCCCCAAAAGGAGGGCGGAAGATCTATTTGACTCATCATAGATCAAACCATATCTAATAGTGTTCGATTCGTCCATTTAAAAATGCTATTCCATTGTGGTGTCCCTAGAGGAGTCAATTGTGAGACTATCCCATAACTCCTAAGATGATCTATGAACTCTTGGCTCAAATATTCACCACCCCGATTAGATCGAAGGTCTTTAATTGTTTTGCTAAGCTGGTTTTGTACTTCATTTTGAAATATTTTAAACTTTTCAAAAGACTCAGATTTATGTTTCATCATATAGATATACCCATATCTGCTAAAATTATCTATGAATGTGATGAAGTACGAATAACCTCCTCTGGCATTTGTATTTATCGGTCCACACACATTTGTATGTATGAGGCCCAATAAATCAGTGGCCCTCTCACTGTGCCTAGTGAAAGGTGACTTTGTCATCTTTCCTAACAAGCAAGACTCGCAAGTGTCATATGATTTAAAATCAAATGAGTTTAGAAATCCATCTTGATGGAGTTTAGAAATGCGTTTCTCATTTATGTGGCCCAGACGACAGTGCCAGAGGTATGTGGGATTCAAATCGTTTGGTTTGACCCTTTTAGCGGTTATGTTATAGATATTTCCATGATTGGGTTGTTCCAAATTTAATATGTAATGATCAACATGCAAATCACCATGAGCATAGAAAATATCATTACGATAAATAGAACATCTACTATTCCCAGCAATGGAAGTGAAACCTTCCTTATCCAAATAAGAAAGTGAAACAATGTTACTACTTAAAGCAGGAACATAATAGCAATTGTTCAAAACTAACAAAAGCCCAGTGGGTGAAACTAATTCATAAGTGCCTACAGCTAACGCAGTAACCCTTGCTCTGTTTTCAACTCATAGGTCAACCTCACCCTTTTTCAGCTTCCAACTGTCCTTTAGTTCCTGCACATTTGTACAAATGTGAGAACCACATGCAGTATCTAATACCCATGAGGTGGAAGTAGAAAGATTAATGTCTATAACATAAATACCTGAAGCGATAGCCCCGCTATCCTTCTTGTTCTTTTTCAGATCTTCGAGGTAGAGTTTGCAATTCCTCTTCTAATGACCAGGTTTATTATAGAAGAAGCAGACTCCTTCCTTCGGAGGCTTTGCCTTCTTTGGTGCAGGCTTGGTTTTGGGCTTGCCTAACTCTTTGGTCTTACCTGATGAGCCATGACCCTTCCCCTTACCTTTGCCTTTCTTTTTCATACCCTTTCCTTTCTGAACCATCAAAACACTACTGGGATTCTTCTTAAGACTCGGCTCAGCAGTTTTAAGCATCTCATGCAGTTTAGAAATAGATTTCTCCATGTTGTTCATGCTGTAGTTCATGACAAACTGGTCATAACTTTCGAGGAGTGAATTCAAGATCAAATCTGTAGCTAACTCCTGGATTATGGGAAATCCAAGCCTCTCAAGGTGATCAATGTACCATTTCATCTTTAAGACATGAGTACTGACTGATGCACCTTCAGCCATCTTGTAGGAATGTAAGGCCTTAGTTGTCTCATACCTCTCTTGCCTTGCCTGTTGCTGGAACATTTCCTTGAGATGCACAATCATCTCATAAGCCTCCATGTGTTCCAGATCTCTTTGAAGCTCTAGCATCAAGCATCCCACATTGACAGAGTCTTCCTTTTGCTTCGTGTAAGTATCTCTCTGAGCTCTAGGAGTATCGGCCGCTGGCTCCTCAGGAATGGGTTGATCTAGGACATGCGCCTTTCTTTCCTGCTTGAGAACAATTCTCAAGTTCCTAAACCAGTCAAGAAAGTTTGTCCCATTAAGTTTGTCCTTCTCAAGGACAGATCGCAGCGATAATGTAGCAGTATTACAGTCGTCATGATTCTACAATTAAAATATACAATTTAATTAGTAATCTCCCACTAAATAAACAACCCTCAATGCAATAGTTAGTGGGCTAAGATCCATATTTGGCTCAAACTTAAGTCCGCTTTGGCAGGATGTTTAAATTAAGTTATTTAGGTAGGTAACATCTTTACCAATTACATCAAATGTAACTCTTAGATGTTCATGGGATCCTATCATCATATGATCTGGCATATTTTTAATCCCATCTAATGCCTTGAGACCCAAAACCGTTTTGTTAATCTCAATTAAGTCAAACAATAATAAACATGTGAGAGTAGCACCATTACTCTTTCTTATCTCCCCAAAATAACTAAAAAGCACCCACTTTGGCGGAGTCGACAATTGAACGATCGAGGTTTTGACAAGTGTTTATAAATTGACGGTATTATGACTTAAGATTTCATTTATAGGGCTTAATTTAACTATCTGGTTTATGATAATGCATGTTTCTCAGTTTGTATCTCATACAAGTAATATGCATGTGCTGATATAATCATAATATGCATAATTTAAATGTGATACAATATGGCTCACATATCCTAAGTCCACTCAAGCCAATGAGAGGATCTCTCTAGTAAGAAAAGGGAAATTACATATAGAAACCTCTTTTAACATTCAAGGGGAGTGAGATGAGAAGAGAAGGTACATTGAGAGTATATATATAGGAAGGCACGACACGCATGCCGTATTTAAAAAATTACAACACTTGCAATTTAGAGCCATATTGTTCACCATACCCAAGCATTCAAGAATCAACATTCAGATTTAATGGTAGGGCAATTGATGTTTCAAATCTAAAACATTTATAAAATAACATATGTTACGATTATGTTGCACTACGAACAGGTAGACACGGCGGTCCCACTAGCCGGTTATTGGGAGCGGTCCCGAGAAAGAAAAAACATTTTGCTTTATAAATAATTATGAATCTGAATTCATTTTTCTTGGACCCCATCTACGTTAATTGATCAAATCAAAGCGTATAACCACCGATTTCAATTCCCTTTTAGATTCCTTTTATGTCATACATAATACGGATCCCTTATATGTCACACATAAAACGCATATTATATGATCGGCTACGACTAACACATATCATATGAATAAACAATCAAGCCTAACTTAAACACAAAACAACATGGCTCTGATACCACTGAAAGAAATTGGAAGACACGCAGCAGAAATTAATTTAAAAATTTTTCCATTCCTTGCCAGGATCTACCGTATGTGTTTAAGTCAAGTGGGAAGAAGCATTACCCTTAGTGTGCCTCAGTGACTTCCACAGCTTTTAGTCACGACGTTTACAGCTTCTTTCCGTGGCTCGTGCTCCCTTTCCGATCACAAGAAGTTGACCACTTAGGTCAGCTTCCTCTACTGGTATCCACACGAATAGCATTCCAACCATGAACGACATGCTAGCGTCTCTTGTCCCTCCAGGGTTTCTCAAGAGTTCGTCTCCTCCATCTCTATTTCGACAATTTCTTATCTGTAAACCCTTTGCTCAGTCCCCTTCAGCCTTTCTGTGTTCTATGTATATCTCTATGCAAAATGTAGCTCCTAATATCATATATATAGGATGCTCTGCGTTTTCTTCTACCGAATTGGATTTTAGGAGTTAATCTTATATTAATTCCAAAATTAATACACTATCATATATTGTATAATTTGATAAGAAACTAATTAAATAAATAATATTAAATCCGTGCCACAGATTTGATTCACCTATTTATTTAACTTAAAATAAAGCTAAGACTGAACTGTATTTGATTTATTCTCATAAATCAAATTTAAGATATCATATCAATTTGAATTTCAAATTCAAATGTGATAGAGATTTAATTTATCCTTATAAATTAAATCTTATAAATATCTCTTATATATAATGTATATATACGAATATAAATATAAATAAATATATATACATCTATCCTGGATCATTCATTGAATATGGACATATCTTAGATTCAATGAATCTAGACATCATAGCTCGGGTTGGGCTATTTTGTGTGCGACCCTGCAGGCCCATATGAAGTTGACAGTGGGCTATTTGTTATACTAGCCCACAAGTCTCAAGCGGTCTCTAGCAAGACATAACGACTACCCAAATCATATGAGGATCGTTAAACGATATAACCTTTTATACAACCATATCATGTCCCTTCTGTCACGTGATATTTTGGTCATGGTTGAGGCATGGATAATGTCATCCTCCTATTCCTGACCGTTACTTTCTCGATCCCTGAGTAGTCCGATTATAGAAATGGAACTACCTTTCCATTACAGTATGGCCATACATTTCTCAGACTCACTCATCGAGGGGCCCAGTAATATCTCTCTACGAATGTGAGGGACAAATTCAATCTTGATCATTCACATTCCTCCGCATGAAAAACCACTAAGCCCAAACATAGTCTTTATGATCACTCGGTCAAAAGTGACTTTTGACTAGGTCAAAGTTGAGCATTTGTCATGTAGGAATCCATGATGATCTCAGGTCAAAGGGCATATTTACATGGTTTGTATATGAGAGAAGCTTCTGACGTTACCCATGCAGTTCTCTCATAGCGGGTCAGTCCAACACCTTGTACTCTTACATGTGCCTATGACTTTGATTTATATCTCTATACATCTTCAAAGTCATACTGGTCTTATTTCATCTCTGCTCCCGCATAGATGACCAACCAGTGACATTTAGGATAAGATCATGAATTATTCAAGGATGGTCATCACAATAAACATGCAAATAATATGATAACACAATTAATAAATTCATAAATCAATAATGTTCATAAGACAATGATTGGCCCATAGGGCAAGATTTCCAACAAATATAGCCTAGTTAAGGTGCAATGGCCTAACATGATGGCTATCTCATATTCCTAAAATTGATAAATAGTATCTTGGAGATGTATACTAACGATCAATAGCCTTAGAAATTTCTTGAGGATTAGTAGAAATAGATGATAAGAGATATAATATGAGTTTTTGTAGTGCCCTCTAACCCTAATATAAGCCATATTCCTCCGATAAGAGGACAAATTACGGCTGAAGAAGCAATGTAGGCCTATAAGGCACCATTTATGGCTCTCTACATGATCCACTGCCTTTATGGGCTCAATTCCGGAGAAATTCCGCCGAAACATATTTATCGGTTGTTTTGATCCACTGTAAATTCTATAATAAATTCTACATAACTCCTTTTTAAGCTCTGTCAATTTTAGAAATTCTTATATTAATTATAGGAATTTACTGCCAAATTTCATCTAATTCTAAGATCCAAAAAATACTATATTAGTTTCCCTTTCTTTAGAAATTAATACAAATTTTTTAGGACCTTATATCAAAATTATGTGTTGCATCAAACTGATCAGAATAATTTTTTCTATTTATTAGAAAAATTTGGGACTAATCTAATTATGGGAATTTTTTGGCCATTTCCAGCTCAACTTTCTCATAATTACCATTTTGCCCTAGAACTTTTAAAAAATTACACTTTAGGCCCTCAACTTTTCATAATTACACTTAATGGCCTAAAGTTTATTTCTACTTTCATTTGTCACCATAGAACTTTGAAACTTTTCATTTTAGTCCCACATTTTTATACCTTTGTCTAATCATTGTTTTTCATTTCTATTCATCATCACAATCCTTTCCAAACCTCTTTGCTCTATTAGTGTTATATAGATAGGGAAAAATTAGGATAGGATATTTCTACCCCCTTAAAATAAATTTTGTCCTCAAAATTTACTTGGTACCCTAGTCAAAAATATTGGATAGATATCCTTTTCTTCTTTTTGACTAAGGATTGGGGTATCTATCTCTTACCTTTTATCTTGACATCTTAGCGGAGTACTTTCCATATCTACAGATCTTCATATCTTTGCTATGATCATTCTTCTGTTATGAATAAACTCAATTAGCGTTAAACTCTCCTTCTGTCGTATCCTTATTTTCAACCTCAATTACATTTAATTGGAAGTCATTTGAACCAATTACATAACCTTTTTCTTTAGAAATATGCATTTCCAAAAGATTGTTTATCGGTATTATTCATGGTTACTGTTCATTTGGTTATCTAGAACATGTACCTAACTTTGAAAATTCATAATTAAATGTAGAAAAATTAAAATAGGGTGGGTCAAATTTCTAATAAAAGCTCTTTCGTTTAAATTTGAAGGAAAATGTAAAACTGAGGTTCCATTGTCCCAAAGAAATTAGTTTATTCGTTGAAAAACACTGTTCATTTGGTAAATCTGGAAGTTCCAGTTTCTTTGCCTTAAACTCAAAAATTCATTTCTCTTTGGTTACTTGTCCAAATGAATTGTGTTACCTATGGATTTAAATCTCTACACATTTTCTTTAAGCTCATAAAATTTTATAGAAAAACTCGTTCATTTACAAACTTCCATTCTTTTTCTATTTTATGATCCATACTTTCATCTTTCTAAAATAAATTCTCATGGTTCATTTTCAAATAATTTTTTATTTATAATCCAAATATGAAACCAGAATTTTCAAAATCAAAACATACCATTAGCTGCTATATAGAATTGAAGTACCACTAGATTTTTCCAAAAATTTACATTTTGATTCCAATGCTTCCAATACTTGTTCTCCTACTTTATCTCCACACAATTTTCCATTTTAAACTCATTGGAATCATCAAAATCATGACATTCTAACATATGAATAGTGTTTCATACAGTAGTAGTGAAGAACACAAAATCCTAACTACATGCATACTTGAATTTCTAAGCATATACCACTTGATTCTAGCTTGTTTAAGCCTATCTAAACTATCCATAACATAAAACTCATATTCTTATCACATATGGACAGCACTTCTAGCAGCACCCTCAAGGGAAATATGACACAAAAACTCCTTAAAACCAAGAGCTAACTTGCTAGATTAAAGTCCAAGAACAAGGGAGCTAGTTACCTTGTTGCTCCAAGTTGTGTTCTTCTTTCTTGCTTCAAATAAAATTTGGCCAGAGGTTCCTTAAGGTGCTAGGAATGCCACATCAAGTCTGGTTTGGGGGTTATGTATGAAAATTTTGGGTGGAAATGAAAGGCTAAGATTAGTTTCGTTACTATTTGATCTAATGGTCCATATTCCACCTTGAATCAAGCTTGCCCTAGAAGCCTTAGATTAACACCATGTGTGACATCATTTAGGGCCATGTTTGGCTGGGAAAAGGTAGATATACTGATAGGAAAAATTCTAGTCTAGTCCGTTACCGATCAGAGCAGTTTCACAAAAACCATACTGTTTTATGTTCCTAATTTTTATAATATTCTAGAATATATATTCTATTGTTGTATCCTTATTTTCAAACTCAATTATACTTAGTTGGAATTCATTTGAACCAACTACATAGCCTTTCATTTTAGAAAGATGCATTTTCAAAAGATTACTTCTCGGGGTACTGTTCATGGTTACTGTTCATTTGGTAATCCAAAACATGTGCCGAACTTTGAAAATTCATAATTAAATGTAGCAAAATTGACATAGGGTGGTTCCAATTTCTAATGAAAGCTATTTCATTTAAATTTGAAGAAAAAATATAAAACTAAGGTTTCATTGCCCCAATGAAATCAGTTTATTTGTTGAAAATACTATTCATTTGGTAAAATCTAGGAGTTCCAGTTTCTTTGCCTCAACTTCAAAAATTAATTTCTCTTTCATTACTTGAGCAAATGAACCGTGTTACATATAGATTTAAAGCTCCAGATGTGTTATTTAAGCTCATAAAAGTTCATAGAAAAAATCATTCATTTACCATATGAAATTAACGTCAGAACGTTACTGCCTTTAGTTGCTCACTTTATCTCTATTCCAGATTTTAACTCCAACTTAGAAAAATCATAATAAAACAAATACTTAACCAATTGAGGCATTCGTTGTGTTCATTTAAATCTCTATATCTTAGTTATTATCATACCAAATTTTAACTTCAACTAATTGGTTAAGGCATCATAAACATCATCACAAAGCCACAGCCTCAGAACACAACTACATAATTTTATACCATACATCCCATCATATCCTTCCATAGTGTCATGTAACTAATATAACTTTTAATACAAGTTCAACCATCTATGTTTACCCTGTTTCCTTGTGAGGTTCCAGCTTGTATGACATGGGTATGCATATGGAAAGGAGGAGATTTCATGGAAATTCTAATAGAAAGTCATACAAATTATAATATCATGCATGATTAATTTGATGCTTAACATGTTATCATGAGATGGGAGCTACTTCATAACGGTACATAAGCAAACTCTAACATGCGTATTGTTAAGACATAAGTTGCAAGGAATTGCAATCATTCATACTTCATCATCAACATGATGACACAATCTCATACTCAACCAAACATGAAACTATAGTTAGGTATTCTTGCTACCTCTTGTGCTATCCTTGACAAAGTCTTCTTGAGATGATTTCCTTCCCTTAGAAATGTCAAGACCTTGCTTATTGCTCCAAGTTGTGTGCTTCTTTCTTACTTCAAATGAAATTTGGCCAGAGGTTCCCTAAGGTACCATGTATGCCGAATTCAATCTGGTTTAGGGGGTATTTATAGAAAATCTTGGGTAGAAATGAATGGCCAAGATTAGTTTGGTTACTATTTGATCTAATGGTCCATATTCATTCTTGAACCAAGCTTGCCCTATAAGACTCAAGCTTGATACCATGCATAAACCAAACTGTTTAATGGTCCATATGCATGATCTAATGGTCCATGTTTGGATGGAAAGAGGTAAATATACTGATAGAAAAAATTCTAGTCCAGTCTGGTACAAATTGGAGCAATTTCACAAAAACCATATTGTTTTATGTTACTTAATTTTTATAATATTCTAGAATATATATTCTGTCCTGGAAACTAGTGTCTAGGTTTCTCATACCATTAATGTTATTAGATTGAATATTTATCTACCAACCATTCCTTGGGAAATGACCAAAAGGCCCTTGTTGTACTTTCTTGCTTTATTAACCCTAAGGGCATAATTGTCATTTCACACCTCTTTATACTACACCAAGGAATATACTAGCTCTAACTAATCATCTTTATACCATCTTAGACCTTTTTGGCCTGTCCAGAATGAATAAAATGCCCTCCATCCATTACTGGTACAATCTCACTACCTAGGGGTCATAATTTCACACTTTTCCTAGGCTACTTTGGACTCTGGTCTACTAACTGTCTCATCACCTTATTGGGCCTACTAGGACACCATTAAAGCCTTGGTATTGGTCCATTATCTTTATGGCATAAATCCCAAGAAATCTCTTTCGACCCTATTTATCAAGTATTTTATTCCACTGTAAACCTCCATAAGAATTCTACAGGATTCCTTTTCTGACTCTATCAATTTTATAAATTCTTATATTAAATATAGGAATTTATTATAAGGTTTTATCTAATTCTGAGGTCTAAAAAATACTATAATAATTCTTCATGACTTCAAGAATTTATATCAATTAATCTGGACCTCAAATCAAAATTCTATGTTACGTTAAACTGACTGGAATAATTTTATCTATCTGCTGGTAAAATTTGTGACTAATCTGACTCTAGGCATTTTTTAGCCTTTTTTAGTTCAACTTTCTCATAATTACATTTAGGTCCCTAAACTTTTGCTTAATTATATTTAGGTCCCTAAACTTTTGGTTATTTGCATTTAGGTCCCTCCTTTTATTTATACTTTCACTTTTGGCTTTTAACCTTTTCTAATATTTATTTAGATCCTTGAACTTTCCTTAGTTACTAATCATTTCTTTCCTTCCTCAATTTGACACACTTTATTCCAAGAATCTCATGTCCATTACATATAAACTGTACATATACATCATATAAGAAAATTGGGGATATGCATCTGTCATGAAAACCAATGTCTAAGTTTTTTCTACCATTGACATTGTTATACTGAATATTTATCTGCCAACCATCCCTTAGGAAATGACCAAAATACCCTTGTTGCTCTTTCTTCACTATATTAACCCTAAGGGCATAATTATCATTTCATACCTCTTTATACTTATTAGGATACATACTGGCTCTAACTAATCATCTTTATCTAGCTTGGACATTTTTCGCCTTTCTTGAATGACCAAAATGCCCTCCATCCATCACTGATACAATCTGGATATAAAGGGGCATTTTCATAATTTTACACTTTTCCTGAGTTGCTCTGGACTCTGGCCCACTTAACTATCTCACTACCTTATTGGGCCTCTTGGAACACTATTTGGACCTTAGTATTGGTCCATTACCTTTATGGCACAAATCCCAAGAAATCTCTCCCAACTGTATTTATCGGGTATTTTATTCCACTGAAAAATCCCGTAAGATTCTACATGATTGCTTTTATGACTTTGTCAATTTTATAAATTTTTATATTAAATATATGAATTTATTGTAAAGTTTCATCTGATTATAAGGTCTGAAAAATACTATAATAATTCTTCCTCACTTCAGGAATTCATATTAATTAATCGAGACCTTAAATCAAAATTCCGTGTTACGTTAAACTAACCAGAATAATTTTGTCTATCTACTAGTAAAATTTGGGACCAATCTAATTCTGGGCATTTTTGGGCCTTTTTCGGTTCAACTTTCTCATAATTCCATTTTTGTCCCTGAACTTTTAGTTAATTACATTTAGGTCCCTATACTTTTGATAATTACACCTTTTGACCAAACTTTTGTTTCTACTTTTACTTTAAGGCTTCAACCTTTTCTAATTTTCATTTAAATCCCTGAACTTTCCTTAGTTAATAATCCCTCTCTTTTATTCCTCAATCTCATACAGTTTATTCAAAGAATCTCATGTCTATTACATATAAACTGTACATATACACCAGATAAGAAGATTGGGGATATGACACCTTCATTCTATTACTTGCTTATTTGCTCCGCATCTATTTGCATATGGACTGCTCACCATACGAGGCTTGTGAGTAGTGTCTATTTCTTTCATATCAAGCTCTCTCAAATATTGTTGTATTTTGGAGTTTTTGTCAACTACTTTCATACCTTTAACACGTATCTCTTATTATTTCTCTGAGTAACTAGCAGAATTTTCTTAACATCCGCAAAGCTTTATATTTCATTTTCGTATCATTGTACTTCTTTTCCTCTTATCATCTTTAATGACTCATCATAATACAGAGAGAGGATTTATGTCATTATTCTTTCTTTCTTTACTCTACTACTAAATAAGAGCACATACTCTTACATGCATAATGCCTAGCCAACATGTTACAGGACTATATACCTGCCCATGAATGCAAAGCTCTAACATCGGAGCTCAAGTATTCCTTTTCTTAATATGCACAACTCTAGCACTCGGAGCTTGCACAGCTCTATCACATAAAGCTTGCATTGTTATAACATTTGTAGCTTTAGCATATTTTACAATATAACATAATGCCTGGTATTTCATGCAAGGAGTGAAAGCTCTCATTTTTTATTTCACATGTAACATAACATTTAAATATCTTATCCCTTTCAAAAAGGGAGCCTCTCAATCTGTTTACAAAGCTAGCTATAAAGCCACTTCATATTGTACTTCTTAATACATATTTCTTATTATGTATCACATTACATATTTCTCAAAACGTATCTTATTTTGTACTTTTCATGTCATATCATGTCATATCTGGCTAAATTTGGCTATATCATGGTCTATCTTGCCTTGTCATAATATAACATCTTCCTTTTCTTACATCTTAGGGACCATTCAGTAGCATTTTAAACCACTTCTAGGGTCATTCTAGACCCTCTGTATGATCCCCTATCTTCATGGGCTCAATTCCTGAGAAATTCCCCCAAAACCAATTTATCGGATCTTTTAATCCACTGTAAATTATGTAGTAAATTCTACATAACTCCTTTTTGAGCTCTTCCAGTTTCAAAAATTCTTATATTAATTATAGGAATTTACTGCCATATTTCATCTGATTCTGAGGTCTAGAGAAGACTATATTAATTTTTCTTCTCTTCAGAAATTAATATAAATCTTTCGAGACCTCATATCAAAACTCTGTGTTACATCAAACTGATCAACACCATTTTCTCTATTTATTGAGACTTCTGCTCAATAGGGTCTGGTAGCATCCCTTTTTCAGGTTATATACTTGGCTTTAAGGCCTAAAAATTGGGATATGACATTTCTCCTCCCTTTAAAATAAATTTCGTCCTCAAAATTTCAGGGTTAAATCTCTATTAATCCTTTGATGAATAGTTTCTCTAAGGAGAATGCCCTTTTATTTATACTAAACTTTCTCATATACTCCTATATTCTAGAGTTTTTGTTAACTACTTATCATACTTCTTAGTGCAGTCACTTATTACTCATCTGAGTATCCAGCGGGATTCTCTAAACATCCACAAAACTTTATTTCTCATTCTCATGTCATCATACGTTTTTATCATCTTTACTAACTCATCATAATACAGAGAGAGGACTTAGATCATTATTCTTTCTTTCATTGCTCTACTGCTAAATAGGAGCACATAAGAGCATATAGGAGCACATACTCTAACATGCATAATGCTCGACTAACATGCTGTAGGACTGCATACCTGCTCATGAATGCAAAGCTCTAATAGCGGAGCTCAAGCATTCCTTCTCTTAATATGCACAACTCTAATACTCGGAGCTTGCACAGCTCTATCACATAGAGCTTGCACTGCTCTAACATTTAGAGCTTTAGCATAACATAACATAATGCCTGGCATTTCATGCAAGGAGTGAAAGATCTCATTTGCTCTTTCACACGTAACTCATCATTCAAGCATCTTTTTCCTTTCAAAAAGGGAGCCTCTCAATCTGTTTATAGGGCTAGCTATAAAGCCACTTCATAGTGTACTTCTTAACACATACTTTTCATATCTTTCATAGCATATCTCATCACGTATCTTTTATGCCATATCACGGCATATCTGGCCAAATCTGGCTATATCATAGTTGATCTTTCACATCCATTTCATTTGGACTTGACATAAGGGTTCTAGTCTCTTTCTGTTCATAACCCTTTCTAACTTTTCATATCTCCATGTACATATATGCCAACTTCTTGTGGAATTCATACCTCTTTCATCACTTCCTAGGGGTCACCCATCATTGGGCTACTCTTGCCTGAGCACACTTAACTGAAATATGCCGATATAAATATGAAGCACAGATGCTCATAGGCTCCAACCTTGGTACTCTACTATGTTAGACCCATCTTATACTATCTCTCTTGGGTCTATCTGGCCTTCTTATCTCTTTACCTGGAGGATCTACCTATCTTTTATTCTTATCATAAGGATCTCTTTATTTGACCCTTTCTCATATCTTATGATATTTGCTCATAACTCCTTATTACTCAGGATTCATAACTTTAACTTTGATCACGTAGTTCCTATACATGTAAGGAGATTTTGAGTTCAGTCCCTGATAGTAATAAGGCTATCTAACATCATGGGTACTCTCTCTGTTAGGAGCTAATCAACTTGTGAAGCTTCTGCACCTTAACTTTTCCTTGGTATTTGTCATTCCAAAGACATACTGTACTTATGGCTCAATACTTTCTCTCTCTAGACTAGGTCTACTGCGACCCTCGGGATCTACTACGATCAACTGTAAGCCTCTTCAGGATCTAACTGTGACCCTGGAATTCTATTCTCTGAGAGCCATACTAGGATCTAACTGCAATCCTCCAGAATCTACTGTGATTACGTTGTACTGTATTCTCATCTTTGGAAGACTTAAACCAACGGATAAAGTTAGAAGGTTAATCACTTCCACATAGTTGTTAACTCAACAGATAATTCCCCTAAAATGATCACATAAGCCAATATTATCTATCAGGATTTTACCTATTTCCTCTATCACTTAGGAACTTCTCATATCATTCTCATTCTTTATAACTTTATTATATTTAACATTGCAGGGAGCTACACAGGCTCTACCATGCACATATCTATCATCACCTATTCGTCTCATCAAAGGGACCTTACTCTATCTGAGTTATACTGTCCCATCTCTTGGCTTTATTCTAAAAGTAATCTTACTCTATTGCAAGAGCAATCTAGCTCTATTGCAATAACAGTAGCCTATGTCTTTATAGACACTGCTTTTTCTTGGAGCTGTACCATCTTTCATACATGCTTCTCTTTTCATTTCATTTTCATCACTCATATTCCTTACAATTACTGAAGGGATATATCCTGAGTATCGTAATCATGTATCTATAGATTCACTATTAATCCTTATCTTAATCTCATTGCCTATCATTGTCTGATCATATTGTCCAGATCCAAAACATTCATTTAGGAATTAGAAATAACTATTTTTTTTACTTAGGCTGCCACATTACCTTCTACTAGGGTATAGACTCAACCCTTCATTACCCTTTCTTATATAGGGAATAGGAGAGCCACTTTATTTTTAAAAATGTGGCTACCTTTCTTTTTATTAGTCTTAGTCTACTCTAGACTAGACTGTTGTTCCTTTATCTAGGGGACATCAGCGGCCCATCTCGTCTCTAACTTTAGGTCATGTGCTAGGATTATTTCTAGGCAAGCCTTCAATTTGACTTTAATTCTTTCGTGGTGTAGATCTACTCCATAGAGGATCTACTTCTAAACATTGTATATCAGTACTAACCCTCTAGCTGATGAACTTCAGTGAGGTTGGTGCCTTCATTATCATTATTATTATAATGTCTGGCAGTTTCCCTTAATCTAGGACTGGTCAACTTCTATCTCTATTCATAGAGGGAACTGCTCCCCAAACGTTTTCCTGCTTAGTCCAGCCATATCGTGCTAAGAAATACGAGCCCTCAGCGATAACGGCTGACTAAGACTAGCCACTTTCTTGAAGATTACCCCATACCGCTGTAAGTTATGGGGTACTATTCTATCTATCTGGGTGTTACTATCTCTTGTTCAAATCATTCTCTAGATAGTGAACACCATCCCCATATCTCATACTAGGGAGAAAATCTCTGTAGTTCACATCTCTAACTTGTTTTAAGGGGTTAGTCTATCTACTCCAGAGCATCACTGAGCTAGAACCTTCTGGTCCGTACCAGAATCTTATGCTCTGATACCAAATTATAATATTCACCTTTTCTTACATCTTAGGAACCATTCAGTAGCATTTGGAACCACTTTTAGGGCCATTTTAGACCCTCTGTATGATCCCCTATCTTTATGGGCTCAATTCCCAAGAAATTCCCCCGAAACCTATTTATCAGATCTTTTAATCCGCTGTAAATTCTGTAGTAAATTCTACATAACTCCTTTTTGAGCTCTTCCAGTTTCAGAAATTCTTATATTAATTATAGAAATTTACTGCCCTATTTTATCTGATTCTGAGGTATAGAGAATATTGTATTAATTTTTCTTCTCTTCAGAAATTAATATAAATCTTTTGGGACCTCATATAAAAACTCTATGTTGTATCAAACTGATCAGCATCATTTTCTCTATTTATTAAGACCTCTACTCAATAGGGTCTAATAGCATCCCTTTTTCAGGCTATATATTGGGCTTCAAGGCCTAACAATTGGGATATGACACATAACGTATTATGAGATACCATAACTTAAATATTCTCTTTAACTAATAACTTTGCTAGCTTTTGAGAAAAATCTTCTAAATATTTCCTTTCAAATCCATTTCATTTAGAATTGATATAAGGGTTTTATCTCTTACTGTTTATAACCCTTTCTAACTTTTCATAGCTCTTTCTATCATTTTACATAACTCTGTACATATATGCCAAACTTCTATGTCATTTACACCCTTTTTTATCACTTCTCAAGGTGTCACCTATCTTTGGGCTACTATTGCCTAAGCACGCTTAATTGGAAAATGCATATACAAATCTAAAGCACTGTGCTAAAAGGCTCTAACCCTAGTATTTTACTATCTTAGACCCTTCTTATACTATCTCTCTTGGGTATATCTGGCCCTTTAATCTCTTTATCCTCATATAAAGGATCTATTTGTCTCTCATTCTTATTCACTGTAATCTTATCATAGGGATCTCTTTATTCTTATTTGACCCCTTCTCATATCTTATGAGATATTATAATAAATTCTTGGTACTCAGGATTAACAACTTTAACTTTGATCACTTAGTTCCTGTTACGTGTAAGAAGATTATGAGTTCAGTCCATAATAGTAATAAGGCTATATGAAATTAACATCATGGGTACTCTCTGTTATGAGTTAACTAACTTTTGAGCTTCTATACCTTAACCTTTTCCTTGGTATTCTTCCTTCCAAAGAAATATTGTACTTGTAGCTTATTACATTCTTTCTCTAGGCTAGGTCTACTGTGACCCTTGGGATCTATTGTGATCAACCGTAAGCCTATTCATGATCTAACTGTGACCCTAGAATTGTATTCTCGGTGAGCCATACTAGGATCTAACTGTAATCCTCCATAATCTACTGTAATTATGTTGTACTATATTCTTATCTCTGGAAGGCCTAAACTATCAGACAAAGTTACAAGGGTAGTTACTTTCACATAGTTGTTAACTCAACAGATAATTCCCAAAAAATGATCACGGAAGCCAATATTATCCTTTAGGACTTTACTCACTTCCTCTATTACTCAGGAATTTCACATATCTTTTTCATCTTTTATAACTTTACTACATTTATCATTGTAGAGAGCTATATAGGCTCTATCATGCACATATTTGTCATAATCTGTTCATCTCATCTGATGGGCATTACTCTATATGAGATACACTGTTCATTATCTTGGATATATCTCAAGAGCAATCTGTTTCTATTGCAAGAGCAATCTAACTCTATTGCAAAAATGTTAATTTCGATTGCATAGATGTTGGTCCCTCTCAGAGCTACATCATATTTCATAAATGCTTCTCATTTCATTTATTGTTCATGGTACATTATTCATGTATCTTATCCCTAATGAATGGATATGTCCTGAATACCGTAATCATATGTTTATAGATTCGCTATTAGCATTCATCTTTAATCTCATTTATTGCTTCTCTATTGCTTTATCATTACCAAGTTGAATTATCTAATTGCATGTCGTATGGTATGGGAGCAACATAATTTTCTGATCATATATACTCTACCCTTAATGACATGCAAAAGGGATATTCATTTATCATAGCATACTCCAACATGTATAATATGCAAGGAGATGCAATCATTTAAGCATTCTTTAACATGCGTGTCATCATATGACAATTACAAGGAGATACAACTTCTTATCATAACTCATGGCAACATAAGCCATATCATCATTACATAATTTTCTCAGTCATCCCTTATATGCATACTGCAATTAAACAATTAACTAGGCAATCTTTTAAAATATTCTATCCTCTGTCATATTATCTATCACATTATCTGATCAGATCATTGTCAAATTTGACGTAACTATTCATCTATCTTAGACTACCACATTACCCTCTTATAAGGGTATATACTCTAACCTTCATTACTTTTTCTTACATAGGAAATAGGGGAGTCACTTTATCTTTCTAACTATGGCTACCTTTCTATTTCTAAACATCATAAACTTCTTTTCTTATTTTGTATACATCTATCGCTCTATTGAACTTCTACAACTACCTGAGAGATTTTTTTCTTTAGAACATGGAATTCAATCTGTGAACTAACTTCTCAGTCATTCAACTCTCATTACTTATGTCGATGAACTCGGTTAAGTATTCATCAAAAGGTTTCTCTTTTTTCTGCTTTAACCCTTAGCCTCACGCTTATCTCTATCTAACTGAGAGGAATGCCTCTGGTAGACTATTAGATAAAAACTTCTCAGGTGAGCGGATCAATCTCTATCTCATATGGAGTAACTTCTATATCTCTATACTCTCTAAACTATTTATTACTGTCAGTCTTAATTGGCTCTATACTAGGATGTGGTTCCTTTCTAATATTTTCTTTATCTTGACTAACTTAAGTCATATGGATCTCATTCATCATCTAACACCATTACTTCTGTTCTCTAGGGTGCGCTACCCTGGGTCTGCTAGGTTACTGGTTCTTCATGATAGTATCCCTCTGTTATAGGAATTTTAACTTTTTATCTATTAACCATCATATCTCTAACTTTAAGCCACACGTTAGGCTTATTTCTAGGTAAGTCTTAATCTAACTTTAATTCTTTTGTTGAAGAAAGACTACTGAACACATTCTTTCGTAATCTATATCTACTCCTGATGATCACATGGAGGATTTATTTTTGAACATATTCTTAAACTAATCTTCTGTAAATATTTGTCGTAACTTGTGGCTTAACTCATTGTAACTTAACTTCTCTAGAACTTCTAGTCGTGACCTAAACTGCTTCATATCGTAACCTGGCATAGCTTTTTTTAAATATTCACGTCTAATGTTCTTGACTTTGATGAATTTGAGTCAACTGAAACTCATTCATATCTATATATCATAATCACATTAAATTGTGAACATATTCACATAAATGTTCAACCAACTATCATCTTATTATATCACATCAAAACTCATATTTCATATCACCATAACATTTGCACATACATGTCAATTTCATATTCGAGGTACAACATAACTATAATACATCTGAGTAATTACTTTACTTTACCATGTTTATATGTTTACATTACCCCTGATCTCTTTTTACATTCTTTTCTAGGGAATCATAAACTGCACATACTTATGCATACAGAAGTGCCAACCTTATATATCATTTGCAAAAACTCACTTTCCTTTTTGTGCCAGGTAGGGATATATGGCAATATCAAACTTAATACCATCTTATGCCAGTCTGCTATAGTGTAAACTTTATTCAAGTCAATGCCCTCTATTGTATATCTATCTATCATCCCTGCTACGACATTAAGGAACTACAGATGAACAGACTACCCTTGATCTACACTTTTGTCCATCCCTTGACCTAGATTGAGTAACTCACTCTCCACAGCTCTATTGAGACTGATATAGTCAATATTATCTGCCTTTAACAAAGAAAGCGAGGGTTCACTAGGGCCAGGAACATCACACTAATCTTTCTCTATAAAGTCACATATTCTTGGACTTTGAGAATGGACAGGGACTATCATAAACTCTGACTAGATCTCTGGATTAAGGGACTATTGTATATTTTCAAAGCAAATCTATCCAAAAACTCTAGTGAGGAAGGACTAATATCTAGTCTACCTATAATCTAGCACCAGTGCTTAATTTCCTTAGCCATAGACTATCCTCTTATAGGAGGAATATGACTTACATTAGGTTTAAAAGGATCTACCAAAAACTAATATTATATCTTTTATCATCTCTTTCTACTAATCCTCAAGAAATTTCTGAGGCTATTCATCTTTAGCTTACATTTCCAATATCTTATTTATTCATTTAGGAATATGAGATAGCTTATCATATCTGGCCATTTTACCTTAACTAGGCTATATTCATTCTATCATAACATCTCTCATCGCCTGTAAGACTTCTATGTCCCTAGCTTGAAGGACTTATGTGTCCTTGGCCTCTCTATAATCTAACTGTAATCCATAACTGAGTTGACTATTTTCTTTTAGCTAACTGAGTAAGGGTTTCGCTCATCTCTATGCCATTCATACTTTTAAGTTTTCCCTTATCCTCCTGGATCACTAACAGGTGAAAAGGTATCTCTTATTAAGCCTCAATGTTCTATTTCCCTAGAGCATTCATCACCAATCCATAATTTTAGTTGGACTGTGAATAAGTAACCCATTACTAACCTCAATCTCAATTGGGCCTTAGGTAACCGCTACATACTATATTTCTCAATCAGAGCAAATTTATCTTGTACCAGAATCTCTGTTCTATGCTAAAACTTTATTCTATACCAATACTATAAACTTTTGCTCTTATACCAAAATGAAACATCCTACTTTTACCACCTCAAAGTATGTATTCAGAAGCGTATTTGATTAATGGAAACATTACATTAGTCTAAAAATTAAAATTTTAAAACTTACTTCTCAGGTACTATTCATTTGGTGAATTCCAGATTTACATTTCAACTTTAAAAATTCATAACTAATTGTAGAAAAGTCGTATGGAGGTGATCCAAATTTCTAATTGAATCTCTTTCATAGCTCTTTAAGGGAAAAATATAAATCTAGACATTTACTTTTCTAATTGATACAGTTAAATCATTACTTTTTACTATTCATATGGCCAATTCGGGAGCTTCCAGATTCTGTCTCTTAACTTTGGAAATTCATTTCTCTTGATATACACATACAAATGAGGTGTGTTACCTATGAATTTAAATCTATGGATGTGTAATACATTCTTATAAAGTTTCGTGAAATAATCATTTTATTTGCTAGGTAAAACTGAAGCTATCACAAAACTGATTTATGACCTACATTTTTACCATTTCAGTTTCTTTTCTTTCACTTTCAATAATTGTTCTAGCATGCATAATGTAAAATCCTCCTAAAATATAGCTATTATTAATTATTTAAACATATTTTGTATCCAATATAATTTAAAAATAATATTATAAATAAATTTAGTTTATTTCAAAAGAGTTAACCATAGTAGAAAAGAGTTTAACTAAAATTTAAATGAACTCTACCATGGTTATAAAAAGGTTTTTCTTAAAATATAAATAAGGTAATATGATATATGAGTATGCAAAATAGAATCTATTATGGCAATATACAAATATTCTACACATACCTTCAAGGGAGAAGGATGTATAATTAATATAGCTCTACTCAAGCTTATGAAGTTTTTCCGTAGGGTCTTAAGATGAGAATATACCCTAAAAAATATTAATAACCATGGGGTGAGACAAATGTCTCAGTAATAATCAATCCTACTCATTATGCATACTAATATGTGCTCATGAGATGTCAAGTGGGACCTCACAAAAATACAATATATACAAAATAACATATTATCATAATAAAAATAAATGAATAATCCACCCAAATTCCTCCCCTCAAACCAACTGAACTGCCTTATTCCTGCCAAGCAAATCTATACCTCAAACAGCTAACTGGTCAAGTGATAAGGATAGCCCAAAAACCATATAGTACCTTGTCATATCCCAATTTTTAGGCATGGAAGCCCAGTATGCAGCTTAAAAAAGGAAGGCTACTGGACCCTATTATGCAGGAGTTCCAAAAGTATACAAATGTTGTTTAGGGACTAAACTGCAATAAATTGAAAATTTAGGGAAAATAATGAAAGTCCCTATGGGCATAATGGAAAAGTAAGAGGTGTTTCTTGGGAACCGAGCCACCAGAGTGCTTGGGCTTGGTTAGAAACCTAAGATGGCATTTAAAAGCCCAAAAACGTAGGCCCAGTAGTTATGGGAGTTTGAGAGGCATTAAAATAATATTTTAGTGCTTTTCCTTAAAGTAAAGTGACTCGGTTAAAGGTTGAATTGGGGAAAGTGATATGGAACCATGAGGTGGCATAAAAGGGACCCACAAGGTGCCATATGGCATGATTATAGGAAAAGAAGAAAAGTTAAGGACACATGTCATGAGATTAGAAAAAGGAGAAAAAGGAAAAAGGACACGTGGCAAATCTCGGCCGCTCATTCTAGGAAAAGACTCTAGAATTCTCTGGAGAGGCTGAGTCAGCTGGTGAAGTGTCCCAAGGGCCCCACCAATTATGCCACATTCCCCTTGAGGTGTCTTTGGATGATGTCATAATGGTGAGTCATCAAGAAGGATTATGTCATCGTGATGATGCAGGCAAAGCTTCTTGAGGAAGCTAAGCGATCTGGGCCATTCATCACGATTTGACCTGAGCCATTCATTCCAACTCCACTAACCTATAAATAGGCCACCCCTTCCTTCATGTTATGCATGGCCAAGCATGGAGAAAGAAGAGAGAAAGATAGAAAGAGAAATAAAGGAAAGGAAAGAAGGAGTTCTGGTGGAGTCAGGAGTAGTCTAAGGAGATAAGGGACTGGGCAGAGCTTAGGAATAAGCTAAGAAAGTTATTCTAGTCCCTACTCTAAAATATAGAGGATTGCTCTTAATAGTTAGAATAGAGAAATATCTCTATTAATAAAGTTAGCTATAGATAGAAAGAAAGTCGGGGGAATGTCGGACTAAGGATATTACCCCTAGTTAAGCATAAGGTAAGTAGAGCTATACTAGATGATAATAAAGATATTATTATGCTATGTATAGGCTATAACTTATGAGAAGAAGGGACCTTAGAGACAAGTTTAAGAGTTGGAAGGAAAGGCTACGCCCCAGGTAGTAAACTTACCTACTTGTATGCTTATACTGCTTGCATGTTTTGTGTGATATTTTCTTACCTTGATGATGTGAGGCATGTATGATTAATTAATGCTCTGTTTCTTTTTATACTATGTCCATATGTTATAATTAAGGGACATGGAAGCATGTAAGTTATCATGATGCAAGCATGATCATTAAGTACACACATAGTAACATCAAGCATATAGTTGCGTACATTGTATGGTTTCTGTTTGCTGCTGAGATTTGCCCAGAAATCTCACCCCCTTTCCATGTAATCCCAATCCCATAGGTATGTTAGAAGAGGATTAAAGAATCATGAAGGGAAGATAGGGATTGGATAGTGCAAAGATTAGGACCAAAATGCTAGAATCAGGAAAAAACACAATATAAATAGTAAACTTTGGATGTTTTCTGACATTGACCTGGTCAAGTCATGATCAACAAGTTATTTTTTCCAGAAAGAGAATTAAGTTATCTTCGTGTAGCAATTTGAACCACTTCGTTTCAATTTTTCTAGAATTAGTTATGATTTTTCGGAGTCAGGTCACTCCTCTGAAAATTACATAGTGAACAGTACTCGCTAAGAGTAAAATTCTAGATTGAGTAATTTGACTTCAATAACCTTAAAAGTGGTTCCATCTACTACCGTTTGGTCCCTAAGATGTAAGAAAAGAAGGATGTTTCATTTTAGTATCAGAACAGAGGATTTTGGCTCAGAGCTTAAGGTTCTAATACATAATCAAGAGGGCTCTTGCACAGAGCAGAGGATTATGGCTTAGAGCATAAGGTTCTGGTACATAATCAAGAGGGTTCTAGTATAGAGCAAAGGGTTCTGACATAGAGCATAAGATTTTAGAACATAACATAAAGTTCTAGCTTAATGATACTCTGGTGTATTTAGAGATTGGAACTAAGAAGTTCTTGTTGGAAATTGTGCCCTAGGGGCCAATCATTATCTTATGAACATTGTTGATTTATGAATTTATTAATTATGTTATCATATTATTTGCATGTTTACTGTGATGACCATCCTTGGATAACTCATGATCTTATCCTAAATGTCCCTGGGCAGTCATCTATGTGGGAGCAGAGATGAAATAAGGCCAGTATGACTTTGAAGATGTATAGAGATATAAATCAAAGTCATAGGCACATGTAAGAGTACAAGGTGTTGGACCGACCCGCTAAGAGAGAGCTGCATGGGTTACGTCATAAGCTTCTCTCATATACAAACCACGTTACTATGCCCTTTGACCTGAGATCATCATGGCTTCCTACATGACAAAGGCTCAGCTTTGACCTAGTCAAAAGTAACTTTTGACCGAGTGATCATAAAGACTATGTTTGGGCTTAGTGGTTTTCTGTGCGAAGGAATGTGAATGGTCAAGATGGAATTTGTCCCTCACATAAGTAGAGAGATATTACTGGGCCCCTCAATGAGTGAGTCTGAGAAATGTATGGCCATACTGTAATGGAAAGGTAGTTCCATTTCTATAGTTAGACTACTCAGGGATCGAGAAAGTAACGGTCAGGAATAGGAGGATGACATTCTCTATGCCTCATCCATGACCAAAATATCATGGGACAAAAGGGACGTGATATGGTTGTATAAAAGGTTACATCGTTGATCGATCCTCCTATGATTTGGGTAGTCGTGATGTCTTGCTAGAGACCGCTTGCGACTTATGAGTTAGTATAGTAAATAGCCCACTGCCAACTTCATATGGGCCTACAGGATTGCACACAAAATAGCCCAACATGAGCTATGATGTCTATATTCATTGAATCTAAGACATGTCCAGATTCAATGAATGATTCAGGGTGGATGTATATATTTATTTATATTTATATTCGTATATATAAAAATTCGTATATATATAGTATATATAAGAGATATTTACAAGATTTAATTTATAAGGATAAATTAAATCTCTATCATGTTTGAATTTGAAATGCAAATTGATATGATATCTCATATAAGACATATTTACAAGATTTAATTTATAAGGATAAAATTAAATCTCTATCACGTTTGAATTTGAAATTCAAATTGATATGATATCTCTAATTTGATTTATGAGAATAAATCAAATGTAATACCGTCTTATCTTTATTTTAAATTAAATAAATGGGTGAATTAAATCTGTGGGATGGATTTAATACAAATACTATTTATTTAATTAGTTTCTTATCAAATTATACAATATATGACATTGTATTAATTTCAGAATTAATATAAGATTAATTCCAAAAATCCAAGTCTGTGGTAACACGCATAACATCCTATATATATGATATTTAGGAGCTACGGTTGGGACAGAAAAAAGGGTGAACAGGAATCTATAAAAGGTTTGCAGATAAGAAACTGCCAAAATAGAGATGGAGAGGACGAATTCTTGAGTAAGCCCTGGAGGGACAGGAGGCGCTAGCACGTCATTCGTGGTTGAAATGTTGTTCATGTAGATACCAGTAGAGGAAGCTGACCTGAGTCGTCGACTTCTTATGATCGAAAAGAGATCACGAGCCATGGAGAGAAGCTGTGGACGTCCAAACCAGAAACTGAGAAAGTCGCGACTGAATACTGAGGGTAATACTTCTTTTCACTTGACTTAAACACATACGGTAGATCCTGGCAAGGAATGGAAAAATTTTTAAGTTAATTTCTGCTGAGCGTCTTCCAATTCCTTACAGTTCTTCCCCTAGTAGAAAATATGGGGATGGTGTTCACTACGAAGAGACAGTGACACCTAGGTAGATAAGACAATACCCCACACCTTATAGTGGTACAGGGTAATCTTAAAGGAAGTTGTTAGTCTTAGTCAGCCTTTACCACCAAGGTCTCGTGTTTCTTAACAAGATATGGCTAGACTAAGCAGGATAACGTCTGGGGAGCAGTTTTCTCTATGGATAGAGACAGAAGCTGACAAATCCCAGGTCAAGGGAAGCTGTCAGATGTTATAGTGGCGATGATAATGAAGGTACCAACCTGGTTGAAGTCAATCAACTAGAGGATTGGTATAAAGCATGATCAAGCTAGACAGGATAAAGTAAGGAGATATGAAAGATTAAGATAATGTTCATAAGTAGATCCTCTATGTGAGTAGATCTACATTACGAAAGAATTTGTTCAACTAGTGTTTCCTGTACAAAAGAATCAATAGTTAGAGATAAAATGATTAATAGATAGAAAGCTGATGTTCCTAAGATAGAAGAATAACAGTCTAGTCTATAGAAGACTAAGACTGATAGAGAGAAAGGTAGCCACAGTTTCAAAGATAAAGAAACTCCCTAATTTAAGAAAAAGTAATGAGCAAGAGTAAGCTAAAGTAATTAAGGGTTAAGTCTATACCCTAGTAAGAGGGTAATGTGGCAGCCTAAGTTAAATGAGTAATTATTTTAGGTTCCTAAATGAATGTTTGGGACCTGGCAGATAATATGATATAGGAAAGAATGTTCAATTGCAGTGTACGTATGATGGATGGTTGAACAAATTTATGTGATGATGAAATAGCTTATGTTGCCATGAGTTATGATGAGAAGTTGCATCTCCTTGCAGTTAGCATATGATGACACACATGTTAGAGTATGCTATGATTACTCCTCTCATGTAGTACATGCAGGGTAGAGTTTATGATAAGAAAGTTATATTGCTTCCATACCATACGACGTGCAATAAGAATGTACCTAGGATGAGAGTTAGTCTCAGTAAGTGGGACAATTGTTACAGTATAATTAGGGTTACTCAAGTATTTCTATTGACTTATGAATATAGTACTCAGGGCTATTTCTTATATTAGGGTTACAGCAAGTACCAAGAAGGTGGTAGTGTTATAACTCTATCAAAAGAAATGGTATACAAAAAGAGTAAGAGATAGTAGTAAAGAGATTGTTTTCATATCACTCTTCAGATAAGAGTTGGATATGAAATAGATGGCTCTTAGATAGAGCTAGATTCAGATGACTTCAAATCACTCTTCATATAAGAGTTAGATCTGATATAGATTGCTCGCAGTTAGAGCATAGTTCAAATGGCTTGCAGTTATAGCACAAATTTAAATGAGAATTTATGATAAGGCCATAGCAATAGAATGCAATAGCAGGTGGTTAGACCATAACTGGTAAACCACAATAGAGTAAGAAAGATGAGAAGGAACTCCTGAGTAAGAGAGAAAATAAGTAAGGTCTTGGTAAATAATATGGGCTACTAAACATATTTTAAAATTTTTTATGAAGTTATCAACAAGTGGAAGCAATTAACCTTATAACTTAGTCTGTTGGATGAGATCTTTTAGAGATAATGATACAGTACAATAGAATCACAGAGGATTCTAGAGGGTCACAGTTAGATCCTAGCATGACTCAAGGGTCGCAGTTAGATCCTAACAACTTCATAGTCATAGTTAGATTCTAAAGAGGCTTACGGTTTATCGCAGTTAGATCCTGAGGTCGCAGTTAGACCTAGCCTAAGGAAAGTAAGGAGCCATGAAGAAATAAGAATAGTACAGTATCTCTCTGGAAAGATGAGTACCAAAGACAAAGTTAAGGTAAGGAGCTTCACAAGTTGATTAACTCATCTAGAAAACTTATTTATAGCCTATATTATATATAGACTGAACTTAGTTTATCTTCATAAAGATGGAGTCCAAGTTCAATCTGAGTGCTAATATTCAAAATGTTTTGTAGAAGTAGGCCTGAGGAATAGAGAAGAGAACCCCATATGTTGTGAGAATGGAAAAGTATGGGTAGATAGATCCTTCAGATAAGGATAAAGAGATTAAAAGGCTAGTGAGACCCAGAGAAGAGGGTCTAAGAGAGAGTAAGAATATAACGCAGTTATATGAGAAAGAGTGTAAATACCACAAAAGGTTGGCATAAATGCACAAAGTTATGTGGAATAGTCAGAAAAGTTAAGAAGAGCTAGAAAATTCAAGAAAATGTTATGAAATGAAAGGGACATTCTCCTAAGAGGAAACTATTCATTAAAGTATGAATAGATATTTAACCCTGAAATTTTGAGGAAGAAATTTATTTTAAGGGGAGGAGAAATGTCATATCCCAATTTTTAGGCCTAAAAGCCCAATATGTAGCTTGAAAAAGGAAGGCTACTAAACCCTATTATGCAGGAGTCCTAGAAGTATACAAATGAAGTTTAGGGACTAAAATGTAAGAAAGTGAAAATTTAGGGAAAATAGTGAAAGTCCCTGTGGGCATAATGGAAAAGTAAGAGGTGTTTCTTGGGAACTGAGCACTAGAGTGCTTGGGCTTAGTTAGAAACCCAAGATAGCAACCCAAAGCCTAAAAATGTAGGCACAACAGTAAACTAACATAAAGTAAAGTGACCCGGTCAAAGATAAAACTGGGGAAAGTGATCTGGAACCATGAGGTGGCATAAAAGGGACCCATAAGGCGTCACATGGCATGATTACTGTCATATCCCAATTTTTAGGCCTAGAAGCTTAGTTTGTAGCCTGAAAAAGGTAGACTACTAGACCCTATTATGCAGGAGTCTCAGAAGTATACAAATGATGTTTAGGGACAAAACTACAAGAAAGTGAAAATTCAGGGAAACCCTGTGGGCATAAAGAAGAAGTAAGAAGAGTTTCTTAGGAACCAAGCCACTAGAGTGCTTGGGCTTGGTTAGAAACCCAATATGACATTTAAAGGCCCAGTAGTTATGGATGTTTAAGAGACATTAAAATAAGGCCACCCCTCCCTTCATGTTATGCACAGACAGAGAAAAAGAAAGAAGAGAAAGAAGAGAGAAAGAGAGAAAGAGAAAGAAAGGAAAGAAAGGAAGGAGTTTTAGTGGAGCCAGGAGCAGTCTAAGGAGCCAAGGGATTGGGCAAAGCTTAGGAATGAGGTAAGTAAGTTATCTAGTCCCTGCTCTAATAAAGTAGAAGATTGCTCTTAATAGTTAGAATAGAGAAATATCTCTATTAATAAAGGTAGCTATAGATAGAAAGAAAGCCAGGGGAATATCAGATTAAGGATATTACCCCAAAGTTAAGCATGAGTTAAGTAGAGCTATACTGGATAATAATAAAGATATTATTATGCTATGTATAGGCTCTGACTTATGAAAATAAGGGACCTTAGAGGCAAGGCTATGAGCTGGAAGGAAAGGTTACACGCCAGGTAGTAGACTAACCTACTTGTATGCTTATACTGCTTGGATGTTTTATGTGATATTTTCTTACCTTGATGATGTGAAGCATGTATGATTAAGTAATGCTCTGTTTCTTTTTATGCTATGGCCATATGTTATAATTAAGTAACATGGAAGCATGTATGTTATCATTATGCAAGCATGATCATTAAGTATACATATAGTGACATCAAGCATATAGTTGCATACATTGTATGGTTTCTGTTTGCTAGTAAGATTTCCCTAGAAATCTCACCCCTTCCATGTAATCCTATTCCCACAATTATGTTAGAAGAGGACTAAAGAAGCATGAAGGAAAGCTGGCTATTGGATAGTATAAATGTTAGGACTAAAGTGCTGGAATAAGGGAAAAACGCAGGATGAATAGTAAACTTTGAACATTTACTGATGTTGACCTGGTCAAGGCGTGGCAACGAGTTATTTTTCCCTGAAAGAGCATTAAGCTATCTTTATGTAGCAATTTGAACCACTCCATTTCGATTTTACTAGAATTAGTTGAGTTTTTGAAGTCAGGTCACTCTACTGGAATTTCACAGTGAACAATACTCGCTAAGAGTACAATTCCAGATTGAGTAATTTGATTTCAATAACACTAAAAGTGGTTCCAGATTCTACCGTTTGGTCCCTAACACATAAGAAAATGAGGATGTTTCAATTACAGGAAAAGAAGAAAAGTTAAGGACACATATCATGAGATTAGAAAAAGGAGAAAAAGTAAAAAGGACACGTGGCACAATCTCGGTCGCTCATTCCAGGAAAATACTCTAGAATTCTCTGGAGAGGCTAAGTCAGCTAGTGAGGTGTCCCAAGGGCCCCACCAATTACGCCACATACCCCCTGAGGTGTCCCCCCCTAAGGTGTCCTTGGATTATGTCATAATGGTGAGTCATCAAGGAGGATGATGTCATTGTGATGATGCAGGCAAAGCTTCTTGAGGAAGCTAAGCGATCTAGGCCATTCATCACGATTCAATCTGAGCCATTCATTCCTCCTCCACTTACCTATAAATAGGACACTCTCCTCCCATTTCAATTCACACCACGGATCTAGCAAGAAAAGGAAGAGAAAGAAGAGAGAAAGAGAGAAAGAGAGGAAGAAAGAAAGAAAGGAAAGAAAGGAAGGAGTTCTGGTGGAGCTAGGAGTAGTCTAAGGAGCTGAGGGACTGGGCAAAGCTTAGAAATGAGGCAAGAAAGTTATCTAGTCCCTGTTCTAATAAAGTTATCAAACTCCCGTCAAAATTCACTAATATGTGAATAACTTTTTATACATAACTTCTTCCGGAGTTCTGTCAGATCCAAGACATCTGTCACTATAGGGCACGCTTTTCTATAATTTGCCCACTTATATCTGATGTCCATGAAATCTGATAAAATTTCATATAACTTTTAGACTATCAGATAAATATTTGCTATCTGGAGCTCCAATAAAATTTCTGTATCATGTCAGATTAACCAGCGTAACTTCCTCTATTTACTGATGGAATATGGGGCTGAAAAACTTCTAGGCAGTTATAACCCTTTCCGATCTGATCTTTCTATAATTACCATTTTGCCTTTGAATTTTTACTTAATTACATTTAAGTCCCTTAACTTTTAGAAATTACCACTTTTAGCCCAAATCTTGTTTCTACTTTCACTTTTTTCCTTTAACCTTTTCTACTTTTCATTTTAGTCCTTCTCTTCCTTAAAGAATCATCTAACCTTTATTATTTCTTCTTATCTTCGTCATAATCCTTTCTAAACCTCTTTCCACTATCTGTATTATACAGATAGGGAAAATTTAGGATATGACATCACATAGTAGTAGCCATGAACACAAACTTCCATTTACTTGCATACTTGGATTCCCAAGTTCATATCACTCGATTCTAGCTTATTTAAGCTTGTCTAAACTATTCATAATATAAAACTCATATTTTAACTATATATGGATAGCACTTCTAGCAGCAACCATAAGGGAAATATGGCACAAAAATCCCTTAAAAGCAAGAGCTAGCTTGCTAGAACAAGGGAGATTATTACCTTACTTTGTGCTCCAAGTTGTGTGCTTCTTTCTTGGTTGAATGGAAATTTTCCAATATTTTTCCCTAGGGTTCCCAACGCTTCCAAAACCAATCTAAAATCAGGGGTATTTATAGAGAAATTTGGGTGAAAATGGATGGACAAGATTGATTTGGTTACTATTTGATCTAGTGCTCCATAGTCATTCTTAAACCAATCTTGCCCTAAAAGCCTTAGTATTTTCATCATGCATGACATCATTAGGGCCTTGTTTAGCTGGGAAAAGTAAAATATACTGATAGGTAAAATTCTAGTCCAACTTCATACCGATCGGAGCAGTTTTACAAAAACTAGACTGTTTTATGTTCTTAATTGTTATAATATTTCAGGATATATATTCTGTCCTAGAAACCAGTGTCTAGGTTCCTTATACTATTGACATTGTTAGAATGAGTATTTATCTGCCATCTATCCCTTAGAAAATAACCAAAATACCCTTGGTATCCTTTCTTGCATTATATTAACCTTAAGGGCATAATTGTCAATTCACCCATCTTTGTACTGCCTCAGGGCCTATACTGGCTCTAACTAATCATATTTATACTATATCCCTATTTTTAACCTATCCAGAATGACCAAAATTTCCTCTATCCATCACTAGTATAATATAGTCATCCAAGGGCATTTTCGTAATTTCTCACCTTTCTTGAACACTGGCCCCTTCTACTGATGAACTGTTATCATGGGCTTTGGGCCCTCCTTGCCATCATCATAGGCCTATATATGAGGTTATCTAAGCTCATTCTATCCAGGCTTACTTACTGCTAAGTTCTATAATCGGATCACGGCTGTTCTCAAACTCCCGTCAAAATTCACTAATATGGGGATAACATTTCATACAGAGCTCCTTCTAGAGTTCTATCATATTCATGGCATCTGATGTCATAGTGTACACCTTCCTATAACTTTTTCACTTATACCTGAGGTCCATGAGATTTAATAAAATTTCAGATAACTTTCAGACTATCAGATAAATATCCACTATCTGGAATCCCAATAAAATTTCTGTATTATGCTAGATTAACTAACATAACTTTCTCTATCTATTGATGAAATATGGGACCAAAATACTTTCAGGCAATTCTAAGCATTTTCTGGCTGAACTTTTCCATAATTACATTTAGGTCCATGACTTTTCGCTTAATTACATTTAAGTCCCTAAACTTTTGGCAATTACCACTTTTGGCTCAACTTTTGTTTCTACTTTAACTTTTAGCCTTTAACCTTTTCTAATTTTCATTTAGATCCCTCTCATTCTTCAAGACTCATTTAACCTTTATTATTTCTTCTGATTATTATCATAATCCTTTCCAAACCTCTTTCCACTATCAATATTATTCAGATGGGAAAAAATTAGGATATGACAAATCGCATATCGTAATCTCTGTACAAGTCCTTGCTAATTTCTTTTGCATTCTTATTGATATTACTCGTCAAAGCATCAGTCATTAAAGATGATGTTAAGCTTATCTTTTCATGGTGAGTTACAACTAGGACTTCTTGTGCATTATGCATGTGTTGACTTGTGAAGCCTGTTATACTTAACAATTATGCATCTTGACGTTCACCCAAACAATATGCACCCATGTACCATGGGCATCCATCGACCTTGCACTTGACAATGATTTTTTGTTTATTGTGTTTGATAAATTTGTACAAAAATCTGTGTGTGGTACTGTACTTGTATAGTTGTTTTTGAAGAACCCTACATTTGGAAATGTTTGACCTTCTCCAACAATCAAATCCTTCCACTTTGTACAATTCATTTCAGGTGTACCTGTTCGAATTATTTTGTCATCACAAGACACTAATGGCAACACCTCATTCTCATCTCCTAAAGTAGGTGGAGACATAGAGCATACATTCCCACTCCCAAATAATTCAGCAAACCTACAGAAAATGACAACTTACTATGTCAGTAATGACAACTGCCTCTAACTTATATGACAATGTATATTACAAATTATATAGGACAACATTTTGCAATCAACACACTATATTACTTACACATCTTCCTCCTCCATTACATCATCCATATGAAGTTCTGTGCATTCATTATTTGCTCTCTCCTACGTACACATGGCTACTTTCTCCATTGAACATTATTAATGCTCAATTCCTGCATCATTAAACATGTTAACAAATGTGTGTTTATCAAATTTAATAGTGATTTTTATCAAAATTTCATCACTTCCTTTCCCAACCAATGATGCTACTAATATTTTGAACTCATCGTATGTTATGCCTTGTTTTATGGATATTGTTCTTACTTGACCCCAACATATGTATGACCTTCTACATCATTTCCAAACTGTCCTCCCATATGAACATAACATAATAGATGCTTTGCAGATGAACTCGCCATCAACAATGACAACCTGCACTAGACATATAATATTAACAACTCATGCACTTATATTAACAACTATATCATACTATAATAACAACTCTTATTGCCCTGCATATCAGCTCATGTCTGTCATTCACACTTTACAGGTACCTTTCCCTTGTTCGTATTTTATTACTACACTCAACCAAACACACCATAAATTCTTGAAAACTAAACATAACTTTTCAAATCCTAAATAAACTCATTTAACCTAAACCTCAAATGATAAAAAAGTCATGGAATAAACACAATCTCCATATTTAAGTGGGTCTTTTTATACCTCACTTCAGCCACACACTATCATATCATATATAGCAGGAGGATGACGAGCAAACTATTTCCCTGGGTTTGCTATGTCTGTCATTCACGTTCTCATATGATAGTCAAAGAAGATGACATATATAGCAATTCTGTGTCAACAACCAGCCACGATGATGCGTAAACCTACCTGCCAACGCAACATGGGAGCCATCATATGGCCAATAATGGTGTTCTGACTGTTCTCTTATTTCATAGCAAAGCCCGCCAACTCTCATTTCTTCTTTAATGTTTTTTTATATTTCGACAGGGGCATTTAAGTCTTGCAATCAGAAAGAGAGCCCGAGCCGTGGAGAGAAGCTGTGGACGTCTTCTTGCGATTCGAAAGAGATCACCATCCACGGAGAAAAGCTATGGAAGTCGCTGAGAAACACTGAGGGTAATGCTTCTTCCCACTTGACTTAAACACATACGGTAGATCCTGACAAGGAATGGAAAAATTTTTAAATTAATTTCTGCTGCGTGTCTTCCAATTCCTTACAATTTCTACCCCTTTAAAATAAATTTCGTCCTCAAAATTTACTCAGCACCTTAATCAAGAATTGGGGTATTTATCTCTTATCTTCTACTTGACATCTTAGCGGAATACTTTTCGTATACGCAAATCTTCATATCTTCGTTATGACTATTCTTCTGCTCTAAATCAACTCAATTAGAGTTGAACTCCAGTTCATTCTATTACTTTCTTGCTACGCATCTATCTACATATGGACTTCTCACCATACTAGACTTGTGAGTAGTGTCCATTTCTTTCATATCAAACTCCTTCGAATATTACTATATTCTGGAGTTTCTATTAACAACTCAACATATTTTTTAGTGCAATCACTTATTGCTCATCTAAGTATCTAGCAGAATTCTCTGAACATCCTCACACTTTAACTCTCATTCTCATATCATCATACATTCTTATCATCTTTAAAAACTCATCATAATACAGAGAGAGGACTTATATCATTATTCTTTCTTTAATTGCTCTACTACTAAATAGGAGCACATAGGAGCATATACTATAACATGCATAATGCCTGGCCAGTATATTGCAGGACTACATACCTGCCCATGAATATAAAGCTTTGACATTGGAGCTCAAGCATTCCTTCTCTTAATATGCACAGCTCTAACACTCAGAGCTTGCACTACTCTAACATTCGGAGCTTTAGCATATTCTGTAAACATCACATAATATAACATAACATAAGGCCTGACATTCTACGCAAGGAGTGGAAGCTCTCATTTTCTCTCATTTACTCTTTCACATATAGCTCATCATTCAAACATCTTATCTTTTCCCGAACGAAAGCCTCTCTATCTGTTTACAAAGCTAGCTATACAGCCTCTTCTCAAAGCATATCTTCTCATTTCGTATCTTTCATGAAATAAAATGGCATATCTGGCCAAATCTGGCTATATCATAGTTCATCTTTCAAATCCATTTCATTTGGACTTGACATAAGGGTTCTAGTATTTTCATAGCTCTTTCTATAATTTTACATAGCTTTGTGCATATATACCAATTTCTTGTGCATATATGTCCTTCATCCATCTCTGGTACAATCTAGGCATTTAGGGGCATTTTCGTAATTTCACACTTTTTCTGGACACTGGCCCCTTCTACTATGGACTGGTACCTTGGGTTTTGGGCCCTTCTTGGCATCATTATGGGCCTATATATGAGGTCATATGATCTTATTCTATCCAGGCTTACATACCGATAAATTCCATTATCGGATCACGGGTGTTATCAAACTCCCGTCAAAATTCATTAATATGTGAATAACTTTTTATACAGAACTTATTATGGAGTTCTGTCAGATCCAGGATATCTGACACTGTAGGGCATACTTTCTTGTAATTCCCCCACTTATATCTGATGTCCATGGATTTTGATAAAAATTTAGATAACTTTTAGACTATCAGATAATTTTTTGCTGTCTAGAGCCCTAATAAAATTTCTATATCATGCCATATTAACCAGCATAACTTCCTCTATTTACTGATGGAATAGGGGACTAAAAAACTTCTAGGCAGTTCTAAGCCTTTTCTGGCTGAACATTTCCATAATTACATTTATGTCCCTAACTTTTTGCTTAATTACATTTAGGTCCCTGAACTTTTGGAAATTACTACTTTTGGCCCAACATTTATTTCTACTTTAACTTTTGGCCTTTAACCTTTTCCAATTTTTGTTTAGGTCCTTCTCTTTCTTCAAGAATTATCTAACCTTTATTATTTCTTATGATCTTTGTCATAATCCTTTCCAAACCTCTTTCCACTATTAGTATTATACGGATAGGGAAAAATTAAGATATGACATTGTACAGAACCAAACACATGCATACAATTCTTTCAAAAATTCTCATTTTGATTCTAATGCTTCCCATACTTGTTTCTCTACTTTATCCAACACAATTTTTCATTTTAAAACCATTGGAATCATCAAAATCATGAAATTCCAATCACTGTTCATGTGAATGAATAGTAACAAAGAAGAATTCCAAAACTTCAATATTGGAATTTCAATGTTTCCAAGGTTCAAAACCTTTCCAATCCCACACAAAATCATCATATAAATTCAATGGAAGCATTAACTCACTGAAATTCCATTTCCTTCCATCATGAACAGTGTAGACCAAACAGGTTCATCCATGGCAAAGTCAAGAATATCAACTTGATTCAACAACCAATCACTGCACTAGCTTGTTTAAGCTTCAATCATATACTTCTAACTTTAATTTCTTCTTTCCCCTTTCATATAGGGTTTTTAGGCAGCACAACACCTTAGAGAAAACTCAAATTTTTTGCCATAAAAACCCTAAGTTCAAGCTCCCAAATCAAAGGAAAATAAGCTAGGAGAGATTGCTTACCTTTAATCTCTAGCTTGCTTGAACTTTGGTACCTTGAATCTTCTTTGTCTTGGCTTGAGTTTCTATTTTGCAAGAGTTTCCCCAAGATTCATGAGGCCACATTTTTTAACTATATTTGAGGGGGTATTTATAGAAAACTTCATAGAAAATCAATGGCCAAGATTACTTTGTGCACTATTTGATCTAAAGGCTCACATTTAATCTTGGATTTAACTTTTTCAAAAAGGAGATTTATGACATCATCCATGACATCACAAGGGACAACTCATAGGACACCTCATGGGGGTATGTGGCATAATTCTCATGGGGAGGAAGCTTCTGGAGAAATTCCAGTCCAATCCGGTATCATCTCGGTCCGATTCCCCAAAATCTGGATTATTTTCTGTTCCTAATTTTTATAATATTCTAGGATATGTATTATGCCCTAGAAAGCAATGTCTAGGCTTCTCATACCATTAAAATTTTTGTACTGGGCCACAACTTAATTACAGATCCCTTGAGAAATGACTGAAATGCCCTTGGTTCACTATCTTGCACAGTATTAACCTTAAGGGCATAATTATCATTTCACACCTCTTTATACTGCCTCAGGGTGTATACTGGCTCTGACTAATCATCTTTATACTACACTACACATTTTTTACCTGTTCTAGATGACCAAAATACCCTTTATCCATATCTTGAATAATCTAACTATATAGGGGCATTTTTGTAATTTTATACTCTTCTCGACATTTTCCCCTTCTACTGATGAACTGGTACCCTAAGTTTTGGGCCATCCTTGGCGTCATCTGATAGTCTAAAAGTTATCTGAATTTTTATCAGATTCTTGTTGGAAAATGTGCCCTAGGGGCCAATAATTGTCTTATAAACATTATTGATTTATGAATTTGTTAATTGTGTTATCATATTATTTACATATTTATTGTGATGACCATCCTTGGATAATTCATGATCTTATCCTAAATGTCCCTGGTCGGTCATCTATGTGGCAACAGAGATGAAATAAGACCAGTATGACTTTGAAGATGTATAAAGATATAAATCAAAGTCATAGGCACATGTAAGAGTACAAGGTATTGGACTGACCCGCTATGAGAGAGCTGCATGGGTTACGTCATAAGCTTCTCTCATATACAAACCATATCACTATGCCATTTGACCTGAGATCATCTGGATTCCTACATGACAAACGCTCAGCTTTAACCTAATCAAAAGTCACTTTTGACCGAGTGATCATAAAGACTATGTTCAGGCTTAGTGGTTTTTCATGCGGAGGAATGTGAATGGTCAAGATGGAATTTGTCCCTCACACTCGTAGAGAGATATTACTAGGCCCCTCGATGAGTGAGTCTGAGAAATATATGTTCATACTGTAATAGAAAGGTAGTTCCATTTCTATAGTCAGACTACTCAGGGATCGAGAAAATAACGGTCAGGAATAGGAGGATGACATTATCCATGCCTCATCCATGACCAAAATATCACGTGATAGAAGGGACATGATATGGTAGTATAAAAGGTTACATCGTTTAACGATCCTCATATGATTTGGGTAGTCGTTATGTCTTGCTAGAGACCGCTTGTGACTTGTGGGCCAGTATAGCAAATGGCCCACTGCCAACTTCATATGGGCCTACAGGGTCGCACACAAAATAGCCCAACATGAGCTATGATGTCCAGATTCATTGAATCTAAGACATGTCTAGATTCAATGAATGATCCAGGGTGGATGTATATATTTATTTATATTTATATTCGTATATATATAAATTCGTATATATACATTATATATAAGAGATATATGAGATTTAATTTATAAGGATAAATTAAATCTCTATCACGTTTTAATTTGAAATTCAAATTGATAGGATATCTCATATAAGAGATACTTATAAGATTTAATTTATAAGGATAAATTAAATCTCTGTCATGTTTGAATTTAAAATTCAAATTAATAGGATATCTCATATAAGAGATATTTATAAGATTTAATTTATAAGGATAAATTAAATCTCTATCACGTTTGAATTTGAAATTTAAATTGATATGATATCTCAAATTTGATTTATGAGAATAAATCAAATATAGTTCAGTCTTATCTTTATTTTAAGTTAAATAAATAGGTGAATTAAATCTGTGTGACGGATTTAATATAAATATTATTTATTTAATTAGTTTCTTATCAAATTATACAATATATGATATTGTATTAATTTTTGAATTAATATAAGATTAACTCCAAAATCCAATTCGGTAGAGGAAAACGCATAGCATGTAAGGAATTGGAAAACACGCAGCGGAAATTAATTTAAAAATTTTTCCATTCCTTGTCAGGATCTACCGTATGTGTTTAAGTCAAGTGGGAAGAAGTATTACCCTCAGTGTTTCTCAGCGACTTCCACAGCTTCTCTCCGCGGCTGGTGATCTCTTTCGGATCACAAGAAGGCGTCCACAGCTTCTCTCCGCGGCTTGGGTTCTCTTTCTGATCACAAGAAGTCGACGCTTCAGGTCGGCTTCCTCTACTGGTATCCACACGAATAGCGTTCTAACCATGAATGACGTGCTAGCGTCTCTTGTCCCTCCAAGGCTTTCTCAAGAATTCGTCCTCTCCGTCTCTACTTCAGCAGTTCTTATCTGCAAACCTTTTTTTGCAGATTCCATTCAGCCTTTTTGTGTTATGTGTTGTTCTCAAAACGTAGCTCCTAAAATTAGATATATAGGATGCTCTACGTTTTCCTCAACCGAATTGGATTTTGGAATTAATCTATATTAATTCCAAAATTAATACAATATCACATATTGTATAATTTGATAAGAAACTAATTAAATAAATAATATTTATATTAAATCCGTCCCACATATTTAATTCACCTATTTATTTAATTTAAAATAAAGATAAGAATGGACTATATTTGATTTATTCTCATAAATCAAATTTGAGATATCATATCAATTTGAATTTCAAATTCAAACGTGATAGAGATTTAATTTATCCTTATAAATTAAATCTTGTAAATATCTCTTATATGAGATATCCTATCAATTTGAATTTCAAATTCAAACATGATAGACATTTAATTTATCCTTAGAAATTAAATCCTATATATCTCTTATATATAATATATATATACGAATTTATATATATATACGAATATAAATATAAATAAATATATACATCAACCCTGGATCATTTATTGAATCTGGACACGTCTTAGATTCAATGAATCTGGACATCATAGCTCGTGTTGGGCTATTTTGTGTGCGATCCTATAGGCCCATATGAAGTTAGCAGTGGGCCATTTGCTATATTGGCCCACAAGTCACAAGCGATCTCTAGCAAGACATAACGACTACCCAAATCATATGAGGATCGATAAATGATGTAATCTTTTATACAACCATATCATGTCCCTTCTGTCACGCGATATTTTGGTCATGGATGGGGCATGGATAATGTCATCCTATTCCTGACCGTTATTTTCTCGATCCCTGAGTAGTCTGACTATAGAAATGGAACTACCTTTCCATTACAGTATGGCCATACATTTCTCAGACTCACTCATCGAGGGGTCCAGTAATATCTCTCTACGAATGTGAGGGACAAATTCCATCTTAACCATTCACATTTCTCCGCATGAAAAAACACTAAACCCGAATATAGTCTTTATGATCACTCGGTCAAAAGTGATTTTTGACTAGGTCAAAGCTGAGCGTTTGTCATGTAGGAATCCATGATGATCTCAGGTCAAAGGGCATAGTGACATGGTTTGTATATGAGAGAAGCTTATGACGTAACCCATGCAACTCTCTCATAGCGGGTCGATCCAACACCTTGTACTCTTACATATGCCTATGACTTTGATTTATATCTCTATACATCTTCAAAGTCATACTGGTCTTATTTCATCTCTGCTCCCGCACAGATAACCGACCAGGGACATTTAGGATAAGATCATGAATTATCTAAGGATGGTCATCACAGTAAACATGCAAATAATATGATAACACAATTAATAAATTCATAAATCAATAATGTTCATAAGACAATGATTAGCCCCTAGGGCACGTTTTCCAACATAGCATCCTATATATCTGATTTTAGGAGCTACGTTTTAAAAACATATAGAACACAGAAAGGTAGAAGGGGAATCTGCAAAAGGTTTGCAGATAAGAAACTGCCAAAATAGAGACGGAGAGGACGAATTATTGAGAAAGCCTTGGAGGGACAGGAGACGCTAGCACGTCATTTGTGGTTGGAACGCTGTTCGTGTGGATACTAGTGGAGGAAGCCGACCTAAGTCATCAACTTCTTGCGATCGAAAAGGGAGCATGAGCCGCAGAGAGAAGCTGTGAACGTCGTGACCAGAAGCTGTAGAAGTCGCTAAGGTACACTGAGGGTAATGCTTCTTCCCACTGGACTTAAACACATACGGTAGATCTTGGCAAGGAATGGAAAAAATTTTAAGTTAATTTTCACTGCGTGTCTTCCAATTCCTTACATAATCTAGCATGATATAGAAATTTTATTAGGGCTCTAGACAGCATATATTTATCTGATAGTTTGAAAGTTATCTAAAATTTTATTAGATGTCATGGACTTTAAATATAAATGGGAGAATTACAGGAAAATATGCCCTATAGTGTCAAATGTCATGGATCTGATAGAACCTCAGAAGAAGTTCTGTATAAAAAGTTATCCCTAATTAGTGAATTTTGACGAGAGTTTGGTAACACCCGTAATCCGATAATGGAACTTATCGGTATGTAAGCCTGCATAGAATGAGATCAAATAACCTCATATATAGGCCCATGATGACGCCGAAGGAGGGCCCAAAACCCAAGGTACCAGTTCAACAACAGAAGGAGCCAGTGTCTAGAAAAAGTGTGAAATTATGAAAATGCCCTTATGTGGTCAGAGTGTACCAAAGATAGATGGAGGGCATTTTGGTCATCTGGGACAGGCTAAAAATGTGGGATATTGTATAAATATAATTAGTTAGAACCAGTATAGGTCTGAGGCAGTATAAGAAGGGGTGAAAAGACAATTTTACCCTTAGATTTGGCAAAACATTACTGGATTCCTACATGACAAACGCTCAGCTTTAACCTAATCAAAAGTCACTTTTGACCGAGTGATCATAAAGACTATGTTCAGGCTTAGTGGTTTTTCATGCGGAGGAATGTGAATGGTCAAGATGGAATTTGTCCCTCACACTCGTAGAGAGATATTACTAGGCCCCTCGATGAGTGAGTCTGAGAAATATATGTTCATACTGTAATAGAAAGGTAGTTCCATTTCTATAGTCAGACTACTCAGGGATCGAGAAAATAACGGTCAGGAATAGGAGGATGACATTATCCATGCCTCATCCATGACCAAAATATCACGTGATAGAAGGGACATGATATGGTAGTATAAAAGGTTACATCGTTTAACGATCCTCATATGATTTGGGTAGTCGTTATGTCTTGCTAGAGACCGCTTGTGACTTGTGGGCCAGTATAGCAAATGGCCCACTGCCAACTTCATATGGGCCTACAGGGTCGCACACAAAATAGCCCAACATGAGCTATGATGTCCAGATTCATTGAATCTAAGACATGTCTAGATTCAATGAATGATCCAGGGTGGATGTATATATTTATTTATATTTATATTCGTATATATATAAATTCGTATATATACATTATATATAAGAGATATATGAGATTTAATTTATAAGGATAAATTAAATCTCTATCACGTTTTAATTTGAAATTCAAATTGATAGGATATCTCATATAAGAGATACTTATAAGATTTAATTTATAAGGATAAATTAAATCTCTGTCATGTTTGAATTTAAAATTCAAATTAATAGGATATCTCATATAAGAGATATTTATAAGATTTAATTTATAAGGATAAATTAAATCTCTATCACGTTTGAATTTGAAATTTAAATTGATATGATATCTCAAATTTGATTTATGAGAATAAATCAAATATAGTTCAGTCTTATCTTTATTTTAAGTTAAATAAATAGGTGAATTAAATCTGTGTGACGGATTTAATATAAATATTATTTATTTAATTAGTTTCTTATCAAATTATACAATATATGATATTGTATTAATTTTTGAATTAATATAAGATTAACTCCAAAATCCAATTCGGTAGAGGAAAACGCATAGCATGTAAGGAATTGGAAAACACGCAGCGGAAATTAATTTAAAAATTTTTCCATTCCTTGTCAGGATCTACCGTATGTGTTTAAGTCAAGTGGGAAGAAGTATTACCCTCAGTGTTTCTCAGCGACTTCCACAGCTTCTCTCCGCGGCTGGTGATCTCTTTCGGATCACAAGAAGGCGTCCACAGCTTCTCTCCGCGGCTTGGGTTCTCTTTCTGATCACAAGAAGTTGACGCTTCAGGTCGGCTTCCTCTACTGGTATCCACACGAATAGCGTTCTAACCATGAATGACGTGCTAGCGTCTCTTGTCCCTCCAAGGCTTTCTCAAGAATTCGTCCTCTCCGTCTCTACTTCAGCAGTTCTTATCTGCAAACCTTTTTTTGCAGATTCCATTCAGCCTTTTTGTGTTATGTGTTGTTCTCAAAACGTAGCTCCTAAAATTAGATATATAGGATGCTCTACGTTTTCCTCAACCGAATTGGATTTTGGAATTAATCTATATTAATTCCAAAATTAATACAATATCACATATTGTATAATTTGATAAGAAACTAATTAAATAAATAATATTTATATTAAATCCGTCCCACATATTTAATTCACCTATTTATTTAATTTAAAATAAAGATAAGAATGGACTATATTTGATTTATTCTCATAAATCAAATTTGAGATATCATATCAATTTGAATTTCAAATTCAAACGTGATAGAGATTTAATTTATCCTTATAAATTAAATCTTGTAAATATCTCTTATATGAGATATCCTATCAATTTGAATTTCAAATTCAAACATGATAGACATTTAATTTATCCTTAGAAATTAAATCCTATATATCTCTTATATATAATATATATATACGAATTTATATATATATACGAATATAAATATAAATAAATATATACATCAACCCTGGATCATTTATTGAATCTGGACACGTCTTAGATTCAATGAATCTGGACATCATAGCTCGTGTTGGGCTATTTTGTGTGCGATCCTATAGGCCCATATGAAGTTAGCAGTGGGCCATTTGCTATATTGGCCCACAAGTCACAAGCGATCTCTAGCAAGACATAACGACTACCCAAATCATATGAGGATCGATAAATGATGTAATCTTTTATACAACCATATCATGTCCCTTCTGTCACGCGATATTTTGGTCATGGATGGGGCATGGATAATGTCATCCTATTCCTGACCGTTATTTTCTCGATCCCTGAGTAGTCTGACTATAGAAATGGAACTACCTTTCCATTACAGTATGGCCATACATTTCTCAGACTCACTCATCGAGGGGTCCAGTAATATCTCTCTACGAATGTGAGGGACAAATTCCATCTTAACCATTCACATTTCTCCGCATGAAAAAACACTAAACCCGAATATAGTCTTTATGATCACTCGGTCAAAAGTGATTTTTGACTAGGTCAAAGCTGAGCGTTTGTCATGTAGGAATCCATGATGATCTCAGGTCAAAGGGCATAGTGACATGGTTTGTATATGAGAGAAGCTTATGACGTAACCCATGCAACTCTCTCATAGCGGGTCGATCCAACACCTTGTACTCTTACATATGCCTATGACTTTGATTTATATCTCTATACATCTTCAAAGTCATACTGGTCTTATTTCATCTCTGCTCCCGCACAGATAACCGACCAGGGACATTTAGGATAAGATCATGAATTATCTAAGGATGGTCATCACAGTAAACATGCAAATAATATGATAACACAATTAATAAATTCATAAATCAATAATGTTCATAAGACAATGATTAGCCCCTAGGGCACGTTTTCCAACATAGCATCCTATATATCTGATTTTAGGAGCTACGTTTTAAAAACATATAGAACACAGAAAGGTAGAAGGGGAATCTGCAAAAGGTTTGCAGATAAGAAACTGCCAAAATAGAGACGGAGAGGACGAATTATTGAGAAAGCCTTGGAGGGACAGGAGACGCTAGCACGTCATTTGTGGTTGGAACGCTGTTCGTGTGGATACTAGTGGAGGAAGCCGACCTAAGTCATCAACTTCTTGCGATCGAAAAGGGAGCATGAGCCGCAGAGAGAAGCTGTGAACGTCGTGACCAGAAGCTGTAGAAGTCGCTAAGGTACACTGAGGGTAATGCTTCTTCCCACTGGACTTAAACACATACGGTAGATCTTGGCAAGGAATGGAAAAAATTTTAAGTTAATTTTCGCTGCGTGTCTTCCAATTCCTTACATAATCTAGCATGATATAGAAATTTTATTAGGGCTCTAGACAGCATATATTTATCTGATAGTTTGAAAGTTATCTAAAATTTTATTAGATGTCATGGACTTTAAATATAAATGGGAGAATTACAGGAAAATATGCCCTATAGTGTCAAATGTCATGGATCTGATAGAACCTCAGAAGAAGTTCTGTATAAAAAGTTATCCCTAATTAGTGAATTTTGACGAGAGTTTGGTAACACCCGTAATCCGATAATGGAACTTATCGGTATGTAAGCCTGCATAGAATGAGATCAAATAACCTCATATATAGGCCCATGATGACGCCGAAGGAGGGCCCAAAACCCAAGGTACCAGTTCAACAACAGAAGGAGCCAGTGTCTAGAAAAAGTGTGAAATTACGAAAATGCCCTTATGTGGTCAGAGTGTACCAAAGATAGATGGAGGGCATTTTGGTCATCTGGGACAGGCTAAAAATGTGGGATATTGTATAAATATAATTAGTTAGAACCAGTATAGGTCTGAGGCAGTATAAGAAGGGGTGAAAAGACAATTTTACCCTTAGATTTGGCAAAACATTAAATGCTCACTTAATCACCAACGATGTCTTCACTCTAATGGTTACAACTATTACAAAATCTAAGTCTAACAGCTAACAAATGATCATTACCATAACTTCTCTTATTGTGTCAAACTTCACTTAAAGTATCTAAAGACATGATTAGAATGAGATTAGATAAAGATTAAAGCCAACACACTCTCAAAGGTAAAAAGACTCTTTGTGTCTAAAGCTTCAATAGCTAGTTCAATATTCATATTCTCAATGAAAGAAGAAAAGCTCAACAGAGAAAAAGATTATACTCAATAATTAAAAGCTCAATTTTATATATAAATAGAAGAGTATTCAAAATTAAGTAGATGAGATGTCATATGAGCTATGAATGCATCATTAAAATGCCAAAACATTGTTAGACTAAAAAAATCTCTAACTCTATTCTTCATTATGTACCATCATCATATCTTGAGAGAGAAAAATATCATGTACTACAATATATCATTTACTCTATTAAAGAGAGTTTTATATTTCATCATCCTTATCCAAATCTGAGAGCAAACCTTATAAACGAGAATTCAAAGTGGGATTTGCTCTTGTCTCTATAAGGGGAAGTGTTGCCACTAGACAGTGGTGTTACCTCAGGATTGAGGAGGTTCTCAATTAGCCGTTAAAATTGAGGTTGTAAAGGCTATCAAGAGCCTGCTATCATCTTGGGGAGATATTAGATTATAAATCTCAATGAGGAGCTGAGGACTAGACGTAGGTCAAGAGATGATTGAATTAGGATAATTATTATATGTTATTTTTCTTTTCCTTAACTCTTTATATTTCCAACAAATCATTTCAATTATCTTATCAAAGTTTTTGAACTTATCTATTTCACTAATCAGATTGTAAAAGAATTTCAAAAGAGTTTCGACAAAGTTTTTAAAATCCCACTCAATTCACCCATCTCTTATGTGATCTAGCCTATCCTAACAATATCACTTTCCTTCTTCATCTTCACTCTCTTTACATGGAGCCTGTAGCATCACACTTTTTATTCTTATATTTAAGAATAATTAATATGTTATTTACCAATAACTGAAGGTTTATAATACATTAAACATATTGTTTATAATTTAGAAATATATGAAATTAAGAAAATAAGAGAAACACTACCGAAAAATAGCCTTTAACAGTAGTTAAAAGTGACATTTCACGAGTGATTTTTGAGCAGCATGAATTATACCGCTGTTATAAGTGTACCATTTAGTGGCAATTTTAAAGCTGCCTTTAAATCTCACCTTTAATGGCGATTGTTAAATGTTTATACATTAACGATAGTTATATTAAACACCACAGTTAATGTATCAATTTCCCACAGCAATAAATATATATATATTTATTTTTTTAAACTTTACATGGTTGTTTTATGTAAAACTGCCATGGAAAGATTTTAATTTTTTCAAGGATTTCATTTAATTTTAATTTTATGTCATCCTGTATTTAGTATATTGAATGATGAATCCTAAACATGTTAACAGACTATTGAATAAATATTAACCAAAAATATATTTCATCACGTTTATAAAATAATAAGTAAATATAAGAACAATATCATGTACTTATATTAATCATGCAATTAATTAAGTAATCAAATGAAGATTTCTTACTAAAAATAAATTAATTTCCTACTAGTTTGTATCCATCCAAATTCCTTCATAATGATCATCTCTAACAAGATATTGATCATATTCCAAATCAAACTCTAGTGTTATAGGTCGAGCAGTTGTGAAAGGCGGGATTTCGTTGAGGTTGAACCTTAAGTCACTATCATCATTAATCGCTTTCCTTTTTACCTTGGAGCACAATGGAAAGTTCTTTATTTGTTGTATCGGTAACATAAAACAATTGAGTTTCTTGACTTGCTAAGATGAATAGCTCATCTAGATATCCAACTCTCTTCAGATCGCTTGAAACAAATCCAAACTTCTGATCTACTTAGAATCATTACTATTAACCTGCTTACATTGAAAGACTGACATTAAAATTGGATTAATTAACCTCTCAAATCTCTTTAATCACTCCATAATATGTCATGGACGCTAATCATTAACTAGTTGTATATCTCTTTTTCTTGAGTTCATGTTCTTGAGTATATTCTTGTGAGCATCCAAGTAGGGTAAAAATTAATCTTTATTGCTCAAAATGTAAATATGTGCTTGTATCACCAATTCATGAGACATGCACTTCACATTTGCACCACAAGTTCCCTTGCTTTTTCTCACATGGTCATTTCGAGATTGAGGAAGTCCAATTGCCTTTATCCCAAGATATGAGTTACAAAATTGTCTCATCAGCTATATACCTCTCAACAATTGATCCCTCTAGTCGATAAAAATTTTTAGAATACTCTTTAAGAATTTTTATGTATCTCTCAAATGGGTACATCTATTTCAAAAACACAGGGCCACAAAGTCTAATCTCAAGTACCAGGTGAGCAATCAAATGGACCATGATGCAAAAAAAATATTAGAGGGAAGTGCACCTCCAACTAGGAAAGGATAATAACTTCATTGAAAGAAAAAATTATTTTAATTCACGTGATTTAATTATGATTAGAAAAATAATAAAATAAATATATTATTCACTGATAAATTAATAGATACATATTATGAGATAGTTTATTATGTTTTGATCTGTACATAGCAAATTAATTACTCATATATATTGAAAAAAATATTTTAATTCACATGATTTATATATACTTTTGTTTTGTGTATTTACTACTAGAAAAAAGGCTCACAACTGCAATATTGGGAGCACCGTGAATTCTACCTCTGTTGAAAGTATATATTTTAACGACGGTTTTATAATTGTCATTAAAAGTAACATTTAACGACAGTTTTTTAAAAACTACCATTAATTGCTTAATTTTTGTTTACTTTCCTCTGCCTACACCAACCATCAACCACGTTGGTCCACTCATCAAAAGCATTAGACCATATCTGGAGAGAAAAAGTCAAAGATCTGGTAAAGAAACTAAATATCCATAAGCTTCTTATATAAAAGTTCTTTGAGCTCCTTTTAATAAGGTTTATCTATCGATATAGCTATCATAGTTAGCCTCACTAAAAAATTGAAGATCTGGTAAAAGAGTTAAAGATCTGGAGAAAATGTTATAGATCTAGCAAAAATGTTAAAAATCTAAAAAGTTTTTACTATTAAAACTCTTCAAACTCATAATATATTACAATTTATAAACAACAAATGAAAAAGGGACACACAATAAGCTTTTGTTATATGATGTTTTATAGTTTATAAATAACAAACAGCTGAAAAAGTAAAAAAGTTGAGTAAATAAAGAAGTTAAATGATGACTTACAACTTTTATGATAGAGAACAACAATAGAAACTAAGGAGAACGACATTAACGATTGAGATAAGTATCAAAATTAAGGGGAAAATACTAGAAAATGATATTCGTCAAAGTCTGTAGTGACAAGAGAAACGAGAAACATAGACAGCTGTAAAATGTGAACTGAAATTGAAATTGAGTCACGTGATTTTAAAATTTTGCGAGGATTTTTTATGACATTTTTAAAAAAAAACTGTTAAAAGTCCCACCTAAAAGTGGCTTTTATAAATATAAAAATCGCTATTAAAAAGTTTTAAAATTAAATTTATTTATAAAAATATCATCTTCTTTTTTACCATAATTTTTTTTATAACTGTTAGGAAATAATACTGTGATAAATAATTTTTGTTTAGTAGTGATTGAGGTTCAAGACAGCTGGTGTTTTCTTTGATCAGACAACGGAGGGAGGATTTCAATGCTGTATCGTGTGGTAATATTCAGACTGGACGATAATCCACTATATTATTTACCTCAAATCTGCAAACAACACCACACAAAAAAGGGATTTTTGCAGCCACAAAGATAGAATTGCCTAATAATATTGGTACAGCTATTATTTATGCCTTTGCTCAATGTAGTGAAACTATTAATTAATAATTTAATTAGATTAATAAAATTAGTTATGATAAAAATAACATTTTTTCTAAAATATTTTTATTTAGAATAAAATTCACCATATTACTGTTCGAAGCTTATTGTTTCTGGATTTATGGATTCACAGAGTCTAGGTAATTATCTTTTGTGTTTGATGCTAATTTATATATTTTCTTAAAAAAATAATTTTTTATGGATTCAAAATGATTTGTTACTGATTATATATATTCACCATGACTGTGCATTAACATCTGGAATAACAATAATAGCTGCATCAGTTGCCATTGATTCAATTCTCACTCATACATAATTATTTTATTAAAAATAAAAATAGTAGAATTTCTCCATGTCTACATGTGGCGTTAATGCGTAGCAAGTATGACTCTCTTGTTACATTTAATTATTGTTGATAGAGTATTAATATGATAATTAAAAAAATGATGATAAATATAATAAATAAATCTTATATTAAGAATGACCAATATCAATTTTTCTATTATATTATATATTAAGTACTAAAATATTAATAGATATTAGTCTAAGTAGAAGATATTTTAACCGTTTGAATATAAAGTGAGTCTATATAAAAATAAAAAATATCTTTACTTCACTTGAGGAGGTCGATAATGCTTGAATCTTGCCCTTATTACAATGCTTGATTATCCATGATATATATAGCCCGTACATAAAGAGACTGACTCATTTGAAAGTGAATTCTCTAATTTTTGAGTCTATGCAGGTTCAAATTAGAAGGGGACCATTATAGGTGTAGTTGTCGGAGATGTAACTTTTGTTTTGATCCTCACACTATTAGCTTGGATTAAATGACCAAAAAGGCCTGAGAGATCAGTTCCTAGAGATAAACTTGGAAAGTCTCGTGTATCATTTTTGTAACGATTTAATAATGTGATGATTTGGTCACATGTTCCCTTTAAAGAAAACTTTATGGACTTTGCTTGATCTTCATGAAGAAAGGAATATCTCTAACTGTTTTTTCTTAATTTATGAAAGAACTTAATTTGAAACAGCCCAATTAATTTTAGTTATAGAGTGTTAAGTTTCATGGAAAGGTATACCCAACACAATAAATTAATTTAGTAATCTAATTAATACTTTAAAATATTTAAAAGTGCGATTAATATCTAAAATATTTTTTAAGTATTTTTTTTGTACAATTAACACCATCCACTGACAGATCTCAAACTTCCATCTAAACCCCTCTACTTAAACGTTTTCTTCACACGTCATTATTTTATATTCCACTTGTTTAATTATGTTTTTTAAAAAAAAAGGTCTACCAAATGAAAGACATTGAGACTCTTTCTAGTTGATATTTAATATATATATAGGGTAACAAATTTCAAAACAATTTGTTTGAGAATGAAACATGTTTATGTTTTTAAAAGTTAAAGAGCAATTTTACTCTGAAAGTTTTCACCTACGAGCGTTAGGTGCTCAAAAAAAAAATTTTAGACTAACTTCACCCTGACCATTACTTAAAGTTAACTTTGATCGTTAGTTGACTAATATTCTGACAAAGCATACAATGTGGCATCCATATTATCTTTTATTTTCAATTAAGATTCAAATTTGCCCTAGAAGTTTTCACTTGGGAGCGCTGATATCAAAAAGTTGTTTTTAATTCAATATTGCCTAAATTATTATCCAAGTTCAATATGACTATTAATTTGACTAAATATATTGAACTGACTAGTCCACGTGCCATCCACTTCATTTTTGGGGTCAAAATTTATAAATACAAAAAAAATTAAAACAATGTATTCCTCTAAGTTCTATCGTTAACAGAGTATTACTATCGAGAGACGTATTTCATTTTGGAAATAACACATGTCAGAAGTTGCTAGAATATGGTCTAGTGAGAATTATACTTTAATAACGATAGAGCTTAGAGGAATATATTTTTTTTACCTTTTTCTTATTTATAAATATGACTTGGAAAAAAGACATGACATGATGCTTACTTGCTAACTTAGTATATTTGATAAAACTAACAGTCAGACTAAACCTGAATAATAGTCAGGGGATATTGAACAAAAAATATTCAAATGCCCAACACTCATAAATGAAAACTTTCAGGGAAATTTACATCTTCACCTAAAATAAATGATTTGAATGCCACGTGATATATCACGTTAGCATGTTAGTTATTAACAGTCAAACTTAATTTTCGATAACAGTCATGGCGACATTGCTCCAAAAAAAACTTCTGGGCAACTAGCCTCCTAGGTGAAACTTTCAAGATAAACTTGTCCTTAAACCCTATTCTTAATATATATGATGTACCCATTTATTCTAAAATAATTACTGTGAAAATAAAACAAATTATTATACATGCTTAATGTGCACTGGTAGCAAATTCTAAAATGAAACAAGTTTTTTATACAATATGGGGAAAAAACAAATTCTAAAACAAAATATATGCTATATATTTTTAATCTGGATGAATAAAACAATTTATGGACTATAATTTACTATCTATGAGCTTGTTTGGGAAACCCCTAAACTAAGGTTTGAAAAGGGCTCCTCGCCTAAATTTTGGTTTGAAAAAATTTTAAAATAAATAATCATATTTATCCAAAAGGGCTTTTGGAACAAACTATGACTTAAATTAAAGTTTTAGATAAGTTATTCAGACTAGCTTTTAGAATAGTAAAAGAGCTATAGACTACCCATTTACTATTTTACCCATATTTTTCCTATATTCTCTCTCCTCTTCTCTCTTCTCTCTCCTCCTCTTTCTCCTGCTTCCTTCATTGCCATCGGATCCTCCCTCCTTCATTGCCAACATTGTCTTCACCAGAACTGTGGACTCCCATGACTTCTCCATCTTCTTCCTCCTACATCTTCCATTGAGAATGAGAGAGAGAAGATGAGAGAGATAATATTTTTTTATCTCATACCTTTTTTAGTAATTTACTAATCACAAAAGTCCTTTTGGTAATAACTATACAAACATTCATCTATCCAGAATCACTTCTTTTCATAATCTCTTATCCATAGCCCTTTTTTTAAAAGTTGTCCAAAAGCTCTTTTTTCCATAAACTATTTTCTAAAAGTTATATAAACAGACCCTATATTTAAGTATAACTACTGTAATAGATTCTAAAATAAAATGAGTAGCTGTTTATATTTTGGGCAAAATATACAAATTACCCTAGGTTTTGCTTTAGTTACAAAGATTTTTCCTCTATTTTGAAAACACATATAAACATCTTAAAATTAAAAAAATATGTTACACAAATTTTCCTTATATATTTCAAATTCTATTTTAATTTTATCCATTCAAATTACTAGTCAATAGTTAAATTTGACTAAATTTTGTTTTTACCAAAATGCCATTTTAATACAACAGAAAAATAATTCTAATATATATATTTAAAATTTCTAATATCTTAAACAATTATTAATATGATCATATAATAAACTTTTATAATTTTAACCTTCCAACACATTTATCGAAACTTATTTATTGAGGCTTCTTTTAAAATGGCTAAAAACTTATTTTAAATATATATATTATTATTCATCATATAGTATAAATGATATAAGTTTGAGAGATTATATAAATAATTTAAATTTATCTTTTAAAAATTTTAAATGGCTAATTTTTTTTCTTTTCCAAATGAAATTCATATAACCATAAAAGCAATAATATAATTTAGTGATTTTATAATGGGCCGTAAATTAGTAACTAAATTTTTTTTAATATAAATTTTAGTTAAAAATTATGTTTGCAGAATTTTTTATTGTCATATCCCCAATTTTCTTACCTGATGTAACTGTACAGTTTATATGAAATAGACATGAGATTCTTGGATTAAACTGTATCAGATTGAGGAAGGAAAGAGAGGGATTACTGACTAAGGAAAATATAGGGACTTAAACGCAAAGTAGAAAAGGTTAAAGGCCAAAAGTTAAAGTAGAAATAAAAGTTGGGCCAAAAGTGGTAATTTTTAAAAGTTTATGGACCTAAATGTAAATAAGTAAAAAGTCAGGGACCTAAATGTAATTATGAGAAAGTTGAATTGAAAAATGTTAAAAAATGTCTGGAATCATATGAGACCCAAACTTTACCAATAGATAGATAGGGTGATTCCGGTCAGTTTAAAGAGTCACAGAATTTTAATTTGATGTCCCGATTAATTAATATAGATTCCTGAAGCCAGAAGGAATTATTACAGTATTTTTCAGACCTCAGAATTAGATGAAACCTTACAGTAAATTCTTACATTAAATATATGAATTTATAAAATTGACAAAGTTAGAAAAGGAATCCTGTAGAATTCTTACGGGATTTTACGGTGGAATAAAATACCCGATAAATATGGTCAGGAGAGTTGTCTTAGGATTTATGCCATAAAGGGCATAAAGGCAATGAGCCCATGCAAAGGCTCAAATGGTGCCATCATAAGCCTAATATGGTGATTGGACAATTAGGTGGGCTAGAGTCCAAAGTAGTCAAGGAAAAGTGTGAAATTACGAAAATATCCCTATATGCCCATATTGTACCAGTGATGGATGGAGGGCATTTTGGTCATTCTGAACAAACCAAAAACATCTCATATATTATGAATATGATTATTTAGAGCCAGTATATGCCCTGAGACAGTACAAAGAGGGGTAAAATGACAATTATGCCCTTAGGGATAATATAGTGCAAGAAATGACACCACGGGTATTTTGGTCATTTCTCAAGGGATGGATGGTAGATAAATACTCAGTCTAACAATATTAATGGTATGAGAAATCTATAAATTGATTTATATGATAGAATACACATTTTGGAATATTATAAAAATTAGGAACAGAAAATAGTCTGGTTTTTGTGAAAATGCTTTGATTAGTTCCAGACTGGATTATAATTTTTCCTATCAATATATTTTACTTTTTCCAGCCAAACATGCCGCTAAATGATGTCATGCATGGTATCAAAAGGCAAGGCTTCTATGGCAAGTTTGTGCAAGAATGAATATAAACTATTAGATCAAATAGTAACCAAATTAATCTTAGCCATCTATTTCAACTCAAGCTCATCTATAAATACCCCCTCAAATCAGACCCTTTCAGCATGCTTGGAGAACCATAGGGAATCTCTTGCAAAATTTCTATTCAACCAAGAAAGAAGCACACAACTTGAAGCAAAAATCAAGGCAATCATCTTCCTTGTTCTTGAGCTTAATTCTAGCAAGTTAGCTCTTGATTTTAAGGGGTATTTGTGCCATATTTCCCTTGAGATTGCTTCTGGAAGTGCTTTTCATATATTTTTAGAATATGAGTTGTATGTTATAGATAGTTTAGACAAGTTTAAACAAGCTAGAATCAAGTAGTATAAGTTTGGAAATTCAAGTATGTTTGGAATTAGGATTTTGTGTTCATTGCTGTTACTGTGCATGACATTATTCATATGTTGGAATTTCATAATTTTGATGCTTCCAATGAGTTTAAAATAGAAAATTATGTGGGGATAAAGTAGGAGAACAAGTATTGGAAGTATTGAAATCAAGATGTGAATTTTGGAAAATAAGAGGATGTGCTTCGGTCAAGAGCAGTACTTTATGATGTGATTTGATTTTGGAAATTCTAGTTTCATATTTGGATTCCAAATGAAAAATTATGTGGAAATGAACCATGAGAATTTATTTTAGAAAGATGGAAGTATGAAACATAAAGTAGAGAAAGAATGGAAACTAGCAAAAAACTAGTCTTGGTTTTGTATTCAAGTTGAGTTGTAACTTGATATTAATTTGTAATGATTAGGTTTTGAAATTTGTGAAGGAAGAAAATCACCTCAAGAAGACCTTGATAAGGATAGATAAGAGGTTGCAAGAATACCTAACTATAGTTTCATGTTTGCTTGCTTGTTGATTATGGTGTTTGGTTGAGTTTGAGATTATGCCATCATGTTGATGATGAGATATGAATTATTGCAACTTCTTGCAAGTTATTTCATGACAATATGCATGTTAAAGTTTGCTTATGTACCATTATGAACTAGCTCCCATCTCATGATAACATGTTAAGCATCCAATTAATCATGCATGATATTATGGTTTGTGTAACTTGCTATTGGGATTTTCATGAAATCTCATTCCTTCTATATGCATAACCATGTTATAGGTGCTGGAACCTCATAAGGAAAAAGATGAGTTTGTATAATAAGTTATATTACTCACATGTCACTATGAAAGGATATGATGGATGTATGATGTAAGATTCTGTATTTGTGTTTTGAGGCCGTGATGGCGTGACGATGATTAGGACACCTTAATCAACGAATATGAACTTGAAATTTGGCATGATAATAGCTAAGATACAGATATTTAAATTAACACCAAGAACACTTCACTTGGTTAAGTATTCGAATTGTTATGAGTTTTCTAAGTTGGAGTTAAAATTTAGAACTAATAGAAACTAATAGAAATTTTGTATAGTAAATGAACGATTTTGTTTTGTAAAATTTGGTAAGCTTAAAGAGCACGTATAGAGATTTAAATCCATAGGTAACACAGTTCATTTTCATAAGTAATAAAAGAGAAATGAATTTTTGAAGTTAAGGCCAAGAAACTGGAACTTCTAGATTTTACCAAATAAACAGTATTTTTCAACAAATAAACTGATTTCATTGAGACCATGGAACCTCAGTTTTATATTTTTTTTCTTAAATTTCAATGAAAGAGCATTCATTAGAAATTGGAACCACCCTATTTTTATTTTTTTATATTTAATTATGAATTTTCAAAATTAAGTATATGTTCTAAAATTATCAAATGAACAGTAACGTGAACAGTACCCAAGAGCAATTCTTTTGAAAATGAATGTTTCTAAGGTAAATGATCATGTAATTGGTTTCAATAACTTTCAAATAAGTATAATTGAGGTTAAAAATAAGGATATGACATTTATATTATTCATAACAGTGTTATCATATTGGACTAAAACTATTTGTTCTCAAAATAGAGGGGATGTATGTATAATTAAGATAAATAGAAAAGATGGTTAGATTATTTTTACCCTTATATTTTTTTACAAAAACAAGTTATTGCTTATTTTTATCTTCTTGTAAATAAAAATATGCATGAAGAATAAAAAAATTCTCGTCTGATTTTTAATATAATACCTACTTGATTTTATTTGGAGATTAAAGAAGTCAAATAAATCATTTAATTATAATCAAATATAACCTATTAAGACGAGTTCATATAATATATTATTTAATCTACTTCAATTTGTCAACTAATTCTTATATTGGTCATAATTAACTAACTCTTATATTAAAAACTATAGGAGTAATTATTTATGCTTTTATTATTACAATTATTTGTACTTAGAGACTAAAACAATACAGCTATCTTTCATTGTAATAGTCAGTTATTTGTATTTTAACAAATTTGGTTTTTAAATTTAAAACCTCCCCATAGGGATGGGACCCACACTCGGCCACCACCCACCCCATTTTTCTGTCACCTTAGGCCATAGAACCCGCAACCTCTTCAAGAGGGAGGTGTGGGGTGCCATTTGAATAAGAGTTTCTTGGCAGATTTTATTAATAAGTTTGACTTTTAAAAATAAATGACAAAATAGGATTGAAAAAAAATTAGAAAAAATTCACAAAAATACCATTGGAATTTTAAATATCAAATTATGAATTTATACAGAAATATATTATTATTTACTTATCAAATATTAGTTGTTGAAATATAGGAAATAAAACTGATTTAGGATTTTAAAATTTAAGTACTATATTTTGTAGGATTTTCTCAAAAATGGAAAGATTCTAATTACTATTTTTAACATACAGACTTGCATAAGATACACTGTCCACACGCCATTGTTTCTTAGAGTGTAAATGGATACATAATTTCAGCATTGATTTAAAAGAACAGGAATTAAATTTCAGATAGCAGTGATAAAGGACATTTTATTTCTTCCTCTAACGTTATAACAGGCGAAACAAAACCATTTAAATTGTGAAGCATCCATCAGCATATATTATTTGTCCAGTGATATATGAAGCAGCAGGAAGGCAAAGAAAAGCAACTAATACTGAAATCTCTAGGCTCTCCTAAGCGTTTGATAGGAAGTTGAGAAGTTAAGCCATTTAATATTGCTTCACCACCTTCGTTCTGTATGAAGATAAGATATTATGTTTCTATGGAGGAAAAGAAAAGGATGAAAACAGGACAAAAGATACTTATTACAAGATTATGAGGAGTTAAATATAGCACTAGGCAAGAATGTATGACATGTAAGAACCTATGAAACATGTACATTGATAGGAACATATTGACAAATAAAACAATTAGACTATGAGATTTTTCTAGATATTTTATGTTTGTTATATAGTCAATCTACCACACAACTTAAGAAAGATTTCATTTTTAGAATTAGTTGTTGATTCACTATTGTCAGCAAAAGGGTGGTTATCTTGGTTACACAGGAGCAAAATTAATGTGTTGAGAAGAGAACCTTTGATGCCAAGATATCAAACATATCAGAGATTACCTTAACGCGATATTGGAACTCTAAATGACCCTTAAGGGGATTGAAAGTAACACACGAAGAGACAGAATAGAAAATTACCAAAGCTTTCCTTTAGGGGCTGTATGGTACGAGGGATTGGGAGTGGAGGGAAAAGTTTTTTGAGTTGGATTTAAACAAAATTAGAGAAGTGGGGTTAAAGATTTTTAATTAATTTTTCTTACTCTTTTATTTTACATCTTATCTTTATTAAAATTTTATAACAACACTTCTCCTAATTTTTTGGATCCAATTAAGAAAAATATTCCCGCCCTGCCCCCCCAACCCCGGCGGCTTCAATTCCTTCATAGTTCATACGGAACTCCCCTTAAGTAAAACCTAAAAAATTGTATTGTTTAGTGGGTCAACTTTTCCTCACTGTAAGAAGAAATACAGTTATGAAAAAACAACGTGTTGATATAGAAAAGAAGCAATGTAAAGCTGGTGATCAATTAGTCATGATTATGTGTATGAGAGAGGCATTAGATATGATGGCGGCAAGCAGCAGCATACAGGAACTTCAGTTTTCTTTCAGTCCATTTTAAAAGTAACCGAGGAACAATCAACAGGGGTTTTACATAAACTTATAGCAACATACCACACCAGCCTCCAAAAGTGAGGTCATTATAGCTCCAGGTACTACTACATTTACACAAATATTATCTTTTGCCCATTCCAATGTCAGGTTCCTTGTGACTGGATTCATAGCTCTTGAATACAATTATGCAGATGATTCATCAAATACATTTCCATTGACTCAATTATTTTCAAAAATCTTATCATGCTAGATTATCAAAGTTTATGGCTTATGAGAAAAGTAAATTGAATACCCGGCAAACGTGCATTCGTATATTCAAAGAGTGAAATACAAAAGAATGTGACTGTGCGCAGAGTCCACCACTTAATCTCTCTCTCTCTGTATTATGAGAAAGGAGAAATATACCTTTGGATGCTGCGTAGACTGACATCTGAGGTAAAGCTTTGAAACCACAAATGGAGGAGATATTTACTATGGTACCTTCTCCGGAGGCTTTTAGAAGTGGGTGTGCGATTTGGCTCAGATGGTAAGCGGACTTATTGATAATATAATTTCAGCAGTATAATCTGTTGCTTCCTTAAGTATATTTGCCCCAGCATTGTTTATCTAAGTAAAACAAAAGGTATGAAGTCAGCTGAAACATGACAATTTAACAAAGAAATACGGAATTTATTAACCATTGATTGCAAACAATTAAATGTTTGTCCAAGAAATATATCTTGTACTAGTATTTTCTATCCATGTACACACACAACTGCAAGCCATGTTTGGTGGAATTGGATTTCATGGAGTTTGCAGTATCCTGTCCAATATAATCGGGGAAATCTCATCCATCCATTTTGATCTTTGTCTCTCAACATCATTACTTGTTGCAGAATAGTGTCATCTCACCAAGAGCAACAAATGACGTGTCTTATCAAAATGGATAGAAAATATCTTGTTTAGACTATACTCAGACTGCGCCAAGCCAATTCTTTCTGTCATGTTTGTACATGTGCCAATTATGTGTCTTGGTGGTACTCATATCTAACCTGAAAATATGTGCCTATGCATTGTATAAATTACTACCTTTACTTTTTAATATAAGAACTATATAACTGATTTAGGTAGATTAAGGAAGTTAATTATATTAGTTATGTATAACATATATAGTTTGTATTTCCTAAAATGTCATATTTCATTATGACCACTATGGAATATGTAATCAATAGAGATATTTTGAGAAAGAAAAATATAAATTTGGGGGATAGTCAATTGAGGTCTTATATTTAGCATTAAATCTAATCCCCAACTAGCTCTTATATTAAGAACAAGAGGGAGTATATTGGAAGATTAAACTATAGACAATTCAACAAAAGAATTGAAAGCATTTTAAAAAAGTTGACATGGGTATGTAAGATATTTATAATATAACTTATTTAGATATTAATTAGGATAATTAATAAATATTTTTTAGTGTGGCCCGTAGTCATTTTGTGCCCAGTCTAATGTGGGTTATTGACTAAATTTATTAAGGTTAATTTTTTTGTAGTGGAAATTCACAATCGAGAATTATTTGTGCTATAGTTTCTGAGTCCCCTAGCGATAATGTAGTTTTTCTACTTACTTCTTAAGATTCCCTACTGGTGATGGTAGTACACAAATTGCTATCACTGTGCCTAATTACCAACTGTAAGAACTTGTTTGTTTTTTTTAACAATGTTCTCTAATTGATAGGTATCTGATTGAGTTCTAGTTCTTCCTTAGAACAGTCAAGCTAATGGCGAGAGGTAACTTTAATTCTTCCGCTTTATCTTATATAGGTTTTATACTTATATATTATAATCTGGATATATTAGAATATGTATGAGATATTTATATTCTAACATGTGGCATCAGAGCCTTATTTAAGATATCCTCTACTTTGCTGATAATTTATAATCCTTATGAGTAACAATCTAAGAAAGATATGGGATATATAAAATGCTAGAGATCATAATTTGTAATTTGTTTGACAGTAACCATTTGTTTTTGTCGTATATAAGAGAGAAAAAGTTTCCTAATGTTAGACCACCGTCGCGCCTCCCACGGGCTTCATTTTCAGAATTTACAGGTCATGTTTTAGCCTCCATTGACTTATTCAAGGTAAGAGGGATGTTGTCATTATCCTATGACCATACCGCTGTAGAGACCACTGCAGAAGGAACCCTAGATCTTTGGCAATGGCAATGGTCACCGGTGCCATCTATAACATATTCCCGTCACAGTCGTTGCCACTCCATAGCAAGACAGGTCACTGAGTCAGGTTAGGTCAACCCGACTCAACAAGGAAAAGGGCCAAAATGCAGCTAGCCAAAACACATTGTTTCATTAAATCAGTTCAATTTTTTTATAGAAAAAATGTTTTGGGTTTTCCGCAATTTAGGCCGCTGCACAATTTTTTTTTTTTGTTGTGGAAAGCCTTCTAAGCCAATCTTGTGCGGGGTCGACACCCTTTTAAGCTGAAGAAACAATTGTTTTTGAAAATTGCCTTCTGGGCAATCGCTGTTTAGGTTGTTTGAAAGACTTTTTTTTCTTTGTTTGCGAAAAACTTTACAGGGCCATCTGCTTCTAGGCCGAGGGAATAAATTTTTTTAAAAAAATATCTATTGGGCTGCACACATTTTTAGACCAAAAATAAGTTATTTTATCTTCTTGCCTATGGGCCATTGAATTTTGGGCTACTGTTAATTTTTTCCTCTTGGCGGCCTAGTAGGCCTCACATTTTTGGGCTGAACAAAAATGTTTTTTCCTTTCTTCTATTTGTTCCTAGAAAAGTAGATTTAGGCCTGGACTTTTGGTATTTATTTCTAGAAAAATATTTGTGGCCCTGTTTTAAACTTTTTTGTATGAGCCGTATAGTTTTATTTCGAGCAAATTATTTTGAACTATTTAATTTATTTTCTAGAATATTTTATTTAAATTAAATTAAATTCCTTTTAATTTTATATGTCCTTTTAATTACTATTAAATGCACTATAAATATTTAGATAAAGGAAAATTAATTTCTCCATTATTTTAATATTTGAAAAAGGTGTTTATAAATTTTAATTTTTATATTATTTAATTTCCTATTTTGTATATTAATTTCTCCTTGGGTAATTGAATCAACGATTTAATTTTGTAAAAATATTTTTGAGTTGAAATTAATTATTAAACATTTTTTGGGTGCAAAAATAGTGGGAGAATTTAAATTAAATTATTTAATCATATTTGTTTATTAAATTAATTTATTAAATGCTCCATTATATTGCATGTATTTGGATTTTCAATACGAATTAATGATATTTGTGATTAACGTGCAATTTATTGAGGAGTAGCCACATCATCATTGTTTATTGAATTTGTTGCATGCATTCATTAATTACATATGGATTTGAAATATCAATTATAATTAAATGTATAGCTATAATTTATCTTTATCCACATGTAGATATCTCATAATTGTACATTTAATTAAGGTGGGATAGAATTACGTTGTTATTTTTTAAGTAACCCACAGGTATTAGAAAGTATAAATACATTCTAGTTCTATCACTTGAGATAAATACATGCTATGCTAATATTTTTGCTCATAGGTAAAAATTAGTGATACGTATTTATATTTCTTATATGCTATATTTGTGCTAAGCATGCATATATGATACAGTGACTTGTGATTGCTTCAAATTCTAACTTGTGAGCTTATTTGTACATTTGTCTATTCTTATTTTTGCATATCCATTAGTTGCCCCCAAGATTATGGCTGATGTAAGCAACAAAATAATGTTAGATGGGAACATTAACTATGCTGATTGGAGAGATGGTGTTTTGCTACAACTCAGTTTCTTGGATTTGGATTATGCCTTGAGGTATGAAAAACCTCTGAGACCGGATGATGCCTCTAATAATTAAGAGGCAAAGGAAAGGTATAATATGTGGGGGCAGAGCAACTGCTTATCTCTTCTGCTTAAATGACAAAGGATCACCAAAAACATTAGGGAAGCAGTCCCTAAGTGTGACACAACCAAAGGGTACTTAAAATCCTTAGATAAGCAATTTAAACCAACATACAATAAGATGGGTGGTGTCATCATGTCTTAATTATGTGCTATGAGGTTTACAGGCATTGGCTATGTGAGGTAACATATAATGAAGATGAGATGAGAGGTATGCTTTCTTCATGTGTTACTTTTGGATTTAATTTTTCTATCGTTAATGATGACATTTGGTGGATTAATATTGGGTCGATGATCCATATTTTGACTACTATGCAGGGCTCTCTGTCAAGTAGGCCTCCACATCCTAATAAGGAAATTATTTTTCAGGCAATGAGAGAGGAGATCCTATGAAATATGTTGGAACTTTTCGCATAACCTTTTCCAATAATCATATTTTGAAACTTTATGATTTTTTATGTTCCCTCTTACAAAAGGAATTTGATTTCTATGTCAAAACTTGTTCCATTTGATTATCATTTAGTTATTTCTAAAAAACTTATGATTTTGTTAAATGATTATATTTTGATTGCTAATTTAGTTATGATTGATGGTTTATTTAAAATTGCTTCTGATTCTCCTCAATCTTTTTTTGTTTTGTGTGGTACTAAAAGAAGTGTCATCAATGAGAATTCTTATAGCATATATCATAGGAGAATGGGATATATCTCCATTGACAGAATCAAAAAGTTAAGTAAAGACAGAATTATTCTATCTTTAGACCATTAAGAATTTGATTTTTGTGTGGACTGCATAAAGGAAAAACAGACTAATAAGTCACATAAATAGGCTAAGAGAATTTTTTAATTGCTAGAAATTATACACATCAATATTTGTTGCACTAATTTGACCACACATGGTCAAAAGTACTTTATCACCTTTATTGACAATTACTCACAATACATGTATGTCTACATGCTTTATAATAAAAGTGAGGCACTTGATACTTTTAAGGAATATAAAGTGGCAGTAGAAAAATAGATTGGGAAACTAATCAAGATCTTGAGATCAGACCATGGTGGTAAGTATTATGGCAAATACATTAGTGAAGGACAAGTGCCAGGTCTATTTGTTAATTTTCTTTGAGAGCAACGTATAGTAGCCCAATATCGAATACTTGGCTCACCTAACATGAATGTTGTATCTGAAAGAAGAAATAAGGCCTTGCTAGATATGATTAAGAGCATGATGAATAGCTCCAAACTATCATCTTCCATATGTAAGGAAGCACTTAAGACAGCCACATACATATTAAATAGAGTTCTAACAAAGACAGTGTCTAAGACACCCTTTAAAATCTGGAAAGGTTGGAAACCCAATTTAAATCATTTTAAGTTGAAGTAAGAGTGTACAATCCACTGGAAAAGAAGCGAGACCCCAAGACCATTAGAGCTTACTTTGTAGGCTATGCAGAAAGGTCAAAGGGTTATAAGTTTTATTGTTCTCCACCTTCTAAAAGATTTGTAGAGTCTTCTAGGAATATCAAATTTCTTGAGAATGATATAATTAGTGGGAGTGATTATTCACTAGATGATCACATAGAGTGAACCACTAACATCATTCATGAGGGGACGCTAATAGTTAATAATCATCCCACTATTGGGATTGACATTGAACATTAGAGCTATACATAAAGGTTGAAGGGTTATAATTTTTATTGTTCTCCACCTTCTAGAAGATTTGTAGAGTCTTTTAGGAATGCCAAATTTCTTAAGAATGATGTGATTAGTGGGAGTGATTATCCACTAGATGATCACATAGAGCGAACCACTGACATTATTCATGAGGGGATACCAATAGTTAATGATCATCCCACTATTGGGATTGACATTGAACATGATGTAGACCCTGTGGCTCAAATTGACAATGTTAGACAAAATTGACACATAGCGGATAGTTAACCTATCACACAAGTGGAACCACTACAGAATGTGATTGAGGATGTCCTTATTTAGCGACTTGGATCAACCTAAGAGGTTGAATTAAGGAGGTCAACTAGAGAAAGAAGAGTGACATTACCTGATGACAATGTAGTATATTTTGATGAAGTTGATTATGATGTAAGTGTTATGAATGATCCTTTAATATTCACTTAGGCTATAAAGAGTACAAACTCTAAACTATGGCATGATGCTATGATTGATGAAATAAATTCCAGGGAAGATAACCATATTTAGAAACTTGTATAGTTATCTAGTGGGTCTAAGGCTATTGGCTATAAATGTGTTAACAAAATCAAAAGACTCACAAGGAAACATTGATAGATACAAGGCTAGGTTGATTGTTAAAGGCTTCACTCAAGTAAAGGGAATCAATTACAGTGAAACTATTTTTACCTATATCTAAAAAAGATTTGTTCCAGATCATCATGGCATTAGTTGCCTATTTTGATCTAGAGTTACATCAAATAGATGTGAAGAATGCATTCCTCAATGGTGAACTGGAGGAAGAAGGCTACATGAAACAACCTGAGTAGTTTATTGCAGAAGATAAAGAACAATTGGTATGCAAGCTAAAGAAATCAATATGTGGTCTGAAATATGCTTCACTACATTGATACTTGAAGTTCTATAAAGTGATCACACATTTGGTTTTGTTGAGAACATCATGGATGATTGTATATACCATAAGGCTAGTGGGAGTACGATCATATTCTTAATTTTGTATGTGGATTACATTTTACTTGCTACCAATGATTTGGGACTATTACATGAGGTGAAACAATTTCTGTTCAAGAGGTTTGATATGAAAGGCATGGGTGAGACATCTTATGTCGTTGGCATAAAAATTCATTGAGATAAAACCCAATGTCTTGTAGGCTTATCTTAAAAAGCTTACATTGGGAAAATTCTTAAACAATTCAGAATGCAAAACTATTCATCTAATGTGGCTCCATTGAAAAGGGAGATAAATTTAGTCTAAGTCAATTATAAAATCGAGCTTAAAAGGAAACAGATGGAAAAAGTTTCATATGCCTCAATAGTGAAAAGGTTGATGTATGCACAGGTTTATACAAGAGCTGACATTGCTTTTGCTATGGGTATGTTAGGAAGATACCAAAATAATCATAGGGAAGCATATTGGACAGATGTAAAGAAAGTGTTTAGGTACCTATAAGGCACTAAGCACTACATGCTCACATATAGAAGAACAGACAATCTAGACGTAGTTGGATACTCAAATCATATCTTGGAGGATGTGTAGACACAAATAAGTCTACATCTAATTATATCTTTCTATTGGTAGAAGGAGCTATAACGTGGATAAGTACAAAGCAAACGCAAATAGCTCCTTCTACTGGTGATACTAAGTATATTGTGTGTTTTGAAGCAAGTTCACAAGCTATTTAGATAAGGAATTTCATTGTTAGGCTTACAATTGTGGATTTAGTCTCTAATCCAATCAAAATGTACTGTGATAACTCAGTTGGGGTGGCCATAGCAAACAATTAAAGGAATAAAAGTCGAAGCAAGTTTGTAAAACTTAAATTCCTTTGCTTGACAAAAAGAGTTTAGGATAGTTAAGTTTTTGTTAAATGCATCAATACATTAGCTATGTTGGCTTATCCTTTAGTGAAAGGATTAAAGCTAAACATATTTGTCACACATGTACCTCATATAGGACTTTGTCATTCTTTTGATTAGTGGAGGTATGAGTAATGAAATCAGATTTTGTCATTTATCATTTTAAATTTATGATTGTATATATTTGTGTTATTGAAATTGATAAGCATTGAAACATAAACCGAATAAATATTGAGTTCATGTATGATATGATACCCATTAAGTGATTATGCTACCTGTAATATATGGAAGGTAATACTCAATAAAAGGGGATTTATCGCCATGATTCTTGTAGCATAACATCAATTTACTTAGACAGGGCAATGACATTGAGTATATGTGCCAAGTGGGAGAATGTGAAATATTTATAATATAACTTATTTAAATATCAATTAGGACAATTAATAAATATTTTTGAGTGTGACCATAATCATTTTGGGCCCAGTCCAATATGGGTTATTGACTTATTTTATTAAGGTTAATTTTCTAATGATAAAAATTAACAATTGAGAAATATTTGTGCTAGAGTTTCTGAGTCCCAGAGCGATAACCTAGTTTATCTACTCACTCCTGAAGGTTCCCTACTGGTGATGGATGTACATAAGTTGTCATCACTATTCCTAATCACTAGCTAGAAGAACCTATTATTTATCTAACAATATTATCTGATTGATAGGTATCTGACTAATTTACAATTCTTCCTGATAATAGTCAAGCTAATGACAAGAGAGAACTTTAAGTCTTCCACTGTATTTCATATAGGTTTTATATTTATAATGTTATAATTTGGATAGATTAGAATATGTATGAGATGTTTATATTCTAACAAGGTAAGCATTCTTTTGCATCCAATACCTCAAAAATTCAATAGGATTTTGTGAGAATCTTACTAGGATGTTGAGCATTCCATAAAGGACTAAGGCAATAGTTTCCATTAGATGTTCACGTTGGCAATGAAATTAAACATCACAAAATGATCCTGTCACACTAAATCATCTGATTTCCCACTCTTTCAGACATGTATCAATGTCTTCTTCTTTACGCGAACATATATGAACAGCTACTCTAAATTCTCCCAATTCTTGTGCTATGGCATGCCTAATTCAACATCAATAAACATGAAGTAGAAGTAGAAAGAACACCGACAAGATTAAAAAAAAGCACATCATAATAATATAAATATTTATAAAATATCTAAGGAGTTTTAGTGATATTTCGTCCAAAACTCTCAGTTAGTTCATCATTTCAAACAAGTGTTGAAGGTAAAGAACTTTAGAGTTATCATGGAAAGAAAGCAAACCCTATGCCTCGGGTTCCTCTTGTAACTCAAGCAGTCTTTCCAGTGAGTGACCACCTTCTATCTTTGAAGATGACCTTCACTTTACCTTCACTACCCATTTTTGTCGCTGTGATACTCTATGGTATTATTCCAGTGGAAGAACGTACCACTTGACTCCCTCAACAACAACATCAAATTTTGTCCTTGATAAATATGAAAATACGTCTGTAATTCCAAATGCTAGATTCAGATTTGATGATATCAAGAATCTGACAAATAGAACAACGCTAAATTTCTCAGAGCCGCCGGACCTGGACGGCACAACAATATTATCAGTAAATTGTGTATTTGGATAAATTTTTAGAAAATGGCTTATAGAATAAAAGGGGCTTTTGAACAGCTTATGGAAAAGATTAGATAAGAGCTTATGGAAAAAAGTGGTTCTGAATAAATAAGTTTTTGGATAATTATTTTCAAAAAGATTTTTTGTATTGGTAAATTACTAAAAAGAGTACGATTTTATTAAAAAGATGAGAGAGAATAGAGAAGAGAAGGTAGAGAAAATAAAAGAGAGAGTAGAGAGGGTAGAGAAGAGATAGGAGAGATGGTAGAGAAGAGAGAGAAGAGAGGGTGGAGAGGAGAGAGAGTGTAAGAAAAAGTAAGGGTAAAATAGTAATTAGATAGTCTATAAGATTTTTTACTGTTTCAAAAGCTAGTCTCAGTAGCTTATTCAAAACTATGGTTTTAAACCATGGTTTAGCCCAAAAGTACTTATAGACAAATGTAGCTGTATGTTTTAAAATTGTCTCAAACTAAGATTTGGGCCAGAAGTATTGGAAATCGTACCCTAGGGGCCAATAATTGTCTTATGAACATTATTGATTTATGAATTTATTAATTATGTTATCATATTATTTGCATGTTTACTGTGATGACCATCCTTGGACAATTCATGATTTATCCTAAATGTCCCTAGTCGGTCATCTATGCGGGAGTAGAGATGAAATAAGATCAGTATGACTTTGAAGATGTATAGAGATATAAATCAAAATCATAGGCACATGTAAGAGTACAAGGTGTTGGACCGACCCGCTATGAGAGAGCTGCATGGGTTACGTCATAAGCTTCTCTCATATACAAACCATGTCACTATGCCCTTTGACCTGAGATCATCATGGATTCCTACATGACAAATGCTCAGCTTTGATCTAGTCAAAAGTCACTTTTGGTCGAGTGATCATAAAGACTATGTTCGGGCTTAGTGGTTTTTCGTACGGAGGAATGTGAATGGTCAAGATGGAATTTGTCCCTCACATTCGTAGAGAGATATTACTGGGCCCCTCGATGAGTGAGTCTGAGAAATGTATGGCCATACTGTAATAGAAAGGTAGTTCCATTTCTATAGTCAGACTACTCAGGGATGGAGAAAGTAACAGTCAAAAATAGGAGGATGACATTATCCATGCCTCATCCATGACCAAAATATCGCGTGACAGAAGGGACATGATATGGTTGTATAAAAGGTTACATCGTTTAATGATCCTCATATGATTTGGATAGTCGTTATGTCTTGCTAGAGACCGCTTGTAACTTGTGGGCCAGTATAGCAAATGGGCCTATAGGATCGCACACAAAATAGCCCAACACGAGCTATGATATCCAGATTCATTGAATCTAAGACATGTCTAGATTCAATGAATGATCCAGGGTGGATGTATATATTTATTTATATTTATATTCATATATATATAAATTCGTATATATACATTATATATAAGAGATATATGAGATTTAATTTATAAGGAAAAATTAAATCTCTATCACGCTTGAATTTAAAATTCAAATTGATAGGATATCTCATATAAGAGATATTTATAAGATTTAATTTATAAGGATAAATTAAATCACTATCACGTTTGAATTTGAAATTTAAATTGATAGGATATCTCATATAAAAGATATTTATAAGATTTAATTTATAAGGATAAATTAAACCTCTATCACGTTTGAATTTGAAATTCAAATTGATATGATATCTCAAATTTGATTTGTGAGAATAAATCAAATATAGTTCAGTCTTATCTTTATTTTAAGTTAAATAAATAGATGAATTAAATCTGTGGGACGGATTTAATATAAATATTATTTATTTAATTAGTTTCTTATCAAATTATACAATATATGGTATTGTATTAATTTTGGAATTAATATAAACGTATAGTATCCTATATATTTGATTTTAGGAGTTACGTTTTAAAAATATATAGAACAATGAAAGGACGAAGGGGAATCTGCAAAAGGTTTGCAGATAAGAAACTGCCGAAATAGAGACGGAGAGGACGAATTCTTGAGAAAGCCCTAGAGGGACAAGAGACGCTAGCACGTCGTTCGTGGTTGGAACGCTGTTCGTGTGGATACTAGTGGAGGAAGTTGACCTGAGTCATCGACTTCTTGCGATCGGAAAGGGACCACGAGCCACGGAGAGAAGCTGTGGAAGTCGTGACCAGAAGCTGTGGAAGTCGCTGAGGTACACTGAGGGTAATGCTTCATCCCACTTGACTTAAACACATACGGTAGATCCTGGCAAGGAAGGGAAAAAATTTTAAGTTAATTTCCGCTGCGTGTCTCCTAATTCCTTACAAGAAGCCCTTTTAAAACTACAGTTTTGCCTATTTTCAAATAGGCAAAAAGTCTTCAACGCCAACGCCAAAACTATAGGGCATACATAAATGATTTAACTGATAATAAAATAAATAATGAAGCAATCAAATTTGATGTATGTTTTGAACTTGGGTTAAAGTGTAAATTTGCCTTAAAAAATTTTTCTTAGAAGTGTTAGATATCAAAAGTTTCTTTAGGGGCAATGTTGCCTTAGAATATTTCAAATTGTATACATGTCGCACATAAAAGAGAGAGGAGAGAGGGTGTAAGAAAAAGTAAAGGTAAAATAGTAATTGGATAGTCTATAAGCTTTTTTACTATTTCAAAAGCTCGTTTCAGTAGCTTATTCAAAACTATGGTTTTAAACAATAGTTTAGCCCAAAAGTACTTATGGATAAATATAGTTGTATATTTTAAAATTGTCTCAAACTAAAATTTGGGCTAGAACCGCGGTTTGCCTGTTTCCAAATAGGCCCAAAGTCTTCAATGCCAATGCCAAAACTATAGGGCATACATAAATGAATTAACTGATAATAAAATAAATAATGAAGCAATCAAATTTGATGTATGTTTTAAACTTGGGTTAAAGTGTAAATTTACCCTAAAAATTTTTTCGTAGAAGTGTTAGATATCAAAAGTTTCTTCAGGGGCAATGTTGCCTTAGAAGATTTCAAACTGTGTACATGTCACACTGATCTTTACTTAAAGTTAAATTTAACTGTTAGTTGACTAATATGTTGACATGGTATGCCACATGTCATCTCTTACTTTAGGATAAGGTACAAATTTGTCCTAGAAGTTCTCTTAGAAGCGCTGGGTACTTGGAATTTTGTTATATTTGTTTAGGCTTTTAATAAAATATGAAAATAAAAAATATATTTTTTATGATTTTGAGATCCCACCCTACTTTGAGTAGCTCCTGAAAAATAATCTAATGATATAAAGGAGATTGAGAAAGCAAATAAAAGACATGAATATCGTAAGATTTTAAAATTACTAAATACTAATGAACATTTGTTATGAACAGAAATCCACAAAAATATCATAAAATCTGATATTTAAATAATAATAAATTTTTGTTATTGTAACCAAACACGATAATTTTTTATTTTTATAAATTCTCTACAAAATTATAAAGTGCTAAATTATATATAAATCACTTATTTTTTTAATTGGACAATCATTAGGAACTTGACAGCATAGAGAATAAAAGGAATAAGCTGCCCTTATGATAATAATATGATTTTTTACATAAATTTTATTATATAAAGTGATGACATAATTTAAATGACAATACAAAAGACGCATACAAAATAATATATATTTCAACAATATGTATGATATATATCATGCATTAATTTTTAACATTAATGGTGGCAAAACCACTTTAAAGTTTGTAGCCTCCATTTGCATATATAATATGCCCAGTGATGTAAGAAGCAGCAGGAAGTCACAGTAAGATTTAGTAGGATAGAGGAGTTGTTTATAGAAGGGAAAGTGTAAGTAGAAATAGAATTATGTTATAAATGTGTTTTAAAAGTTTGTTTAATATGATGAAAATAAGTATATATTTTTTATAATTTAAGGTAAAATTATTTAAAATATTTTTTTATAATTTAAAAAAGGTTAAAATTGTCTAGAAATTTTATGATTTAGGATAAAATAATTTAAAATATTTATATTTTATTTTTACTTCTATCATCTCATTTTCTAATTTTTTTTATAAAACTAAAATAATTTAAAATATTAAAAATAAAAGAGAAAGTAACTTCTATTATATTAAATAAGAGGAGTGGATCCTCTTCCCTCCCCCAAATATGCCCTCAAAAAAAAGCAACTAGTGCTAAAATCTCTTTATTCTCTCCTACGTGACCCATAGGATTTTCATACTTCATAGCATTTAATGCATTTTGTCCACCGCGTGCTTCTTTGAGAAGATCAGAGATAATATCTGACATATAGTGGCATGATTTCATGCAAGGAAAAGAAATGTCAAAAGAATGCTGTACGTACAATTTATCTAACAATGAAATCCTCATTCCTCGTAAAAGTAACAGGATTCGATTCGAACATATGTCTCTGTGGAGTACAAGTTATATTATCAACTAAACTAACATTTGTTAGCACTCTTAAAGAATATACAAATAAACTTACGGTGTTGAAAATCAAATTAGGCTACTCGGTAATATATGGTAGAACAGAGAATTATTGAGACTATTATTAGCATGAACAAATATCCTCTTGGGAATAATCAAAAGATCCTCTTAGGTGACTTAGAGGCAGCCATACTCTGAAGCAAAGAAGAGCAATCCAATGAAGAAGCAGTGATGAGGAATCTTCCTTGCCAAGAAGAAAAAGACAGGCGAGCAAGCATCACAAGTGAAGGAGACGCCTTGTGCCTTGGTTGGATCGTACGAAGACTGACAATGTTGAAATCCATGCATAGTTCAATGGATTTCTGGACCTGGACCACGAAGCAACGACACAAAGCCTAGTTATGTAGTGTGGTACACTCCTTAGATTTTTTCTGTTTTAAGGAATTAATGCCATCTTTGACCTAAAAATGTTATCAATCCCCACTAAATTTTAACTATTAAAGTTAGTTTTTAAAAAGTTAAAATAACTTTGTTCCATATTTAATACTTCTAAATCAATATTTTAACTATAGGTAAATGGATTGATATTTTAAAAACCTTTTCTATGTAATTTTTTTAAAACAAAATTAGACACGAGTAATTAATCCATAGCATTAATATTTAATCATAGTCAACTAATCAAAACAATAAACCAATGATCTCTAGTTAAGAATTTTAGATAGTTCGATTGTATTATATTTTATATTTTTATTTTCCTTATTTTTTGTAAAATTATGTCGTTTAAATAAAAAAGAAAGAAATGGTAAATCAATTACATTTATGTTTTTGTAACTTTATTTTATTAGATTATGTATAATTTGTATGTAAATATGCATTAAATATTTTCTTTTCTGCATTATATATGATTATTTTTGTATCTTTTAGATTATATATAGTTTTAATAATGATTGAGTTAACCTAAATTCAACCACAATTGAATCTCAGCTCAACTACGCCTAACCTTAAGCTAGACCCATGTTTTCACTAGTTTAATCTTATTCTCATTACCATATTCAAATTAGTTCTTGCCTTTAGAGCCCCACAACGTGTGAATGCAGAGCGAAGAAATAGATCCGATGTGTAGATACATGAAACAGAGTAGACGTAGTCAACAACGTTAATTTGTGATTTATTGAGTTGATAATTTGCATTAGAGTAAATGTAGCCAACAACGTTACTTTGTTATTTATTGAGTTGATAATTTGCATTTCTTACCTCAGACAAAATACTAATTAATTTCTTCTTTAAAAATGAGTTGGGACCAAAAACCTATTAAATCCCCGCACAGCCGTGCAGGATTAATTTTATAACTGGTTATAAAACAATGCTTAAAACTTCACCTTCTAAATTTACAAAAGAAAGAATCTAGACAGGAACTAGTCCATTAGGCAACCCTCCCCCTCCATTCCATGCCCACATTCTCATTGAAGGCTTGATAACTTAATTCATTTCTTCTTATTAATGAACGATTGCCCATTTCGTCAGGTGTTTGAATCACTATTACTAATATTGGTTAATAAAACGTTAAAACTACTACTGTGAAACGAGACGTTTATTTGTTGCGTTCATCCATCTATAAACAATGGGAATCACATAAAGAAAGGAACAGAAAGGTTCAGCTGTTTCAACAAATAATGATCTAATATTAATATGTTCCTTTAAAATGATAGAGATGCAACTCACGTATAGGAATCACAAGACATGACGTACTTTCCCAGTATTACAATATCGCACCTCAAAAGCTTCTCCACAAAAAAAACTATTTACAAAAAATAAAAAAACAAATCATAGTAAAAAATTATGTGCAAGAGAATAGAAAAATAAACACGATGCAAAAACTGGCTTCACCCAGCAAAAGGACTTCAGGACAGCACCTGCAGTGCAGAAAACAGACAGGAAACTAAAACAATTGAATAATTCAGTCAGTTCAGTGCACAAACACTTTGGTTCCCAAGAAACCTAACAATTATCTACAAGAACAATGGACATCCTTGTAGAGACCATCTACTTCTAAAGCATGAGAATCTAGAAATGCTAACCAAAAGTCAAGTGTTGACTTGCCTAGAACAATCAATGATAGCCGAAACAGCTAAATTTTCAGTAATATTGCCGATCACAGCATAAAACTATGTAGGGATGTTTCCTAAAGTCTTAGCAGCCCCGTAAGTCCCAACCAATAACACTGTCACACATAGGAAAACCAGTTAGGGTATTTGGATTCACTATCTTCCAGCAACCTATTCCAGCGCCTTTAAGACCAACTCATCATTATTCAGAAAGGATTAAGCATCCACAACTTCACACCAAGTAAACTACCCACCTGAGTATTCAACAAAAGTACATGTACAGAGTCCTCACACATGAAGATAGAATTCTCCTAATTCCCCACGCTATAGGTTTTGGCGCAAGAATTCTACAAAATCCATCAGGTCATAACCTGGTTCATGAAGTGCCAACTTCAATATTCTCAAAACACACAGTAGCAAGTGATTCAGATGAAATTGAACCCCTTTTATGCTCCTATACAACCTCCAGTGTTGCATTTATCCAATGATATAGCAGTGTTTATATGCAAGTCGCGATCAACCATGTACTTGGGAATTATTGCATTGCTACAAATGACAATTACGAGGAAACTAAGTAAAATACTCTCGAGAATAGTACAAATACTTCTTTAGCATCAGCACGTTCTCTACCTGGGTAAAATCTAAGTTAAAAATGATTCCAGCAACAAACTTTAACAGTGCATCAGGCTTTTTATGATACACCAATGGAATCAGCGTTCCAATGAATTAATCTGGCTTCAGTCATTGCTCAAATAGCGCTCTTAATATTACCAGTGGTAGCTCTAAAATGTGCCGGTTAGTTCACTTCTGTTCATGATCATGACATGAAGAAATAAATGATCCAAAAATAATAAACAGCTTTTTGTGATGTAAACTGCGAGCCAACTTTTAGATGGGTTTGGAAAGATGTAAAAAGTCCACAATCCTTAACCATATAACGTAACAACTCCAGCTTGCATCTCTGTCCAAATGAATAGATGATGTTGCAGCTGTCTTATAATTATCCACCCACATGGAATTCTTATATAGATAAAAGGAGGTTCAAGTTACACACGTCATATACTGAGAACTTTTCATCTCTAAATAACTGAGTCCTTACATCACAATTTAAGAACCGACTGACAAGTAAATCCCATTCAGAGAAGAACCAGGATAGTTTGAACTGATACAACCCTTGGCATTTGAGATATTCCCAAGAGACTATTAATTAGCCATGTTCCTTTGTCTCCATAGAGTAGGCACCATATTGTTCATATGCTTCAATAGTCAACATCCTAAAGCAGCCACTTTATTATATCATATCTGTTCATGGACAAATTCACTAGTGACCATAGTGCAACCTTCGCCAATCATCCCTCGGGATAAATATGTAGAGATGCCATGTTGAGAAAAATGAAATTGCTTACTAAAAATATATAGATTATCTAACATATGGAGATTCATGTAGTTCAATGCAATACCTAAGTTATAACTAAGTACTTGCCTTAATAATAAGATCCAGACCCACTATCACCCATGTAACTGCTACTACCACCTACACCTCTGCCAGGATATAGTGACGAGTATGAGCCACCGCCAACCTACAGAAGCAGAGATTATGTGCAATTAATGAACGGCCACATGCAATAGTACCAGCATTTGAAACAGGACAGAAACATACATCATTTCCACGAGACATGTAATCACCACCATAACTGGAGTACATACCGCCAACATCACTGCCACCAAAAGAACCTGAGATATCACAGACAATGAGGTAAGAACTACCAATAAAATTTTATCAATGTTGAAAATGTCCAACATTATTTGAACAAACCAACCTCCACCGTAACTCATGCCCTGGCGACTACTATACATCCCATGTGAGTCTTGACTTGACATTGAACTCCTGCCACCACCATAACCCATACTAGATCTTCCAAGTCTATCAACAAAGATGAGAACAATGTGTTAACATTATGGACGTGCAGCCATGAAAGAATTATAAATAGAAAACTAACCTATCACCATAAGCATCTCCATACTGTGATGTACTACCACCATAGTCATAGTCCAATCGCACTCTCGATTGGCGAGCACCACTGTCTGCATATCGTGGAGGAACATCATCCTGGAAAAAAATAAACATGCAATTTTTATCCAGCATCAGTGAAACTGTATTAAATTTAAAAAGGTGCCATAAACATATTCACAGAATTGACACTTATTTCACCCAAAAGGAAAAGGAAAAGACACTTACTATGGAAGCATATTGGCGTTTGGAGCCAGAGAGAGTATCATAGTCACGAGGGCGTCCTTCACGGTAACTTGGATGTGAGGGTGGAGGAGGAGGAGGCCTCTCAAATCTTTGACCATAGCCATCATCCACATAACCCCTCCTAGGTGCCACACGAGATGAAGTACTTCTAGGAAGCTCAGAGTAGGTATGGCCACGGGCAGGATAATCCCTGTAAGATGGGCGTCTCTCAGAGGCCACCCGAGAGCTGTAATCTGGAGCTACTCTACTTCTTGGTGGTGGCAAATCCTCACGCCTACCATAATCCCTCTTCATGCTACTTTTTGGGTGTGCAGGAACTAACAAAATATGTAAAATATTGTTTAAAAAGCTAGAATAACCAATAGACTATTATATGACTTTAAGTAATACATACCACCCAGTCTCCTATCATATGATCTAGCCGCTGGAGCCACTGGCCTAGCTCTTACTGTCATGGGCACGGCTGGTCGTCTATCTCTCGCACTAACAGGCCTAACTGGAGGAACACGGCTACTAATGCCCCTTATACCACGGGCAGGTAAACTACGAGGTGCTGGTCGACTCCATGAAGGCCTTGTGACTCTTCCAGAAGCATGGCTTGACCGAAAGTCCCCACGACCACCATGTTTTCCATGGCCTCTCTGAAGTGGTCTCGATAATCTTGCCCTAACTTTTGCCTGCATGTATGGAAGTATATTGTTAATGGTGCATAGGGCACACTAAAAAGGCTCCTACAGGCCAGGCAGTTCACGGCAAAGCATTTATCATTTATCAAAAAATAAAATCAAAAGAATCGTAAATCCAAAGATACATATAAAAATAAGTTCCTTATTTTCATTTAGATGAAAGGAAAAAATACACTAAACACAACTTGTTCAAACAATTTCAGTATAACGGTTCTTTTCTCTCATGTTTCTTCAGGTATCAAACTTATCTGAATTTTGTTGGACTATAAGACTCTCCAATCTCATCTCTAGTACAAAACCATTTGATGAATGAATGAATAAAAAAAGTCAAATAAATAAGGAAAAAATAAATGTACAGGAGAGAGACAAAAAGATAGAGGCAAGAAGGTTAAATAATATAGGGCATGAAAACTTAGGAGAAATGAAAACAGGAAATAAGGACAGAAAAAACAGAACAGAGATGAGAGATGTAAGCACAAAAAAAACAGAGGATACGAGAGAAATGAGTCCGAAAAATATAAGGCTTCATACTTGGTCCCAGAGCCTTCAACTTCGGAATGGAGAGCAAGGGCTTTTTAATGCAACAAAGGGTCCATTAATCAAATCAAGATTAAAATGAAACAAAGCCAAAGATAACAGTTGCATATTACCCGTTATATTAAAAGCTAATACAGATTGCAATACCCAAAAAAGGCCAATACAGAATGTACTAAAAACAAGCCAAAATAACCAAGGCCAAAGGCCTTGTAGCCTAACAGTATGGAAACTCTCTTGTAAATGGGAGGCCACGGGCTCAATCCCACCTTAGGCCAATAGTGCTTGGCCTTTTAATTTTGAAAAAAAAAGAAGTCAAAATACAGAATACTGACCTTACTGTCTCCTTCACCTATCTCAGAATTATTAATGCTTTTGGCACATGTCACAGCAGCATCATGGGTATCAAATGTAACAAATCCAAAGTCCTTCCTCTTAGCAGAAGGCATGTTTCTGGCAAGCTCAATCTTCTCAATCTCTCCATATCTCTTAAGAAGACCCCGTACGCGATCCTCATCCCATGACGGAGGCAGACCATCAATAAATACAGTTTTAACCTATAAACTTAATGCACTCAATCAGCAAATGGATGGTGAAATATTACCTTAGCACTAAAAGTTAAGGACACCCAACTTGTCTACAAAACAAGTGTTGAGCCCCAACAAGGCTAAAATCATGAAAACTATTAAAAAAATAAAAAAAAATAAAAATTATCTGAGGCAAACCCAAATACTTGAACAAGATCAACAAAAATTCCACTTCTATAAAATCATCCTGGGTAAAACAAGCAATAATTGCATGTACAAAAGATTACCTGCGCCATAATCTCATCACCCGGGTCAATAAAGGAATCTGCAAAGGAAACCTTTGCAGGCCTATCAACTCCAAACACCACATCTCTCTTCTGCAATCGCTTAAAGGCATCCATAGCATCTGAACGAGATGAAAATTCTAAAAAGGCAAACCCACGATTCATTCCCTCATTATTACTATCTTCTACTAAAGTCAGGTCCTCCACATTGTCAACTCCATAATGCTTTAACTTCTCCTTTAACTGGAACCAAAATTTCCATTTACACTCAGAAACAAGCACAGTCAATTATTATTACTGTTAGATATAACTCAGGCCTTATGTGACACAGACTGAACATATACTTACAGCTTCCTTTGTCCATGTCTTGCATATGTTACCTAAAAAGAGGGTGTCACTGTCCTGACTGGGGGTTACCCCACATTGTTTGCCATTAATCTGAAATTGCAGTGATCAGAATTCTCAACACATAATTTAGAATTTAGAATGTTAATAATAAAGTCCACCCAACCATGAGTAGATCAAAGATTACCACTGGATTTTTTAGCTCTGTTACAGCTCGTTTAGCTTGTTCCACAGTTGCAAATCGTAAGAATGCAAAACCCTTGTTCTTTTCAGTCTGAGGATTCATCATAAGCCTCACTTCAGTAACCTCACCAACTGAACTAAAAACCTTCCTCAGATCACCCTCAGTAGCATCTTTATCTAAGCCTCCAACAAACACTTCAAATTCCTTGCGCTTTCTCCTCTCTTTCAAACTTTCATGGTGTTCATCTTCTACATCAGCAATCTCTGCATGCTCATGCTCCTCTCCAGGATGCTCATCATCCTCTTCACCCTCAAGTTCTCCATGAACGTCTTCCACTTCCTCCTCAACCATATCACCCTCCTCTTCACCTAAATTCTCGTCGGGTTCTTCCTCTATCTCATCTCCCACCTCCAGAACATCATCTTGCTCAATTTCCTTCTCATCATAATCAACTCCACCATACTCCTCAGGTTCATACTCAGGATCATTATCCTCCAGATCTAAGCGTTCATCTTTTTCATATTCATCTATTGACTCCTTAACCTCCTCTTCGTCATCTGTCATAAAATAAAGATCACATAATCCCAGTCAAAATAAACTCTTTTCCACATCATAACATTAATTAAATTAGGGCAGTCTACATCCCATAAATGATCCATCCATTCTTGGTTAAAGTAATTTCCAAATTGTCTCATCAACATGCATGAAATATAACATTACACATGCATGAGCTGAAAGTGAACTTAAGCCAAGAATACCACCACACATCATTGGTACAGGTCAAAGAAAATTATGGATCACCGTAGCACAGCTCTCCCAAGCCAATGTCGCCCCAAGTTCAACAAAGGCATGAATGGCCAATTCAACCTTAGCATCTCTATTAATGAACTGGTTTCCGGAAAAGGCTCTCTATCTACTAAGTTTATTTCTTCAGCACACTAAATTTGTCATTTTGTAACCTAGAAACAACAATGAATAAAACAGAGAAGGTAGGGGGAACACCAATTTCTTGATTTCCCTTAAAACCTTGTCGCTTTTATGATAAACAAGGGACATTCCTACAAAACCAACGGCTGGACAGTGAAACAAAAGCACGCTAATTTTTTTTATTTTGGGAACTGCATGTTATTTCATATGAAAATAACTGAGGTATATCTTGACTTCAAAGAAGAAACAAAAAAAAAACAGATTTTAAAGTCAATATCTACTCCATGTCACAAAAGACCCACATGAAATCCCCCCAACAAAAATTAGAAATATCATGACACACGCCTCCTTTCATTAGATCCCAGCAAATTATCCTCCAACCTTGAATAAAAATATAATCACCAATCAAATAATAAGAAAAAACGCTTACTTTTCACAGCAGACGACCTATTTGTGACAGGATTCGCTTCTTCAGCCTCTGAAGCGACTTGGTTAATATCAAAAGCCATCTGATTCATATCAATACCTACTTGCTTCTCTACAACAGGTTTCTCCTCAACGACAGGTTTCTCCTCGACAACGGGCTTCTCCTCAACCACCTGCTTTTCTTCCTGCTTCACAACCTCTTGTACAGAATCAAGATTCTGTTTATTCTGGACAGCCTTCGGCGTTCCTCTACCACCTCTGCCCCCTCTCCTGGCCGCCGCTGCAGCCCCTCTCTTCACCGTCCTCGGTGGCATCGCTCACAACTTTACTAGAATCGAACTACGCGAACAATAAATTCTCAAACTTCTACGGATCAGGAAACCGTAAACTAATCGTCAATTCCAGGAACTGGAAGATTAGAAACCTAAGACAACGCCAACATGGTCAAAAATCAAAACTGGAATAAAAGTCAGCAGCTGAATGCGCAGAAGGATAGGAAATTGGAATCGGAAGGCGAGGGGAAAAAACCCTAGAGACTGAAAAACGAACGAAGAAAAAAGCAAAACCCTTGATAACACGGTAAAAGCGAGATAAGCTCACGACCATATACATCGTCAGTTGTATTTAATATATTTAATTTAATTTAAGGTAATATACTATTTAACTAGATTGGATTGGATTATTAATATTAGATTTAGTATTTAATATTATTTATATTAATTATTAATTAAGGCGGAGAATTTCAGGGCTAGAATCTACTAGAATTTTTTGTTCAGTGCAGTATTTTCCTATATTGGAGGACGAGTCTTAGCAGGGTGTGAAGGATAAAATAATATACATACTATTTTTATTTTATTTTTTTTATATATGATCCATATTTTAATTTTATTTATAATATAATTTTATTTATAAATTTTTAATTTAAGACAAGATATTATACATTATTTTACCTTTAACTGCTAAAAAGCGACTCGTCCCCCAATATAGGAAAATACTGCACTGAACAAAAAATACAAGAAGATTATAACCTGATCATTCCACTCCTTTATGCTGTGCGTTCCACGCTCAACCGCTTGTACCCTCTCTATTCTAGTTTTTTTTCTTTTTACTCATACAGTTAATTAATATTTAATTTAAATAATATTAAATACTAGTATTAGCGCTCATTTAATTAATTTTTTCATGTCTTGTAATAACTTTTGTCTAAAAGCACTATAAGATGGCCCTTTATAACTAGGACTAATGGCTGCAATTGCATCTATCATAAGTTATAAGTAAAAGGAATTTACAACTTTAATTGGAATACAACAATCATACAGCCACCTAGCCACAGCTAAGGCTGCTTTATGCACAGCTTCTTTACCTGCAAATATCTTATTCCTTGTTGTGCACCTGAGGTTGTCCTTGAGGCAAATAATTTATCCATTATAGGTGTAGATGCATTTCTTTTTCACAACTGGAGATGATCTTGTTTGAACATTTTGTTGATGGAGTTGGAGTTGGAGTTGGAGAGGAGTTGGAGTTTGTGGAGAAGGGATTTCTTGCAAATTTGGAGTAGGCCCATATGACTTGTCCTCTTCATATATATCTTGTTTCTTCTCTTTCTTCTCTCCAATTTCTTTCAAATTCTCTTGCTAACGAAAGCGAACATCTCCCAAAATCTTTTTACAACTTACTATGTCCCCTTTAATTCAAACAAGATGGAGTTTCATTCTATGTATCCCTCCACCCGGAAATTCCTTTCCACAATACATACATCTCAATCAAGATTTGCCACTTGACTTTTTGTTAGGCACTTGAATATAATGCTCCCATGCTGGATCAGCCTTTGATCTAACAGATTCTATAGAGGGAGCAGGAGTAGATACTTGTTCAGATTGGGATGACATTTTCTAGTTCCTACAATAAAATAATATCAATTAATTAAAACAATAAAATAATACTAAAGCAAGACCATCCATTGATAAAAAATAAAGCAATAGGCAAGCGTGTTAGCAAACATTAAAAAAAAAAACTTACCAAATTACAAAATTACAACATATATTAGCAATTTAGCATTTGTGAGTCTAAATGATTTTACTTCTGTACAATGTATGTGGCGAAACATTTATATGCATACTGTTGAAGAACAGAGAAGACAACCCATAGCTAAACATACCAAGACATTAATCTAAATGGCCTCTCATATTGGTGAATTGAAAACTGAAATAAAGTGAACTTTTATGCCCTGTCATCTCCCTATGATTAAAGTAGTGACACATCACTATAAGAAGACAGCCATCTCAACAACAAATTCACATCTAAAAAACACCAAACTGCACAATTCATATATAAATATATAGTTGAATCTAGCTTCCTCGTCACATGCACGCCTTTTCTCTTGTCCCTGTATCCATTAAACATATATATATATATATATATATTGTACTATTTATGTTTTAAAATATATTACATCCTAATTTTTCCCTATCTATATAAGAGTGACAGAGGAGAAAAGATGTTAGGAAGACATTGTGATGTGAACAAGAAGAAAACATATGGTTTGGAAGGATTAAGCTACGAAAAAGTGAATAAAGATAAGTTTTATAAGGTGAGAGGAACTTACTTGCAAAGTTAAAAACTATTATGGGACTTAGAAAATACAAGGGACTTAATTGCAAAGCTTAAAAGTTTTTAGGGGAAAAAGTGTAATTATAAAGAAATTGAGCCGAAAGTGGCCAAAAAATGCTAGGAAGGTTTGAGTCCCATATTTCACTAGAAGATAGAGAAAAGTATTTTGATTAGTTTAACTTGACACAGAATTTTGATTTGAGGTTTCGAAAAATTAATATCAATTTTTGAAGCATAAAAAAATTATTTGGAATTTTTATCGGACCTTCTGGACCTTAGAATTGGATAAAATTTTATAGAAAATTACTTTAATAATTATATAAGTGTTTATGGAACTGATATAACCCCTAAATGAGCCTTGTAGAATTTATAATAAAATTTAATAAAGGCTTTAGGGGAAATTTCTTAAAATTTAGGCCAACTGAGAACTTGGGTTTGGACTGGGCCTAAGGTGACATCCTAAGAGGCTAAAAAATGTGCTCCAATAGTTCTTGAGAGTTCAAGTACACAAAAAATATTTTTAGCAACTTTTAGAAAAGTATAGTTACTTGATTACAGTTATAACTAGGAATTGATCCGATAAAGTGATTTTTATCAGTAATCTTTTAGATGGTGTTCCTCTAACAAGTAATACCATTGGAACACATACAAATTATTGGACTAAAGGACGGTATAATAATTTAAGAAAATCCCTCAATATAGTACAAGATTGGTAAGAATTGTACATAATTACTCTGGAATAACCCAATGCCTTTTGAAGCAGTGAGCCAACATGTGAGGTGTCCCTACGGAACCCACACATGGCACCACATGTCTTCTTCTTGGGGAAGAAGAAGTTTAAACCACATAATTAGAATAAAATAATGATAAGAAAAAGGCCTGAGACTTCATGGGTAAGAGTTGGCTTTTTACCTAAAAAGAAACTTTGACATTTTGAAAGCTCAACCAAACTGAGAAATTCAGGGGTAATCCAAGGCACATAGGGTTCAAGCTAACTAGGAATTAAGGTAAGTAGTATATTCTAACTTATATTATTTCAGTTTAGAAGCTTGAATATAGGATTTTAATTGTTGGATTTTGAGAACTTCCCTTGTGATTCATGCTCACCGAAAGTTGATAATAAAGGGGAAGAGAAAAATAAAGTTAGGACTATGTAATCTTGACCTAGACAAACTTAGATTGATGTTTATATATTGAATAATTGTGTAATCCTTGACTTCCATACAAGAGAGTCTTTTCAGCAAAGACAAGAATTGGATAGGGGAGGATGTTTTTTATGATTTTGATGCTTCCGTTTGTTAGTTTGACAATTATACCCAAGAGAGGTGAATTGGATGATATTTAAAAATTTTAAAGCTTCTCAGAATTTAAATAGATAAGTTTAGAAATGATATCACTGAGAGTGGCTGAAGGAAGAAAGTTGACAAGATAATTTATCTTGGTTCGGCCTAGCCTCTTGACTTATATCCAATCCTCATATTCCCACTAAGATTTTCACTATATCCTCCAAAATTACATGGGCTCTTAGTGCCTCAATACATTCAACATAAGAATCACTCTCACTCTCCCTTACAACCTGTAAGTTACACATCACTCAAGAGTCTCATACTCACTCAAAAATATGATTGATAAATTACAACACTCTCTTTTAGTAGAGTATTTATGATAAACACTGAAGCACAATAACTTTTGTCCCTCAGAAAGTTCTCTGTTTATGCAAAGTAAAATAGAATATAATAAAGTAAGAACAAACGATCAAAGAATAACAATAAATATGCTATATCCTACTTTTTCCCTATCTGTATAATGCTGATAGAGGAAAGAGGTTTGGAAAGGATTGTGACGATGATCAAAAGGAATAATAAATGTTAGATGAGTCCTGAAGGAAGAAAGGGACTAAATTAAAAAGTTTAAAAGTTCTATGGTAGAAAACGAAAGTAGAAATAAACTTTGGGCCATTAAGTGTAATTATGAAAAGTTGAAGGCCTAAAGTGTAATTTTCAAAAGTTTAAAGACCTAAATGAAATTTACAAAAGGTTTAACGCCAAAACTAAAGGTAGAGAAAAAAGTTGGGCCAAAAGGTGTAATTATCAAAAGTTAAGGAACTTAAATGTAATTTATCAAAAGTTTAGGGGCAAAAATGTAATTATGAGAAAGTTGAGCCGGAAAAGGCCCATAATTAAATTAGTCTCAAATTTTACAAGTAAGTAGAGAAAATTATTCTGATCAGTTTAACGTAACACAGAATTTTGATTTGAGGTCCCGATTAATTGATATGAATTCTTGAAGTTAGAAAAAATTATTGCAATATTTTTTAGACCTCAGAATCAGATAAAAATTTACGATAAATTCCTATATTTAATATGAGAATTTATAAAATTGACATAATCAGAAAAGAAATCCTGTAGAATTTTTAAGGGAATTTGCGGTGTAATAAAATACTCGATAAATACCTTCGGGAGAGGTTTCTTAGGATTTATGCCATAAAGGTGATGGACACATATCGAGGCCCAAAATAGTGTTCCAGAGGCCCAGTGAGATGGTTGAATAGTTAAGTGGGTCAGAGTCTAGAGCCAGATTATACCAGATATGGATATAGGGCATTTTGGTCATTCTGGATAGGTAAAAAATGTTCAAGCAAGTACAAAGATGATTAGTTAGAGCCAATATACTTATACCCTTAAGGTTAATATAATTCCAAATAGTGAACTAAGGGCATTTCAGTCATTTGCCAAGGGATTTGTAATTAAGTATTAACCTAGTAGAAGAGTGTCAATGGTAGGAAGAATCCAGATACTAGATTTAAGGTCAAAAAGCATAATATATAATTTCAGAAAAAATTAGATTCAGAAAACAGTATGGTTTTTGGGAAATCGGACTGAATCGGTACACGATTAGACTAATTTTTTCTAGATGCTTCCTCCCTTTGTAATTTCATCACATGGGCTTTCAGCTGTCCTTTGATAATACAAAATCAAATATGAGCCATTAGATCAAATAGTACACAAAGTGATATTGGCCATTGATTTTTCATGAGATTTTTTATAAATACCCCTACCAAATTTGCAGCAAGTCGTGGCATGACAACCCTTGGGGAAACTCTTGCAAAATGAAAACTTAAGCCAAGACAAAGAAGATTTAAGCTACCAAAGTTCAAGCAAGGTAGAGATTAAAGGTAAGCAATCTATCCTAACTTATTTTTCTTTGATTTGGGAGTTTGAATTTAGGGTTTTTATGGAAGAAAATTGAATTTTATCTAAGGTGTTGTGCTATCCAAAAATGTTAGATGAAAGGAGAAAGAAGAAATTAAAGTTAGAGATATGTAATTGAAGGTTAAACAAGCTAGCTAAGTGATTGGTTGTTGAATCAAGTTGATATTCTTGACTTTCTCATGGTTGAACCATTTTGGTTTGCATTGTTCATTATGGAAGGAAATGGAATTTCAATGATCTAATGCTTTCATTGAATTTATATGATAATTTTGTGTATGATTGGATAGGTTATGAACATTGGAAGCATTGGAATTCCAAGTTGTGGTTTTTGAAGTTCTCTATTACTGTTCACTCGTATGAATAGTGATTGGAATTTCATAATTTTGATGCTTCCAATGGTTTTAAAATGAAAAGTTTTGTAGGATAAATGTCAGGAATTGGAAGACACGCAGCGGAAATTAATTTAAAAAAATTTTCCATTCCTTGCCAGGATCTACCGTATGTGTTTAAGTTAAGTGGGAAGAAGTATTACCCTTAGTGTGCCTCAGCAACTTCCACAGCTTTCGGTCACGACATTCACAGCTTCTCTCTGCGGCTCGTGCTCCCTTTCTTGTCACAAGAAGTCGACGACTCAGGTCGGCTTCCTCTACTGGTATCCACACGAATAGCGTTCCAACCACGAACGACGTGCTAGCGTCTTTTGTCCCTCCAGGGCTTTCTCAAGAGTTCGTCCTCTCCGTCTCTATTTCGGCAGTTTCTTATCTGCAAACCTTTTGCAGAGTCCCCTTCAGCCTTTCTGTCTTCTATATGTTTCTCTGTGTAAAACGCAGCTCCTAGAATCAGATATATAGGATGCTATGCGTTTTTCCTCTCTCAACCGAATTGGATTTTTTTTTAGTTAATCTTATATTAATTCCAAAATTAATACACTATCATATACTGTATAATTTTATAAGAAACTAATTAAATAAATAATATCAAATCCGTCCCACAGATTTAATTACCCATTTATTTAATTTTAAATAAAGATGCGACTAAACTATATTTGATTTATTCTCATAAATCAAATTTGAGATATCCTATCAATTTGAATTTCAAATTCAAACGTGATAGGGATTTAATTTATCCTTATAAATTAAATCTTATAAATATCTCTTATATGAGATATCCTATCAATTTGAATTTCGAATTTCAAATGTGATAGAGATTTAATTTATCCTTATAAATTAAATCTTATAAATATCTCTTATATGAGATATCCTATCAATTTGAATTTCGAATTTCAAACGTGATAGAGATTTAATTTATCCTTATAAATTAAATCTCATATATACATATAATGTATATATACGAATTTATATATATATATACGAACATAAATATAAATAAATATATATACATCTATCCTGGATCATTCATTGAATCTGGACATGTCTTAGATTCAATGAATCTGGACATCATAGCTCGTGTTGGGCTATTTTGTGTGCGACCCTGTAGGCCCATATGAAGTTGGCAGTGGGCCATTTGCTATACTAGCCCACAAGTCGCAAGTGGTCTCTAGCAAGACATAACGACTACCCAAATCATATGAGGATCGATAAACGATGTAACCTTTTATACAACCATATCATGTCCCTTCTGTCACGCGATATTTTGGTCATGGATGAGGCATGGATAATGTCATCCTCCTATTCCTGACCGTTACTTTCTCGATCCCTGAGTAGTCTGACTATAGAAATGGAACTACCTTTCCATTACAGTATGGCCATACATTTCTCAGACTCACTCATCGAGGGGCCCAGTAATATCTCTCTACGAATGTGAGGGACAAATTCCATCTTGACCATTCACATTCCTCCGCATGAAAAATCACTAAGGCCAAACATAGTCTTTATGATCACTCGATCAAAAGTGACTTTTGACTAGGCCAAAGCTGAGCGTTTTGTCATGTAGGAATCCATGATGATCTCAGGTCAAAGGGCGTATTGACATGGTTTGTATATGAGAGAAGCTTATGACGTTACCCATGCAGTTCTCTCATAGCGGGTCGGTCCAGCACCTTGTACTCTTACATGTGCTTATGACTTTGATTTATATCTCTATACATCTTCAAAGTCATACTGGTCTTACTTCATCTGTGCTCCCACATAGATGATCGACCAGGGACATTTAGGATAATATCATGAATTATCCAAGGATGGTCATCATAGTAAACATGCAAATAATATGATAACTCAATTAATAAATTCATAAATCAATAATGTTCATAAGACAATGATTGGCCCCTAGGGCACGATTTCCAACAACCTCCCACTTGCACTAGGTACAATCATTAATTTGACTAATTCCCATTGACCTAACATGACGCTCATGCTTTGCTTGCACAAGCGGCTTTGTTAGAGGATCAGCAACATTGTCTTCTCCTGCTACTTTGCATATTTTTATATCACCTCTATCGTTGATTTCTCTAATGAGATGAAATCGCTTGAGTATATGCTTGGTCCTTTGATGTGACCTAGGCTCTTTGGCCTGTACAATAGCACCGCTATTGTCATAGAGCAAAGTTATTGGATCTGAGATGGTAGGTATCACCCCTAGTTCTGTGATGAACTTCCTGATCCAAACGACTTCCTTAGCTGCATCAGATGCTGCTATATACTCAGCTTCCGTCGCAGAATCTGCTACAGTGCCCTGCTTAGAGCTCTTCCAGCTTACTGCTCCATTATTGAGGAGGAATATATATCCAGACTGCGATTTTTGGTCGTCCTGGTCAGTTTGGAAACTGGCATCTGTGTAACCAGTTACACAGAGTTCGTCATCCAATCCACCATAGACCAAGAATAAGTCCTTAGTCCTTCTTAAGTACTTAAGGATATTCTTGACAACAGTCCAATGGCCCTCACCAGGGTCCTGTTGATATCTGCTAGTCATACTCAAGGCAAACGAGACATCCGGACGAGTACATAACATGGCGTACATGATAGATCCTATGGCCGAGGCATATGGAACTTTACTCATGCGTCCTCGCTGATCAGATGTACTAGGACATAGATCTTTGCTGAGGTGAATACCATGAGACATGGGTATGAAACCCCTCTTTGATTCGTGCATACTGAACCTATGCAGTATTTTGTCTATGTATGTACTTTGACTGAGTCCTAGAAGTCTTTTAGATCTATCTCTATAGATCCTGATTCCTAGGATGTAGGTGGCTTCACCCAAGTCTTTCATCGAGAAAGACTTTCCTAACCAAGACTTGACAATCTGCAAGGTAGGAATGTCATTCCCAATAAGTAGGATGTCATCGACATAGAGTACCAAAAACACAACTGTGCTCCCACTAACCTTCTTGTACACACAAGGTTCATCAATATTTTGAAGAAATCCAAATTCTTTGACTACTTCATCAAAACGTTGATTCTAACTCCGAGAGGCTTGCTTCAGTCCATAAATGGACCTTTGAAGCTTGCACACTTTGCCAGAGTCCTCGGAACGCACAAACCCTTCAGGTTGTGTCATGTACACATCCTCAAGGAGCTTTCCATTAAGGAAGGCTGTCTTGACGTCCATCTGCCATATTTCATAGTCATAATATGCTGCTATGGCAAAGAGGATTCTGATTGATTTGGCCATTGCAACTGGGGAAAAGGTCTCATCATAGTCCACACCATGAGTTTGAGTAAATCCTTTTGCAACCAGTCGTGCCTTGAAGACATTTACATTGCCATCCATGTCAGTTTTCTCCTTAAAAACCCACTTGTACCCGACGGTTTTTACACCTTCAGGCTGGTCGACTAAGGTCCAAACCTTATTGTCGTACATGGATTACATTTCAGACTTCATGGCATTAAGCCACTTTTCAGAGTCTGGTCCCACTATAGCTTCTTGAGCAAACCTTATGGCTCATTATGCTCAATGAGCAACACATCACGACTGTCAGAAATCAGAAATCCATATCTCTGAGGTTGAAGTCGTGTCCTATTAGACTTCCGTAGACCTTGCGTGACTTGAGGAGTTTCAACAACTTGTTGTGAGTCTTCTCTATTTTCAATCTACAGTTCTGTGGTGTCTTATGGCTCTCGAACTTCTTCGAGGTGTACCTTACTCCCACTGGTTCTTTTAGAGATAAATTCTCGTTCGAGAAAGATACCATTTCTGACAACAAACACTTTGTTATCAGCAGGGTTGTAGACGTAATATCCCTTGGTTTCCTTAGGATATCCCACAAAAAGGCACTTTGAGGATTTAGGCGCTAATTTGTCTGAGGCTTGTTTCTTAACATAGACCTCGCATCCCCAAATCTTGAGGAAAGACAAACTAGGCGTCCTCCCAGTCCATATCTCATACGGAGTATTTTCAATTGCCTTAGATGGAACACGATTGAGTGTGAACGCAGCTGTCTCTAGGGCATGGCCCCAAAAGGAGGGTGGAAGATCTGTTCGACTCATCATGGATCGAACCATATCTAATAGTGTTCTATTCCTCCGTTCAAAAATGCCATTCCATTGTGGTGTCCCTGGAGGAGTCAATTGTGAGACTATCCCACAACTCCTGAGATGATCTATGAACTCTTGGCTCAAATATTCACCACCCTGATCAGATCGAAGTGCTTTAATTGTTTTGCCAAGCTGGTTTTGTACTTCATTTTGAAATATCTTAAACTTTTCAAAAGATTCAGATTTATGTTTCATCAGATAGATGTACCCATATCTGCTGAAATCATCTATGAATGTTATGAAGTACGAATAACCTCCTCTAGCATTTGTGTTCATCGGTCCACATACATCTGTATGTATAAGGCCCAATAAATCAGTGGCCCTCTCACTGTGCCCAGTGAAGGGTGACTTTATCATCTTTCCTAACAAGCAAGACTCGCAAGTGTCATATAATTCAAAATCAAATGAGTTTAGAAATCCATCTTGATGGAGTTTGGAAATGTGTTTCTCATTTATGTGGCCCAGATGACATTGCCAGAGGTATGTGGGATTCAAATCGTTTGGTTTGACCCTTTTGGCGGTTATGTTATAGATATTTCCATGATTGGGTTGTTCCAAATTTAATATGTAATGACCAACATGCAAATCACCATGAGCATAGAAAATATCATTACGATAAATAGAACATCTACTATTCCCAGTAATGGAAGTGAAACCTTCCTTATCCAAATAAGAAAGTGAAACAATGTTACTACTTAAAGCAGGAACATAATAGCAATTGTTCAAAACTAACAAAAGCCCAGTGGGCAGAACTAATTCATAAGTGCCTACAGCTAACGCAGCAACCCTTGCTCTATTTCCAACTCGTAGGTCAACCTCGCCCTTTTTCAGCTTCCTACTGTCCTTTAGTCCCTGCACATTTGTACAAATGTGAGAACCACATGCAGTATCTAATACCCATGAGGTGAAAGTAGAAAGATGAATCTCTATAACATAAATACCTGAAGCGATAGCCCCGCTATCCTTCTTGTTCTTTTTCAGATTTTCGAGGTAGAGTTTGCAATTCCTCTTCCAATGACCGGGTTCATTGCAGAAGAAGCAAACTCCTTCCTTCGGAGGCTTTGCCTTCTTTGGTGTAGGCTTGGTTTCAGGCTTGCCTGACTCTTTGGTCTTACCTGATGAGCCATGACCCTTCCCCTTGCCTTTGCCTTTCGTTTTAGTATCCTTTCCTTTCTGAACCATCAAAACACTACTGGCCTTCTTCTTAAGACTTGGCTCAGCAGTTTTAAGCATCCCATGCAGTTCAGAAATAGATTTCTCCATGTTGTTCATGTTGTAGTTCATGACAAACTGGTCATAACTGACTGATGCACCTTCAGCTATCTTGCAGGAATATAAGGCCTTAGTGGTCTCATACCTCTCTTGCCTTGCCTGTTGTTGGAATATTTCCTTGAGATGCACAATCATCTCATAAGCTTCTATGTGTTCCAGATCTCTTTGGAGCTCCGGAACCATGGTGGCTAGCATCAAGCATCCCACATCGACAGAGTCTTCCTTATGCTTCATGTAAGCATTTCTCTGAGCTCTAGGAGCATTGGCGGCTGGCTCTTCAGGAATGGGTTGATCTAGGACATGCGCCTTTCTTTCTTGCTTGAGAACAATTCTCAAGTTCGTAAACCAGTCAAGAAAGTTTGTCCTTCTCAAGGACAGATCGCAGTGATAATGTAGCAGTATTACTAATCGTCATAATTCTACAATTAAAATATGCAATGTAATTAGTAATCTCCCACTAAATAAACAACCCTCAATGCAATAGTTAGTGGGCTAAGATCCATATTTGGCTCAAACTTAAGTCCGCTTTGGCAGGACGCTTAAATTAAGTTATTTAGGTAGGTAACACCTTTACCAATTACATCAAATATAACTCTTAGATGTTCATGGGATCCTATCATCATATGATCTGGCATATTCTAATCCCATCTAATGCCTTGAGATCTAAAATCGTTTTGTTAATCTCAATTAAGTCAAACAATAATGAACATATGAGAGTAGCACCATTACTCTTTGCTTATCTCCCCAAGATGACTCAAAAGCACCCACTTTGGCGGAGTCCACAATTGAGCGATCGAGGTTTTGACAAGTGTTCATAAATTGACGGCATTATGACTTAAATTTTTATTTAGAGGGCCTAATTTAACTGTTTAGTTTATGAGAATGTATGCTTCTCAGTTTGTATCTCATACAATTAATATGTATGTGCTGATATAATCATAAGATGCATAATTTAAACGTGATACAATATGGCTCACCTATCCTAAGTCCCCTCAAGCCAATGAGAGGAGCTCTCTAGTAAGAATAGGGAAATTACATATAGAAACCTCTTTTAACATTCGAGGGGAGTGAGATGAGAAGAGAAGGTACATTGAGAGTATATATATAGGAAGGCACGACACGCAGGCCGTATTTAAAAATTACAACACTTGCAATCTAGAGCCATATTGTTCACCATACCCAAGCATTCAAGAATCAACATTCAGATTTAATTGCAAGGCAATTGATGTTTCAAATCTTAAAACATTCACAAAATAGCATATGTTACGGTTATATTGTGCTACGAACAGGTAGCCACGGCGGTCTCGCTAGCCGGTTAGCGGGCGACGGTCCCGCCCCAAAAAAATTTTGCTATGTAAGTAATCACGAATCTGTATTCGATTTTCTTAGACCCCATCTACGTTAATCGATCAAATCAAAACGCATCACCACTAATTTTAATTCCCTTTTAGATTCCTTTTATGTCATACATAACACGGATCCCTTATATGTCATACATAGAACGCATATCATATGATCGGCTACGACTAACACATCATATGAATCAACCATCAAGCCTAACTTAAACACAAAACGGCATGGCTCTGATACCACTGTCAGGAATTAGAAGACACACAGCGGAAATTAATTTAAAATTTTTTTCCATTCCTCTACTGGTATCCACACGAACAGCGTTCTAACCACGAACGACGTGCTAGCGTCTTTTGTCCCTCCAGGGCTTTCTCAAGAGTTCGTCCTCTCCATCTCTATTTTGGCAGTTTCTTATCTGCAAACCTTTTGCAGAGTCCCCTTCGGCCTTTCTGTGTTCTATATGTTTCTCTGTGTAAAACGCAGCTCCTAGAATCAGATATATAGGATGTTATGCGTTTTTCCTCTCTCAACTGAATTGGATTTTTTTTGGAGTTAATCTTATATTAATTCCAAAATTAATACAATATCATATATTGTATAATTTTATAAGAAACTAATTAAATAAATAATATCAAATCTGTCCCACAGATTTAATTACCCATTTATTTAATTTTAAATAAAGATGAGACTAAACTATATTTGATTTATTCTCATAAATCAAATTTGAGATATCCTATCAATTTGAATTTCAAATTCAAACGTGATAGGGATTTAATTTATCCTTATAAATTAAATCTTATAAATATCTCTTATATGAGATATCCTATCAATTTGAATTTTGAATTTCAAACGTGATAGGGATTTAATTTATCCTTATAAATTAAATCTTATAAATATCTCTTATATGAGATATCCTATCAATTTGAATTTTGAATTTCAAACGTGATAGAGATTTAATTTATCCTTATAAATTAAATCTCATATATACATATAATGTATATATACGAATTTATATATATATATATATATATACGAACATAAATATAAATAAATATATATACATCTATCCTGGATCATTCATTGAATCTGGACATGTTTTAGATTCAATGAATCTGGACATCATAGCTCGTGTTGGGCTATTTTGTGTGCGACCCTGTAGGCCCATATGAAGTTGGCAGTGGGCCATTTACTATACTAGCCCACAAGTCGCAAGCGGTCTCTAGCAAGACATAACGACTACCCAAATCATATGAGGATCGATAAACGATGTAACCTTTTATACAACCATATCATGTCCCTTCTGTCACGCGGTATTTTGGTCATGGATGAGGCATGGATAATGTCATCCTCCTATTCCTGACCGTTACTTTCTCGATCCCTGAGTAGTCTGACTATAGAAATGGAACTACCTTTCCATTACAGTATGGTCATACATTTCTCAGACTCACTCATCGAGGGGCCCAGTAATATCTCTCTACGAATGTGAGGGACAAATTCCATCTTGACCATTCACATTCCTCCGCATGAAAAACCACTAAGGCCAAACATAGTCTTTATGATCACTCGATCAAAAGTGACTTTTGACTAGGCCAAAGCTGAGCGTTTTGTCATGTAGGAATCCATGATGATCTCAGGTCAAAGGGCGTATTGACATGGTTTGTATATGAGAGAAGCTTATAACGTTACCCATGCAGTTCTCTCATAGCGGGTCGGTCCAGCACCTTGTACTCTTACATGTGCTTATGACTTTGATTTATATCTCTATACATCTTCAAAGTTATACTGGTCTTATTTCATCTGTGCTCCCGCATAGATGATCGACCAGGGACATTTAGGATAATATCATGAATTATCCAAGGATGGTCATCATAGTAAACATGCAAATAATATGATAACTCAATTAATAAATTCATAAATCAATAATACTCATAAGACAATGATTGGCCCCTAGGGCACGATTTCCAACAACAAAGTGGAGAAACAAGTATGGGAAACATTAGAATCAAAATGAGAATTTTTGAAAGAAAATAGGGTGTTATGCAATTCTACAGAGAATAGTGCATGTGAGCTAGAATTTCATAATTCTAAACTCATAAATGGATTCAAAAGATTAAATTGTGTAAGGTAAAGTCAATACATCAATTGGTTCAAGGGCCAAGTTAATTAGTAAAGACTAGAGGAAGTTATATTAGTAAAGAGTTTATCAAAATTAGTCTTAAACATTGTTGGAGTTCATAGTCCTAATGAATTATGTGGTGAATATGAATGTGTTTAGGACCTTGAAACATCTAAGAAGATGTTGGGAAGTGATTGACTGAAAGGCTTCATGGTTGAAAAGCTAGGGATCAAGTGCAAAAGATCAAGAGAAAAGCTTAAATGCAAGTTAGTGAACTTACCTCTTTATATGCTTGATGTGATATGTTTATGTGTTGACATGTATATGATTATTGAATGATGTTGTGACATGATAAATGATGTTGAATATGTTATGAATAACATGTTTCCCATGGCCATGCACTTTTATGCAAAAGTAGATAGCATGATGGCATGTCACTAATTAAAGAAAGTTTAATGAAATTAAATATCATGCATTAGCATCCATCTTGCATATTTAAGTAGTAATATTTGCTACTGAGATTTCTTAGAATCTCACCCTCCCATAACCAACAATAATAGGTAATTCATGATGGAGGAATCATGTGTGGTACCTGAGCTAAGGAATGGAAGAGGAAGAGTAGACAAGTGATAACATACATGTATGTTAGCCTTTTTATGTAATGTTATGTAATATCCATTATGTAAAGAAAGTGTATGAAAGAATTATGGCATAACCCCATGATGTATATGAATGCATGAAAGGCAAAAGAGATAGTTTATGCATACTGAAACAATTATTGAAAGTGAAATAAAGGAAACTGAAATGGTAAAAATATAGGTCCTGAAGCAGTTTTGTTGTGGCTTCAGTTTGACTTAACATATGAAGGAATTAATCCACAAAATTTTATGAGCACATAGTACACATCTAGATCTTTAAATACATATGTAATATGCCTCATTTGAATGTATATATCAAGAGAAATGAATTTCTAAAATTAAGAGACAGAATTTGGAAATTCTAGAATTTGTCATATGAACAGTAAAAAGTATCAATTTAACTGTATCAATTGGCAAGGTAAATGTCTAGATTTATACTTTTTCCTTAACGAGCTATGAAAGAGCTTCAATTAGAAATTTGGATCACCTCAATACGATTTTTTTACATTTAATTATGAATTGTTAAAGTTGGACTGTAAATCTGGAAATCGCCAAGTGAACAGTACCCGATAAGTAAGTTTTAAAATTTTAATTTTTGGGCTAATGTAATACTTCCGCTAATCAAATATGCTTCAGAATATGTACTTTGAGATGGTAAAAGTAGGATGTTTTAGAATGTTATTATATATTCTCTCATAGGTTGTTGAACTTCTTAGCTCCAGCATTCAATTCATCTCACATGTATAGCTTCAGCTTGTACGTTAACCGTTAGACATATATATGAAGCTTTAAGGGAGGTGGAGCAAAACAGTTGTCGGTTAACAGTAGTAGTAGCATTAAATGCATTTTCTGACAGTTTGCTTTTAGCCGCAACTTCTCTATTTGAAGTGTTTGTAACGTAAACATACTAGGCAGACTTTGTGAGTATAATAGATAATGATAAGAAACATATAGGAATGATTACACTAAGTTTAATATGATATATCAAAATCTAGTTTTGAAAATCTTTTGAAAATATGTCAGCATTTATCGAAGAGTTTATTGATAAGATGGTTTATAGAAGAGGATTTCGATAAAAATGGAATGAAATCCTTCAATGAACAATTATACATATTATCGATAAATGGTCTATTCGAATAGCTTATCGATAAATATCATAATTGAATTAGACTTAATTTAAATTTATTGTATCTAATTTATCAAAGTGTTATTCGATGAATAACATTATTGAATAACTTATTGGTAAATCATTCAAAAATTTCAAATACTTTAAGTTTGAAATCAACATGTTTGTGAGTAAAATTTTCTCATACTTATCGAAGTATTATTCGATAAATGCCCTTATTGAATAGTATTTTGACAAATTGAGTATTTAAAAACTTTACAGACTTTATATATCAAATAATTTATCGATAATATGATAAATTCTTCAAACAGAGTTCAAACTTCATTTTCTCAATTTATCGAATTCTTTATCGATAAGTCTATTTATTGATTAAGACTTTGATAAGATTTCTTCAAGAATCATTTTCATAAAGTTTTTTGTTTTGAGTATTTATCGAGCAATAACCTTATCGATAAATACTTAGATAAATTCTTTCATAAAATACACTAAGTCATTTTCAAGTTTATCGAATGCTTTATCGATAAATAGCCTTATCAATTAAATCTTCAAAGAAAAATGGCTTTAAAACAAAAACTTGGACTTTTCTTCTCTAGTTTTGTTGCTCATTTATCGAAGGTTTTATCGATAAGAAATCTTATCAAATAGGACTCCATTAAATTACTACAAAAAAATATATTCTCTTCAAACTTTCTTTCTCACCTATCGATGAGCTTATCGAACAAACACCTTATCGATAAGCTTATCGTTAATTGCTCTTATCAGAACAATTCAAGTTTTGAAATCATTTTTCAATTGTCATCATCAAAATATTAGAGTCTAACACTATTGAGTCTAGAAGGTAAAATTGTGTAGGATTGGATCAAATGACAAGAGTTGGAAGCATTAAAATCAAAAGTAGAATTTTTGGACAAAGTCCTTAAGCTTTTCAATTTTTGTCCAAATTTAAAGGAGGATTTGGAAATTTCCAATTTTGATTACATATTTGGTTTCCTTGGGCAAAATTATGTAGAAAATAGTCAAGGAACAAATTAATTCAAAGGGTAATATAATTAACCAAAGTTAGAGAAAGTTAAGGGCTTGTCAGTTTAGGAATTAAACCAAGTTTTAAATTTGATTTTATTAGACTGTAATGTGTGTATTACTATACTATGTTTAGACTTTGATATTTGTAGAAGAGAGAACTAAAAGGTAAGAAGGAAAAGAGTAAAGAAAAGGTATCCGACAAGTAATGAACTTACCTAACTGTATGCTTGATTGTTAGGGTGTTCAATGTGTTATTTTCTTAGTTTGATTATATGAAGAATGTATAATTGATTGAAGTTATGTTTCTTTTTATGCTATGGCCATATTTTGTAAGTAAGAAACATTGAAGCATGGAAATATATTAGTATTTTAGCATGATCCTTCTAAGTACACACATTAACCCTAAGAATTATCTTGTATAAATTGTGTGGTATTGTTTACTATTGAGATTTTTCTAAAATCTCTCCCTTTCCCATGTCACATCAATCATAGAAGGACCTTCCTATTGAAGAGACAAAGCCAATTAAAGATGATTTGATGTTTGGATGACTTGTTATTATGTGACTTTTGTTGAGACTCGTAATATGTAATTATTTTGGAATGCTACAATATATTATTTCTGAAATTTGTATGTTAATAGTAGACATCTTAAGCTTCAAATTGATATAGAGGATGCCTTATTTTGACGTTTATGCAAAGAAATAATTTTTAAAGTCAATGGATTAAATCTAGAAACAAGGAAATTGACCAAATAAATAGTGATTTTTAATGTTCAAACTGTATTAATTGGATTAGAATTTGGTCAGACAAATATTTTCACCTTACAGATACATGAGTTAGCTTCACATAGCAACTTGAATCACTTCAATTGACTTTTTCTAGAATCAGTTATAATTTTTTGAAGTTGGGTCGCGTGTCTGAAATTTACATAGTAAACAGTAGCCATAGAGTAAAATTTTAGATTGTGCAATTTAACTCCAAAGATCTTCTAAATGGTTCCAAATACTACCGTTTAGTCCCTGAGTAGTGTGAGAGTGAGGTGTTACAAAACACAATATTCATTCATACAAATTGAACAAAATTGATGAGATGGGGCATGATGTAGAGATGAGATGTTGGGAGCACTAACATGGTGTAATATCCTAAACTTTTTTATTCCTTATATTTGTAAAATACTAAGAGTCAATTTATTAAATAATTTGAGGTTTAAATTATATCAAATGCATTATTTTATATAGGAAACAAAAATCTAAGAAAATATATGAATGTGACTGAAAATTTACAATGATATATATTGGTTAATGTTGAGTTGAATCTAATGAAATTATTTTATAATAAATAGAAATTACCATATGGTTATTGAGCAAAAAAATTCAATAAGATTTGTTGAGATTAAATAAAAATATTTAAAATATTTTTTCACCTAAAAGACTATAATTATTTATAATTATAAAGAGAGAGGGGAAGAAAAAGAAAAATTGAGGAGAAGAAAAAAAGAAAATAAAAGAAAATAAAAAGAATATATATTATAATGATGTGGGATTCACAACATTATAATAATACCCTACACTCCTCCCTCTCCCTTTAGCCTCTATTTCTTTCTCCTTCCTTCGTATTTTCTCTTCTTGTGTCACCAGTAGCTTCACTTTCTTCCTCCATTAAGATTTCATATATTTTTTGAGCTTCCTTCTTACTCATAAAATCTCTCAACTATAATACTTAATTTCAAAATATTTTTTTACTCAATGAGAGCTCTTTAAAAATATAAATTTTGTTAGGAGCAAAGTAAATTTAATGATTAGGGCTTGGAACAAGTTTGAGGTAAGTGAATATTTGCATTAAGTAGAATTTTTCTATTACATTATTTAAGAGGTTTAAAGTTAGAGTTTAAATTTTAGAAAATAGATATGATTGAATATGATAAATTTACAAATTAAATTTGATTTTAATAACTGGGTTATGGTTATTGGAGGTAGAATTAATATTTAATCAGTTAAAATTGTTGATAGAGCTTGTAGATTAAAAGTGGATATTTTTGTTAGAACCCTACCTTGGAGAAATTAGGAATTTTAATCAAATCAAATAATTGTGGGATAATTGTTAGTTCAAATGAACTATTAAAATTTAGAAATCATATGATTTAATATTGAAATGAAGTATTGGACATCATATGTGAGATTTGAATATTAGAGATATAATTGGTGACTTTAAGTCTATATAATTAAATTGATTAATTATTTATCAATTTGATTGATGATGAAATTTAAAATTTAGTATATTGAGGGTTAATTATAAGTTAAAGAATTTGAGAATTTTGTATAATTGAAGGATTTAATTGTTGATTTAAGTAAACTAAAGTTAGGGTTTTATTAGAAAATTATGAATTATTATGTTGGGCATGTCATACTTTAATTCAATGATTTATTTTAACTTATTTGAGTGGTTTTGATTATTAAATTAATTGATTTTGAGGTTGATTATGAAATGTGAGCATTGGAGATTTTGGTTGAAGCTTTAAGGGTTATAAATTTGGGATTTTTGATTGTGAGTGGTTTGATGTTAAATAAAAATTTATATGAGTATAATAAAGTTAAGAAAAATAGAGAATTGTCATTGGAGTGATGATTTGAGAAATATATGAATTGTTATTATTTTTCTTTAGGATTAAAGTGAGCAAATTTTGATAATTTTATCAAGATTGGGTAGAAAATTTAATGTTATCAAGTTATTGGATGATAAAGATGTGATTCAGATAGAGAAATTAAATTATGGTATTGAATTAAGAATTTCTAAATAAAATAAAGTTAGAAGAGAAAGTGAGTATTTATTTAAAAGTATATGTTGTGTCAAATTAACAACTTATTTACCCATATTTATACAAATTATATAGATTGAATAGTGAATTGTGAACTAAGCACTAGCTCCTTATTCATGGTACTTCTATTAGCTTTAGTAAGAGGTAAACATATTCCACTTTTTATACATGCTAATGTCTTACTTGTGAGTAGTTTTGGTCCGTTGAACTATTATAATGCTATTGGAATTATGTTAATATATATAAAAATAAAATTGTCTTGTGGAACTTGCGTTTTAAAAATGTCATTTTTAGAACTTATAATATCATTTGAAATTGTGAGAATTATGATTTGGAAATGATTATGGAACTTGACATATTGGCACTACTTGATGAGTGTTGAGCATGATGCATATAATGGGAATTGGTGAGTGGATTGTGTTGGTTACCATCACGGAATGAGGCCTCTATTAATGAATGATAGTTAGCTTTGTCGCCTCCTGTGTGAGGCAAGCCCTAGTGGGTTTTTTGTCCTCCTATTTGGGGATAGGATTTGCATGGCTCCTTTCATCCTCCTGAGTATGAATAAGCCTTTATGTCTCTTGGATTGTGATGATAGAATTGCATTTGAATCATGGCATTATAAATTACTTATTCATTGTTAATTATGATATTATTATATATTTATCCTACTTGACACCTCACAAGTACATATTGGTATAGATGATGAGTATGATTGCTGGTTATTGAGATATTTGTCTCATCTGTGGTTATTAATATTTTTCAGGTAATAGCCTTGTGCTAGGACCTCAGAAAGGCTTTAGAGGCTTGATTAGTGATATATCAATTGTTTAGCCCCTATTTTTTATTTATATGTAGAATAGTTGTATATTATCATAGTATAGCTCATTTTGCATACTCTAATATGATGTGATACTTTATTTAGATTTAATGTTGGGAATGCTTACTAGTAGTGGATTTGATGCCTAGGTTATTCCTTGTGATTTATAGATTACGGATCAACTTTTAAAATGTGTGATATTGAAAATTTATTTATGAATGAGTATTATATAGGATATTGGTTGTGAAGTAGGCTTATGTGATGTTATTGATGGGTTTGATGCCCAGAAGTCCATTTGAGATTATTGTTAGGATAATTGTGATAGTGGTGTTAATCGGGAACTTGAACCCTATAACCATGTTAGTGGGGTCGAATCTTTTGTAATATAGTTTTATATGTGAATGCTATGTGAAGTTCTTATATCCATAATAGTATCCTAATGTAAGTTTTACTCTTTTCTATCATGGATAACCTTTTCAAAATAAGTTGAACTATTTTAACTATGATAATGCTTGAGAGTGGTTAATTTTACACATGGATACATCAAAAGGAATATAAGCCAATGTTGTTCGCTTTCATATGCTCTAGAATTTGCTTAGTTGCTATCATCATTCATAAATTAATTGTACAATACATATATTGTTGAAATTAAACTAACTAAAACAAAAATAATGATTGTTGTAAGTTATAAACTTACAAAAATTAATGATTGTCATAATGATTGTTATAAACTTACAATACATATATTTTTGTTGTAAGTTATAAACAAAAATAATGATTGTCATAAATTAAGTTATAAACCAATGTAGTGTATTTGCTCAGAAACACATAAACCAATTCGTTCAAAGTTTAATCTAACAGTATGCAAGTTAAACTTAGAGGTTTCATTTTAGTTTTGAAGTAAAAGCAACTAAGACTTTGAAGGAGATGGAAGCATAATAAGTTAAACTCAGGGAAGAAAGCTTTAGTTTCCAATCTACACACTCCATAAGAAGAGAAATTTGAGAAAAGTAAAAAAATAGAGCATGGAGATACACCAACAAGAATGCTTCAAAAATATCTAAACAACACCTTCATATAAGTACCAATGAGCATAGAATCATTTACCTATCTATAAGTCAACAGCTTTAAACTTTGATGACTTTAAATCTGTGATGATTTGATCTTCATCAAGTTAAAGGTATATGCCTTCTCATATTTCAAAATTTCAACTCTTCAATGGCATTCTATAATAAGGATGAAAAAGTAGAGACATAACAACAGAGTAGAGGGCCACAGTGCACACATGATGGGGGATGACAACATACACACGACAGAGGATGGTAGAGCATGGCAGAGTAGTTGCAAGTCACATATAGAGGAAGATGACAGTGCAAATCGAGTTGGGTGGAGAGTAAGGGCACGACACACGACAGGGAAACGTGTTCCGGTGTATTTTTATTTTTTATTTTTGGCAAAATGATATTTTTCAAAATTTTCATATCATATTTTTATTTTTTTAATTACTTATCCATTTGTTCCAGCCCTATTTGGTTTTCATAAAATTGGTCCAACTCATGGCCCAAACTATCATACCTTAGTTTTAGACCCTTTTATAGTTTATTTATATCCTTTAGAACTATTATGAAAGGCCCAATATTAAATGAACCAAATCTAAAATTTAATTCTTCTTGGGTTACTGTTTATTTGGTAATTCTAGAATTTATGTCCAACTTTAAAAATTTATAATTAATTATAGAAACATTGAAATTGAGGGGTTCCAAGTTCTACTGGAATCTCTTTCATAGTCCTTTAAGGAAAAATATGAAACTGGATATAATCTTCAACGACTACTCCAATAACTATCTAATGGATTTATAAAGAACTCAACTATAAAAGAAAAAGAAGCTAGAGAGAGAGAGCTAGGGAAGTTGAACGATGTAAGGAAGTCAAAGAGACAAAAAAATGTGCAACAGTGAATTCACTTGTATTAACATATAGAGTCTTTGTTTCACTCTTTTTCTCCTCTTTGGTATAGAGCATATTACATTCTTGAGAGAGAGAAACTTAAAGAATTTGTGCTTAAGTGTTTATCACAATTTCTTTATTGAGAGAGAATTATATTTGTATCAATCATTTTTCTAAGTTTCTTAAGAGTGTGAGTCTCTTAAGCGGGATTATTATCTTATGGGTTGTAAGGAGGAGTGAGAGGATTCTCATAGGAGATACCTGCAGAGTTGTAATGGAGTGAGAGGGATTCTCACATTTATGTATTGAGGTGGCAAGAGTCTGGCTAATCTTGGGAAATAGTGGAACATTCAAAGGAGCTCTGGGACTGGACGTAGGCCAAGTGTATTGGGTTGAACCAGTATAAATCGTCTCTGTGCAATATTTCTTCATCGGTGTTATCATTCTGAACTCTACTCTTTGATTTTTTTTTAACATTCTCATAGTTTTTAAAAATTTTAAAATCACCCAATTCACCCATTCTTAGGTGATACAACTAAAACCAACATGCTTATCTTGAACCTAATTCTAAATTCTCTTTTATTATTTCTAGTTCTTTAACTGCTAGTAATGAATCTATTTTGCTAAATATACTTAGTAAGAATAAGGAAGATTTAGGTTGGCAATTAGCTAATATTAAAGGGATAAATGCTATAGTTTGTGCCCATAGAATCTTGTTGATAGAGGATTACAAACCAATTAAATAAGAGGAACCAACAAAGACTCCATGATCCAAGGTCATCCCTTACCTTTCTCTATTACTTTACATATGCCTTTATAGCCTACTGATATCATGTTGCATATGATATTTTGTTGAGTTATGAAAGGGATGAATCGAAAGGAACAGTTAGTTTCTTTGTTTCTTTATGTTTTGAATAAAATCCCTATGTTGTTCCATTTTTGCTTTATTGTTCGCTCTTGTCTTTATCCCCCATACACTCAATTGCAATTTATAGTTTACCTATCTGTTCATCTTATCTTTTCTCAAATTGCTTTATATGTTTAGAATTTCACTGTGTACTTCAAAATGGACATTACATTGGATAGTGTGTGGTTTGTCAATTTTGACTATCTTTAATTAATTGCTGATAATTGTCTACCTTTCCACTGACAGTGATGACACTGCCAAGTTTAAGTGTAGGGGAGAGGTGAAAATGTTGTTGATTGATATGTGACTTTTTACGCCATTTTTTGCTAAATTTGTTTTTTTCAAAATCCAATCTTTCATCACAAATCTTTAGCTTTTGATATGTTCAGTGATGAATTGCTAAAAACTGGATTTTAATTTTAGTTGTTTTGATGCTTGTTAGAGAGGTTGTGGATGTTAGAATGTTTTGGGTTTTGAGAATTTTTGTTGGTGGTTTCTGTGTTCATTAGTCTCTACTAAATAGGTATTAGGTCCTGACTAAAGATGTATTTTTTAACAATGTTACTTACTATGTTGCTTCATCGTGACTGTAAGAATGTTTGGTCACGATGAAACTCCTTAAAAGTTAAGACGTATGCTCTCTGTGTAATTTGGTCACAACCAGTATTAGTTTTTTGTCCCAATTAAGTGTCTCATTTTTTAAATATAAATATTCCTTCTCTTTGCTTTATGCAATGTCGTATAGAAGGACCTTTTAAAACTACCATTGTAAACTACCATTGTACTTTTTACAAGCAAAATCATTGCCGTGTTATTTCAACCTGGCATCAAACAGTTTTCTTGAAAACCATCCCCATCCTTGAGTTTTTTAAAATTCTAGAAATTGAAATTGAAATTGAATTGAAATTCTAGAAATTTTCACTGGCAGTCTGGGGACCCATGCATGTTCTTGAGCGATTTCTTTAATACTTTTGATCATCATCTTATGGGGTTCTCTTTTTGTGATAAGTGTTATAATGCCTTATAAGTAGTGAATGTTGTTTGAGACTTTGGTGTATGAGTAGTTTATATACAAACCTTTGTTGGAAGGTTATTCTCAAGCCTTAATTCCTAAATTGAGTGATTATTCATATGGTTTGCATTCTTTAGAACTTTTCTTAGCTTTGAGTCAAAATTGCATTCACATTTAATATGTTGAATATGATAGAGGTATTCATTTCTACACCCCTTTGACCCAAACACAAGCCATAAATGTTAATCCATTGTTCACCCCATTAAGCCTTCATTTCTTTCATTTCATTCATTGTTCCTCTTTTTTTAGTTTGAGTGTTTACGTTGCATTGTCAATTAAGTCAATATCTGTCACATCCTAATTTTCCCTATCTATATACGGCAGACATAGGAGAGAAGAGATTAGGAGGGGATTGTGACATTACTCGAACAAAAAGATAATAGTTAGAGGAGGTTTAAGTTATTAGAACAGGTTAAGTTAGTAAATATAGAAGAAATATAAAAGAGAGGGACTTAATTGCAAAGTTCAAAAGTATTAAGGGACATAGAAAATGCAAAGGGACATGATTGCAAAGTTAAAAGTTTATAGGGATAAAAGCGTAACAGATGAGTTGGGCTTGAATAAGGCCTAAGTGGCATCCCAAGAGGCTAAGAACATGGTGACTAAGTTAGGAAGATCCAAGTACAATAAAATAATATTTTAGTAATTGTAAGGAAAGCTATAGTGAAAAAAAATACTAAAAAAGATATTCTATTAATTAGGGGAATACTGAAAAAAATATTTTAGTAATTGATCTGTTAAAGATATTTTTATTAGTGTTCTTTTAATTAGGGGAATACTGAAAAGAATACCATTAGAAAACATCAAATTATTGGACTAAAGGATGGTATAATAATTTAGAAAAATCTCTCAATATGGTACAAGATTAGTTAGAATTGGACAGAACTTTGAAAGAAGCCTCTAGGAGCTTCTAGAAGGTATGAGTCACCATATAAGGTGTCCCTGTAGGATCCACACATGATGCCACATGTCATAAGCTAAAGGAGGAGGAATTCAAAATTATGAAAAAATAATGTTAAGAAAGTTTACCAATTGCACTTAAAGGAAAAATTGATCAATCAAGAGCCAGATTAAGGGGCTGTAATAATTAGCAACTTCATGGACAAATTAGTTCCTCCAACCCCAATTTATTGCCATAAATAACCCCTATACACACTTGATAATTTTTTACAACCAAGAGTAGAAGAGAAAAGCTGCACAAATTCCAACCAAGCACAAAGGAAAAGGTGAGAACCAAGGGCCTAGGTAATTAAGCTAGCTAGGAACAAAGGTAAGTAACTGATCCGAGCTTACATTACTTCAATATAGGAGGAGCTTGAACCTATGATTTTAATGGAAGAAATGTGAGAAATGCTCTTGGTAATTTGCTAGTCAAAAATATATGATAAAGGGGGAAATGTAAAACAAAGTTAGGACTATGTAATTAAGACATAGACAAGATTATATTGATGTTTATACCTGAAATTACTTGTGCAATATTTAACTTCTACACAATGAGGCCTCTCATCCAAGTTTGAAAATAGGCATAGGAGAAGAGCTTTGATGATTTTGATGTTTTCATTGAGTCCAAAAGGCAAATTTGTATAGGGTTGGACTAAGGAACAAGAGTTGGAAGCAATGAAATCAAAGTGGGATTTTTGGACAAATTCCTTGTACTTCTCGGCCTCTGTCCATATTCATGGGAGGATTTGGATTTTTCCAATCCTAATTCTATAATTGGATTTCTTGGGCAAAATTGTGTGAGAAATAGTCAAGGAACAAATTAATTCAAAGGGCAAGATCTTTAACAAAAATAGAGAAAGTTAGGGACTTGCAGTGTAGGAATTAAACTAAGTCTGAAACTGAATTGAATTGCTTATGATGTATGTATTATATGCTATGATTAGGCTTTGATATTTGTGATAAAGAGGACTGTAAGGCAAGAAGGAAAGAGTAAGGATTGGTATAGGTTCAAATCCTATTGGACGCTTGCATGTACATGTCATGACTTAAGGCTCATGTGGATTGCGTCAAAACGCAGTAGCTAATAAAGCAACTAAGCTCCCATAACTCAGTAACAAGGCAAGTAGTTAAGCATGCATTGTTAACTGTTTATGGTTGTATATTCTCTGCTACTAAGATTTTCCCCAAAATCTCACCCCTTTCAAATTACACCAATCACAGCAGGCCCAACATAGGATGGAGACGGTGCCAATTGAAGATGAGTTAGTATGGTTATAACATGTTGTATGACTTGTATTGTAAACACTTTACTTGTTGTAATTTGTAAAAGCTACAATATCAATATTAGGCACTTTGCCTAGAAAAATAGCAAATCTGTAAATAAATGTATGATATTTTGTACATAAATAGCAGACATGTTAAGCTTTGATTCGGTATATAGAGAGCCTTGTCTCGATATCTGTGTGCTAAGCAATAAATTTCCAAAGTCAGTGGACCAAATATAGAATCAGGGAAAACTGACCAAATGAGTGGTGAAATTTAACAAATTAACTGTATTAACTGGCTGAAAATTTTGTCAGACTTATATTTTTCCTTGAAGAGAGTGGAAAAAGCTTCGTATAGCAACTTGAACCCTTTTACTTTGATTTATCTAGAATTAGTTATGATTTTTTGAAGTTAAGTCGCCTGTCTAGAATTTGTACAATGAATAGTAAACTGAGAAAGGTAAACTTTCACATTGTGCAATTTGACTTCAATGATTTTATAAGTTGTTATAGATCCTACCGTTTAGTCAATGAGATGTAGGAAAGTGAGGTGTTACAATATCATCCTTTTATTTGAGATTATCTAACCTTCATAGAATTTGTGGGAAGTATTGCGTGTGCCTATGCTTAAAAAATATTGAAAAAAGAGGTCGAATAAAGTTATAGCAATACCAATAATGTCTAACAAGAGAATAAAGTTTAATTAGGTTGAATAACGTTATACCAATGCCAATAATGTATAACAAGAGAAGAAAGTTTAATTAAATACTTCCTGAGGATAGAAGATTAATTTCTATATGAAAATTGGCTTGCATAATCTTTAACTATGGCACTCTATTACACTACATTTCCATTCCATAAGACTTTTCCATCACCTTTTTCGGCATTTCTTATGGTGGCAACTCCGTGGAGCGATCGTGACATGATTGTACTTGAGAGGCTAATTTTTTTAGTCTCTTGGTGATGGACGATGAAACTTAAGCTCAATGGACATAATATAATAGAGGAGTTATTTTAGTCTAAGTGTGTGTTTAGATAGAATTTTAGAAAAGTGCTTACGGTAAAAAAGGGCTTTTGGGTAGCTTTTGGAGAAGAGTTTATGAAAAAAAAAAAAAGTGATTATGGATAAATGAGTATTTGGATAGTTATTACCAAAAGGACTTTTGTAATTAGAAAATTACCATAAAGAGTATGATTTTATTAAAAATAGGAGAGAGGAGAGAGGGCAGAGAAGAGTGAATAGAGAAGAGAGAGATGAGAGATTATGGAAAAGATAAATGAGAGAGGAGAGAGTATAAAAAAATAAAGGTAAAATAGTAATTAAGTAGTTCATAAGCTCTTTTACTGATCCAAAAGCTACTCCTATATGCTTATTTGAAACTATAGTTTGGTCCAAAAGTCTTTTTAGACAAATATAGCTATTTATTTTAAAATTTTTCTAAACTAAGATTTGGGCCAAAAGCTCTTTTTAACACCATGGTTTGGGGTTTTCCAAACACACCCTAATATGAATTTATTCATATTTCGGAGTTTCTAGATTTAGGAATTTCTATTATTTGTATTTAGGAATTGTATTTGACTTGGATGATGTAATTGTTGATATATATACATATATTTTAGTTTTGATTTACTTGAATACTAATTGGTTATCCTTGAGTTTATACTCTTGTATTTGACTTGGATGATATAATTGTTGATATATATATATACATATATTTTAGTTTTGATTTCTAGTTAATTGGTTGATTATCAACAATTGTTAGTAGTTAATTCGATTATTTGGAATCTCTGGTTGTTGATTGATAGCCATTTGAGGGCAATTGCATCATTGACATCAATTTACACGCCAAGTGGTTCTTAACTATTAAGAAGTTTTAAACTTACTTTTGATCAAAATGGTGTACAACTAATTATTGTATTGGACTTAATCAATTGATTAAGATTTTTATCTAGACTTAGTAATTTTATAACTCCTATATCTAATTAAGAGTAATGATAGTTGAGTTTCATACTAAGCGCCTATTTTGTCATATTTTTCCACAATGCAAAGCATTTCTTCATTTATTCAAAACACAAAAAATATCTATTTTCACTAGATCTTTACTTTTATTGCACTATACTTCTATCAAACCAAAACCCTATATTTTACTTAACTTTTCAATGCTTTTGTTGACCAATTTATTAGGTTTCCAATGAAAAGCCCCTCAAGAAGAATGATAAGATTATACTCTATACTACATTATTTAAATTAATTAATATTTTGATGGTATGGAAGATGACATTCTAGAAAATCTCTAAATTAGCCAAATTTCTAAAATTTTCTTTAAATCATTTTTAGGTATTTTCCTCTTTAACCGAAAATGGGCCTTAAAACATCATTTCTTATTTTTTTTTTGGAACATTCTAGGATTTTTGGACATATTTTTCATAACTACCTTCATTGACCCTAAAATGTTATGAAATTACACTCTTCCCTAACTCGGGCTTAACATAAAAAATCATGCTATTGAGGCTTCTAACGTAATTTTTGGCCCACATCTATCTTCATTTCTCTTTTTTATCCCTTGAGATTTCACTAGAGCTTCTAACTTTATTTATACCTCAGCTTAGCCCATAAAAATGTTTAATTTACTGTTTAGTCTTTAAAAAACAGTCTTCCTTTCCATAATATTTATAAGACTTGTACTTAAAGAGGTTAGTAGTCTACTTATTTTATGCTAATTCTTAAATTTTTAGGTCTAAAATTTGAGATATTATAAATTTTTTAATTAATCCTAAAAATGATGCAAAAGCAAGGTTCTAAAAATCGGATCAGTCACTGAATTGGATAAGGCAATGGGTCAAGGGTCAAGGGTCAAGGGTTAGAGTACACACACATAAGAAACTATATTTAAATTAGAACATTAATAAATAAATAAATTTTTCCCAATTGTGTGCTATTTTTAAATAAATAAGTAATTTGATTATATATATATGAGTAATATATTTGCTTATAAAATTAAAATGAATAACTTTTGCGTACATGCGTCGGGTTTTGCTTAAAAAATAGGTCTTTTAGTCCGCTCTAACCGTAAATATCTATGCTTGAGCATTATTAACCTATTATTAGCCTAGGTGCATGATATTGTATTTTTAAACTGAAAAAAAAATACGGGTTTACAAAAGTATCAGCGGTTTTTATTTGGTACCACTGGACTATCATATTTTTCTAACCATTTTTTATCAGTTCTCTCAGCTCTCGCATTCCTCATATCTCTTTCAATTTTCTCTCCTCCCTCCTCTCTTCTAATATCTACTTCATCACTCTTCTTCAATCTTCTTCTTCTTTCTTACAGGTATTAATCACTTCTTGAAACTTGATACAAGTCTTCTCTACTTCATTTTTTACTATGATTTTCAGCAGTTCTCTTTTATTGATAGCTGTTTTTCTTACAAAAAAAATTATGTGAGTTTGGTATCGATATCCTACTAAAGTTAGGGTATATCCTTAAAGCTCATAGAGGACTTACAAGAGAAGCTCGCTTACCAAAAGAATCTTCACAATAGCAGCAAGAATCAAACTCTCGTCCTTATAAGATACTAGTCTATTCCTTACTATATGTGACAATTCTAATTGTCATCTCCTCTTCTATTCTCCTTCTCTACTTTCTCTCTTCTCTCCTATTCTTTTTATATCAAGTTATTTGGGTCAAAGTTCTAACAATTCTCACCATAATTTGGATCAGACAAATAGCCGATTCACTGGTTTTTAACTTGAACCGGCTAGTTCGATCCAATTTTTTGACCATTAAATAAAAGTTCTTATTATAAAAAAGGCATATGTTAGTAAATATTAGTATGTGAATGTCACAAAAATTGAAATTTATTTGAGATGAAGTGCAGATGAGGAAATACATGTATTCAAATTTGTCTTAGTTAGCAGAACCATTAAGCACATTTTATTTTGTCACACTCCACGCCCATATAAATATATTTTGATTCAAAACCCATTTGAAAGTTGCATCGATCTCTGACTCTCTCACTTTCTCATCCTCTTCTTTCTGCATCGACTCATTTTGAGGGTTTCGACTCCCTTGAAAAAGAGAGTCATGGGAGAGGATGAACCTAGCATTGGAGAGAGGGGAGGGGAGGGGAGGGATTCGAACTAACTTAGATATCGGGGAGGAGAGAGTCAGGAGTTGTGGTAGCTTTCCAAATGGGTTTTGAATTGAAGTGTGTTTATGTGGTTGTGGTGTGTGACAAAATAAAATGTGCCTGAGCTAAGGGTTTTGCTAGTTAGGACAAATCTAAACACACAACCCACACAAACACACACACACACACACACACATTTCTATGTTTGCATTTCAGGTAAAAAAAATCAACCTTTCTGATATATCGTCATTGTTTGGAAACGTATGCATTGTGGATTTTTACATCTTCTGTTAGGGTTGATATGGGAAATTGTACCATAGTGATACTTTTTTTCTATATGTTAGGGTTGATATGGGAAATTGTACCATAGTGATACTTTTTTTCTATTTTTTTGCCTTTAACCTATTCAAATGATGTGACAGTTTGAAAACCACAAAACCGTAGTTTTATAAGCTCTTTTAGGCAAAACTTATGTTTGGAGAAATTTTAAAATAAACCGTCATATTTATTCAAACGGGGTTTTTGATCAAAGCATAATTTAAAACTAAGATTTCAGATAAGCTGATCAAAGTAGCTTATGGAATAGTAAAAGAGCTTATGAACTAATCAATTACTATATTACCCTTACTTTTTCTTACACCATCTCTCCTCTCTCCTACTTTTTCTTACACTATCTCTTTTTTCTTTTCTTACACTCTCTCCTCTTTCTTCTCATCTCTTATCTCTCCTCATTTAATACTCATACCCTTTTTCGTAATTTACCAATAATAAAAGTACTTTTGGAAATAACTATCCAAATACTCATTTATTCAAAAATTACTTTTTTTTTTCATAGGCTTTTCTCCAAAAACCCTTTTCTATAAGCTACCTAAAAGCTATTTTTTTATGAGCTTATTTCCAAAATCCTATCCAAACAGACCCGATACACATTATGTTAGACCCACGACATCTGGCCTCCATTAGGATTAGGGATTTTTGTACCATTTTTAGGATTGATGAGTAAAATTGCACCAAACTGAAGATGCCAACAACTCATATGCAACTTAACCTTTATATTTATTTGTTTTTTCTTAGAGAAAGTCATACATGATGTTATTCAAATGGTTGTAGTCAATTTAATCAAACTTTTGTGAGCATATTTCTGAATAAAATTTAGGTCCATTTGTTTCATTAGATCTAATTTTCCAAAAAAAATTCTTACCATATGTAAATTTTATTATTAATGATGGTCTAACATAATTTTAAAATTATATCCATGTGAAATTTATTATTAAAAAAATTTATGTGCCCGGATTTAACTAGAAAATTACACCTAATAAATATAAACAAATGAACTTACATTTTATCTTTTATTTTTCCTATGTATTACTTTGCAGGGTCTTCTTTGATATTGAAACTTAGTTTACCAAATCTTCATTGAGACAAGGAGGAAGATAAACTAGGCTAGAATATCTTTTAAAACTATATTAATTAATATCAATATCAACTGAACACATTGTTTCTTATATTAGACGAAGTATGAAAAATAAATTGTACTGTTCATGATGAGTACATTACATACCGTGCCAAAAATAACGCTGATGGTCCCCACGTATTTGTACATCTTAGCTTTGCTTCATATGTGACATGTACTTCGAATGGTAATAATAACAACAATAAAGCAATAAAGTGCACAACATAAAAATAAGAATTGTGAAAAAGAGACGCTTTTCATGCTCACTATGAATTTTTAGAGTTTTAATATTTATTTATATTGTTGCTGATATTTTCTTGAATAAACTAGCAAGATTAAAATCTCAAAGTACACCAACATAAAAAGAATTATAGCCCAATGTGAGCAGCATTTTATGGAGTAAAGGCAACAAACATGAACAAACGGGCTGTGACAATGTAGGGAAAATGTACAATAAATACTAGGTTAACTATATCAACATTTTGGAAAGAAAAAAACGCTAAAGAATCATAATAAGTTGATTTACTTTCTACAAAGACCTAATCAAAGTGGAAGTCCCACGCACAACCAAACTTATCCCACAAACAGTAATGAGTCATTTAACCATTTTGCCCATATACTTCAAATCCACGCAGTAATCTCCCATTATAGGAGCTGCCAGTCATCCTCATGGGTGCAGCCACCAGCATCATTCACAGGCTCCATTTCAGTGGCATCATCATCATAGAATCTACCACTATCAACTGACACATCATTGCCAGCAACTTGTCTAAAGGAGCGTCGTGACAGAGCTACAGTGAACAGTGGTGCACCATTCGATTCATCGGCCAGCTTGGAAGCCCGGAAACAGAAATCGTCGAAATCATCTGGTAAACACCATTTACAAGTAGAAAAGGTGGTGAGAAAAGGGTTAGATATTAGCCAATATGCAAGAACTCTTGAGATTAAGCCAAAGTAGTCAGCAAACCTTTATCCCGGCAGTAAAATCCAATGGCCAGGGATGGGTCAATTGACTCTAGCGGTATGTGCCTAACGCCACTGGGAAGAATATGAATGTTAGACACAAATAATGAACAAGTTGTGGAAAAACAAAGATAAATACTGATTGAAGGCCTACTTGCAGTGGTACGACGAAGTATTAACCTCCCGATTGTCCACATTGATATTTACAACCTGACAACCAAAACATCCTAGGTGAGAGATGTGAATGCAAAAACACCACTCCAACAATGCCAACAAGCAGTATGATCAATGATATGCAGCACTTAGACCGCCAACAAGTAGTGATTAAAATCAGTTTTCGGTGCCACCTCTACAAACTAGTGGCCCAGTACCACCACTGAAATAACTATAACGAGGTGACACTTGTAAATTGTGGCAGCAATCATTTCCTAGAGGCAACTCAAGCATCTTGAATATTTTAACTAACCCAACCCCACGATGCATAAAGCATTAATTGTGAATCAGCTCATGTTAAAAGCGGGAGTTTCAAAGAAATCATGGTTCCAGCATTAAAGAAATAGGGGCAGAGCTGAAGAAAGTGGAAAAACCATTGACTAGGCCCTAAAGTAGGCAGGAAAAAGAAGACAGAGAAGGTAGACATACAGAGTTCATCATTGAGTTTTTTGCACGCTCATTATCTTTTTTGGGTCCACTATGCCAATATGTTTCTGAAAATGAAGCAATTGTATTTTTTTGACCAATTCAAGCTTCTGAAGAGTAAAATAAATATACGTGGTATGTCCAGATTGCACAGCCCAAATTTAGACTTATTTTAAATGTTTGCCCTGAGATTATATATATGTGTGTGTGTGTGTGTGTGTGTATTTCATTTTTACGAGGCATATAGAAGAAGATCCAACAAGGTAGGCCACTACAAAATAAACACTGAAGCCCATCTTCTTAACAAAGACGAATACTGTGAGATCAGAAATAATCAAATAACCTCAGGGCAGCAAAAGCTAAATTTATTGGGTTTAGCTAGCCCTTGTAGGAGTTAGCTTCTGTATGCATACTGTGTTGGATCTAATTTGATAGTGGCTTTGTGCTGGGCTTTCATGCGAACCATACTTCATTAATTGGTCACGTAGTGTTGGTCTTTACTCAATTATACAGAATTTACAACAGCTGAATGTTAATATGATCTAAATATCATGTGGCCACAGCTGCATTTACTAGGGACCACCGGTAGAGCTACTAGCTATATGCCAAGGCAATGATGTTTAATATTCTGCTAATTCATTTTCCCAGAAAACGAAACACAAACCACCTTCACAAATTTTACCAAACTGAACGAGTCAACATAATTACTTTAAAATATCCAGTTTAAAACGTTGCAATCATCATTTCTCAGCCTTTAACTTTTCAAAGGCTGAGATTAAGCCACTTGGTGTGTTGGCACCAAAGAGATTGAATTTTTTCCATCCACCATATGACTAATGTTTTTATCGGTGTTTCCTCACTTTTGTTCATCTTTTTTTCCCCTTCCCTTCTATTTACTGGTACATCTCAGGGCTCTATGTTGGTATGTGTGGGGAGGGTCAAGTGCCATAAAAAGATTATCTTCATTTCTTGTTTACTCCCAAAACTACGTGAATATACAGGTGGGGGGTACTAACTTTTGATCCTAAGGTCATGTTTGGTATGGTGGCGCTATTTTTGAGGGAAATGGGAAAGGAGAGGGAGAGAAGATTCATACTTCTCGTATTTGAGAGGAACACTGATTCTTTATAATTTTATTAGCGCATACCAAATAATTAAGAGAGATTTCTCTCCTCAGTTAAATCTTCCTTCCCTCATACCAAATATGGCCTAAATGTTTAAGAGATTCTTCAGCCAGAATTTGAAAATAATAAATCAGTCCAAATTGGTGGCAGCACAATTTCGTATATGGACTGAATTCAAGAAAGCACACTTGACAGAATCAAGGGACATAATTAACACCAGTGATGAGTGGGAACCATTCCATCTGTGTCATAGTGTTAAAACACCAAAAATGCCCATAAATAATAAATATCATTAAAATTTCATGTCAATGAAGGAATAGTTAACTTGGTTCAATTTGAGAGGAATCTTGCAAAAAATGGTTAACATTACTGATACAGAACACTTAAACAAAGATTTCATATCTAAAACTCTAAACTACATTATTGACATTATTAAGTCAGGAAACAAATATAATGAATGCATTTGACCAAAATATACTTGACCTGATTTCATCAGCAAAAACTTTTGCATATATGAGTCAATCACAAGAATAATGAGATAAGATTCAGAACAATTCCAGATTTATGGCATTCTATGATCCAGGAAGAGGCACCAAATATACAGGTATCCTGAAGGAATGCACAAGAGATGCAGAAACTTTCCAAAAAACAAAAACTAACTAATGATATTATAATAATTTTTCTCTTTTGTCCAAATAGAAGGTCAATTAAGATTTCAGCTTTTCACCAAAAACAAAATTTTAAGATTTCAGCTTTGAAATTTTGTTAACTCAGATATCACGAAGTTAACAAAGCAGCATTAACAACACAAATTATTCATTTAGTATATATGGCTTATTAATCAAACATATAACCTATATCTTAACAATTTCCACAACTTCAGTGCCATACCTGCTGAACATCATGTGGGTCAAGATAGAATGCCTTTTCATTCTGAACACCTATAATATATGTTGAAGCACCTGGTTTACCCCCCAAGATTCCAAGGCTCTGGGGAAATGTAAAGGTTGAGTGCAATAACGGAATATACCTAATAATTTGCATATTCAACTTGTCAGTGATTGGACTTGAAGGATATAATCTAATTTTAAGCTTAAACTTAACAATCAAATTACACATTATCAATGGTCTTTGACTATGAATCCCAATTATTATCTCTTTTCACTCATTGGTAAATGATAATAGAGCACCATATTCACAAGGGATCATGGGAGAGGATGAAGTCATAGGCGATCAGTTTGCTAGCATATTTTTGGGAGTTGTTGATTTATTTTCAGTAGAAATTAAGAGTGAAATATCATCTATAAATATGTCAATTAGGATTTGTTTATCTGAGCCAACTTGGTTAGGATCTAGTTGGTTATTTTCTGATTTATTTAATTACAACTAAATACGTAATTTTATATTATAAATAAGGCAATAACTAGTAGAGATAGACACGTTGATTCATTTTTATATTATTAGTACTATGTGTTTAAGATTCTTGCTCATATCCTAGTAAAACTTTTTTCTTGACCTTTATTAATTTGTTAAGTCCGATTCTGATTCCATATTATGATAAAGACTTTCCTTCCTTCTTTCCCTCTACCCATCTTGGGTACTAACATAAGTTAGAGGGACAATTCATTAAGTTACATCAGAATGCAAAATATCTGTCAACCCCCAACACTTGCTTTCCAACAAGGTTCAAGATATATGCTATAAGTTTGGCCATAACGTAAGAAGGGGAGGAGTAGGGGTGCGCAAAAAAAGAGGCAAGTTTTCCAAGCAATGTTGTATTAGTCAGTGTCTACCCATCCTATTATTTTTTCTTATGCTAGGGTACGAGGATCATTTCTCATCACACTATCATTTCCTTTCCTTTTCTATCATACAGATTCAACATGATAAATATACCCTAACTATGGAGCAGGTTGTAATTCGACATTCATAAGAGGAACACTGGAGATACAAAGGAGTGAATTGAATGGAGAATAAAATATAGTTGTTCACAATTTGTAAACTCAACGGTAGAATGTCATGCAAAGCCCCTTGTCTTTGATCATACAATTTTAGTAGAGAAGATAAATGAATCACTTTTATATGATAGCCCCTTCTAATGTTTCAAAAAGAATAAAGAAAAACCATTAAATGGCAAAAGCGAAATGAAAATCATACAGTACAATTTACTCACCTAGGATTAACCTTATCAAGTCCAAGAACCAAAGGAACCAATAAAAGTAGGGGTGTCCAATCAGCATGGCCCCTTGAAAACTCGGAACAACATTTGACAGCATCCTCAATGCAGACAACTGGCGCTCCACCCCTCTCCCCATCTTCATCTCCAGAAACAACATATATAGCCATAGGAAGTGGCTGCTCTTCAGGACCATTTGAATCCCTCTGAGTACGAGCTAGAACTTCCCATGTATGACACATGGCATATGGGCCCACCCATGACCCCACAGCAAGTCCGTAACTTTGACCAGCATAAAGAAGATTGTGGATAGAAAAAGGAGATGCTTCAGAATCACCAAAAAGACGCAAAATGTTGAGATATTCTTGATCTAGTGGCTGAATGTTATGGAAAAACACTCCAATGAGCCCATGTGGAATCAATGTAATTAACATAACAAGATTAACTATTTAATTACAACATACCAGAAGACAAGGAAATTTATAATAGAATGAAATAAAATATCAAACCAACAAAAAAGAAACATGGAGGAAAGGAAAAGGTAGAGTTAGTGAAATGCTGCATTGCATATCAGTCTCTGACCTTTTGCAGAGGTTTTCTCCATGATCTACCTAATTTATGAAAAAGTAATGCCTGGCACAATGAAAACATATTAATAGCATTAGTCTAAAATATAAATAATGATAATCACCAGGAACCAGGTGACAATCACCTACACTTAAATGCTCAATGGAAAGAAAATAGTATATACCTGAGCAACAAGCATCTGACTGCTTCGAATCATACATCCCCAACTTACGTCACTAGTATACTTTGAATCTCCAATAGAATCAAAACCTATAGGCAATCATGCATCTTAGAACTTTTTAGGAATGTTCCAGTCAACTATTGCCTGTAATCTGAAAAAATTCCCAAAAATGGAGGTACCACACCTTTCCGATATGTCATTAAAATTTTTGATGTAAAATCTTGTTCAAATGCTGCAAATCCATTGTTCGTATCTACATTCCCTGATGATTCATGTCGAGAGATTTTATGGCAGACACCTAGGAGCCATATATCACCATCTGAGGCTGAAATATCAGTCCTGCTTGACCCTAGGACACGCTCATGAAATCTCCTCATTGAGCCAACAGTAACAACTTTCCTCACGGCAGCTGCCCACCCACTATGTCTAGAATGAATTGCTTTCTTCTCAGAAGCTGATGACTCACTATATGTTTCAAAGATTGTAAAAGCAGATGAAAAGAAGCTTGACCATAAGGAAGCCTCGGGAAACTTACTGTCGATAGACCCTACTTGTGAACAAGCAGGCCCCTGGTTATTATCCAAAGTCTCTGTTGAACTTTTACAAGAACATTTAGCAGCAGCAATCTTCTCACAGATACCCTTCATTACCATTATGAAGCCACTGATAAGCAATTTGGCTCATGAAGCAAACAGAGGTTGTGCCAATAACTGCCAGTAAAAAGTCACAACTATGAAACAAATTCCTGACTACAGAAACATATACCAATAACTATGGACAACTAATCTAACGGCATAAGGAAATATCTAAGAACAAAAACAAAACTTTCTTGTCAGCTCCGGTAGAAGATAACATGAGCTGCATTTACAGCTACATCAAATAGGAATTAGGCATGATTGAATGAGGGAAAAGTATAAGATGTCAGAATGTTCCTCCTGCCTCATATTACCGTAATAAGTGACCATAATGAAAAAGCACAAAAGATAAGACGGAAAGAAAACTATTATTCTCTTTGAAAACGATTAACTGACAGTATCGTACACTAGTCGTCCTGCATAGCGATGATTCTTGCCAAAACTACTAATCCCCAGTTGAAGATCCATTTTTATAAAGAACAGAACCATATTACCCATGAAATAGACTCAATGCCCCCGAATTCATCTGATGGCATGCATTATACATCAGAATTTCACTAGATGAACAACATGAACTGTGCAAACTATATCCAAATTCTGAAGCAACCAGGAATAGTTCCTATAAGGGTTACAATCATAACACCACCTAGTGTTGACGTAAAGACCTCATAAGGAAATCTGCAAAGCCGGACCCAAATTAAAAGTCATGAACGAAACAACTAGGGGTATAATTTAAAAGGACAAAACTCAGAAAACGATAAATTTCAAAGGGGAACAGACAATCAAACAAAATATCGTAGGACAAGAGACTCACAGGAATTGGTGAGTTACGATCTCAAAACGAGGAAGGAACGGCGGAGATACAGGTCCGATCCTCACCAAAGCACCGAGACTTCGGACTCTCCTGCTCCAATTTCTCTATTTCCTTGTGTCGCTCAATTTCTTCCAAGTTCGAGTAGGAAGTTGAATTACGCCAATTTACGCTTCAATCAATACTTTATCTATCTCTTCTTCCAAGCTATCTCCCGATTTTTTTAATTCTTTTCTATAGGAGAAGAGGCTCTGGTCAATTCTTTTTTTCTTTCCTTTTTTTTTTCTTAAGTATTTAGGACTTAGGATTAATAACTATTCTCTTTTTCTTTTTAGAAAATTCTGTGAATAAATATACAATTATACAATCACGGGAATTTCGTTGATAATGATATAGACGAAAAAAAAAAGTTGCGTTGACATCATATTTATCTCTCCCCAATTTTTAAGTTTATATAAATATAAATATCTGTTAAAGGTATTTAAAGTAGATTCTTTTGCAAAAAAACTTTACCAGGCTAGATTTTAATCAGAAAAAAAGTAACTAATTTCATTTGAAAGCAATAATAAATTGCCAACAAATGTTAGTTCATGGGCAAAAATCAGTCTCATAAGGCATACACACACGATTATATTTAAATTATCAATAGATTAAAATAAATAGAATATATTGGGCTAATAAATTTGTTGAGGATAATGCCATCTTTTTTAATACGAAAGAAAACACTCCGTCTCTACCCAAGCTAAGCGATTAGCACGTTTTGCCTCTTCTCTTAATATGATGAATGTTGACAAACCAATGTATGTCAGTCTACATAATTTCGAATCTCATTTAGCACATAATATATCTCTCGTATTGCACCTTTTTAACAACCAACTAGTAATAGTAATAGTAATAGTAATATCTCTGAGTGCGATGATCCGGAATGTTTTATGTTTAGCCACCAACATTGAAATAATAATATATTTTTCTAACAAATTCCTTGTGACATTATTATGATTACTATAAAAAGAAGATAGTGTTAGATATACCAAGATAGAAATATCCTGCTCTACAAAAAGCTTGATCATGCTCTCTGTAATATGGCATGGAGGAATACATACTGTGATGCTAAGGTGAAAGTGGGTCCCCTTGTTCAATCTGACCACACACTCTATTTGTCTACCTCTTCGTCGATTAGTGCACTAAAAATTCGCGCCCCGACTGGTTTGAAGCAGCATGGCTTAAACACAAAGATTTCAAAGATATGGTTAAAGCTAATTGGTCAGGAAGGAAAGAGGTTTGATAAGAACTAGATGAGTTAGGAACCTAGGGGCCTGCTGAGGAGTTGGAATGTGAACACCTTTGGCCACATAGCAAGAAAGAAGAACGAGTTGTTGAAACAGTTGGATAGTGTCTAACGATGCATTCAAGTGAAGTTCAATCCGCACTGGGAGGAACTTGAACAGAACTTAATGAAGTTTTAGTGCAAGAAGAGATCCTCAGGTTCCAAAAGGCAGGATGAAGTGGCTGATAGACAGAGATCGAAACAGTCGTATTACCACACCGAAACGTCCATCTATAGGAGGAAGGATCACATAACCATGTTCAAAGATGATAACCGTTGTTGGGTGGAAGGGAAGGAGGAAGTCGGAAATCTGGTCAACTCTTTCCTTAGGAAATTGTTCATAGAGGATAATAATGATAGGATTTTGGATTCATACTAAGTACTCTTGGCTCGATACTAAGAGAGAAGAATGGAGTAGCATCAACGGTAAGATCTTGAATGAGGAAATAAAAAATGCCATGTTCTTGATAGGGGGATTCCCAACCATATTTTTCCAACGTAATTGGGAAATTGTTGTAGATCGTGTGTGTTACCTTGGTTAAATGTGGAATGATAGAGATAACATCCAAGCTGACAACAAGACATTGACTTCGCTCAACCCTAAAGTAGATTTCCCTGAAAAAGTGAACCAATTGAGGCCCATATCTTTGTGCAATGTATTGTACAAGCGTGTTTCCAAAATTATTGTACATAGATTGAAGGGCATAACACCCAAAATTATTTCTCATTTCCAAGTTAGCTTTGTCTAGGACGGAACATTCACGACAATATTATTATTTTGAATAATGATTGACCCATTCGGTGAGGAGGAAAAAAGGGGGAAATGGATTTATGGCTATCAAGGTGGATGTGGAAAAAGCGTGTGATATGATCAATTGGAAATATTAGATGAGGGTGTTGACAGTTAAAGTGCCCTAAAGATATTATTTCTAGAATCTTAGGATGAATTGACTCTACCTGCACTTAAATACCTGTCATGGAGAGAAGCTTTAAGAGTTTTGACCTACTAGATGGCTTCGGCATGGGGATCTTATCTCTCTGTATATGTTTGTGTTTGGCATGAAAAAAGTTACCCATATTATTCTTGTTAGAGTGACAGATAAAAGGGAAAGTTATGAGAGCTGAAAGGAGTGGGCATGTTATTTCTCATATGATGTTTGTTGACAATATTGTACTTTTTGCAGAGGCGGATATTCCCCTTGTTAACATAATTTTGAAATGTTTACAAGAGTTTGGTGAGATGATGGGGGACAGTAGAGAAAATACCACTAGCAAAACTATCTTTAACGCCAATTAAAATGAGCTTTTAAGACTGGATTTGGCTTTAGTTTAGATATAGCCGGTGTGAAAAATCATGATATACAAGCTGTGTAAAGTTTACACTGTTATGCTTATAACCAGTGTAATGAGTTGGCACTTTTTACTCTTTTAGACCCATTATTGTTATAATCGGTCGGTCTAAAGAGTGGGCAGTTTTTTTTAATTAAATTTCATATTTAATAGTTTTTATCCCCTAAAACATTTTATCACCTAATTAAAAGCTAATTATGTAGCAATATAAATTCAACAGTCAGCCCAAACATTCCAAATTAAAAATACAATATCGGTTCAATTAACATATAAACTAATCAAACAACTCATCAATCTAACAAGAGGATATGTATCAAAATTATTAAAAATACACTTATAAGTTATTTGTCTTGTGTCAATTCCTTCCCCAACCTTCATTACTCTTCTTCATATATATATTTATTGAATCTTCTACCAATTGTTTCTTCACAATATATGTTTTTGCTTGCTTTTTTTTTTTTTATCTTCAGTGCTTCCAAAAGAGTTAGACGATTCTTTAGTGCTGGATGCCTTTGATGTAATTTAACTATTGATGTTGGCTTGATGTTGATAGCTGGTTCCACTACTAGAAAAAAGGCTTTTAAGCAGTTAAAAATGACATTTCACAGCAATTTTACAAGCTTCATGAATTATACAACCTTTGTAAGTCTAACATTTAACGGCGGTTAACTATCATTAAGTGTTAGACTTACAATGGAGGTTTAATATTAAAATCGTTGTTAAAGTGTAATACATTAATGGTGGTTATATTATTAACCGCTGTTAATGTATAATCTTCCCACGTCTGTTAATTGACTTTTTTTTATTTCTTAAACTTTACATGGTGGTTTTTTTGTAAAATCGCCATAGAAAGCTTTTTATGAATCATTTCTTTTATTTATCAATTTATGTCACCCTACATTTAGTATAATTAAGACAGACCAATCAATTCTATGCATCAAAGTATGGAGTCAGCAATCCCAAAATCTAAATGGTCATACAATCATTTGAATTGGCTGGTAAACTTTTAATGAACCTATATATCTGTACATCATATATATAAAAAAGGAAATGGTTGAAGATGAATACTAAACAAGTTAAAAGACAATTCCATACATCAAAATATTAACCAAAAATGTATTTCATCACGTTTAGAAAACAATAAGTAAATGTAAAAACTAAGAATATTAATCATGCAATGAATTAAGTAATCGAAGGGACATTTATTACAACAGAATAAACTAATTTCCTGCTAGTTTGTATGGAGCTAAATTCCTTCACAATGATCATCCTTAATAGCATATTCATTATCTTCTAAATCAAACTTTGTTGTAGTTATAGGCCGAGCAATTGTGAAAGTCAGAGGTTTCGTTGAGGTTGAACCCTATGTCACTATCATCACCAATCGCTTGCTTTTTACCTTGGAGCACAATAGAAAGATCTTTATTTGATGGATCAGTGACATAAAACACTTGAATTGCTTGACTTGCTAAGATGAATAGCTCATCTAGGTATCCAACTATCTGAAGATTGAGTGAAATAAACCCAAATTTCTCATCTACTTAGACAACATTATTATTAACCCACTTACAGGATTGACACTTTAAACCTGGAGTAACTAACCTCCCATATCTCTTCAATCACTGCATAATATGACATGGATGCCAAGTTGGCCTTTTATCTTTTGACCTAGCAAAATGCATCGCTTTGGCCACAACCACAACTCCACTATTTTGTATTATACTTTTGTGTAAAAAGAGTAGATATTTATGTCATATCCTCCTAACACAAACCTCAAAATAAGGCCCTGCAGCTAGCCTTTGTAATGTCTAAGAAGGATTGTTATCCTTTAACACTTCTTGCTTGAATCATTATATAAAAAACCTATTATGATTATTTGCTAGTTGCATATTGCTCTTTCTTGGGTTCATGTTCCTGAGCATATTCTTGTGAGATTCCAAGTACAGCAGAACTTCATCTTTATTGTTCAAAATAAAAAGATGTACTTTCATCACCAATTCGTGACACATGCACTTCACTTTGGTACCACCAGTTCCCCTACTTTTTCTCCCCTGGTCATGCCCAAATTAAGGAAGTCTAACTGCCTGTACCCTAGCAAGATATATGTTACAAAAGTCAACTGCCTCTTCATCTATATACCTCTCAACAATTGATGCCTAAGGTTGATAAGGATTTTTAGAATACCCTTTAAAGATTTTTATGTATCTCTCAAATAGGTACATCCACATCAAACACATAGGGCCACAAAGTCTAATCTCACGTATTAGGTGAGAAATCAAATGGAATATTATGTCAAAAATGCTGGAGGAAAGTGTATCTCCAACTGGGAGAGGATAACATAACCTTCGGTCTCTAATTAATCTAACTTAATAGGATCAATCACTTTGCCGTAAATAGCATTGAAGACATACAAAGTCTAGTAATAGTGCTCCTCATATCATCTTTCATAATGCCTCAAATAGCCACTAGTAGTAATTATTGCACAACATGGGGTAATTGTGGGACTTCATGCCCATTATCTTTAAATCTTGCATTGATACAAGCTTTCTAAAATTTGATAAATACCCTTGTGACACCTTAATACCATGCAAACACTCTAATAAGACACATTTTGTATATGATTTCTCTGACACTTTTTAGAGCTTTATAACAACTTTATCATTCGTTTATGCCTTAAAATGTACTTTTGTGGTGATACATGATTGTGCATGGCAATGTGCTAATAAAAGGGTAAAATGATAAATTAACTCTTTCAAACTGCATATATTCTGTTATTTACTAATTTGGACTTTTACAGTGAGCTTTTATTTTGGATTATAGGTATTTTGGAAGAGAGCAAGGATAAGGAAAGAAATCACAAGCCAATGAAAGTGGAACCAACTCCTGCATCTTTTAGTCGCAACCAAAGAGTCTGCCGGTCGTGACCTTAATTCTTCTGGAATTCTCTCTGTGTATACAGGTTGCAACCAAAATATAGATCTGGTCACGACTAATATGCGAAATTGCTGAAACTGTGCGTTTTGAGTTAGGTTATGTAGAAATAAAAGGAGAAGGAAGACTGCCGTCAAGGGAGGCTATTTTTTTTACATGATTAGGCTAAGAAGTAGTACTCTCATGCTCTCTGATTACTTTCACCACCTCTGCCATCATTCTACACCTTTCCACAGACTTCTCTACCTCTCTACACAATCAACTTACCATATTCTCACTGTTTCTCTATGGCATCCCAATTGAATAGCGATTGCAGTACAACAAGAGTCATGAGAGGTTAAACCTTTAGCGTCTTAGTGATGAATAAGATATCTTGAGCTCATGGACTTAAACGGGGAGTTTCTTTTGTTCTAATATGCATCTTCTCATCCTATGATTGCTGCTAGATCTAGGGTTTTCATCTTCTGAGCAAGTTTTGAATATCGATTGATCATTCTCATATTAGACTTTGTAATTTAATTCGGATGACTTGAACGTTTGCTTTTAATAGAATATTTCAATTTCGATTTTAAGAGAGTGGGTTATTATCACCGATCATTGTTAATTATTTCATTGCTTGAAATCTAGGGTTTTTGATCGACGACCATTGGAGGGTGTTTTCATCATCTAAATTCAAGTTACACGCTAAGTGGTTTACGACAGTTCACTAATAGTTCTTAAATCAGTTTTGATCAAAGGGGTTTAAGGAAAATTAGGGTTCTGGACTCAATCGATCGATTGAGGTTTTCTTTAAGACTTAGCGCTTTCTAAACTCCAATTTTAAACGTGAGAGCAAGGATAGATACGTTCTCATCATCAAGAGTCTTTCATAGCATATTTCTCAACTCAACCAACTCTTTTTCACCGTAAACAAAAATCCAAAAATATCTACTTTTCTGCACCCTATTTTATTGCATCAATCACTAAAACCCAAAAACTATTTTATCCCTGCTCAGGTTTTTCATTGATTTTCACATCCAATCTACTAGGTTTCCACATAAAAGGCTTCTCGAGAAGAAGGATAGGGTTATGCCTTATACTACATTATAGTGGGTGTAGCAAACTTTGTTTTGATGGATCAGACCACAACAGTTTGAGGCCTTATCAATGGCGCCGTTACCGAGGAGCCAAGTAATTGGTTCCTTAATAATTGATTGTCAATTTCATTAGCTACTTGAGTTGTCTTTCTTGCTTTTGTTTGCATTTTAGTTTTTAGTAGTTTTTAAATTGAATTGCATTGCATTATACACTTTTCTGAGTTTCTGTAAAATCAGTCTCTGTGACTGCTAGTCGCGACCTAAACTCACTTGTGTCGTGACAATTACTCTCTATGACATTAAGTCGTGACCAAACACTATTTGTGTTGTGACCTGATTGCTCCCCTGTGAAATTTGACTACTTTGTAAAAACCTGTCGTGACATTTAACACCTTCAGTCACAACTACTTTTCTCTATGATATTGTGTCACGACTAAAACACTCTTTAGTTGTGACTAGCTGAAAATTTTCTGCTTTCCAACTTTCGTGACTAAATTTGACTGATTATATTTATTATTCTCTATCTTTTCTACATTGTATGTGTAAAATAGCTGAACTATTAGTGCCTTTTGAATATGAAATTGAGAGAAGACTTAGGAAACTAAAGAGAGAGTTTAGAGAATTTAGAGAAGAAGAAGCAAAATCTAGTTCCTCATCTAGTATTCCAGAGTCTGAAACTGAATTGAATATGGGTGACATTAATCATAATGGGCCTAATGGGCTTAGAGAAAATGAAATATCAATAAACCCAGAAGATAATAGAAGTATGAGGGAAATTAATCATTCGCATGTGAATTATGATCCTTATGGTTTCTATACTGAAGAGGCTAATTTTGACATTAAAGGAGTTTTGGTTACAGCCTTACCTAAATTTTATGGTTTTACAGGAGAATGTCCACACAGGTACTTACAAACTATGCATATGATCTATTCTTCAATGAAGCCTCCAATGATCACATTAGATGACGTCTTAAGGAGATGTTTTCATTTTACCTTGTAAGGGAAGGCTAAGGAGTGGCTATACAATTTACCCACCTATTTTTCCACTCTTACATGGGATCAGCTAAAGTCAGCATACCTTGAACATTTTTTCCCAGCTTCAAAAACCACTCGAATGAAGAAGAAAATCGTGAATATTCTGCAACAGGATAGAGAATCTCTATATGAGTTTTGGACGAGGTTTCTTAACCTGTTGGCTCGATGCCCTCACCATAACATGACCAAAGCTGATTTAGTAGATATTTTCTTTGATGGTCTACTTCCTCATAATTAGGTTTCCTTGAATGCTGCAGCAAATGGATCCTTGAGAGATAAGACTCCACAAGCAAGTTGAGAGTTGCTCCAAAAAATGGCTAATGAAGACCATCAGACAAGGGATCCAAGGAGAATGCCCATATCTTCTTCGGGTAATTCAAAAGAGATCTTAGTAGAAATAGCATTCTTAGGAAACAGAATGGAGAAGATGATGAATTTGGTTGAAAGAGAGTTGTATTCCACAAAACATGTTCATGTAGTGGATACCTCACAAGCCTTAGTTACAGGATGTGAATCATGCGGTTCTATGATGCATGCTACTAGTACATATAACAAACAGTATGAATAAGTGGTAGCAATGTATCAAGGGAGAGACACTAAGATTGTCTTTCAAAAGGTTTATTGAGTGATCTTTCAAGATCCTAAGATTGTCTGGAAGCTGGAAGTGCACTGATTGAAGAAGGGCCGAATTTCAGTGACCAAAGGTTGCGACCAAATGGCCTCTCTGTCGTGACTGAACATTAACCTGAGATCCACTATGAATCTGAGTCGTGACCAAATAGTTTCAAGGTTATGACACAAAAGCCCAGAGACTTCCAGTCACAACTTGAAGATGAAGATATCCCAACTAAAATCAATCTGCGAGGGAGAGCCTTTCTGCGACCACAAGTCGCGACTAAAAGATGAAAAGGTCATGACACAAGGTTCCAGAGACATACCCTATCAACTGAAGTCGTGAGGAGAAGAACAAAGGTCTCGACCAGAAACGCCAGGCGCAACTAGAAAACCCCATACTCCTTCAGCTCCACACGCTACTGTTTTGGTTAAAGGGCTAATACATTCTAACTCTTCTCAACCTCATTATCATTATAAAATTACATCTCATAACTTAAGGTTTTTGAAAGATCTAATCTCTAATAATGATACAGGTATAGAAAAGAATGATCCCAAGTACATTGCAGCCGTAGACCAACCTCAGCTTGGCGTGACACTTAGGGAAGCGCATTATAAATTGGAGGGCCTACACAAGCTAGAGAAGAGCAACTACAGGAAATATATGAAGGAGGCAAAGGAATTATTTCCCAAGTCTGTTGTTGCGACATGCCAACCACAGTTGGGTAAGTTCAAGTTTAAACAGGGATAATTCAAGATGGGTGTCACATCCTTTTTTTCCACCTCAATTATACTCATTCATAAGTCATTGGAACCAATTACATAGCCTTTTGATTTAGAAACCTTCATTTTCAAGAGATAACTCTCGGGTATTGTTCACTTTCACTATTTATTTGGTAATTCCAGAACATGTACCCTAATTTAAAAATTCATAAGTAATTGTAGAAAAATATAAATAATGTGATTCCAATTTCTAATGAAAGCTCTTTCATATATCTTTGAGGAACTACATATAAATTGACTGTTCTTAATCTCTACTTTTGTCCATCCCTTGACCCAGACTGAGTAATTCACTCTCCACAGCTTTCTTCAGACTAATATGGTTAACATTATCTGTTTTTAACAAAGAAGGCTAGGGTTGACTAGTACCAAGAACACCACACTGATCTTTCTCTATAAAGTCACATATTCCTGGACTTTAGGAATAGACAGGAGCTATCATAAACTCTAACTGGATGTCTGAATTAAGGGACTGTGATATTAGTCATAACAACTCTGTCCTCAAACTCCGGTAGAGGAGGAATAATATATAGTCTACCCATAATCCAGTACCAGTACTCAGCTTCCTCAGCCATAATCTGTCCTCTCATCGGAGGAATAGAGCTTATATAAGGGTAAGAGGGAACTCCAGCAAACTCATACCATGTAGAGTCACTAGACTCAACATCATTTCTTAAATACTGGCTTCAAGCTGAATCTCTACATAACCACCATGCTATAGGTTTGAGCTTATAGAAACATCTATGGAACATCCTACTGTAGACTTCCCAGACTGATCCCCTATACTCTCATCTGAACTCTCTTCATGGTCTAAGGGATGATCAAAATCTGGATGTACACCATGTCCATACATCACTACTGGCCTGGGGTCTCCCTTATTAACTGAAGCATCTGACTTAACTTTATGAAATCTCATATCTATTCCTGCAATCTTTGCTTAATTAAGCAATGCTAATTATCCCAATACACACCCTACCTTAACAAAATACTTACTGTTTAGGGTTAAGGTATGGAAATAATTCTAAAATCCAATTCGGTTGAGAAAAATGCAGAGCATCCTATATATCCGATTTTAGGAGCTACGTTTTGAACACAACACATAACACAAAAGGGGCCGAACGGAATCTGCAAAAGGTTTGCAGATAAGAAACTGCTGAAGTAGAGATGGAGAGGACAAACTCTTGAGAAAGCCTTAGAGGGACAGGAGACGCTAGCACGTTGTTTGTGGTTGGAACGCTATTCGTGTGGATACCAGTAGAGGAAGACGACCTGAGGAGTCGACTTCTTGTGATCAAAAGGAGAGCACGAGCCACGGAGAGAAGCTGTGGACATCTCCTTACGATCGGAAAGAGATCACCAGCCGCGGAGAGAAGCTGTGGAAGTCGCTGAGGCACACTAAGGGTAATGCTTCTTCCCACTTGACTTAAACACATACGGTAGATCCTGGCAAGGAATGGAAAAATTTTTAAATTAATTTTCGCTGCGTGTCTTCCAATTCCTTACAGTGGTATCAGAGCCATGCTGTTTTTGTTTAAGTTAGGCTTGATTGTTGATTGATATGATATGTGTTAGTCATAGCCGATCATATAATATGCGTTTTATGTATGACATATAAGGAATCCGTGGTATGTATGACATAAAAGGAATCTAAAAGGGAATTGAAATCGGTGGTGATACGCTTTGATTTGATCAATTAACATAGATGGGGTCTAAGAAAATCGAATGCAGATTCATGATTATTTATGAAACAAAATTTTTCTTCTCGAGGCGCTGCCCCTAGACCCCGCCCGCTAACCGTCTAGCGGGACCACCGTGGCTACCTGTTTGTAGCGCAACATATCCATAACATATGTTATTTGGTGAATATTTTAGATATGAAACATTAATTACCCTTGAATTAAATCTGAATATTGATTCTTGAATGTTTGGGTATGGTGAACAATATGGCTCTAGATTGCAAGTGTTGTAATTTTTAAATACGGCCTGCGTGTCGTGCCTTCCTCTATATACTCTTAATGTACCTTCTCTTCTCATCTCACTCCCCTCGAATGTTAAAAGAGGTTTCTATATGTAATTTCCCTTTTCTTACTAGAGAGCTCCTCTCATTGGCTTGAGGGGAGTTAGGATAGGTGAGCCATATTGTATCACGTTTAGATTATGCGTATTATGATTATATCAGCACATGCATATTACTTGTATGAGATATAAACTGAGAAACATGTGTTTTTTATAAACCAGATAGTTAAATTAGGCCCTCTAAATGAAATCTTAAGTCATGATGCCGTCAATTTATGAACACTTATCAAAACCTCGATCGCTCAATTGTCAACTTCACCAAAGTGGGTGCTTTTGAGTTATCTTGGGGAGATAAGCAAGAGTAATGATGCTACTCTCACATGTTTATTATTGTTTGACTTAATTGAGATTAACAAAATGGTTTTGGGTCTCAAGGCATTAGATGGGATTAAAAACATGCCAGATCATATGATGATAGAATCCCATAAACATCTAAGAGTTACATTTGATGTAATTGGTAAAGGTGTTACCTACCTAAATAACTTAATTTAAGTGTCCTGCCAAAGCGGACTTAAGTTTAAGCCAAATATGGATCTTAGCCCACTAACTAATGCATTGAGGGTTATTTATTTAGTGGGAGATTGCTAATTGAATTGCATATTTTTAATTGTAGAATCATGACGACTAGTAATACTGCTACATTATCGCTGTGATCTGTCCTTGAGAAGGACAAACTTAATGGGACAAACTTTCTTGACTGGTTTAGGAACTTGAGAATTGTTCTCAAGCAGGAAAGAAAGGCGCATGTCCTAGATCAACCCATTCCTGAGGAGCCAGCGGCCAATGCTCCTAGAGCTCAGAGAGATGCTTACACGAAGCATAAGGAAGACTCTGTCGATGTGGGATGCTTGATGCTAACCACCATGGTTCCAGAGCTCCAAAGAGATCTCGAACACATGGAGGCTTATGAGATGATTGTACATCTCAAGGAAATGTTCCAGCAACAGGCAAGGCAAGAGAGGTATGAGACCATTAAGGCCTTACATTCCTGCAAGATGGCTGAAGGTGCATCAGTCAGTACTCATGTCTTAAAGATGAAAGGGTACATTGATCATCTTGAAAGGCTTGGATTTCCCATGAGCCAGGAGTTAGCTACGGATTTGATCTTGAACTCACTCCCAGAAAGTTATGACCAGTTTGTCATGAACTACAACATGAATAACATGGAGAAATCTATTTCTGAATGGCATGGGATGCTTAAAACTGCTGAGCCGAGTCTTAAGAAGAAGCCCAGTGCTGTTTTGATGGTTCAGAAAGGAAAGGGTATGAAAAAGAAAGGCAAAGGCAAGGGGAAGGGTCATGGCTCATCAGGTAAGACCAAAGAGTCAGGCAAGCCCGAAACCAAGCCTGCACCAAAGAAGGCAAAGCCTTCTAAGGAAGGAGTCTGCTTCTTCTGCAATGAACCTGGTCATTGGAAGAGGAATTGCAAACTCTACCTCGAAGATCTGAAAAAGAACAAGAAGGATAGTAGGGCTATCGCTTCAGGTATTTATGTTATAGACATTCATCTTTCTACTTCCACTTCATGGGTATTAGATACTGCATGTGGTTCTCACATTTGTACAAATGTTCAGGGACTAAAGGACAGTAGGAAGCTGAAAAAGGACGAGGTTGACCTACGAGTTGGAAACAGAGCAAGGGTTGCTGCGTTAGCTGTAGGCACTTATGAATTAGTTCTGCCTACTGGGCTTTTGTTAGTTTTAAACAATTGCTATTATGTTCCTACTTTAAGTAGTAACATTGTTTCACTTTCTTATTTGGATAAGGAAGGTTTCACTTCCATTGCTGGGAATAGTAGATGTTATATTTATCGTAATGATGTTTTCTATGCTCATGGTGATTTGCATGTTGATCATTACATATTAAATTTGGAACAACCTAATCATGGAAATATCTATAACATAACCGCCAAAAGGGTCAAACCGAATGATTTGAATCCGACATACCTCTGGCACTATCGTCTGGGCCACATAAATGAGAAACGCATTTCCAAACTCCATCAAGATGGATTTCTAAACTCATTTGATTTTGAATCATATGACACTTGCGAGTCTTGCTTGTTAGGAAAGATGACAAAGTCACCCTTCACTGGGCACAGTGAGAGGGCCACTGATTTATTGGGCCTCATACATACAGATGTGTGTGGACCGATGAACACAAATGCCAGAGGAGGTTATTCGTACTTCATAACATTCATAGATGATTTCAGCAGATATGGGTACATATATCTGATGAAACATAAATCTGAGTCTTTTGAAAAGTTTAAGATATTTCAAAATGAAGTACAAAACCAGCTTGGCAAAACAATTAAAGTCCTTTGATCTGATTGGGGTGGTGAATATTTGAGCCAACAATTCATTGATCATCTTAGGAGTTGTGGGATAGTCTCACAATTGACTCCTCTAGGGACACCACAATGGAATGGCATTTCTGAACGGAGGAATCGAACACTATTAGATATGGTTCGATCTATGATGAGTCAAACATATCTTCCACCCTCTTTTTGGGGCCATGACCTAGAGACAGCTGCGTTCACACTCAATCATGTTCCATCTAAGGCAATTGAAAAGACTCCGTATGAGATATAGATTGGGAGGACACTTAGTTTGTCTTTCCTCAAGATTTGGGGATGCGAGGTCTATGTTAAGCAGCAAGCCTCAGACAAATTAGCGCCCAAATCCTCAAAGTACCTTTTTGTGGGATATCCTAAGGAAACCAAGGGATACTATGTCTACAACCCTGCTGATAACAAAGTGTTTGTTGTCAGAAATAGTATCTTTCTCGAACGAGAATTTATCTCTAAAATAATCAGTGGGAGAAAGGTATACCTCGAAGAAGTTCAAGAGCCACAAGACACCATAAAATTGCAGATGGAAAATAAAGAAGACTCACAACAAGTTATTGAGACTCCTCAAGTCACGCAAGGTCCACGAAAATCTAATAGGACACGACTTTAGCCTCAGAGATATGGATTTCTGATTTCTGACAGTCGTGATATGTTGCTCATTGAGCATAATGAGCCAACTACCTATCGAGAAGCTATAGTGGGACCAAACTCTGAAAAATGGCTTAATGCCATAAAGTCTGAGATACAATCCATGAACGACAATCAGGTTTGGACCTTAGTCGACCCACCTGAAGGTGTAAAAACTGTCGGGTGCAAGTGGGTTTTTAAGGAGAAAACTAACATGGATGGCAATATAAATGTCTTTCAAGGCACGACTGGTTGCAAAAGGATTTACTCAAACTCATGGTGTGGACTATGATGAGACCTTTTCCCTAGTTACAATGGCCAAATCAATCAGAATCCTCTTTGCCATAGCAGCATATTATGACTATGAAATATGGCAGATGGACGTCAAGACAACCTTCCTTAATGGAAAGCTCCTTGATGATGTGTACATGACACAACCTGAAGGGTTTGTGCGTTCCGAGGACTCTGGTAAAGTATGCAAGCTTCAAAGGTCTATTTATTGATTGAAGCAAGCCTCTCAGAGTTGGAATCATCGTTTTGATGAAGTAGTCAAAGAATTTGGATTTCTTCAAAATATTGATGAACCTTGTGTGTACAAGAAGGTTAGTGGGAGCACATTTGTGTTTTTGGTACTCTATGTCGATGACATCTTACTTATTGGAAATGACATTCCTACCTTGCAGATTGTCAAGTCTTGGTTAGGAAAGTCTTTCTCGATGAAAGACTTGGGTGAAGCCACCTACATCCTAGGAATCAGGATCTATAGAGATAGATCTAAAAGACTTCTAGGACTCAGTCAGAGTACATACATAGACAAAACACTGCATAGGTTCAGTATGCACGAATCAAAGAGGGATTTCATACCCATGTCTCATGGTATTCACCTCAGCAAAGATCTGTGTCCTAGTACATCTGATCAGCGAGGTCGCATGAGTAAAGTTCCATATGCCTCGGCCATAGGATCTATCATGTATGCCATGTTTTGTACTCGACCAGATATCTCGTTTGCCTTAAGTATGACTAGCAGATATCAACAGGACTCTAGTGAGGGCCATTGAACTGCTGTCAAGAATATCCTTAAGTACTTAAGAAGGACTAAGGACTTATTTTTGGTCTATGGTGGATTGGATGACGAACTCTGTGTAACTGGTTACACAGATGCGAGTTTCCAAACTGACCAGGACAACCAAATATCACAGTCTGGATATATATTCCTCCTCGATAATAGAGCAGTAAGCTGGAAGAGCTCTAAGCAGGGCACTGTAGCAAATTCTACAACGGAAGCTGAGTATATAGCAGCATATGATGCAGTTAAGGATGCCGTTTGGTTCAGGAAGTTCATCACAGAACAAGGGGTGATACCTACCATCTCAGATCCAATAACTTTGCTTTGTGACAATAGCGGTACCATTGCATAGGCCAAAGAGTCTAGGTCACATCAAAGGACCAAGCATATACTCAGGCGATTTCATCTCATCAGAGAAATCAATGATAGAGGTGATATAAAAATATGCAAAGTAGCAGGAGAAGATAATGTTGCTAATCCTCTAACAAAGCCGCTTGTGCAGGCAAAGCATGAGCGTCATGTTAGGTCAATAGGAATTAGTTAAATTAATGATTGTACCAAGTGTAAGTGGGAGGTTGTTGGAAATTGTGCCCTAGGGGCCAATCATTATCTTATAAACATTGTTGATTTATGAATTTATTAATTGTGTTACCATATTATTTGCATGTTTACTGTGATGACCATCCTTGGATAACTCATGATCTTATCCTAAATGTCCCTGGTCAGTCATCTATGTGGGAGCAGAGATAAACTAAGACCAGTATGACTTTGAAGATGTATAAAGATATAAATCAAAGTCATAGGCACATGTAAGAGTACAAGGTGTTGGACTGACCCGCTATGAGAGAGTTGCATGGGTTAAGTCATAAGCTTCTCTCATATACAACCATGTCACTATGCCTTTTGACCTAAGATCATCATGGATTCCTACATGACAAATGCTCAGCTTTGACCTAGTCAAAAGTCACTTTTGACCGAGTGATCATAAAGACTATGTTCGGGCTTAGTGGTTTTTCGTGCGGAGGAATGTGAATGGTCAAGATGAAATTTGTCCCTCACATTCGTAGAGAGATATTATTGGGCCCCTCGATGAGTGAGCTTAAGAAATGTATGGCTATACTGTAATGGAAAGGTAGTTCAATTTCTATAGTTAGACTACTCAGGGATCGAGAAAGTAATGGTCAGAAATAGGAGGATGACATTCTCCATGCCTCATCCATGACCAAAATATCGTGTGACAAAAGGTACATGATATGGTTGTATAAAAGGTTATTTCGTTCATTGATCCTCATATGATTTGGGTAGTCGTGATGTCTTGCTAGAGACCGCTTGTGACTTGTGAGTCAGTATAGTAAATGGCCCACTGTCAACTTCATATAGGCTTACAGGGTCGCACACAAAATAGTCCAACACGAGCTATGATGTCCAGATTCATTGAATCTAAGACATGTCCTGATTCAATGAATATAAGACATGTCCAGATTCAATGAATGATCCAGGGTGGATGTATATATTTATTTATATTTATATTCGTATATATATATATTATATATAAGAGATATTTACAAGATTTTATTTATAAGGATAAATTAAATCTCTGTCACGTTTGAATTTGAAATTCAAATTGATATGATATCTCATATAAGAGATATTTACAAGATTTAATTTACAAGGATAAAATTAAATCTCTATCACGTTTGAATTTGAAATTTAAATTGATATGATATCTCAAATTTGATTTATGTGAATAAATCAAATGTAATTTCGTCTTATCTTTATTTTAAATTAAATAAATGGGTGAATTAAATCTGTGGTACGGATTTAATACAAACACCATTTATTTAATTAGTTTCTTATCAAATTATACAATATATGATATTGTATTAATTTCAGAATTAATATAAGATTAATTCCAAAAATCCAAGTCTGTGGTAACACGCATAGCATCCGATATATATGATATTTAGGAGCTACAATTGGGACAAAAAAAAGGGTGAATGGGAATCCGTAAAAATGTTTGCAGATAAGAAACTGCCAAAATAGAGACGGAGAGGACGAATTCTTGAGTAAGCCCTGGAGGGACAGGAGGTGCTAGCACGTCGTTCGTGGTTGGAACGCTGTTCGTGTGGATACCAGTAGAGGAAGCCGACCTGAGTCGTTGACTTCTTGCGATCGAAAAGAGATCACGAGCCACAGAGAGAAGTTGTGGATGTCGCAACCAGAAGCTAAGAAAGTCGCAACTAAATACTGAGGGTAATACTTCTTTCCACTTGACTTAAACACATACGGTAGATCCTGGGAGGGAATAGAAAAATTTTTAAGTTAATTTCTGCTGCGTGTTTTCCAATTCCTTTCACCTGTGACATTTGGTCATGACCTTTACTGTTCTATGTCGTGACCAATGTTTGAAAAATGTCCAATTATCTTGTTTTTGCCTTGTGCAAAGTTGTAGAGAAGAACCCTTTTTGAACTACTAAAATTTTTTCACAAATAATTCATTATTCCCTTATTTCAAAACCTTTTTAGCTCCTAGAAACAATTGGCCCACTTGATTTTTTTTTGAAAAATCTTGGAAATTGAATTTGAAAACATCTAAGCCCCTACTGTTAGATTTGAATTATTACATGGTTCTATGTGATTACTTTGAAACTTATAAATCATCATTTAAGAGGGTTTTCAGTTGTTATGTGTTTTAATGCCTAGTGAATGATGAATATTGTTTGAGACTTTAGCTTATGAGCAATCTAGATCAAAACCTTTGTTGGAAGGATTCTCAGCCTTAAATTCTATATTGAGTGATTATTCAATTAGTTTATATTCCCTAGAACTTGCTTAGCTTTGTGTTTAGAATTACTTGCGCATTTATTAATTGAACATGATAGAGGCATTCTTTCTAAACCTTTTTATCCCAAACATAAGCTCACTACATATTATATCCTTAGTCACCCCTTTTGAGCTAATTACTTTTTCTTTTCACCATTCTTATATAAAGTCATATGTGCATGAACATCATCTTGAAATAAAATTTTTTATTCATTTCAAAAATTCATCATTGTTGTGTTATTGTACTGCAGCTCCCATGAACATGGTGCCAAATAAAAGAAGAAGAGAAAAAGAGGCATATTGCACTAAAAACAAAAGAAAACAAAAGAAAGGGGGAGAGGGCACCTTTATAAATTCTTATTAGCACAATTACCACAGCTACATCCCTAGAGACATGAATTCATACTACATATTTGTTGTTGAATGCATATAGTACTTTCTATTCTTCACATTTCATTCCATGTGGCCCATCTCCATCATTTCAACCCTAAAAGACCTCTTGATTCCTTGCATAAGTGCTATATAGTTGCTAAGATTTAGTGTCATTACAAGCATATGGTAGGGTGTTTTCCAATTTGAATCTAAGTGAAAGAACCCTAACAATGAGAGGAAATAGGGAGCTAAACATTTATACTCTTTGAGAGGATCTATTGCGCTTATAGAGTTGAGGTTGATTTCACTTAGTAGTTGATTGCTTGGCATTGCTCATATTATCACCTTTGCATTCCCAAAAGATGATAACTTATTTGTTTTCAAGGTACACTATGGATTATGTTGTTATCTTGAATTTAATAGTGTTGTTCTAGGTGTGATCATTTCTTTGTCTAAGAGTACAAAGATTCAAGTGTGGGGGAATTGATAAGCCATATTTTGTATATGGTTTCTGTGACACTTTTTAGAGCTTTATAACAACTTGAGCATTCGTTTATGCCTTAAATTGTACTTTTGTGGTAATACATGATTGTGCGTGGTAATGTGCTAATAAAAGGGCAAAATGGTAAATTAACTCTTTCAAACTGCATATATTCTGTTATTTACTTATTTGGACTTTTATAGTGAGCTTTTTATTCTGGATTGCAAGTATTTTGGAAGAAAGCAAGGACAAGGAAAAAAATAACAAGCCAATGAAAGTGGAACCATGCTCCTGAATCTTTTAGTCGTGACCAAATAGTCCACAAATTGTGACCTTGATTCTTCTGGAATTCTCTCTGTATATACAGGTCACGACCAAAACATGGATCTGGTCGTGACTAATGCGAAATCGCTGAAATTGCGCATTTTTAATTAGGCTATGCAGAAATAAAAGGAGAAGGAAGGCTATTGTAACATCCTTACTTTTATACGTATTAGGGACCACTCAATAGCATTTAGAACCACTTGCAAGACCTTGGAAGTCCATTAGCCAAATCTGGAATTTTACTCTTTATCGGGTTACTGTTCATATGGTATTCCAGATTACGCAACGAACTTCAAAAAATCATAACTAATTCTAGAAAACTCGAAATGAAGTGGTTCAAAAACCTAAGTGAATATAACATCTTGAAATTTAAGGAAAAAATAATTTCCAGACCAAATGATTATCCAATTAATACTGTTTATTCATTGGATTTTACTGTTCATTTGGTCAAAAATCCTAGAACAGATTCTGGTCCCTTACTGTTCATTTTGCATCCATAAGTTTATTTTTGGTTCATTTATGGTGTTGCCAACCAATGCTTCTCAGTTGTTATTTTTTTCCTAGACAGTTGTTATTCCTTCGTGTTTGAGTTGTTATGCCTTCACTCAATAGCTTGTTCTTGGTTCATCATTAATTTAGGAACAAATTCTCCCAGTTGTTATGTCTTCACCCCTAGTTATTATTTTTTTCATCTATTAGTTGTTATATTTTACCCACTTGCTTTTTTTTGCCTATATTAATTTGGTTACAAATGCCTCAGTTATTATTTTTTTACTCCTAGTTATCATTCCTTTATATTTGAGTTGTTATTTTTCCATCCAATGACTTGGTTTGGGTCCCCATTTAAAATGAGAGGAAATGCCCCTAATTATTATTTTTCACCTCAAGTTGTCATTCCTTAATATTTCACTTGTTATGGCATATGGTTCCCCATTAAGTTGAGAAAAAATATCTTTAGTTTTTATTTTTTTACCCCTACTTATTATTCATTCATATTTGAGTTGTTAGGCAAACCTAATGACCTGTATTTGGTTCCACATACAAATTTTACACCATTAGCAACAAAAAATGGAACCTATGAAAATTTTACGCCATAATCAATCAAAGACCAATATTTACACAAAATTAATTGCAGAATATAACATCCTCCTTTTCATATGTCTTAGGGACCAAACAGTGGCATCTGGAACCACTTCCATGGTTGTTGAAGTCAATTTACTCAATTTAGAATTTTACTCTTAGCGAGTACTATTCACTGTGCAAATTCCAGAGGAGTGACCTGACATCGAAAATTCATAACTAATTCTATAAAAATCGAAATGGAGTGGTTCAAATTGCTACACGAAGCTAACATAATTATATTTCAGGAAAAAATGACTTTTTGACTATGCATTGACCAGGTCAACGTTGGTCAACGTCAGAAGTTTACTGTTCCTCCAGCGTCCTGTCCCTGATTACAGCATTCTGGTCCCAACTTTGATAAATCATATCTTTATGTGTAGACATCCAAATGAGTCGTTCTATATATCAAATCGAAGCTTGAAATGTCTAATATTTACTGGAAAAATATCATACATTTATTCAATCATTTACTATTTATAATTACAGCTCGAATGTCACTGCCTCACCACTAGTTACTGTTCATAGTGACAATTTCCAGCAATTATACATACATGAATCACACATCAATCATACTAAGCAATTAACATCTCTTCATGCATCTTTATCTCCTCCATCTTGAGAAGACCTGCTGTAATTGGATTGATATGGAAGGGGTGAGATTTCTGGGGAAATCTCAGTAGCAAACAGCACTAAACAATGCATGCATTAATGTGAATACTTGTGCTTGCTTGTGAAAGTGTTAGCATTGCATAATGTGCATGCTTCCATGTTACATATGAAATACAATTGGCCAAAATAATCATAGGAACAGAGCTTCATACATAATCACATATTCAACACAATTCAATAAAGCCATAGCACATCAAGCATAACATTCAATGCATACAAGTTTAGGATTAGTTTACTACCTGACATGTAGCTTTTCTTCTAGCTCTTAGCCTTTGCTCTAAGGTTCATTCTTTCCATAGGTCAGAGCCTATACATAGCATAATAATATCTTCATTATTACTCTATCAGTATAGCTCTATTTTACTCATACTTAACTAGGGGTGATATCCTTATTCCAACATTCCCCTGGCTTTCTCTATACCTTTAGCTACCTTTATTAATAGAGATATTTCTCTATTCTAACCACTAAGAGCAATCCTCTACTTTATTAGAGCAGGGACTAGATAACTTTCTTACCTCATTCCTAAGCTTTGCCCAGTCCTGGCTCCACCAGAACTCCTTCCTTCTTTCTCTTCCTTCCTTTCTTTCTCTCTTTCTCTCTTCTCTCTTATTTCTCTTCCTTTGGCTTGCTTTGGACATGGTATGCCTTGAAATGGGTGGGGAGTGGCCTATTTATAGGTGAGAGAAGGTGGAATGAATGGTCCAGATTGATTCACGATGAATGGCTCAGATTGCTTGCTTCCTCAAGAAGCTTTGCCTGCATCATCACGATGACATCACCCTCCCTGATGACTCACCACTCATGACATCATCTAGGACACCTCAAGGGATACCTCAGGGGTATATGTGGATAAATGTGGGGCCCTTGGGACACCTCACTAGCTAACTCAGCCTTTCCATAGAGTTCCAGAGTCTTTTCCCTTAATGGACGGCCGAGATCGTGCCACGTGTCCTCTTGCTTTTTCTCCTTTTTCTCTAATCATGCCATGTGTCCTTTGCTTTTCCTCTTTTACTGTAATCATGCCATGTGGCACCTTGTGGGCCCCATTTATGCTATCTCACGATTCTAGATCACTTTACCCAGTTCTATCTTTGACCAGGTCACTTGACTTTATTGAAAAAGCACTAAAACATTATTTTAATGCCTCTTGGCCCCACTTTACTCTTGGGCTACGTTTTTGGGCCTTTAAATATCATCTTGGGTTTCTAACCTAGCCCAAGCACTCTGGTGGCTCAGTTCCCAAGAAACATCCTTAGTAAATTACCAAAATGCCCTTACTGCCTCTTTAGTACTTCTAGGGGCACTATTGTCTTTTTATACCTTATCAGAGTATCTCTTGACCCTGGTTAACTATCCATATACCCTTTCTTAACTGTCTAACCTTAGTTAAATAATCATAACGCCATTTGTCTGACTCTGACTTAATGACACAACACAGTGGCATACCTTTAGTGGCATTTTCGTAATTCTTCATTTTTCTCGGTCTTTATTAGCCCTGGCCCACATACTTATCTGAAAATATCATTGGGCCTATAAGGTGCCATTCTGGATCCTCTGTATGATCCCCTATCTTCATGGGCTCAATTCCCGAGAAATTCCCCTGAAACCTATTTATCGGGTCTTTTAATCCACTGTAAATTCTGTAGTAAATTCTACAGAACTCCTTTTTGAGCTCTGTCAGTTTCAAAAATTCTTATATTAATTATAGGAATTTACTGCCACATTTCATCTGATTCTGAGGTCTTAGAATACTATATTAATTTTTCTTCTCTTCAAAAAATTAATATAAATCTTTTGAGATCTCATATCAAAACTTTGTGTTGCATCAAACTGATCATCATAATTTTCTCTATTTACTGAGACCTCCGCTCAATAAGGTCTGGTAGCATCTTTTTTTAGGCTATATACTGGGCTTTAAGGCCTAAAAATTGGGATATGACACAGAACTTAGAGAATTAAACAATATCTTCAAGTTGAAACACACTCCCCCCCCCCAAAAAAAATAAACCCACAAGTGGCTATGGTGACAGGGAGAAGATCCAGAAGTCAAAGATCTCCGCTTGAATAGGAGAAGGAGGAGATTGTCATCGACGCCTTGGCTTGGGGTTGCAAGTCGTGATGATTGACTCCCACCATAGGAACAAATGGTATTTTATATTTGTTTTGCAAGTAAAAAATGTCAATGAAAATAGCATCATTGAAATCCTGATAATCAAGTCGACTGACCCTTTGAATCAACCCAAAACACATTTATCAAACATTTATTATGGTCCAGGTCTATGGCATAAAAGAAGTTGGGATTATAAATTTGCATGGACACAAATTATTCAATCGTCAATTGATCATCTTCCCCATCAAGTGCCAACTGCAAACCCTTCTTCTGAAAAGCTACATCACTAGGCTGTTTGTTCCATCCCTTGATAAAATCATCTGGATAGATTCGTGGTTATGCTCCTTCATAGTAGTATACAGATCCATTTGCCATCAGGCTTCTTCTTCAAATGCATGCCAGCCCTACAATTTGTTTTCATGCATGGTTGTGGATTAACAGTTGCCCCAAATTCCCTCTTGCTTCCAAATCTAGAACAAGCAATTTTGATGTCAATAAACTTACCAGACCTTTTTGAGCGTCCACTAGCTTTTATTGTGATACCAATGTTGGAATATAAATATCTTATACATATTCTAATATATTCAGATTATAACATATATAAGTATAAAACCTATATGAAATACAGTGGAAGATTTATAAATACCTCTCGTTCTGTGTAGGACTAGAACTTAATACACAGACCTGTCAATCAGAAAACACTGTCAGATAAAATCACAGGTTCTTCCAACTGATGATTAGGTACACTAATGGCAATTTGTGTACTTCCGTCACTAGTGGGGAACCTTTAATAGTAAGCAGAGAAACTAGGTTATCTCTCTAGACATAGAAACTATAGGTTAATTTATACTATCAGAAAATTAAACTTAATAAACTGAGTTAATAACCTACTTTGGATTGGGTTTAAATGACTACGGCCCACATTCAGAAATATTTATAAATTATCCTAATTAATATCTAAATAGTTATAACAATATTAATAAATATCTCACAACTGAATCCCTCACAACGAGCATATTCTCTACAGAGAAAATAAGCTTCCTCCTTTGATTCAAATTCTAAGCCATTCTGAGGCTCCTTTATACGATTTTGATTAATAGCATGACCTGCTCCTGACAAAACAATGCATTTCCACAAGAGACTTCCTTATAGTGTTCAGTCATTGTTGGACAATTAGTACATTAACTCTTCCACAAGCATATCACACGCAGAATCAGCCACACTCTTTCTAAAGGAACCAAATTCTGACTCCCCCTCATGACATGTGGGCAGTTCAAGATTTATCTCCAAGGAAAATTTTCCAGTATTTAATAGAAAATGCAAGTCATTTAGAAATACCTGAAATAAAAGTATAAAAATCAGAATATACAACCTTATTAAGGCAAAAATACTAAATAATTCGGTGTCCTGACACCATCGAGAAATTTGTAGTAGTCATAAGAACTTCACAATTCAGGATTGCATAGAAAATAAAATAAAATAAAATACCAATGACAAGATTGCATGAAACTAATCAATTCACATTTCGATTACTTATGATTTTTCTTTCATTTTTTTAATACAATTATTATATTGAATCTGCATGCTTGTATGATGAAAAAATGAATTAACAACAGTACCTGCGTTGTCATTACTCAAATACGTATATTGAAATCTTAAAATTAAGTAATTCAATTATATCTCCACAACATAACTAAATAGCTAATCCGCACAACCAATGGATTATGCAGAAAATGGAAACTTGAAATCCCATTTGGCTAGAAATGAAATTAATAACTTGTATTAAACTTCAGTCATGAGTAAATTCAAAGCTTGCAAGAATCAAACTAATAATCACCCGTTCAGCTACAACAAGATAATGACCTTATCCATATGCCTAAATATATAACTAAGAAGCATAAGTTTATGAAATTTGACCTGTATCACATCAGAATGTGCGCCCACGACAAAATTCCGCCTTTAGAGTTGTCCTGAGTTAGGGAAGGCTCTCACCATCTCGTAGTTGATTACAGGTGTCAGCATCACGCCGGCAATAGCCGCCAACAACGGCTACATATGGTCTCACAAGTCACAAACCAAATAATACCTAGGTAGAATCTGACAGAACCGCTATGATTGATTCCAGATAAGAAAACAGAAAGAGAAGCGAATCATGCAACGATGAAAGTGCCTAGGAGAAGAACACGAGACTGTCAGCCTAAACTGTAAGTAGAAAGCGAAGTGAACAATGCTTCGATCATGGTGAGAAAAAAAATAATAGAGGCAGTTCCGTAATTTCATAATTTAAAAAAATTAATTCTAAATTCTTTAGGATTTCATATTCATTTGACAATTTAACCAGATTTTTCTGCAATCCATGGACTTAATTGCATTTCTCCCAAATATACTTGAAAATTAAGTCTGGCAAAAAGCACGTTCTGACCTAATCGCTTCTTGAAAATTCGCACTCTGGCATAAATACTTCTAGAAATCACTTTCTGGAAGAATTAATTCTACAAAACTGCGTTTGAATCACAACTACGCAATGATGAGATTGGGATGAAGGATTGGTTAATATTTTCATTAGAGATTAATATTTTTATTTTATTATTTTCTAGGATATTTCTAATTTATTGTTATTTTATTTATTTAGAACTTTGTTTAATTAGGATTAGTATTTTTATTTTAGGACTTATAAATAGTTTAGATTTTGTCAATTATAATCAGACTTTGGATATTGAATTTTACCGACAGTTACTTTTCTCCCGACTTTCTCTATTCTATCTTCCCTTTTCTTTTCTTATCTGTTTCTCTTATCTCGTTCTTTAATCTTTTATTTCTTGTTGGTTTTACATCAATTTTGCTATTAAAGTGAAGGTTGTGCTTTCTCTGTGTTTAGTTCCTTCTATTTTATCCTTCTATTTTATCCTTCTATTTCAAGTACCCCAAACGCGCCCTTACACACAAAAACCACCCACAGATACAGCGTCTCACATCATTCATCCTCTTCCGGCGTCCTCTCACCGTGCCACCACCTCCATTGTCTCTGTTGTAAAGAATCTGACCAGTACCTTGGGAATCACGACTAATGATGGCCGGAACCCACGTCACAGCCCCTATTGGAAACTGTCACTTAACTTTGCTCACCAGTTACAGATCATTGTTTTCCTGACGTCGGAACTCCGCAAAACCACCGGCGTTGGACTTGGCTCGAGGAACACGGTCAGATCCCAAAGTCTCGAGGCCGTTCGGTAACCGACGTGCCATCACGCGCTGCCAGAAGTCCTTGTGCATGGATTCACGTGCTCCCACACTTTCTGCACCCAAACACAATTTCCAAATGTGATTCCGTCAGAATGTGATTTCTAGAATAATTATGTCAGAACGGGAATTCTAGAAAAATTGTGTTCGAATGTGCTTTTCTCCAGAATATGGTTTTTTTAATTTTGGCTCTGTTCACGCCCATTTTGACCACCTCAAACCTTCTTTAAGTTGAGAAACACTCAAAAGCCTTGTGTTAATTTTTTCTAACTGCGACTTCTTTACTCCACAACTGGAGATTTGTTGTTTTTTTATATCATTGCTGGCAATATGTTGTTTAGTTTGTGCTGTGTAGGCTATTATTTTACTTACCTTCATTTTTATATTCTTAGTTTTAAAAAAATAGAGGGAAAAATAAAAATAGGAAAAACAGAAAAGGAAAAAACAGAGAAATGAAAAGAAAATAAAGAAAAAAATGACCCTCAGGGAAACAAGAGAAGTTGTCATCCTACTCAATTGTGGATATGGGTTATAAAGCATGTCCCTCTAGGAAATGTCAAGAATTTGGCATTCCATCTCAATTTGCTATTGTCAACATAGGGGTGAATATAACTAATGGTATCACTACAAAAAAAAGGGTAGTTATCAACAATTCGTTTCTAGTTAAAACAAACCACTAGAAAAATTAGGATTTTTAACAGTTATATGACAAACAGCAAGAAATTCCAACTGTTTTGACCAGAATAGGTGTGGGCTCCACAACTTTCTAGCGGTTTAGTCTCAACTGCAGAAAATGACTGCAACAAGTACTATAGCTATATGGCTCAAAGTTGGTGCCACATTTTCAGAAGTCAGTTTCTAGCGATTTAGTTGATGAATCCTCCAAAGAATGAGAAAGGTCGCCGTATAGAAATTTTTGAATAAATTTCTAGCGGTTACTTGCAAAACTGCTATAAACACGTTGGTTTCTCAAGGAGTCTTGACAAGTGCTAGGAGCTAGGGGCGGTAGAGGGGATAATGATAGAAATTTCTAGCGGTTGTCTACATAAACGCTAGGAATTTGTAACCTATATATTCCCCTATCAACCTCATTTTACCACTTTTGGTGAGTTGTGAAATGAAGCTCTATCGAATTCTCTCTACAAATCAAATCCAGATCTAGATAGTATTCCACATTTCCAAGTAAGAATATAAATTTATTTCTCAATTATTTCTGCAGTTATTTTTTATTTTGTTTATTTAGTGTATTTCTTAAATTAATATTTGATATTATTTATTATTTATTTAGAGTTAATAGATATTGTTTATTTTTTAAATAATTGTTAGTTGTAAAATCTATTATTTATTTCAATTGTTATTTTATATTATCAGGATGAGTCGTTGACATGGAAATGAGATGGTTGATCCTAATAGACCCAGTAAGGATCATGGTTCTAGGGGTGATACTTTTGGATCATTCCTAAGCATTGATAACTAAGATAAGTGTTATGGCTCAGGAAATTTTAAATTTTAAAAATCAATTTATTAAAGGATATATGTAGAAAAATTTCAATGTGAGAGAGTAGTAAAGTGGTCTGAGACGGAGAGTTGAGTAAGAAGTCCCCTATTCGAGTTCTAGAGCCTGTAGAAGTAGGATTTTTATTTTTCCAAGCATGTGAAATTACCAAAATTCCCCTCTATCCTTTTTTATTTCTGCAGCACGCCTCCACCTGCTTTCTTGCTGAGCGTATGCGAGAGAGAGTTAGAGCAGCAGAGGCAGAGATAGAGCAGTTGAGTCTGGGAATAAGCGGAGGTCGAAGAAGAGCTCACAGCTAGGGATCGATGTTTTCTTCGTCTGAAAGAGCAAAGCAAGCCTGTGACGGTGGAGAGAGGGAGAGAGACCGATGGTGAGAGAGACACATGATGGGAGTGATGCCCAAGGAAAATAAAAAGGGAGTTATCACCAGAGGAGGAGAGGTCAATTGAGCAAGCAGAGGAGAAGCTTCTCGATCTCGCCTGAACTTCCATTCCAACTGAGATTCTTCATTAACACCTCTATTTCCATTTCTTGTCAGCACAATGAGAGAGAGAAATGTAGCAGAGACAGAGGCTAGACTAGAAGCAGAAAATGTCGCCATTGAAAGAGGACGGTGGCGACAGAGAAAGCTCACGACACTATTGACCAATTGAGGTGAGTATTTCCTATTCTTCTTTGACATTATTTCCAGAGATTTGTGTTTAGCTGTTGTGTGGATGATTTGTGGTCATGTATATGTGCTCAGTGTGTGTGCTGTGAAAAGTATATATATTCATATGTGGGAAATACAGTAGGATGAAAGAAGAAGATGTGCTAAGGGATGTCTCTATCTCGACTTATGCATAAGGTGTTGATATAGGTGATTATATATATGTGTAAATAGCTGACTGTCTTGGGAAGGCATGTGTGTGTATGTATTGTGACTTGTGCATGTGCTGTGAAGATATAAATTGATGTGTATGTGTGGTTATGCTGAAGGAGAGAAAGAGGAACAGAGTCATAAGATGTGTATGTGTATTAAGATTTCAAGAAAGTTGGTAATCAATGGAATTAGTGAATGAAGTAGAAATTTGGAGCAATTGTTGGTATTCATTGGAATATAATTTATATGTGTGGCATATTTTAGTTGAAGGAAAGAAAGGGGTTTTGTTGCTATGCATGTATGTGTGTGCACAAATGAATTGGGAAACATTTGGGAAGGAGGCTCTGATCATTTTCCTTTAAGAATATATATATACATGTGCATATATGTTGCTGTTTTAGCTTAAGGTATAAATATATACATTACTGTCATGGTAAGGAGCTTGATATGGGTGCTGTGCATAATTGAGCCTATGGTAAATTGCTCATATAGCATATATGCATACATATAGATATATATATATATATATATCTATATATAAGAGATTGCACTGTTGTGTGTAAACTGAATTTGGGTTTAAGTTTTGGAAGAAAAGAAATTTGGAAGCTATGTTGGGTATTAAGTGGAATGTGCTTGAATTGATATCTTTGTTGAGTTTTTTTTTTTAATTTTGGTTCAACTGGTTGGATATTTGGTCAATTGCCAAGGTATGGGTGTTATGCTAAATGGAAGAATATGGAAGCTGATAAAGATTTTGAAATTTAATAAACGGTTGTAAAGTTGGAAGGTTCAATTGTTAATAAGTATATAGTATTTATTGTATTTATGAGCGATATTTTCTAAAGGAATATATTATTTTGGGAATTTAAGTAATTCAAGAAGAGAATTTTATTCTGAGGTGTAGAGTGGGAGTAAACTACTTTTGAAAGTTTAGCAGGTGAGTGAATAATGTTCCCTAAAATTTATATTTTCAAATGCATTGTCATTTCAAATATTGAATTTTAAATATGAATTATGAAAAGAAAATTTTACGAAAGTATGGTTTAAATCATTAGAAATTATTTTCTTTCAATTGGTTTACAAAGGAATTACTATTATGTATAAAATGGATGAATAAGCTTTTGAAAAGAGTTTGGCAAAAGTTGCATTGAGCTGATGTTATTAATGAAATACATTCTTATGCAAATTTCATATGTTTTCACAGTAACTTGATTTTAAATGTACATGCTAGGGTTTTTGAAATTCAAAGTGGTTTTACCAATGATTATGGTATTGAAATGATTGAGATCATTACATGAGAAATAAACCTCACGCATGATGGAAACATTTTAGAAAGGACAGAATACAGAATGATAGTTGCTCACAATAGTACTGTTAGTTTTTGGTGCACCATGGTACACTCGAGGTCAACAGTTAGTGGCCTTAAGCCACCAGATTATTTCGTGGGATTTATTCTCACGACAGTTAGTGGCATTGAGCCACCCGATTATTTCTTGGGATTTATTCTCGTGACAGTTAGTGGCCTTGAGCCACCAGATTTATTTCGTGGGATTCATTCTCATGACAATTAGTGGCTTCATGCCACTAGAAAGTTACTCTCGTGGATTGTGTGTCCATGCAAGTTTAGTGGTTTTTAGCTGCCAGAATAGTTAGTTACCCTCGTGGACTATGTGTCCACGTCTGTTTTTATTTTGTTGAAGTCCTACGTAAAGATTATGGCTTTGAAAGGATTATTTTGCAACGATTGATTTGAAATAGTTATTTCAAATTGTTTCTCTGAAATAATAATGTTTACGGAAAGGTTTGCATCAAACTACAAAATATTATTTTAAACATGTTTATGCATTGTTTATTTTTGTATTATTTTTAATCATATTTTGGGACATTATTCACGAGTAGATTATTTGGCCTCAGATAGTGCAGGAGACCATAATCCTCCCGCTGAGAAGTAAAGAGCCTCGCTGCCGATTCGAAGTGCCTTTTTTGACAAATACTATTTTTGATGTAATTATTATTTATAAGGTAATTGGATTATTTTGATAAATAGGTAAATGCTCCACATAGTCCTTAGAAAAGATTCTATTTATTTTGGAAAATGTTATGAAAACTTTGAACATTTGTAGTCTGTTGTAGGATTATCGGGAGATCGCCGAGATTACTACAGAGAACTTTCTTTTGATATATGAAATGTAATTTATTATGGTTTTCATTTTAAAAGTTTTATTTAAGTTTTTAGGCTTTCAGAATGTGAAATTATTCATATTCTGTGCCGGTCACGATCCAAATTTGGGGATGTGACAATAAGAGTGAGGAGGGGATCTTGAACTTCATGGCGAATGAAGTCCCTCATAATGATGAGGCTTATTCATAGGAGGAGGAGGAGGATCAGGGGAATTAATAGCTCCAAAATGATGATTCTTCAGAGGAGGAGGATCAGGGGAATGAGCATCCCTAAGATAAGTTGCATCATGCTCTAAGACACAGACTGACTTTGAAGTGAAGTTCGAGGGTAACTATTTGATTTATATAAAAATTTATTTAAATTTAATTCATGTATAATTAATTTTCCAATTACATATTGTAGACTCTCAATGGAACATGTCTATTATGAGGCTTACTATTAGAGATCTCTCTATGATGATGAGCAGACATGTAGTTATGCAGTTGAATGATTTGGGGAAACTGACTAGGGGAGAGGGCTAGCTGTATGGTAAGTATTTGCACCTTGTTGGTAAGTAGTGAAGTGTGTTGGCCATTTTTGTGAAGGACTGGAAGAAGATCACAGCACAAACGAAGTAAGAAGCTTGGGAACTGATAAAGGTAATATATTTTTTATCTAAAATACTTAATTATTTGATTAAATCTATATAATGAATATAAAATTTTCAATTATTTAATTATAGGGTAAATTTATATTGGGAGAGGAGTTGAAGATAAATATCCTAAAAAGATTTGGGTAGCATGGAAGAACCATAGGGGTGATCTGTAGCGCAAGAAGAATGGTGATGGGACGAGGCCTTTTAGGAGATACTAGCTGATATACAGATGAAGTCCCAGAGCAAGATAGGTTCAATTTTGTCTACTTAAGGATCTCGCTTAAGCAGAAGCTATGATATTAATATTATTGCATCAATTATAACATTTTTTTATATTTTTTGTCCCATTTGACTAACTTAATTTGATAGTTCAGTATAAATATTCAATATTAATTTCCGTATATTAATTTTGATAGGCGCAAATGACTCAAGTTGATACAAAGTTTTGGGAGTCTCAAGAGTTTGCCTAAGATCCGATTGCCTCACTCTTGACATGCACAGTCGACCACAGCATCCCAGCTGAGTTAGCGGGCTCAATCTTAGACCCATACCAAGTAGGCTGCCCTACCTGGTGGTGCTGATCCTTGAAACACTACAAGGACCTCTTAGTCAGTTACGACGTCTAATCAGACAAGTGCAGGATCTAAGTGGGCTAGTTCCTTATCCACACAGTAGCTATGAGAGGAGATCAAAAGAGAGATAGAGGCCCAGCTAGACGAGCGTGATTGTTCCATACAGATGTAGCTTGACAAGTTCAAAGCAACCGTTATAGCCATGCGTGAGATGGTGATAACACTAGTTCCATACATCCAAATACTATCATTCCCTGACATACATGTGCCACAACTATTCCCACCCCAGGAGAACTGGAAGTCCTAAGAGAATACTCAGCCAGCCCAGTATCCTACCTATCCCTAATAGAACCAGCATGAGGCCCAACGAACTAACGATTAGGATGATATTGATTCTAGCCCTCACTCCTAATACCTGACATATATTAATATTGTTGACAATTTTAATTACAATTATTTAAAATTTAAATGAATATGGTTACAAATTTAATTTCTTAAACAGTTTGAAATTTCTAGCGGTTAAAAACTGCTACAAATGCTCGCAGGAAGTTTTTAAAAGTTAGAAAATAAATTTCCCTCTCACATGGACCTTTCTAGCGATTATTAACTACTACAAAGTTACCAACAAATTTTAATGTTTGAAATTCAAATTTGCCTCTAGCATAAATATTTCTACTAGTTTCTAGCCAATACAAAAGTTTTAGTATTACATTATGAAGTTTGAAATTCAAATTTCCCTTAACTCCTAACTTTTTGTAGTGGTTACTAACGGCTACAAAATGTACAGTTTGAAATTTAAATTTCCTTCCCATTCTTAGACATTTCTAGCAATTAGGAACTACTAGAAATATTTGACCATTATTCGTCATGGTCTAACGATTAGTGACAAACTTATTTATTTATATATATTATCATATCATTTGGATGGGTTTTTGCCACTATAATTGGTCTTTATTGCATTATTTGATTATCATTTGAATTATTATGCCTTACATTGAATTTGTATTTATAAGGGTAAAATTGTCACATTTTGCTTTAATTATGATTAATTAGTTTTTAGGACAATTGATGCTATTATTTACAAATTTTATTCTAGGGTACTTGGGAGAAATTAGAATTTAAAAGATGAAAGGACAAAATAGCAATAAAGGATTAGGAAATACAAAGGACCAAAATAATGTTGCTGAAGGATCAAGAGAAATGACAGAGAAAGACTTGAAATTGAGAAACTCCAACGAATAACTAAAATCAAATGACAAAGAAGGATCACCGAATTTTAGAAATTACATTAAAAGACCTGAATTTAGAAAATACATCAATGTCTCAAGATACCAAAACAATGTCATTTTGCCTCAAGCCTTAAAATATATTTTTTTTCTTCTTCTTCAGCAGACCAGAGATACACAGTTAATATGGGTGACAGAAACAGACAGAAGTGAGGTAGAAGCATAGAAAGAGCAGAGTTCAAGAACAGAGATGTGAGCTATAATAGAACAATGATAGAGCAAACAGATAGATGAGAGACAGTAGGGACAATAAGAACGATGCACACAATAAAGAGAGCTGGATGGACTCCCTTTAATCCAAATCATTCCCCATTCATTCTGTCTCATCTTCATTTTCTGTTGTTATTCACTGTCTACTGTTGTTCTTGGCCTTTTAACCATGGTTGGCCATGAAATCTTGAAGTTGGCTTCTTCTTCTATAGTATTCCGTGGCTAAAGCATCATAATCCTCCAATTCAATGGAAAAAGTTGAAGTTTGGGTCTTCAAAGGGGAGTTTAAGTCACTTTAATCTTTTACCCATTAATTATCTCATGATTCCTATGTCTTAGGATAATTTGATAATTATTGGGAAGCTTTGTAATGATTTAATTGTTTTATGGAGGATTGTTGTGGATGGATTATAGTTAACAATTGATATTATGCTAGTTATGGCTTTAATTTCACTACTTTATTTTGGCTCAAGACTTTATATTGAGATTTTAGTGAATATTTTTTTATTATTTAAGGTGACTTGAATTGTTAGATTATTATATTTGTTGCTATCTTTAATTTTATTTGTTTAATTATTGAGTAATAATTGAGCATTGGTTTTAGTATCCTTAGTTCTATTTTACTATTCTGGTGGTGGTCAATAAATTGGAACTTTGAAAAATATTTTATGACAATTCGAGATAGCTCAGTTATTAGATTAAAAGGCTGATTATAATTATTGATTCATTATTTTTAACTCACATATCTGTTGAAGTGATGATTACCTTCACTATTGAACTAGAGGGTTGCTTTTATCATTTTTTAATCAATTGTGTTTTCATTCCATTCACTCACTCTCATTCCATATCACTTATTTTAAATTAAAAATACCAAAAACAAGTATTTTATGCTTATTTAATTCATTACAATTTTAGTGATATTTAATCAAATCAACCCTATTCTATAGTTTATGTTGTACTTTATTTAGTTACTTAGGAATTTAATTACATGTTTAGCTCCTAAAAAAAGAATGACCCGAGTTGCACTATATGTAATCCTTAGTTAATTTTTGAAGTAACTTCAAGGTGACATCATACTTAGGTTGTTTCAAGGGACGCTATTACTTGGGAGCCAAGAAATTAGTTTCTTAATAACTAAGTGTCAAGTAACATTGATTGGGGTTTATTTGTTGAGCATTTGTCTTAGTTAGATGTCTAGTTAGTTTGTTTTAGTGTTTAGTAGTAGATTGAGTTTTTAGTTCCTTTCTTATCATATTTTAGTCCATTTTAGTTACTATTAAGAGTCTAGTTATCCATACTCGTACATTCTTACACACACACTTGCACTCATCATATTCATCCATTCTTGCTTGAATCATGTCATGCAAGTCAATCTTGCATCTCGTTCTTGTTTGATTGTTATGGTTTATGTCTAAGAGTGATAGGGCTTTATCTTTGATTCACTTAAATCTTGAAATTGAGAGGTCCATAAAAAATATTAGAGGAGAGAGGAGAATAGAGGGTACCCGTCAAGTTCTTGTTGAAAAGGAGCATATTTCACAAGAGTCAAGTTTGTCATCTAGTGAACAAGAACCTAGTGAGAGAGTTACTTCTAGTGAACACTTGTTTGTTAATGGTTTTAAATTAGAGCAAGAAAATATGGATAATGATAATGGTAATAATGGATATAATGGGCCTAATGGGATTAACAGACATGGTGAAAACAACCTAGTAAATAATGGTGAGGATAATAGAAACATGTAGGAGATTAATAATTCTAATGTTGATTATGATCCTTATGGATTTTATATTGAGATGTGAACTTTGAAATTAAAGGAGTATTAATTTCTTCCTTACCTAGATTCTATGGCTTTACAGTTAATGATCTACACAGGCAGTCTATGCACATGTTGTGCTCTTCCATGAAACCACCCATGATAAATCTTGAAGATGCATTAAGGAGAGCATTCCACTTCACCTTAGAAGGTAAGGCCAAGGAGTGGCTTTACACATTACCTCAATAGTTTACCACAATGCCCTGTGATCAGTTGAAAGGAGCATTCTTAGATGAATAACCAATATCAAAAGAAGGATCCTTACTCTAACACCTTTAATCCATGTTAGATAGATCACCCTAACTTTAGATGGGGTGGGAATCAAAGCAACATTCAAGGAATTTTTTCCAATCAAGTGGTGTCTAATCAAAGGGCATCATTTTCTTTTTCTAAAGGTGATAAATTTGCTATGATCATGAATGGCATTGCTGAGAATTCAAGATTATACCATGATCAGACACAAATTGATGCTAAGTTGAATGCTATGAGGAATAAGATAGACTCATATCTACAAAATATGTTCTATAAGTTAGCGCAAATAGAGACTAATCATGATGAACACTTTAGTTACTCAAATCTCTAACAACTTGAGTGAATAACAAGTAAAGAATAGTTGTTTTATACCCTCAAACATATCAATAAATCCTAAATATTTGAATACAATCACACTGAGAAGTGATAAGAAAATTGGTGATAATAAAGTATAATTCAAAGAGAATGACGAGGAAATAGAAGTTTAGTCTCCTCTTACTAACACTACTCAAGAAACTTCACAAGCTGAGAAAGAAACTTCTATTCAATCTAAAAGCCTACAAGGAAAGAAGCTTTTAGAGAACTCTCAAAAACAACTAGTGGTGCAAAATGATGAAGAGGCAACAACAATAATGAAGAGACCAATAGAGAAAGGATCACCTTCTGACTCTAAAGGTGATAAGGTAAACATTCGTTACTTGCATTTTTTTAAATTCTTACTTGGTTAGTAAAAAGATTGTTGACAAGAAAGACAACAATAAATTGTTTGAAATGTTTAGCAAACTTGAGGTTAATGTGCCATTGCTTAAATTGATTAAAAAAATGCATAAGTGTGCTAAATTCTTGACATACCTATATACAAATAACAGAAAGTATAGTCATAGTAAGAGAATCCAATTGGGGTTGAGTGTTATTGCCTTATTTAACCCACAGTTGCCCATTAAATGCGAAGACCTGAGGTTTTTACACTATTCCATGTACCATAGGTAGAACTACTATTTCTCATGCCCTACTTGACTTAGGTTTAGCAATTAATGTCATGCGGACCTCTGTTTATAATACCTTGGGTATTAAAATCTTGAAAGACACTAGTGTAGTGCTTGGCCTATCTGATAGGAAGGTAAGATACTGTAAAGCTATTCTTGAGGATATCCATGTGAAGGTCAAAGGTCTTGTTTACCCAACTGACTTTTATGTTCTTGATATGACTAATGAGCTCCCTGTTTAGAGCACCTTTATACATGAAGTAGGGTGTTATCACTATGGGAATTAGGAATCAAGAAGTGCAATTTAATCTTTCAGAAGCTATGAACTGTTGGAAAGTATGTTTTGATGATGACAAATAGCAAAAAGTTTTTCAATAATACTAAGATTGTTTTAAAGTTAATAAAATGTTTTTGTTTGATGATATCAAGATGGTCTATACTACAATTTAATTAATAGTATGCTTTGACAAATGATGATTTTGGAAAAACAATTTGATAGATTTCTTTATGTACTCAAACATTGTCAAAAAGAGGTTTAAAAAGTGTTTCCGTGCTTAAATATTGTTAAAAGAAGAAATGAAAATGTGACTTTGATGAAATGAAGTTAATGAAGAAGTTAGTATAGTTGATCAATTAATTGTTCGATTATTGATAATTAATTGATTAATATCAATTAATCGATTTGATGTTAGATTAATGTAAAGGCAACAATCTATTTTACAAAGGAAAATTAATTAATTGATTAGTTAATGGATTAATGGAGAGAGCTAGCCTTCTAGAAGTAAGGTAATGAGTTGATTAATCAATTAACTAAACTTAATTGATTATTGTATTAAAAACAATTTTTCTTTTAAATATAAATATTTCTATTAATCGATTAGTTAATTGATTAATTTATATTAATATGTTAACTACTCGATTAATCAGTGAAGTTTTAGTTTTGTGAAATTCATATATAAACTAATTAATCAATTAGTTAATCAATTAATTTTCACTAATAAATTAATTGTTCGATTAATTTGTGTTGAAAACTTTCTTATTCAAATCTTCCATACACATTAATTGATTGAGAGTTTGATTAACTTTAGAACCTTTAGAAGTTTTAAATATGTCTCTATTTCAAGATACAAACTTATTTCATATTTCAAATGATTAATCTAAGTGACAATATGACTATGTTTTTCATTATTCTTCATGCCAAACCTTTGTGAGAAACTTATCTTCAAAAGTTACATTATACATCCATGAATGTTTCAATCAGTATGATACTCTATTTTCTGTTTCACACTTTAGTTCTAATTAATTGATTGGGTAATTAATTAATGTCATATCCTGATTTTTAGACATAGAAGCCCAGTATGTAGCCTAAAAGAGGTAGGCTACCAGGCCCTATTGAGCAGAAGTCCCAGAAGTATACAAATAATGTTCAAGGACTAAACTGTAAGTAAGTGAAATTTCAGGGATTAGATTGTAAATAGTAAAAGTCCCTTGAGGTATAATGGTAATGTTGAAGAAAGAGAGAGACTAAACTGAAAAGTATAAAAGTTCCAAGGCTAAAAAATGAAAGCAGGTACAAGTTATGGCCCATTAAGTATAATTATGAAAAGTTGAGGGACTAAAGTGTAATTTCCAAAAGTTTCTAAGGGTAAAATTGTAATTATAGAAAGTTTAGCCAAAAAAGGCTTAGAACTGCCTGAAAACATTTCAGTCCCAAAATTCATTAGTATATAGAGAAAGTTATGTTGGTTAATCTAGCATAATACATGAATTTTATTAGAGTTTCAGATAGCCGATATTTATCAGATATAAGTGAAAAGTTATAGGAAGGTGTTCCATATGGCACCAAATGTCATGGATTTGACAGAACTCCAAAAGGAGTTTTGTATGAAAAGTTATTCATGTTTTAGTGAATTTTAACAGGAATTTGTGAACACCCAAGATCTTATTATGAAACTTAGCAGTAAGCAAGTTAAACAGTCAAGGAAGGTTATCTGGATAATTGACCAAGGTCAGAAAATATTCTAGCAAAGTTTGAAAAGACAATAATGCCCTTAGAATTATTCAAGGAAATAAAGAGTAACCAAGGGCATTTTGGTAATTTGCTAAGGGATATTTCTTAGGAATCAAACCACCAGAGTGCTTGAGCTTGATTAAAGGGAAAGATAGCTTTCCAAGGGTCAGGGTCCAAAAACGTGGCCCAATGATTATGTTAGGTTTAAGTGTCATTAAAGTAGTAGTTTTATACTTTTTCATAAAGTAAAGTTAACCGGTTAAAGATAAAACTAGGAAAAGTGATCAGATAGATCTTTAGACTCATCCAGAACCATGAGGTAATATCAAAGGTGTCCTCATGGGACCCACAAGGTGCCACATGGCATGAGTCTAGGGAACAAAGAAAAAGCTAAGGACACGTGGCACGATATCAGCCGTTCATTCTAGGACAGGCTCTGGAATTCTTTGGAAATACTGAGTCAACTGGTGAGGTGTCCCAAGGGCCCCACCATTATGCCACCTAAACATGTGAGGTGTCCCTTGATGATGTCAATTTGATGAGTCATTAAGGATGATGATGTCATCATGATGATACAGGCGAAGCTTCTTGAGAAAGCTAAGCGACCTGAGCCGTTCATCGTGATTCGATCTGGACCATCCATTTCACCTCCTTCCACCTATAAATAGACCCTCCCCTTCCATTCAAGGCACACCACGACAAGGAAGAGAAAGAAGAGAGAAAAAGAGAAAGAGAGAAAGAAAGAGAAAGAAAGGAAGGAAAAAGAAAGAGTTCTGGCGAAGCTAAGAGCAATCCAAGGAGCTTAGGGACTTGGCAAGCTTAAGAATAAGGTAAGTAATTTATTCTAATCCTTGTTCTAATAAATTATAAGATTGTTCTTATGAATTTAATATTTAGGATAGAGAATATCGCTCTTGATAAGGTTAGCCATGGATATAAAGAAAGTTAGGGAATTGTCGGATTAAGGGTATTACTCCAAGTTGAGCATGAGTTAAATAGAGCTATACTGGATAGGATAATAATGAAGATATTATTATGCTATGCATAGGCTCTAGCCTATGAAAAGAAGGAACTTTAGAGCAAAAGCTAAGAGCTAGAGGAAAGGCTACATGTCAGGTAGTAAACTTACCTACTTTTATGCTTATGTTGCTTGGATGTTTTATGTGATGTTTGTTTACTTTGATGATGTGAAGCATGTATGATTAAGTAATGCTCTGTTTCTTTTTATGCTATGGCCATATGTTATAATTAAGGGATATGGAAGCATGTAAGTTATTGTCATATCCCAATTTTTAGGCTTAGAAGCCCCGTATATAGCCTGAAAAAGGGATGCTACTAGACCCTATTGAGCAGAGGTCTCAATAAATAGAGAAAATTATGATGAACAGTTTGATGTAACACAAAGTTTTGATATGAGGTCTCGAAAGATTTATATTAATTTTTGAAGAGAAGAACAATTAATATAGTATTCTCTAGACCTCAAAATCAGATGAATTGTGGCAGTAAATTCCTATAATTAATATAAGAATTTATGAACCTGATAGAGCTCAAAAAGGAGTTCTGTAGAATTTATTATAGAATTTACAGTGGATTAAAACACCCGATAAATAGGTTTCGAGGGAATTTCTAGGGAATTGAGCCCATGAAGATAGTAGATCATACAGAGGGTCCAAAATGGCACCTTATAGGCCCAATGATATTTTCAGATAAATATATGGGCTAGGGCTAATAAAGACCGAGAAAAATGAAGAATTACGAAAATGCCACTGAAGGTATGCCACTGTGTTGTGTCATTAAGTTAGAGTCAGACGAAGGGCATTATGATCGTTTGACTAAGGTTAGATAGTTAAGAAAGGGTATCTGGATAGTTGATCAGGGTTAAGAGATACTCTGGTAAGGTATGAAAAGACAATAGTGCCCCTATAAGTACTAAAGAGGTAGTAAGGGCATTTTAGTAATTTACTAAGGATGTTCCTTGGGAACCGAGCCACCGGAGTACTTGGGCTTGGTTAGAAACCCAAGATGATATTTAAAGTCCCAAAAACGTAGCCCAAGAGTAATGTGGGCCCAAGAGGCATTAAAATAATATTTTAATATTTTTTCAATAAAGTAAAGTGACCCAGTCCAAGATAGAACTAAGTAAAGTGATCTGGAATAATGAGAGGACATAAATGGGGCCCACAATGCACCACATGGCATGATTATAGTAAAAGAGGAAAAGCAAAGGACACATGGCATGATTAGAGAAAAAGGAGAAAAAATAAGAGGACACGTGGCACGATCTCGGCCGTCCATTCAGGGAAAAGACTCTGGAACTCTCTAGAAAGGCTGAGTCAGCTGGTGAGGTGTCCCAAGGGACCCACATTTCGCCACATATACCCTTGAGGTGTCCCTTGAGGTGTCCTAGATGATGTCATGAGTGGTGAGTCATCATGGAGGGTGATGTCATCATGATGATGCAGGCAAAGCTTCTTGAGGAAGCAAGCAATCTGAGCCATTCAGTGCGAATCAGTCTGGACCATTTATTCCACCTCCTCTCACCTATAAATAGGCCACTCCCCTCCCATTCCAAGGAACACCACGGATCTAGCAAGAAAAGGAAGAGAAAGAAGAGAGAAAGAGAGGAAAAGAGGAAGAAAGAAAGAAAGGAAGGAGTTCTGGTGGAGCCAGGAGCAGTCTAAGGAGCCGAGGGACTAGGCAAAGCTTAGGAATGAGGTAAGAAAGTTATCTAGTCCCTGCTCTAATAAAGTATAGGATTGCTCTTAATGGTTAGAATAGAGAAATATCTCTATTAATAAAGTTAGCTATAGATAGAAAGAAAGTTAGAGGAATGTCAGAGTAAGGATATTTCCCCTAGCTATGCATGAGTTAAATAGAGCTATACTGATAGAGTAATAATGAAGATATTATTATGCTATGTATAGGCTCTAACCTATGGAAAGAATGAACCTTAGAGCAAAGGCTAAGAGCTAGAAGGAAAGCTACATGTCAGGTAGTAAACTAATCCTAAACTTGTATGCATTGAATGTTATGCTTGATGTGCTATGGCTTTGTGGAATTGTGTTGAATATGTGCTTATGTATGAAGCTCTGTTCCTATGATTACTTTGGCCAATTGTATTTCATATGTAACATGGAAGCATGCACATTAGACAATATTAACACTTTCACAAGCAAGCACAAGTATTCACATTAATGCATGCATTGTTTAGTACTGTTTGCTACTGAGATTTCCCCAGAAATCTCACCCCTTCCATATCAATCCAATTACAGCAGGTCTTCTCAAGATTGAGGAGATAAAGATGCATGAAGAGATGTTAATTGCTTAGTATGATTGATATGTGATTCATGTATGTACAATTGTTGGAAATTATCACTGTGAACAGTAACTCGTGATTGAGGCAGTGATATTTAAGCTATAATTATAACTAGTAAATGATTGAATAAATGTATGATATTTTTTCTAGTAAATAGTAGACATGTCAAGCTTCTATTTGATATATAGAACGTCTCATTTGGATGTCTACACACAAAGATATGATTTATCAAAGTTGGGACCAGAATGCTGGAATCAGGGACAGGATGCTGGATGAACAGTGTTTTCGGAACGTTGACCTGGTCAAGGCGTGGTCAACAAGTTATTTTTCCCTGAAATATCATTATGTTAGCTTCGTGTAGCAATTTGAACCACTCGATTTGAGTTTTCTAGAATTAGTTATGATTTTTCTAAGTCAGGTCACTCCGCTGGAATTTACACAGTGAACAGTTCTCGCTGGGAGTAAAATTCCAGATTGTATGATTTGACTTCAATGGCCCTAGAAGTGGTTCCAAATGCTACTGAATGGTCCCTAAGACATAAAAAAATGAGGATGTTATAGTTATCATTATGCAAGCATGATTCTTAAGTGTGCACATAGTAATATCAAGCATATAGTTGCATATATTGTATGGTTTTCATTTGCTATTGAGATTTCTCCTGAAATCTCACCCCTTCCATATCAATCCAATTACATCAGGTCTTCTCAAGATGGAGAAGATAAAGATTCATGAAGAGAATTTAATAATTATTTAGCATGATTGGTACATGATTGATGTTTGTATAATTAGTTGCTGGAAATTGTCACTATGAATAGTAATTCGTGGTGAGTTAGTGACAATTGAACTGTAATTAGAAATAGTAAACAATGGAATAAATGTATAATATTTTATCAGTAAATATTAGACATACCAAGCTTCGATTTGATATATAGAACGTCTTATTTGGATGTCTACACATAGAGATATGATTTGTCAAAGTTGGGACAAAAAATGCTAGAATTAGGGGAAGGACACTCGATGACTGGGTCAAGGCGTGATGAACAAGTTATTTTTCCCTGAAGAGCATTAAGTTATCTTTGTGTAACAATTTGAACCACCTCATTTTGAGTTTTCTAGATTTAATTATGATTTTTTTGAAGTTAGGTCAGTTCTCTGGAATTTGCACAGTGAACAGTACTTGGTAGAGTAAAATTCTAGATTACGTAATTTGACTTCAATAACCTTAAAAGTGGTTTCAGATGCCACCATTTGGTCCCTAAGATGTAAGAAAATTAGGATGTTACAATAATATAGAATAACATTTGAAAACAAGCAAAATCTTGGGTATGATCTTAAAGTATTTATACTTAAATTGATTTTATACACTTTATCACTTATTGAGCTACCAAAGAATAATTCATATGATTGAGCATGCGATATTCTCATATTATTCTTTCATTGAATGATTATATTCACGTTTCAATTCATGACATCAAATTCTCACTTCACAAATTAATTTACTAATGATTAAATCTTGAAGTGTTTACAAGATTAAATTCTGAAGTTTAGATTCAATTGAGTTTAAAGCTAGAGATAAGAATAGGTAGCAATAAAAGCAAACTAACATTCAACAACAAAAAGACAAAAAATCTCAACGGTTACAATGACTAGTTTAACAATCATATTTCTACCTAGAAGAAAACTCAACAGAAGAAAGCCCAATGGAAGGAATACTCAAAGGTCACAAGATCAATTATAAATATAAGAGTATTTAAAATTAAAAGGTTGGCGACAATAAACAACAAGAAAATGATGAGATATCCATAAGCTAAATACAAGCCATGAAAGAGCCAAAAACTTCTTGAGTCATTCAGCTCTTTGTTCTCTATGTATTATTCTTTCAAGAGAAAATTACAATGACCTTCAATATCTATCTATTTACTCTCTATGAGAGTTATATTTACCCTCTATCCTTCTCTTATCTAAGAGAAAAACCTTGGAATAGGGGATTCAAGGTTAGGATTTGCTCGTATCTATTTAGGGAGTGTTGCCACTAGAAGTATGGTGTAATCTCAAGTTTAAGGTGGTTCTCAATTAGGTGTAAAAATTGAGCTTGTAAAGGATACGAAGAGCCCATTGTAATCTTGGTGTATAGTGGATTAGAAAATTTTAGTGGGAAACTCAGGACTGGATGTAGGTCAAGGAAAGACCGAACCAGGATAAACCTTAGTGCAAATTCTTCTTCTTTAACTCTTCAATTTTGAGTAACTTATTGTAATTTCAAATCAAAGCTTTTTAAACTTACTTGTTTTACTTATGAGAATTTCAAAGACTCAATTTTTTTTAAAAGTCATCAACCACCCAATTCACCCTCTTAGATGATCCAGCTTATCTACCTAGATTAACATGAACCATGGTTATGAATATTATTCTTATTTGGGTGTTAGTTTGATTGAATGTCATGATAATGACATGGGTCACTTAGACTAATATGCATGAGCCTAACTAGTATGGCATGGTTATGAAGCATGATGATTCAGTTATTTGTTTATCATCCTCTTATTCTTGTAACTTTTGTGCATGTGAGGGGTGATGTATCATATGTCTATTATTTATAGATAGATAGCTGGCTTTCCATTCTGCATGATTTTGATATATCATCTTGTTTTGATTATAATATTATTGTTGATTATGTACTTGATAGCCTTGAGAAATGTGTAGTTCATGATTTTACAAGAATTGATGACAAATGCTCTGTTATGCAAGCTACGAATGTAGTTTCCCTTTTGAGTGGTGTTGGAACATTAGAAGATTATAGCAGTGACTTGCTACTATTCTAATCCCACTCTCACTTTTAATTTACTTTCTTTTTTTGTTAATTAGACTTACCCTAATTCTCTTATTTCTAAGTAATGAGGGCGGATTGTTGTGGCGCGATCCATCAAAATAACGTTAATTGCACCCAATATAATATAGTATAAGGCACAACCCTATTGTTCTTCTCAAGGAGCCTTTTATTTGGAAATCTAGCAGATTGAATGTCAAAATCAATAAAAAACCTGAGCATGGATAAAATAGTTTTGGGGTTTTTAGTGATTGATGCAATAAAAGTAGGATGCAAAAAAGTAAATGTTTTTGGATTTTTGATTAAGATGAAAATGAGTTGGTTTGTTTGAGAAATATGTTATGAAAGACTCTTAATGATTAAGACGTATCTATCCTTGCTCTCACGTTAAAATTAGAGTTTTGAAATCACTAAGTCTTAAAGAAAACCTTAATCGATCGATTGAGTCTAGAACCCTATTTTTCCTTAAACCCCTTTGATCAAAGCTGGTTTAAGAACTTTTAGCGAGCTATCAGAAATCACTTAGCGTGTAAGTTGAATTAGATGATGAAAATGCCCTCGAATGGTCATCGATCAAAAACCCTAGATTTCAAGTAATTGAATTAGTTAACAACGATCGCTGATAATAACCCAACTTTCTTAAAATCGAAACTGAAATATTCTATTAAAAAGCAAACGTTTAAATCATCTGAATTCAATTGCAAAGTCTAATATGAGAATGATCAATCGATATTCAAAACTTGCTCATAAAATGAAAACCCTAGATCTAGTAGCAATCATAACATGAGAAGATGCAAATTACATTAGTAGAAACTCCCCATTTCAGTCCATGAGCTCAAGATATCAGATCCATCACCAAGAGACTAAAGGTTTAGCCTCTCATGACTCTTGTTGTACTGCAATCGCAGTTCAAATGAGATGCCATGAAGAAACTATGAGAAGATGGTAGATTGATGGTGTAGAGAGGTGGAGAAATCTGTGGAGAGGTGTATAACAATAAAAGATGTGGAGAAGATGATCAGAAAGAACTCGAGTATAGCTTCTTAGCCTAATCAGGTCAAAAACTAGCCTCCCTCTTGACGGCAACCTTCCTCTCCTTTTATTTTTGCATTACCTAATTCAAAATGCGCAGTTTTAGTGATTTTGCATTTTAGTCGTGACCAGATCCATGTTTTGGTCATAACCTGAAAACACAGAGAGACTTCCAGAAGAATCAAGGTCACGACCGGTAGACTCTTTGGTCACGACTAAAAGATGCAGAAGCGTGATTTCACTTTCATTAACTTGTGATTTCTTTCCTAGTCCTTGCTCTCTTCCAAAATACCTGTAATCTAACATAAAAGCTCACTGTAAACGTCCAAATCAGTAAATAATATAATATACGCAGTTTGAAAGAGTTAATTTACCATTTTACCCTTAATTAGCACATTACCACACATAATCATATATTACCACAAAAGTACAATTTAATACATAAAATGAATAGTAAAGTTGTTATAAAGCTCTTAAAAGTATCACAGAAACCATATACAAAATGTGTCTTATCAATTCCCTTACACTTGAACCTTTGTACTCTTGGATAAAAAATGAATCACACCTAGAACAATACTATTAAATTCAAGATAACAATATAATCTATAGTGTACCTTGAAAACAAATAATTCGTCATCTTTTAGGAATGCAAAGGTGATAATGTGAGCAATGCCAAGTAATCAACTATTAAGTGAAATCAACCTTAATTGTATGAGCGCAATAGATCCTCTCCAAGGGTGTAAGTGTTTAGCTCTCTATTTTCTCACATTGTTAGGGTTCTTTCACTTAGATTCAAATTAGAAAACATCCTACCATAGCTCTAAATCTCAGCAACTATATAACACTTATGCAAAGAATCAATAGGTCTTTTTAGGGTTGAAATGATGAAGATGGGCCACATGGAATGGAATATGAAGAATAGAAAGTACTATAAGTATTCAACATTGAATATATAGCATGAATTCATGTCTCTAGGGATGTAGCTATGGTAATTGTGCTAATAAGAGTTGATAATGGTGCCCTCTTCTCTTTTTCTTTTCTTTTCTTTTTGTTTTCTTTTTCTTGCACTCTTTTTTTAGTGCAATATATTTCTTTCCTCTTCCTCTTTTATTTGGCACCTCATTCATTGAAGCTGCAGCAACATAACACAACAATAATAAAATTTTAACATGGATAAAAAATTTATTTCAAACGATATGTATGCACATATGACATTATATAAGGATGATGAAAATAAAAAGTGATGGGCTTAAGAGGGGTAACTAAGGATGTAATATGTAGTGGGCTTGTGTTTGGGATAAAAGAGTTTAGAAAGAATGCCTATATCATGTTCAATTCATAAATGTGCAAAGTAATTCTAAACTTAGAGCCAAGACAAGTTCTAGAGGATATAAACTAATTAAATAATCACTCAATATAGAATTTAAGGCCGAGAATCCTTTCAACAAAGGTTTTGATCTAGATTGCTCATAAACTAAAGTCTCAAACAATGTTCATCATTTACTAGGCATTAAAATACTTATCACAACTGAAAACCCTCTAAATGATGATCTAAAAGTTTCAAAGTAATCACTTAGAACCATGTGATGATCCAAATCTAACAGTAAAAGCTTAGGTGTTTTCAAATTCAATTTCCAAGATTTTTCAAAAGAAATTCAAGTGAGGCAGTGGTTTCTAGGAGCTAAAAAGGTTTTGAAATAAGGGAATAATGAATCATTTGTGAAAGAATCTTAGTAGTCTAGAAGGTATCCTTCTATACAGCTTTGCACAAGGCAAAGAGAAGGTAATTGGACATTTTTTAAACATAGGTTATGACATAAAACAGTGAAGGTTGAGACTACTTGTCACAAGGATGCATGCTTAGGATTTTCAAAACATTTAGTCGCATCCACATAATGTATCTTTTGCGACGCATATACACAAAGAGGAATCATCGTGACCAGGTAGGTACTCTGTCTTGACTCAAATCAACAGGGATTTATTGTCGCAATCACTATGTTAGTAGGTCTCGACCGTAGTTCATAGAGAACATGTTAAGTCCAAAATTCCATTACAGGTCATAGCCAAAAAGCACATATGTCACGACCAGTTTTCACATAGACTACCGAGTGATAATTGTCAAAGTCCCAAAACATTTTTCATGCAAAAACCTTTCTAGTTATCAACACAGTTTAAAATAGGGATCCAATTTTTGGCAATTCATCACACATTAAGATCAAAAACAAAACTTTTAAGATGAAGGATTGGATTAATCAAAGAATGTCACATTGAGTAGCACCAAAACACACATTGAGTAGCACAGAAGCAAAGCCATCTCCCCCACACTTAAACTTGATAGTGTCCTCACTGTCAACATAACTAAAGCAGCAAAGATCACAAATACTTTGTAAATTTAATCAAATTAGCTCCAAAATAATAGGTAGCCTAATCACTCAATGCAAATTAACAGTTCAGCAAATAGTCATATTCAAGTCATGCAAAGTAATACTAGTAAAGCAAAGACGACAGGATGGGTAAGCTAAGATCATGCATATGAGTGTGTAAGTTCCACATAGAACAATTAATGAGTAAATGACATATGGACAGTAACACGAGTATTTAAAACAAAAAGAGACCTAGAATAAACAGAAATAAACAAAAAATGAAAACTATCCTAATGAAACATCCATTCCCTATCCTCAAACCATCATTAACATATCACGTTAGGGAAAACTTGTAAAGGTAGGAGATAGGAAAGGGACAACTTGGCCTCAAGGTGGTGGTGGGAAATCATAAAACTTTGAGAGATGGCTGTTTGATTGGAAGGTTTTCCCCATTGCCCTCTCTCTCCACTTCAGCATTCCACAATCGCGTACCTTATACTGAGATTTATCCAAGTTTATCTTGAATTCTCCCTCTTTAAACTTAAACTTACCCAACTGTGGTTGGCATGTCGCAGCAACAGACTTAGGAAATTTTTCCTTTACCTCCTTCGTATATTCCCTGTAGTTGGTCTTCTCTATCTTATGTAGCTCCCCCATCATCTCCTTTCCTAAGTGTCACACCAAGCTGAGGTTGGTTTATGACTGCAATGGACTTGGGATCATTCTTTTCCATACTTCATTATTATTAGAGATTAAGTCTTTCAAAAACCTTAAGGTATGAGATGTAATTTTGGAATGAGAATGAGGTTGAGAAGAGTTATAATGTATTGGCCCTTTAACCAAAAAGTGGAGTGTGGAACTGAAGGAGTTTGGAGTTCCCTGGTTGCGTTTGGCATTTTTGGTCGCGACCTTTCAGCTTCCCATCGCGACTCCAATTGACAGGGTATGTGTTAAGACACATTTTTGTATATGGTTTCTGTGACACTTTTAAGAGTTTTACAACAACTTTACCATCTATTTTGTGCCTTAAATTGTACTTTTGTGGTAATACATGATTGCGTGTGGCAATGTGCTAATAAAAAGGTAAATGGTAAATTAACTCTTCCAAAATGCATAAATTATGTTATTTACTTATTTGGACTTTTATAGTGAGCTTTTTATTCTGGATTATAGGTATTTTGGAAGAGAGTAAGGACCAGGAAAGAAATTACAAGTTAATGAAACCGTGCTCCTGCACATTTTAGTCACGACCAAAGAGTCCGCTGGTCGTGACCTTGATTCTTTTGAAATTCTCTCTGTGTTTATAGGTTGCGACCAAAATAGGGATCTGTTCACAACTAAAATACGAAATCACTGGAGCTACCCATTTTGAATTAGGTTATGCATAAATAAAATGGGAGGAAGGCCGCCGTAAAAAAAGAGGCTAGTTTTTGACATGATTAGGCTAATAAGCAGTACTCTAGTGCTCTCTGATCACCTTTTCCATCTCTGCCATCATTATACTCCTCTCCACTAATTTCTCCACATCTCTACACCACCAATCTACCATCTTTCCATTGTTTCTTGATGGCATCTTATCTGAACAACGATTGCAATATAATAGGAGTCATGAGAGGCTAAACCTTTAATCTCTTGGTGATAAATCAGATATCTTGAGCTCATGGACTCAAACGGAGAGTTTCTTCTATTCTAATTTGTATCTTCTCATCTTATGATTGCTGCTAGATCTAGAGTATTCATCTTATGAGCAAGTTTTAAATATCACTTGATCATTCTCAGATTAGATTTTGTAATTGAATTCGGATGATTTGAACATTTGCTTTTAATACAATATTTCAGTTTCAATTTTAAAATAGTGGGTAAATATTGTAACATCCTCATTTTCATACTTCTTAGGGACCAAACAGTAGCATCTAGAACCACTTCCAAGGCTGTTGAAGTCAAATTACTCAATCTGGAATTTTACTCTTAGCGAGTACTGTTCACTGTGCAAATTCTAGAGGAGTGACCTGACTTAGAAAAATCATAACTAATTCTATAAAAATCAAAATGGAGTGGTTCAAATTGATACACGAAGATAACATAATTATATTTCAGGGAAAAATGACTCATTGACCATGCCTTGACCAGGTCAACATTGATCAATGTTTGAATTTACTGTTCCTCCAGCGTCCTGTCCCTGATTTCAGCATTCTGGTCCCAACTTTGATAAATCATATCTTTATGTGTAGAAATCCAAATGAGAAGTTCTATATATAAAATCGAAGCTTGGCATGTATACTATTTACTGGAAAATATCATATATTTATTCAATCATTTACTAGTTATAATTATAGCTCAAATGTCACTGCCTCCATCACGAGTTACTGTTCACAGTGACAATTTCCAGCAATTGTACATGCATGAATCACATATCAATCATGCCAAGTAATTAACATCTCTTCATGCATATTTATCTCCTCCATCTTGAGAAGACCTGCTGTAATTGGATTGATATGGAAGGGGTGAGATTTCTGGGGAAATCTCAATAGCAAACGGCACTAAACAATTCATGCATTAATATGAATACTTGTGCTTGCTTGTGAAAGTGTTAATATTGTCTAATATGCATGCTTCCATGTTACATATGAAATACAATTGGCCAAAGTAATCATAGGAATAGAGCTTCATACATAAGCACATATTCAACACAATTCAACAAAGCCATAGCACATCAAGCATAACATTCAATACATACAAGTTTATGATTAGTTTACTACCTGGCGTATAGCCTTTCCTTATAACCTTTAACCTTGTCTCTAAGGTCCATTCTTTCCATAGGTTAGAGCCTATACATCGCATAATAATATCTTCATTATTATTCTATCAGCATAGCTCTATTTAACTCATGCTTAACTCAAGGGTAATATCCTTAATATGACATTTCCCTGGCTTTCTCTCTACCTTTAGCTACCTTTATTAATAGAGATATTTCTCTAGTCTAACCACTAAGATCAATCCTCTACTTTATTAGAGTAGGGACTTGATAACTTTCTTACCTCATTTCTAAGCTTTGCCCAGTCCCTCAGCTCCTTAGACTGCTCTTGGCTCCACCAGAACTCCTTCCTTTCTTTCCTTTCTTTCTTTCCTTCTCTCTTTCTCTCTTCTTTCTTTTCTTTCTCTTGCCAAATCTGTGGTGTGCCTTGAAATAGAAGGGGAGTGGCCTATTTATAGGTGAGAGGAGGTGAAATGAATGGTCCAGATTTATTCGCGATGAATGGCTCAGATTGCTTGCTTACTCAAGAAGCTTTGCCTGCATCATCACGATGACATCACCCTCCCTGATGACTCACCACTCATGACATCATCCAGGACACCTCAAGGGACACCTCAGGGGTATATGTGGCACAATGGTTAGGCCCTTGGGACACCTCACCAGCTAACTCAGCCTTTCCAAAGAGTTCCAGAGTCTTTTCCCTGAATGGACGGCCGAGATCGTGCCACATGTCCTCTTGCTTTTTCTCCTTTTTCTATAATCATGCCATGTGTCCTTTGCTTTTCTTCTTTTACTGTAATCATGCCATATGGTTCCTTGTGGCCCCATTTATGTGCCCTCATGATTCCAGATCACTTTACCCAGTTCTATCTTGGACCGAGTCACTTTACTTTATTGAAAAAGCACTAAAATAATATTTTAATACCTCTTGGGCTCACATTACTCTTGGGCTACGTTTTTGAGCCTTGGATTGTCATCTTGGGTTTCTAACCTAGCCCATGCACTTTGGTGGCTCGGTTATAAAGAAACATCCTTAGTAAATTGCCAAAATGCCCTTAGTTCCTCTTTAGTACTTATAGGAGCACTATTATCTTTCCATACCTTACCAGAGTATCTCTTGACCCTGGTCAGCTATCCAGATACCCTTTCTTGACTGTCTAACCTTAGTCAAATGATCATAATGTCCTTTTTCTGACTCTGACTTAATGACACAACACAGTGGCATACCTTCAGTGGCATTTTCGTAATTCTTCATTTTTCTCAATCTTTATTAGCCCTGGCCCACATACTTATATGAAAATATCATTGGGCCTATAAGGTGCCATTTTGGACCCTCTGTATGATCGCCTATCTTCATGGGCTCAATTCTCGAGAAATTCCCCCGAAATCTATTGATCGGGTCTTTTAATCCACTATAAATTTTGTAGTAAATTCTACAGAACTCCTTTTTGGGTTCTGTCAATTTCAAAAATTCTTATATTAATTGTAGGATTTTAATGCCATATTTCATATGATTATGAGGTCTAGAGAATACTGTATTATTTTTCCTTCTCTTCAAAAATTAATATAAATCTTTCAGGACCTCATATCAAAACTCTGTGTTGTATCAAATTCATTAGCATAAATTTTTCTATCTATAGGGTTTTCGATCGACGACCATTCAAGGGCGTTTTCATCATCTAAATTCAATTTTTAAGGAAAATTAGGGTTCTAAACTCAATTGATCAATTGAGATTTTCTTTGAGACTTAGTAATTTCTAAATTCCAATTTTAAATGTGAGAGCAAGGATAGATACATTTTCATCATCAAGAGTCTTTCATAGCATATTTCTCAACTAAACCAACTCATTTTCATCGTAAACAAAAATAAAAAAATATTTACTTTTTTGCACCCTACTTTTATTGCATCAATCACTAAAACCCAAAACTATTTTATCCCTGCTCAAGTTTTTCATTTATTTTGACATACAATCTACTAGGTTTCCACATAAAAGGCTTCTCGAGAAGAATGATAGGGTTGTGCCTTATACTATATTATTGTTAGGAATTAGATGACACGCAGCGGAAATTAATTTAAAAATTTTTCCATTCCTTGCCAGGATCTACCGTATGTGTTTAAGTCAAGTGGGAAGGAGCATTACCCTCAGTATTTCTCAGCGACTTCCACAGCTTCTCTCCACGGCTGGTGATCTCTTTCCGATCGCAAGAAGACGTCCACAGCTTCTCTCCACGGCTCGTGCTCTCTTTCTGATCGCAAGAAGTCGACGCCTCAGGTCAGCTTCCTCTACTGGTATCCACACGAACAGTGTTCCAACCACGAATGACGTGCTAGCGTCTCTTATCCCTCCAAGGCTCTCTCAAGAATTCGTCCTCTCCATCTCTACTTCAGCAGTTTCTTATCTGTAAAACCTTTTGCAGATTCCCTTCGGCATTTTGTGTTATGTGTTGTTCAAAAAACGTAACTCCTAAAATCAGATATATAGGATGCTCTGCGTTTTTTTCAACCGAATTGGATTTTGGAATTAATCTATAGTAATTCCAAAATTAATACAATATCACATATTGTATAATTTGATAAGAAACTAATTAAATAAATAATGTTTGTATTAAATATGTCCCACAGATTTAATTCACCTATTTATTTAATTTAAAATAAAGATAAGACTGGACTATATTTGATTTATTCTCATAAATCAAATTTGAGATATCATGTCAATTTGAATTTCAAATTCAAACATGACAGAGATTTAATTTACAGGTAGCCATTTCATAAATAATCACGAATTTGCATTCGGTTTTCTTAGACCCCATCTATGTTAATTGATCAAATCAAAATGCATCACCACCGATTTCAATTCCCTTTTAGATACCTTTTATGTCATACATAACAGGGATTCCTTATATGTCATACATAAAACACATATTATATGATCGGCTACGACTAACACATATCATATGAATCAACAATCAAGCCTAACTTAAACACAAAACGACATGACTCTGATACCACTGTTAGGAATTGGAAGACACGCAGCGAAAATTAATTTAAAAATTTTTCCATTCCTTGCCAGGATCTACCGTATGTGTTTAAGTCAAGTGGGAAGGAGCATTACCCTCAGAGATTCTCAGCGACTTCCACAGCTTCTCTCCGCGGCTGGTGATCTCTTTCCGATCGCAAGAAGACGTCCACAGCTTCTCTCCGCGGCTCGTGCTCTCTTTCTGATGGCAAGAAGTCGACGCCTCAGGTCGGCTTTCTCTATTAGTATACACACAAACATCGTTTTAACCACGAACGACGTGCTAGCGTCTCTTGTCCCTTCAAGGCTGTCTCAAGAGTTCGTCCTCTTCGTCTCTACTTCAGCAGTTTCTTATCTGCAAAACCTTTTGCAGATTCCCTTCGGCCTTTTGTGTTATGTGTTGTTCAAAAAACGTAGCTCCTAAAATCAGATATATAGGATGCTCTGCGTTTTTCTCAACCGAATTGGATTTTGGAATTAATCTATATTAATTTTGAAATTAATACAATATCACATATTGTATAATTTGATAAGAAACTAATTAAATAAATAATGTTTGTATTAAATTCGTCCCACAGATTTAATTCACCTATTTATTTAATTTAAAATAAATATAAGACTGGACTATATTTGATTTATTCTCATAAATCAAATTTGAGATATGTCAATTTGAATTTCAAATTCAAACGTGATAGAGATTTAATTTATCCTTATAAATTAAATCTTGTAAATATCTCTTATATGAGATATTCTATCAATTTGAATTTCAAATTCAAACATGATAGAGATTTAATTTATCTTTATAAATTAAATCTTGTAAATATCTCTTATATGAGATATCCTATCAATTTGAATTTAAATTCAAACATGATAGAGATTTAATTTATCCTTATAAATTAAATCCTATATATCCCTTATATATAATGTATATATACGAATTTATATATATATACGAATATAAATATAAATAAATATATACATCAACCTTGGATCATTCATTGAATCTTGACACGTCTTAGATTCAATGAATCTGGACATTATAGCTCGTGTTGGGCTATTTTGTATGCGATCCTGTAGGCCCATATGAAGTTGACAGTGGGCCGTTTGCTATACTGGCCCACAAGTCGTAAGCAGTCTCTAGCAAGACATAATGACTACCCAAATCATATGAGGATGATGTAACCTTTTATACAACCATATCATATCCCTTCTGTCACGCGATATTTTGGTCATGGATGAGGCATGGATAATGTCATCCTCCTATTCCTGATCGTTACTTTCTCGATCCCTGAGTAGTCTGACTATAGAAATGGAACTACCTTTCCATTACAGTATGGCCATACATTTCTCAGACTCACTCATCGAGGGGCCCAGTAATATCTCTCTACGAATGTGAGGGACAAATTCCATCTTGACCATTCACATTCCTCCGCATGAAAAACCACTAAGCCCGAACATAGTCTTTATGATCACTCGGTCAAAAGTGACTTTTGACTAGGTCAAAGCTGAGCATTTGTCATGTAGGAATCCATGATGATCTCAGGTCAAAGGGCATAATGACATGGTTTATATATGAGAGAAGCTTATGACGTAACCCATGCAGCTCTCTCATAGTGGGTCGGTCCAACACCTTGTACTCTTACATGTGCCTATGACTTTGATTTATATCTCTATATATCTTCAAAGTCATACTGGCCTTATTTCATCTCTGCTCCCACATAGATGATCGACCAGGGACATTTAGGATAAGATCATGAATTATCCAAGGATGGTCATCACAATAAATATGCAAATAATATGATAACACAATTAATAAATTCATAAATTAATAATGTTCATAAGACAATGATTGGCCCCTAGGGCACATTTTCCAACAATTATATTGGGTGAAATAAAATTTATTTTGATAGATCAAACCACGACAATCTGACCTCATCAGTGTGTCTCTAGAACTTGTCGTCGTGACCTGTGTATCTCTCAGTCGTGACTTGGGGTCATAGAAAGACTCTCCTTGAATAGATTATTATTTAGTCGTGACTTGTATAGCATGAATGATTGATCTCATGTATTTAGTTTGATATTCATGAAATCTTGTCATTGTGAGCTGATTAGAGTGAGTAAGCTAGATGGAAGGATCCTTGAGCCTCCAACAGATACTCATTATATTGTGTGACACCATCTAGTTTAGTAACTTTGCAGAACTTGTCTCAATCCTTGATTCAAAACCACATTAGCTTCTTGGAATTGTGAATATGATAAGGGCATTTCTTTCAAAACCCTGTTGCCCAAACAGTAGCCACAAAAAATAATTAAATCCTTTGCTAACCCCTTTGAGACCTTCACTTTCTTTTAAAATTCTATCCTTGATTAATTAATGCTGCACAGGGTACTTGTTGCTGTGAAATAACTGTTAAATTAAACCACTTGTTAGATATTTGAACTTCAATATATTTGCTATCTGGTTCAATAGTGAAAGAAAAGAAAAGCAAAAAGAAAAAGTACAAAAAAGAGAAAAAAAGAAAGAAGAGATAGACCAGAAAGAACTAAAGTAATATTCAACTTGCATGAAAGGAAAATATTTGGTACTCTCTGCAGTGCAAGTTCATATTAGATTGGAGAATTAAGATCATGTATAGTATTTTATTAATCAATGACATTTATTTCCATTTTATCACTTAGCCTTTCCAACATTACAACCTAATAAAGACCCTTTGATTCACAATCCTTTCAGCAATTAGTGGTGGAGATGTAGGATGGTTACAAGCCTATAGGAAGCCTAAGCTAGATGGTTGAGTAAAATTACCTTGATAAGAGAATGAGTGAAACACTACACCTTGTGAGGAAATCTCAACCTAGTTGCTTACTATGATTTTATTGCATGATTTGGATTCTTTGATTGATATGAGATTAGTTTGGACTATTGCCAATTGAAAGGAAAAGATTGATGACTACAAGTGTTTATGCTGAATCTCTTGCCAAATATGCTGAACATGTGTGTTTCAGAGTGCAAACACTAAGTGTGGGGGAGTTGATAAACTCATATTTGTAGTGATTTTTAGTGTGTTTAAAGTGAGTTTATTATTGATTTTTATCCCCAGTTATTAATATATTGAGCAATTATTAAATAAATAATATTCAGAACAGTTAGGAATTAATTGATATCAATTTAGCGCTTAAAGTGAACAAATAATCTGTTTATTCTAATTTTCTATCACAGATCAATGGATTGAGGGAGAATGATAGCTAGAATAAAGGAGTTGATGACATGTGATAGCACATGGGCTAGATCCAAGAATTGAGGAACATATTGCAAGTGGGAGATCATGCATATGTTGGCATATAGAGCAGCACTTTTCACGCACACATCACTATTCATGCATACATCTGGCGTTGTTCATGCACACACAACAGAATCACCATTCCAGCAGTAGCTCATGTACTCCACACATCATTCCAGCTACCCTGCACATCCTTCCACACCTATATATACACACCATCACATATTAGATCATTCATGCTGGGGAGAAGACACTTCTTGCACAGACTCTCATTCTACTTCTTCCCCATTCACACATCCATTCATACACCATTCCATAGCAGATATGCTCTCACCCATTCTTCCATTCCACCATACCAGATGCCATTCTTCTTCTTCCATTCCTTCTCCAATTCCATCTTCATTTTCTATTATGCACTTTCCTCTATTCTAGATAATAGAACCTATCACATCCTTAATTTCTTCCTTAGTTATACTTTATTAGAAGTTATTGGAACCAATTGCATATCCTTTGTCCTTGAAAACATTCAATTTCAAAAGAATTTCTCTTGGGTAATGTTCACATTACTGTTCATTTAGTAATTGCAGAACATGTACCCTACTTTTAAAATTCATAACTAAATGTAGAAAATAGAAATAGGATGCTTTCAATTTCTAATGAAAACTCTTTCATTGAACTTTGAGAAAAAAAAAATATAAAACAGAGGTTTCCTTTTCCAAATAAAATCAGTTTATTCCTTGAAAGTCACTGTTCATTTGGTAAAATCATGAAGTTCCAATTTCTTTACCTTAACTTCAAAAATTCATTTCTCTTTTGTTTCTTGTCCAAATAAACCATGTTACCTATGGATTTAAAGCTCTAGACATGCTATTTAATATCAAAAAATTTAAGGGCAAAACTCATTCATTTAATATACAAAATTAATGTTGGAACATTACTGGCTCTAGTTGCTTACTTTATCTTTATTCTAGAACTCACGTCCAACTTAGAAAAATCATAATCAATCGAATTCTTAACCAATTAAGGAGTTATTGATGTTGATTTAAAGATATGTATCTTAACTATTACCATGCCAAATTTTAAGTTCAAACTTGTTGATTAAGGCATCTTAAACATCGTCACACCATCACGGCCTCAGAACACCAACACATGAACATTCAATTTATATTCCAGCATGTGCTTCCATAATGTCAAGCAACTCATGTAACTTATTGTACAAGTTCAACCATCTATGCTTACCCTCTTTACTTGAGAAACCCTAGCACCTAAAACATGATTATGCATATGGGAGGGATAAGATTTAATGGAAATCCCAATAGCAAGTTCACAAACCATAATATCATGCATGATTAATTGGATGATTAACATGTTATCATGAGATGGGAGCTACTTCATAATGGTACATATGAAAGGAATTGGAAGACACACAGTGGAAATTAATTTAAATTGTTTTCCATTGCTTGCCAGGATCTACCGTATGTCTTTAAGTCAAGTGGGAAGAAGCATTACCCTCAGTGTTCCTCAGCGACTTCCACAGCTTCTGGCCACGACGTTCACGGCATCTCTCCGCGGCTCGTGCTCCCTTTCCGATCGCAAGAAGTTGACGACTCAGGTCGGCTTCCTCTACTGGTATCCACACGAACAGCATTCTAACCACGAACGACATGCTAGCATCTCTTGTCCCTCCAGGGCTTTCCCAAGAATTCGTCCTCTGCATCTCTATTTCGGCAGTTTCTTATCTGCAAACCTTTTGTAGATTCCCCTTCAGCCTCTCTGTGTTCTCTGTGTGTCTTGCCAAAAACGCAGCTCCTAAAATCATATATATAGGATGCTATGCGTTTTTCTCTCTACCGAATTGGATTTTGGAGTTAATCTTATATTAATTCTGAAATTAATATAATATCATATATTGTATAATTTTATAAGAAATTAATTAAATAAATAATATTAAATTCGTCCCATAGATTTAATTACCTATTATTTAACTTTAAATAAAGATGAGACTGAACTATATTTGATTTATTCTCATAAATCAAATTTGAGATATCCTATCAATTTGAATTTCAAATTCAAACGTGATAGGGATTTAATTATCCTTATAAATTAAATCTTATAAATATCTCTTATATGAGATATCCTATCAATATAAATTTCAAATTCAAACGTGATAGGAATTTAATTTATTCTTATAAATTAAATCTTATAAATATCTCTTATATGAGATATCCTATGAATTTGAATTTCAGATTCAAACGTGATAGAGATTTAATTTATCCTTATAAATTAAATCTTATATATCTCTTATATAATGTATATATATATACGAATTTATATATATACGAATATAAATATAAATAAATATATACATCCACCCTGGATCTTTCATTGAATCTGGACATGTCTTAGATTCAATGAATATGGACATCATAGCTCGTGTTGGGCTATTTTGTGTGCAACCCTGTGCGCCCATATGAAGTTGGTAGTAGGCCATTTGCTATACTGGCCCACAAGTTGTAAGCGGTCTCTAGTAAGACATGACGACTATCCAAATCATATGAGGATCGATAAACGATGTAACCTTTTATACAACTATATCATGTCCCTTCTGTCACGCGATATTTTGGTCATAGATGAGGCACAGATAATGTCATCCTCCTATTCCTGATCGTTACTTTCTCGATCCCTGAGTAGTCTGACTATAGAAATGGAACTACCTTTCCATTACAGTATGGCCATACATTTCTCAGACTCACTCATCGAGGGGCTCAGTAATATCTCTCTACGAATGTGAGGGACAAATTCCATCTTGACCATTCACATTCCTCCGCATGAAAAACCACTAAGCCCGAACATAGTCTTTATGATCACTCGGTCAAAAGTGACTTTTGACTAGGTTAAAGCTGAGCGTTTGTCATGTAGGAATCCATGATGATCTCAGGTCAAAGGGCATAGTGACATGGTTTATATATGAGAGAAGCTTATGACGTAACCCATGCAGCTCTCTTATAGCGGGTCGGTCCAACACCTTGTACTCTTACATGTGCCTATGACTTTGATTTATATCTCTATACATCTTCAAAGTCATACTGGCCTTATTTCATCTCTGCTCCCACATAGATGACAGACCAGGGATATTTAGGATAAGATCATGAATTATCCAAGGATGGTCATCACAATAAACATGCAAATAATATGATAACACAATTAATAAATTCATAAATCAATAATATTCATAAGACAATGATTGGCCCCTAGGGCATATTTTCCAACAACCTCCCACTTGCACTAGGTACAATCATTAATTTGACTAATTCCCATTGACCTAACATGACGCTCATGCTTTGCCTGCACAAGTGGCTTTGTTAGAGGATCAGCAACATTGTCTTCTTCTGCTACTTTACATATTTTTATATTACCTCTATCGTTGATTTCTCTAATGAGATTAAATCGCCTGAGTATATGCTTGGTCCTTTGATGTGACCTAGGCTCTTTGGCCTGTGCAATGGCACCGCTATTGTCACAGAGCAAAGTTATTGGATCTGAGATGGTAGGTATGACCCCTAGTTTCATGATAAACTTCCTGATCCAAACGGCTTCCTTAGCTGCATCAGATGCTGCTATATAATCAGCTTCCATTGTAGAATCTACTACAGTGCCCTGCTTAGAGCTCTTCCAGCTTACTGCTCTATTATTGAGGAGGAATATATATCCAGATGCGATTTTTGGTCATCCTGGTCAGTTTGGAAACTCGTGTCTGTGTAACCAGTTACACAGAGTTCATCATCTAATCCACCATAGACCAAGAATAAGTCCTTAGTCCTTCTTAAGTACTTAAGGATATTCTTGACAGCAGTCTAATGGCCCTCACCAGGGTCCTGTTGATATCTGCTAGTCATACTTAAGGCAAATGAGACATCCGGTCGAGTACATAACATGGCTTACATGATAGATCCTATGGCTAAGGCATATGGAACTTTACTTATACGACCTCGCTGATCAGATGTAATAGGACACAGATCTTTGCTGAGGTGGCTACCATGAAACATGGGTATGAAACCCCTCTTTGATTCGTGCATACTGAACCTATGCAGTATTTTGTCTATGTATGTACTCTGACTGAGTCCTAGAAGTCTTTTAGATCTATCTTTATAGATCCTGATTCCTAGGATATAGGTGGCTTCACCCAAGTCTTTCATCGATAAAGACTTTCCTAACCAAGACTTGACAATCTATAAGGTAGGAATGTCATTTCCAATAAGTTGGATGTCATCGACATAGAGTACCAAAAACACAACTGTGCTCCCACTAACCTTCTTGTACACATAAGGTTCATCAATGTTTTGAAGAAATCCAAACTCTTTGACTACTTCATCAAAACGATGATTCCAACTCCGAGAGGCTTGCTTTAGTCCATAAATAGACCTTTGAAGCTTGCACACTTTACCAGAGTCCTCAGAACGCACAAACCCTTCAGGTTGTGTCATGTACACATCTTCAAGGAGCTTTCCATTAAGGAAGGCTGTCTTGACGTCCATCTTCCATATTCATAGTCATAATATGCTGCTATGGCAAAGAGGATTCTAATTGATTTGGCCATTGCAACTGGGGAAAAGGTCTCATCATAATCCATACCATGAGTTTGAGTAAATCCTTTTGCAACCAGTCGTGCCTTGAAGACATTTACATTGCCATCTATGTCAGTTTTCTCCTTAAAAACCCACTTGCACCCGACGATTTTTACACCTTCAGGCGGGTCGACTAAGGTCCAAACCTTATTATCGTACATGGATTACATTTCAGACTTCATGGCATTAAGCCACTTTTCAGAGTTTGGTCCCACTATAGCTTCTCGATAGGTAGTAGACTCATTATGCTCAATGAGCAACATATCACGACTGTCAGAAATCAGAAATCCATATCTCTGAGGCTGAAGTTGTGTCCTATTAGACTTCCGTGGACCTTGCATGACTTGAGGAGTCTCAACAACTTGTTATGAGTCTTCTCTATTTTCCATCTGCAGTTCTGCGGTGTCTTATGGCTCTTGAACTTCTTCGAGGTGTACCTTACTCCCACTGGTTCTTTTAGAGATAAATTCTCGTTCGAGAAAGATACCATTTCTGACAATAAACAATTTGTTATCAGTAGGGTTGTAGACGTAATATCCCTTGGTTTCCTTAGGATATCCCACAAAAAGGCACTTTGAGGATTTGGGCGCTAATTTGTCTGAGGCTTGTTGCTTAACATAGACCTCGCATCCCCAAATCTTGAGGAAAGACAAACTAGGCGTCCTCCCAGTCCATATCTCATACGGAGTCTTTTCAATTGCCTTAGATGGAACACGATTGAGTGTGAACGCAGCTGTCTCTAGGGCATGGCCCCAAAAGGAGGGCGGAAGATCTGTTCGACTCATCATGGACTGAACCATATCTAATAGTGTTCAATTTCTTTGTTTCAGAAATGCCATTCCATTGTGGTATCCCTGGAGGAGTTAATTGTGAGACTATCCCACAACTCCTGGGATGGTCTATGAACTCTTGGCTCAAATATTCACCACCCCGATCAAATCGAAGTGCTTTAATTGTTTTGCCAAGCTGGTTTTGTACTTCATTTTGAAATATCTTGAACTTTTCAAAAGATTCAGATTTATGTTTTATCAGATAGATGTACCCATAGCTGCTAAAATCATCTATGAATGTTATGAAGTATGAATAACCTCCTCTGGCATTTGTGTTCATCGGTCCACACACATCTGTATGTATGAGGCCTAATAAATCAGTGGCCCTCTCACTATGCCCAGTGAAGGGTGAATTTGTCATCTTTCCTAACAAGCAAGACTCGTAAATGTCATATGATTCAAAATCAAATGAGTTTAGAAATCCATCTTGATGGAGTTTGGAAATGCGTTTCTTATTTATGTGGCCCAGACGACAGTGCCAGAGGTATGTCGAATTCAAATCATTCGGTTTGACCCTTGGCAGTTATGTTATAGATATTTCCATGATTGGGTTGTTCCAAATTTAATATGTAATGATCAATATGCAAATCACCATGAGCATAGAAAACATCATTACGATAAATAGAACATCTACTATTCCCAGCAATGGAAGTGAAACCTTCCTTATCCAAATAAGAAAGTGAAACAATGTTACTACATAAAGCAGGAACATAATAGCAATTGTTCAAAACTAACAAAAGCCCAGTGGGCATAACTAATTCATAAGTGCCTACAGCTAACACAGTAACCCTTGCTCTGTTTCCAACTCGTAGGTCAACCTCGCCCTTTTTTCAGCTTCTTACTGTCCCTTAGTCCCTGCAGATTTGTACAAATATGAGAACCACACGCAGTATCTAATACCTATGAGGTGGAAGTAGAAAGATGAATGTCTATAATATAAATACCTGAAGCGATAGCCCCGCTATCCTTCTTGTTCTTTTTCAGATCTTTGAGGTAGAGTTTGCAATTCCTCTTTCAATGACTAGGTTCATTGCAGAAGAAGCAGACTCCTTCCTTATGAGGCTTTGCCTTCTTTGGTGCAGGCTTGGTTTTGGGCTTGCCTGACTCTTTGGTCTTACCTGATGAGCCATGACCCTTCCCCTTGCCTTTGCCTTTCTTTTTCATACCCTTCCCTTTCTAAACCATCAAAATACTACTGGGCTTCTTCTTAAGACTGGGCTCAGTAGTTTTAAGCATCCCATGCAGTTCAGAAATAGATTTCTCCTTGTTGTTCATGTTGTAGTTCATGATAAATTGGTCATAACTTTCTGGGAGTGAGTTCAAGATCAAATCCGTAGCTAACTCCTGGCTCATGGGAAATCCAAGCCTCTCAAGGTGATCAATGTACCCCTTCATCTTTATGACATGAGTACTGACTGATACACCTTCAGCCATCTTGCAGGAATGTAAGGCCTTAGTGGTCTCATACCTCTCTTGCCTTGCCTGTTGCTGGAATATTTCCTTGAGATGCACAATCATCTCATAAGCCTCCATGTGTTCCAGATCTCTTTGGAGCTCCAAAACCATGGTGGCTAGCATCCAGCACCCCACATCGACAGAGTCTTCCTTATGCTTCTTGTAAGCATCTCTCTGAGCTCTAGGAGCATTAGCCGCTAGCTCCTCAGGAATGGGTTGATCTAGGACATGCGCCTTTCTTTCCTACTTGAGAACAATTCTCAAGTTCCTAAACCAGTCAAGAAAGTTTGTCCCATTGAGTTTGTCCTTCTCAAGGACAGATCACAGCGATAATGTAGCAGTATTACTAGTCGCCATGATTCTACAATTAAAATATGCAATTTAATTAGCAATCTCCCATTGAATAAACAACCCTCAATGCAATAGTTAGTGGGCTAAGATCCATATTTGGCTCAAACTTAAGTCCGCTTTGGCAGGACGCTTAAATTAAGTTATTTAGGTAGATAATACCTTTACCAATTACATCAAATGTAACTCTTAGATGTTCATGAGATCCTATCATCATATGATCTGGCATGTTTTTAATCCCATCTAATGCCTTGAAACCCAAAACCGTTTTGTTTATCTCAATTAAGTCAAACAATAATAAACATGTGAGAGTAGCACCATTACTCTTGCTTATCTCCCCAAGATAACTCAAAAGCACCCACTTTGGTAGAGTCCACAATTGAGCGATCGAGGTTTTGACAAGTGTTCATAAATTGACGGCATTATGACTTAAGATTTCATTTAGAGGGCTTAATTTAACTATCTAGTTTACACGAATGCCTATTTCTCAGTTTGTATCTCATACAAGTAATATGCATGTGCTAATTTAATTATTAGATGCATAATTAAACGTGATACAATATGGCTCACCTATCCTAAGTCCCCTCAAGCCAATGAGAGGAGCTCTCTAGTAAGAAAAGGGAAATTACATATAGAAACCTCTTTTAACATTCGAGGGGAGTGAGATGAGAAGAGAAGGTACATTGAGAGTATATATATAGGAAGGCACGACACGTAGGCCGTATTTAAAAAAATTACAACACTTGCAATCTAGAGCCATATTGTTCACAATACCCAAGCATTCAAGAATCAACATTCAGATTTAATTGTAGGGCAATTGATGTTTTAAATCTAAAACATTCACAAAATAACATATGTTACGGTTATGTTGCGCTACGAACAGGTAGCCACGGCAGTCCCGCTAGCCGGTTAGCGGGCGGGGTCTGAGGCAGCGCCCCTAGAAAAAAAATTTTGCTTTATAAATAATCACGAATCTGAATTCGATTTTCTTGGACCCCATATATGTTAATTGATCAAATCAAAACGTATCACCACTGATTTCAATTCCCTTTTAGATTCCTTTTATGTCATACATAATACGGATCCCTTATATGTCACACATAAAACACATATCATACGATTGGCTACGACAAACACATATCATATGAATTAACAATCAAGCCTAACTTAAACACAAAATGGCATGGCTCTGATACCACTGAAAGGAATTGGAAGACACGCAGCGGAAATTAATTCAAAATTTTTTCTATTCCTTGCCAGGATCTACCGTATGTGTTTAAGTCAAGTGGGAAGAAGCATTACCCTTAGTGTTCCTCAGCGACTTCCACAGCTTCTGGTCACGACGTTCACGGCTTCTCTCCGCAGCTCGTGCTCCCTTTCCGATCGCAAGAAGTCGATGACTCAGGTCGGCTTCCTCTACTGGTATCCACATGAACATCGTTCTAACCACGAATAACGTGCTAGCATTTCTTTTCCCTCTAGGGCTTTCCCAAGAATTCATCCTCTCCGTCTCAATTTCGGCAGTTTCTTATCTACAAACCTTTTGCAGATTTCCCTTCGGTCTCTCTGTGTTCTCTGTGTGTCTTGCCAAAAACGCAGCTCCTAAAATCAGATATATAGGATGCTATGTGTTTTTCTCTCTACCGAATTGGATTTTTGAGTTAATCTTATATTAATTCCAAAATTAATACAATATCATATATTGTATAATTTTATAAGAAAGTAATTAAATCAATAATATTAAATCCATCCCACAGATTTAATTACCTATTTATTTAACTTTAAATAAAGATGAGACTGAACTATATTTGATTTATTCTCATAAATCAAATTTGAGATATCCTATCAATTTGAATTTCAAATTCAAACGTGATAGGGATTTAATTTATCCTTATAAATTAAATCTTATAAATATCTCTTATATGAGATATCCTATCAATTTGAATTTCAAATTCAAATGTGATAGGGATTTAATTTATCCTTATAAATTAAATCTTATATATCTCTTATATAATATATATATACAAATTTATATATATATATACGAATATAAATATAAATAAATATATACATCCACCCTGGATCTTTCATTGAATCTGGACATGTCTTAGATTCAATAAATCTGGACATTATAGCTCGTGTTGGGCTATTTTGTGTGCGACCCTGTAGGCCCATATGAAGTTGGTAGTGGGCCATTTGCTATACTGGCCCAGAAGTCGTAAGCGGTCTCTAGCAAGACATAACGACTACCCGAATTATATGAGGATTGTTGAATGATGTAACCTTTTATACAACCATATCATGTCCTTTTTGTCACGCGATATTTTGGTCATGGTTAAGGCATGGATAATATCATCCTTCTATTGCTGAGCGTTACTTTCTCAATCCCTAAGTAGTATGACTGTAGAAATGGAACTACCTTTCCATTACAGTATGGCCATACATTTCTTATACTCACTCATCGAGGAGCCCAGTAATATCTCTCTACGAATGTGAGGGTCAAATTCCATCTTGACCATTCACATTCCTCCGCATGAAAAACTACTAAACCCGAACATAGTCTTTATGATCACTAGGTCAAAAGTGACTTTTGACTAGGTCAAAGCTGAGCGTTTGTCATGTAGGAATCCATGATGATCTCAGGTTAAAGGGCATATTGACATAGTTTATATATGAGAGAAGCTTATGACGTTACCCATATAGTTCTCTCATAGCGGGTCGGTCCAACACCTTGTACTCTTACATGTGCTTATGACTCTGATTTATATCTATATATATCTTCAAAGTCATACTTGTCTTATTTCATCTGTGCTCCCGTAGAGATGACCGACCAGGGACATTTAGGATAAGATCATGAATTATCCAAGGATGGTTATCATAGTAAACATGCAAATAATATGATAACACAATTAATAAATTCATAAATCGATAATGTTCATAAGACAATGATTGGCCCCTAGGGCACGATTTCCAACAACATAAGCAAACTATAACATGCATATTGTCATGACATAACTTGGAAGGAGTTGCAATCATTCATGCTTCAACATCAACATGATGAAACAATCTCATGCTCAACCAAACACCATAATCAATAAGCAAATAAATAATTAAGCAAACATGAAACTATAATTAGGTATTCTTTCTTGAGATGATTTCCTTCCTTGACAAATGTCAAAACCTAGCCATTACAAAGCAATATCAAGTTACAACCCAACTTGAACACAAAACCAAGACTAGGTTTTCACTAACTTCCATTCTTTCTCCATTTTATGTTTCAAACTTCCATCTTTCCAAAATAAATTCTCATAGTTCATTTTACATAATTTTACATGTAGAATCCAAATATGAAGTTAGAATTTCCAAAATCAAATCATGTCACAAGCTGCTCTACAGAACCGAAACACACCCTTGATTTTCCAAAAATTCACATTTTGATTCCAATGCTTCCAATACTTGTTCTCCTTCTTTATCCCCACACAATTTTCCATTTTAAACTCATTGGAAGCATCAAAATCATGAAATTCCAACATATGAATAGTGTCACATACAGTAGAAGCCATGAACATAAACTTCCATTTACTTGCATACATGAATTTCCAATCTTATACCACTTGATTCTAGCTTGTTTAAGCTTATCTAAACTATCTATAAAATAAAACTCATATTCTAACCATATATGGACAGCACTTCCAGAAGCAACCACAAGGGAAATATGGCACAAAACCCCCTTAAAGTCAAGAGCTAGCTTGCTAGAACAAAGCTCAAGAACAAGGGAGATGATTACCTTACTTTGTACTCCAAGTTATGTGCTTCTTTCTTAGTTGAATGGAAATTTTGCAAGAGTTTTCCCTAGGGTTCCTAAAGCTTCCGAAACCAATATGAAATAAGGGGTATTTATAGAGAAATTTGAGTGGAAATGGATGGCCAAGATTAATTTGGTTACTATTTGATCTTATGGTCCATATTCATTCTTAAACCAATCTTGCCCTATAAGCCTTAGTATTTTTGTCATGCATGACATCATTAGGGCCATGTTTGGCTGGAAAAAGTGAAATATACTAATAGGCAAAATTCTAGTCCAGTCTGGTACTGATCGGAGCAGTTTCACAAAAACTAGACTATTTTCTATTCCTAATTTTTATAATATTCCAGGATTTGTATTATGTCCTAGAAATCAATGTATAGTATTCTCATACCCTTGACATTGTTATACTGAGTATTTATCTGCCATCCATCCCTTAGAAAATGACCAAAATACCCTTGGTGTCCTTTCTTGCACTATATTAATCCTAAGGGATAATTGTCATTTCACCCCTCTTTGTACTACCTTAGGGCTTATACTAGTTTTAACTAATCATATTTATACTATATCCCATATTTTTAGCCTGTCCAGAATGACCAAAATGCCATCCATCTATCACTGGTATAATGTAGTCATTTAGGGGTATTTTTATAATTTCACACTTTTCCTGAACATTGGCTCCTTCTACTGATAAACTGGTATCATGGGTTTTGGGCCCTCCTTGGCATCATCATAGGCCTATATATGAGGTCATCTAAGCTCATTCTATCTAGGCTTACTTACTGCTAAGTTCCATAATCGGATCACGGATGTTCTCAAACTCCCTTCAAAATTCACTAATATGAGGATAACTTTTCATATACAGCTCCTTCTGGGGTTTTGTCAAATTCATGACATCTGATGTCATGGGGCACACCTTCTTGTAACTTTTTCACTTATACCTGAGGTTTATGAGATTTGATAAAATTTCATATAACTTTCAGACTATTAGATAAATATCCACTATCTGAAATCCCAATAAAATTTCTGTATTATGCTCGATTAACCAGCATAACTTTCTCTATCTACTGATGAAATGTAGGACTGGAATACTTACAGGTAGTTCTAAGCCTTTTCTGGCTGAACTTTTCTATAATTACATTTAGGTCCCTAACTTTTTGCTTAATTACGGTTAGGTCCCTAAACTTTTGGAAATTATCACTTTTAGCCCAACTTTTGTTTCTACTTTAACTTTTGGCCTTGAACATTTTCTAATTTTTGTTTAGGTCCCTATCTTTCTTCAAGACTCATTTAACCTTTATTATTTCTTCTAATCATTCTCATAATCCTTTCCAAACCTCTTTCCACTATCAGTATTATACAGATAGGAAAAATTAGGATATGACAGAACCAAAGGAAAGTTTTGCAGTTCATCTTCATATTCTTCTATCATTTTCACCATGACTATTGCTATGTTTTCTATTGCTACTGAAGTTTAAATAGCAATGCAAGGCTAAGCTGCTGTGCTCTCTTGGAGATGATGCTGTACCAGAATCCTTGAGTTGAACAGGGAGTTCATTGTGTTTTCAATTCAAAGTTAAATATATCGAGTTGATGTAGTTAGCTTTATCATTATTGATGCAATTAGAGTAGTAGAGGACAAAGAAGTAGGGAACTGAGTTGGATTTCTTATTTCTGTATAACTCACATTTGATTAATTCTTATCTTTGATTGAGTTAAAGATAGTTGTGATTAATTGAAGTGATTCTGTTTAATTCATATTCTACTATCTCTAAGTTAAATGATTCATAATCTCTTTTAATGTCTGCGAGTTATAGCTTTGATTGAGATTTAGCTAGCGAGTTGTTAGCTAACCTATTCTAATTCAACTGATCTACTCCTCATATTTTGTGGGTAATGAAAGTAAGGTAATCTTCAAGGGAACACACTTGTCATTCATTCATCTCATCATCATAAACACTAAAAACATAAACAATAGCATAGAATTTACTTTCAGTAGTTAGATCAAAACTCATCAAGCACCATCTCTTTAACTTGTTAATTTATGGCTCATTAGATTAATTAGGCAACTTAACATCCATCTAGGCTCCTTGTAAATCGACCTAAGTTAGCCTCTACTTACTATTAGTTAGCTTAGTTTTGTTTGATAATTAAAATGACAATTATCAAAATGGCGCCGTTGCCGGGGGCCTTAGTTGTTAAGGTTTCCTAAGAAATCTCCTGGGCCTAAAAATCATAGAAGGTATATAGGTGTTTCAATTTTTTTGCGTATTCAGTATTTTGTCTTATTGAGTCATGACCAATTTCCTTTCTCGTCATGACCAAAGTACATAAAATTGATTTCTGAGCATCTCTGTGAACTTTAGTCATGACCAAAAGCACATTTGGTCACAAACAAAAATTTGTTTTCAAGTCTTTTTGCTCTTTGTTACTTTAAGTAGTGACCTAACTACTTTTTGGTCGCAACCAAAAATATTTTTCATCCAGTTTTATTCTCTGAGATTTCTAGTTGCAACCAGTTTACCACTTAGTCACAACCAAAAATCATTGTTTCAATTAGACTTACTCTCTGTGATTTTTAGTCGTGACCTGAGTGACAATTCATCGCAACCAGAAACTGAAAACTTTAAGCATTTTATTGTCTGTGGTTTTTAGTACCAACCAAAGTGACATTTGGTCATAACCAAAAATCCTGATTAAGAATATTTCCTCTCTGTGACTGGCTGTCACGACCTGAAGTTCATTCTTGTCACGATCTCTATTCTCTATGCTTATTAGTCGTGACCTGGTGACTGTTTAGTCACGACCTTACTGTTTTAAACTGCGATTATTTGATCTGAATTTTGGGAATTGTTCTATCTGTGAATATTTGATATTTTGTATCATTGTTGAGCGTGATTTGCATAAACAGAAGCTCTAAATTCTTTCATTTTGATAGAGAAATCAATAGAACAATTAGGAAAATTAAGAAGGCCGAGATCTTAAATCAATCTAGTGTTGCATCTTATGTTGAGCCTAGTTCTTCTGGTGACTCTATTGCTAAAATTAACTGTACATCTGGTGTTATATTAGATAATATTTAGTCATAGAGCATGTTAATGAAGATGAAACTTATACTCATAACTAGAATATTCAAAATGACTAACATGGAGAGAATAACATGAATAATAAAAGAGCACGTATGAGCATAAGATAATTAACCTCTTATCATGCAAACTTTGATCCTTTCTGCACTTGTCCTGCTTTAGATGTTAATTTTGAGTTGAAAGGTCCTTTGTTAATTTTGCTTATCTATGAAACCTGTAGGTGCTGACATGGATACTGTGCAAATACAAGTATTCCACTTTATACTTGAAGAAAAGGTAAATGAATGGTTTTATATGCTGCCATATCATATACCTCAAGCATTGGATTCCTGGAACAACTTGAGGACTACTTTTCTAGAGAGATACTTCCCTACTTTAAAGATAGCTACATTAAGGAAGGAGATTTTTGCTGCAAAATAGTATGATCAAGAATCTTCCTATGAGTTTTGGAGAAGCTTTCAAGAGCTGCTAGTTAGATGTCCATACCACCAGATTCTAACTGAGCATTTGGTGCAGTATTTTCACTCAGGATTGCGCTATGCATGCAGAAAGAATTTGGATACAGCTGCTGGAGGCTCTATTGATGATTTAACTCCAGATGAAGCATGGAACCTTATTGAGAAAATAGCAAACAATGACCAGCAGTATGGGGCTATGATGCTAGGCAAGTCCATGAGGTATTTGCAAGGCCTTCTCAAGATTATAATTTTTTATCCTCTCAAGTTGCTGCCATGAATGCTCAGATCAACAACATAGCTGCTCAATTGGGAAATTCACATATTCAAAGCCCATACTCTTAAGTTCTTGTTGCTCGTAGTTGTCAACTTTGCTATTCTCCTATGCACACCACTGTCAATTGCCCTACACACTATAAAGATGTATAACCTATCTATCAAGGCAAATAGAATCAATATCCATAAAGGAATCCATACTCCAACACATATAATGAGGATGGAGAGATCATCCTAATTTCAGATGGAGGGATGGAGGTAGAGATAGGAATTTTGGGCAGAACATATTCAACAATGATAGACAAGTGGCTGAATCTTCTAGAGCTATAGAAGTACCTTCTGCTGTAAAGGATGATGGAATATCTGAGATAATAAAGAGTATTAATATGATGAATTCCAATATAAACTCCATCAACATAAGCTTTTGCTCTAACTTCAAGGACATGAGACCTACTGTGGAGAACAACAAGCAATGACAGAGTCCAGGTTTGCTGCCTTAGATATTAAGATGGAACAGTGGGAAACAAAAGCTATAAACATGAATGGCTATGTATCATAGCTAGCCAATTCCATTAATGATGTTCAGGAAATAATCAATAGAGATATACCTTCGAACATAGTTGTTAACTCCAAATCTGTTAATGTCATAAGTTTGGTAGATGAAGAACAAGTTGGGGAACAAGATATAGATGTTAACAATGAAGAGGAATGTGAGGTAGACACTGATTCCAACTGTAGCATTGAGAAGTTTAAAAACGCAAAAGAAGCACAACCACTTAGTTTTGTTTAGTTAGCCTCCTTGTGTCTCTAAGATTATTGAGATCTAAAGCTTGATATACCAACCAAGGCATTACATTAATGGCTACCCCTAAATATAGTAATGCTCCCTTAATAGGAATATTTCCTATAGTGCATGGTATTGTGTAGGGTGTCATATCCCCAATTTCCTTATATGATGAATATGTGCAGTTTATATGTAATAGACATGAGATTCTTGAAATAAACTGTATCAGATTGAGGAAGGAAAGAGAGGGACTGGTAACTAAGGAAAGTTTAGGGACCTAAATGAAAATGAGAAAAGGTTGAAGGCCAAAAATAAAATGAGAAATAAAAGTTAGGCCAAAAGGTGTAATTATCAAAAGTTTAGGGACTTAAATGTAATTTATCAAAAGTTCAAGGGGAAAATATAATTGAAAAAGTTGAAATGAAAAAGGTCAAACATTGCCCGGAAGCAGTTTAGTCCCAAATTTTACAAGTAGATAGACAATTATTCTGATCAGTTTAACGTAACACATAATTTCGATTTGAGGTCCCCGATTAATTGATATGAATTCTTGAAATCAGGAAGAATTATTATAGTATTTTTTAGATCTTAGAATTAGATAAAACTTTATAGTAAATTCCTATATTTAATATAAGAATTTATAAAATTGACATAGTCAGAAAAGGAATTATGTAGAATTCTTACGGGAATTTACAGTGCAATAAAATACCAGATAAATACTGTCAGTAGAGGTTCCTTGAGATTTATGCCATAAAGGTAATGGACCAATATTAAGGCCCAAATGGCAACCCAAGAGGCACAGTAAGTTGGTTGGATAGTTAAGTGGGCCAGAGTCCAGAGCAACACAGGAAAAATATAAAATTACAAAAATGCCCCTATATAGCTAGATTGTACCAGGGATGGATGGAGGGCATTTTGGTCATTCTAGATAGGCTATGGTAATGATAAAGCAATAGATGAGATTAGAGATGAGAGTTAATAGCAAATCTATAGACAAATGATCATAGTACTCAAGACATATCCCTTCAGTGGGGATAAGATACATGAATGATGTACCATGAACATGAAATGAAATGAGACACAATTATGACAGATGATGTAGCTCTAAGAGGAAGCAGCATATATGCAATAGAAGTTAACATTTTTGTAATAGAGCTAAATTGCTCTTGTAATAAAGTCATATTGCTCTCAAGTTAGAGCCAACAGAATGAACAGATTATGATGGATATGTGCATGGTAAAGTCTATGTAGCTCTCTACAGTAATAAACATAATCAAGTTATGAAAGATGGGAATGATATGAGAAATTCCTAAATGATAGATGAAATGAGAAAAGTACGAATAGATAATCTTGGCTTCTATGATCATTTCTGGGGAATTATCTGTTGAGTTAACAACTATGTGGAAGTGACTAACCTTGTAACTTTGTCTGTTGGTTAGGTCTTCTAGATATGAGAATACAGTACAACAGAATCGCAGTAGATTCTGGAGGATTGCAGTTAGATCCCAGCATGACTCACAGAGAATGGAATTCTAGGGTTATAGTTATATCCTAAGAGGCTTACGGTTCATCGCAGTAGATCCCAAGGGTCGCAGTAGACCTAGCCTAGAGAAAGAAAGCAATGAGCCATAAGTACAGTATTTCTTTGGAAGGAGGAATACCAAGGAAAAGGTTAAGGTATAGAAGCTTCACAAGTTAGTTAACTCATAACAGAGAGAGTACCCATGATGTTAATTTCAAATAACCTTATTACTATTAGGGACTGAACTCAGAATCTTCGTACACACAACAAGAACTAAGTGATTAAAGTTAAAGTTATTAATCCTGAGTACCAAGAATTTGTGAGAATATTTCATAAGATATGAGAAGGAGTTAAATAAGAATAAAGAGATCCCTAAGATAAGATTATAGAGAATAAGAATGAGAGAAAAATATATCATCCAGATGAAGATTAAGAGATTAAAAGGCCAGATAGACCCATGAGAGATAATATAAGAATGGTCTAAGATAGTAAAGTACCAGGGTTGGAGCCTATTAGCACTAGTGTTTCAGATTTTTATCTATATTTTCCAGTTAAGCGTGTTCAGGCAATAGTAGCCTAATGATAGGTGACCCCCTGGGAAGTGATAAAAAGGGTGTAAATGCCACAGAAGTTTGGCATATATGCACAGCGTTATGTAAAATGATAGAAAGAGCTATGAAAAGTTAGAAAGGTTATAAACAGTAAGAGACTAGAACCCTTAAGTCAAGTCCAAATGAAATGGATTTTAAAAGAAATATTTAGAAGAGATTTCTTAAAAGCTAGCAAAGTTATAAGTTAAAGAGAATGTTTAACTTATGGTGTCATATCACCAATTTTCTTATCTGATATATACGTACAGTTTATCTATAATGGATATAAGATTCTTGGAATTAACTTATCAGATTGAGGTATGAAAGAAAGGGATTAATAACTAAGGAAAGTTCAAGGACCTAAACGCAAATTAGAAAAGGTTAGAGGCAAAAAGTTAAAGTAGAAACAAAAGTTAGGCCAAAAGTGGTAATTATCAAAAGTTTAGGGACATTAATATAATTAAGCAAAAAGTCAGGGACCTAAATGTAATTATGAGAAAGTTGAACTAAAAAAGGCTAAAAAATGCCCGAAATCATATCGGACCCAAATTTTACCAGTAGATAGACAAAATTTCGGTCAGTTTAACGCAACGCATAATTTTGATTTGAGGTCCCGATTAATTGATATAAATTCCTAAAGTCAGAAGGAATTATTACAGCATTTTTTAGACCTTAAAATTAGATGAAACCTTATAATAAATTCCTATATTTAATATAAGAATTTATAAAATTGACAGAGTCAGAAAAGGAATCCTGTAGAATTCTTACGGAATTTTATGGTGGAATAAATTACCCGATAAATATTATCAGGAGAGGTTTCTTTATAATTGGGCAAAAAGGTAATGAGCCCATACAAAGTCCCAAATGGTGTCACCATAGGCCCAATAAGGTGACTGGACAGTTAGGTTGGCCAGAGTCCAGAGCAACCCGGGAAAAGTGCGAAATTATGAAAATGCCCCTAGATGATCAGATTGTACCAGTGATAGATAGAGGGAATTTTGGTCATTTTGGATAGGCTATAAATGTCCCATATAGTATAAATATGATTATTCAGAGCTAGTATGTGCCCTGAGGTAGTACAAAGAGGGGTAAAATGACAATTATGCATTTAGGGTTAATATAATGCAAGAAAGGACCCCAAGGGTATTTTGGTCATTTTTCAAGGGATGGATGGAAGATAAATACTCAGTCTAACAATATCAATGGTATGAGAAACCTAGACACTGGTTTCCAGGGCAGAATACATATCTTGGAATATTATAAAATTTAGGAACATAAAACAGTCTAGTTTTTGTGAAACTACTCCGATCAGTACCAAACTGGGCTGAAATTTTTTCTATCAGTATATTTACCTTTCTCCAGCCAAACATGGCCTTGTGTAATGTCATGCATGGCATCAAGCTTGTGGCTTCCAGGGAAAGCTTGTTTAAAGAATGAATATGGACCATTAGATCAAATAGTAACCAAATCAATCTTGGCCATCCATTTTCACCCAAATTTATCTATAAATACCCCCTCATTTTAGACCCCATTCAGAATTCTTCAGAACCATAGGGAAACTCTTACAAAATTTCCATTGAACAGAGAAAGAAGCACACAACTTGAAGTAACAAGCAAGGTAACTATCTTCCTTGTTCTTGAGCTTAATTCTAGCAAGCTAGCTCTTGATTTTAAGGGATTTTTGTGCCATATTTCCCTTGTAGTTGCTACCAGAAGTGCTATCCATATATGGTTGGAATATGAGTTTTATGTTATGGATAGTTTATATAAGCTTAAACAAGCTTGAATCAAGTGGTATAAGCTTGGGAATTCATGTAGTTAGAAGTTTGCGTTTATGGCTATTACTATATGTAACACTATTCATATTTTGGAATTTCATGATTTTGATGATTCCAATGAGTTTAAAAATGAAAATTGTGTGGGGATAAAGTAGGAGAATAAGTATTGGAAGCAAAATGTGAATTTTGGAAAATCAAGGGTTTCACTTCGGTCAAGAATAGCAGCTTGTGATGTGTTTTGATTTTGAAAATTCTAGCGTATTTGGATTCTACATGAAAAATTATGTGGAAATGAACCATGAGAATTTATTTTGGAAAGATGGAAGTATAAAACATAAAATAGAGAAAGAATTGAAGCTAGTGAAAACCTAGTCTTGAAATTATTGTCAAGTTGAGTTGTAACTTGATATTACTTTGTAATGGCTAGGTTTTGACATTTGTGAAGGAAGAAAATCATCTCAAGAAGACTTTGACAAGGATAGCTAAGAGGTAACAAGAATACCCAATTATAGTTTCATGTATGCTTGATTGTATGCTTGCTTGTTGATTATGGTGTTTGGTTAAGCTTGAGATTATGCCATCATGTTGATGATGAAGTATGAATGATTGCAACTCCTTGAAACTTATGTCATGACAATATGCATGTTAAAGTTTGCTTATGTACCATTATGAAGTAGCTCCCATCTCATGATAACTTGTTAAACATCTGATTAATCATACATGATATTATAGTTTGTATGCCTTGCTATTAGGATTTTCATGAAATCTCATTCTTTCCATATGCATAACCATGTCATAGGTGCTTGAACATCTCAAGGAAAAAGGGTAAACATACATGGATGAATTTGTATTATAAGTTATGTTGGTTACTTGACACTATGGAAGAATGTGATGATGTGCATGGTGTATGATTATGTAATTGTGTTCTGAGGCTGTGGTGGTGTGATAATGATTATGATACCTAAATCAATGTGTTTGAACTTGAAATTTGGTATGATGATATCTAAGATACATAGCTTTAAATTAACACAAAGAATACCTCAATTAGTTAAGTATTCAATTTGTTATGATTTTTCTAATTTGAAATTAAAATATGGAACTAAGAGAAAGTAAGCAACTGGAGACAGTAATGTTCTGACGTTAATTTTGTATAGTAAATGAACGAGAACACGATTCATTTGGACAAGCAATGAAAGAGAAATTAATTTTTGAAGTTAAGGCAAAGAAACTGGAACTTCCAGATTTTACCAAATAAATAGTATTTTTCAACGAATAAACTGATTTCATTGGGACAATGGAACCTCAGTTTTAAATTTTTCCTTCAAATTTTAATGAAAGAGATTTTATTAGAAATTAGAACCAACCTATTTCAAGTTTTCTACACTTAATTATGAATTTTTAAAGTTAGGTGAATGTTCTAGAATTGCCAAATGAACAGTAATGTGAATAGTACCCAAGAGCAAATCTTTTGAAAATGAATGTTTCTAAAGCAAAAGACTATGTAATTGGTTCCAATGACTTTCAAATGAGTATAATTGAAGTTGAAAATAAGGATATGACATTTTGGTATCAGAGTAAAGGATTCTGGCTTAAAAAATGCTCTAAATAGATTATTTATACACTAATGTATAAGTAAACATCTACATAATTGACACTAAGTTAATTATTGTCAGGTAAAGATGAATGAGTTTAGGTCTGGATCAGAAACTATAGTAAACCAGAGAGATCCTATGCCTGAGGTATTTATTTCAGATAGATCATGGTTTAATCTAGAGGTAGTTAATGCTTTAATGAATGATCCAAAGTTTGGGTTTCCTCCAATGATCCATATCCCTGATTCTAGTAGTGACTCAGAACTGGATAGAGTAGATAGCCCCTCAGTCGGATCTAATGGAATGGATGAAGCATCAGATGAGGATATACCTGAGGAATGTTATATCCTAAATTTTCCCTATATGTATAATACTGATAGTGGAAAGAGGTTTGGAAAGGATTATGACGAAGATCAGAAGAAATGATAAAGGTTAAATGAGTCTTGAAGGAAGAAAGGGACCTAAACGAAAATTAGAAAAGTTTAAAGGCCAAAAGTTAAAGTAGAAACAAAAGTTGGGCCAAAAGTGGTGATTTCCAAAAGTTTAGGGACCTAAATGTAAATATGCAAAAAGTTAGGGACATAAATATAATTAAGATAAAAGTCAAGGGCAAAATTGTAATTATAGGAAGATCAGCCTAGAAAGGGTTATAACTGCTAGGAAGTTTTTTAGTCCCACATTCCATCAGTAAATAGAGGAAGATATGCTGGTCAATCTAGCATGATACAGAAATTTTATTAGGGCTCCATGGATATCAGATATAAGTGGGGGAATTACAGGAAAGTGTGCCCTATAGTGTCATATGTTATGAATCTGACAGAACCCCAAAAGAAGTCCTGTATAAAAAGTTATTCCTATAACAGTGAATTTTGACGGGAGTTTGATAACACCCGTGATCTGATAATGGAACTTATCGGTATGTGAGCCTAGATAGAATGAGATCAGATGACCTCATATATAGGCCCATGATGATGCCAAGGAGGGCCCAAAACCCAAGGTACCAGTTCATCAATAAAAGGGGCCAGTGTCTAGAAAAAGTGTAAAATTACAAAAATGCCCCTGGATGCCCAGCTTGTACCAGATATAGATGAAGGGCATTTTGGTCATCTAGGACAGGCTAAAAATGTGGCACATGGAATAAATATGATTAGTTGAGCCAGTATATACCCTGTGGATGTACAAAGAAGGGTGAAATGACAATTATACCCTTAGGGTTAGTACAGTGCAAGAAAGGACACCAAGGGTATTTTGGTCATTTTTCAAGGGATGGATGGCAGATGAATATTCTGTATATCATTGTCAATGGTATGAGGAGCCTAGACATTAATTTCCAGTACAAAATATATATCCTGGTATATTATAAAAAAACTAGGAATAGAAAACAGTTCGGTTGTGTTGAAACTGCTCCGATCGGTGCCGGATTGGACTGAAATTTTTCCAGAAGTTTCCTGGCATGGTAAGCACGCCACATACCCCCATGAGGTATCCCTTGAGCTGTCCCACATGATGTCATAATTATTCTTTTTAGAAAAAGTTAAATCTAAGATTAAATGTGGGCCTTTAGATCAAATAGTAACCAAATCAATCTTGGCCATTCATTTTTCATGGATTTTGGCTATAAATACCCCTCATTCTGCATCACAACCATGGCTTCATGGATCCTTGGGGAAACTCTTGCAAAATGAAAACTCAAGCCAAGATAAAGAAGATTCAAGGTTCCAAAGTTCAAGCAAGCTAGAGATTAAAGGTAAGCAATCTCTCCTACCTTATTTTCCTTTGATTTGGGAGCTTGAACTTAGGGTTTTCATGGGGGAAAAGTTGAATTTTCTCTGAGGGTAGGTTCTGCCCAAAAACTATAGATGAAAGGGGAAAGAAGAAATTAAACTTAGAAACTTGTGATTGAAGCTTAAACAAGCTAGTTAAGTGATTGGTTGTTGAATCAAGTTGATATTCTTGACTTTGCAATTGTGTGCCCTGTTCAGTATGCACTGTTCATGATGTAAGGGAATGGGATTTCAATGATTTAATGCTTCCATTGAGTTTATATGATGATTTTGTGTAGGATTGGAAAGGTTTTGAACCTTGAAAACATTAAAATCTCAAGGTTGTAGTCTTTGAGATTCCTTATGGTTACTGTTCACTCGCATGAACAGTGATTGGAATTTCATGATTTTGATGGTTCCAATGGTTTAAAAATGAAAAGTTGTGTGGGGTAAAGTGGAGAAACAAGTATAGGAAGCATTAGAATCAAAATGAGAATTTTTGAAAGAATTGCATGCTTATGTTCGGTTCTGTACAGCAGGCCATGAAGGACCTGAAATTTCATGATTCTAAGCTCATAAATGGATTCAAAAGATGAAATTGTGTAGGGTAAAGTCAAGACATCAATTGGTTAAAGAGCCAAGTGGATTAGTGAAGATTAGAGAAAGTTATGACAATAAAGAGTGTAACAAAGTTAATCTTGAACATAGTTGGAGTTCATGAGTCCTAATGAGTTATGTGATGAATATGAATGTGTTTAGGACCTTGAAACATCCAAGAAGATGTTGGAAAGTGATGGACATAAAGGCTTCATGGTTGGAAAGCTAGGGAGCAAGTGCTAAAAATCAAGAGGAAAGCTTAAGTACAAGGTAGTGAACTTACCTCTTTATGTGCTTGATGTGGTATGCTTATGTGTTGACATGTATATGATATTTGAATGATGTTGTGACATGATAAATTATGTTGAATGTATTGTGAATAACATGTTTTCCATGGCCATACACTTTATGTGAAAGTATATAGCATGATGGCATGTCACTAATCAAAGAAAGTTTAATGAAATTACATATCATGCATTAGCATCCATCTTGCATATTTAAGTGGTAATGTTTGCTATTGAGATTCCCTAGAATCTCACTCTCCAATAAACAACCAATTTAGGTCAAGCAAGATGGATAATGTATGCATGGAGAAGAGCTAAAAAATGGAAGAAGAAAAGTGAAGTATTTAAGATGTTAGCATATGCTATGCACTTTCCATGTATATCAAAGCCATGTAAAGCATCAATTTATGTGATGAGATTGTATGAAACAATTATTGTATAACCCCATGATGTATATGAATTCATACAAGGCAAAAGAGATTATTCATGTATGCTAGAACAATTATTGAAAGTAAAAGAAAGGAAACTGAAATAGTAAAAATGTAGGTCCTAAAGCAGTTTTGTTGTGGCTTCAGTTTGACCTAGAAAATGAAGGAATTATTTCAAAAAAATTTATTAGCATGTAGTAAACATCAATAGCTTTAAGTTAATAGGTAGAACGTTTCATTTGGATGTGTATATGAAGAGAAATTAATTTCCAAAGTAAGGGACCATAATCTGTTTCCAGAGTTTTTGACCAAATGAACAGTAAACTTCAACGAATACACTGTATCAATTGGGTAATTATTTGGTCTGGAAATTATTTTTCCCTTAAATTTTAAGATGTTATCTTCTCGTAGCTTTTTGAACCACTTCATTTTTATTTTTATAGAATTAGTTATGATTTTTTGAAGTTTGTTGCGTAATCTGGAATACTATATGAACAATAACCCGAGAAAGAGTAAAATTTCATATTTGGCTAATGGACTTCCAAGGTCTTATAAGTGGTTCTAAATGCTACTTAATGGTCCCTAAGATGTATGAAAGTAAGGATGTTACAAGGAACCTATTCTAGCCCCTCCTATTAATATTGTACCTCCTGAAGTAGCTGACCCTAGTGTAGAGGGGAGTGCAGATCAGGTAGATGACAGAGATATGGTATACCCTCAAGAAGAACAGTCTGATGAGGGTTATTCCTATGTTGTGGGTGCTATAGAACTTGCACTTAGACAGTCTGCTGAGGTAGACATTACTGGTCCAAGCCAAGTGCCTAACCCAGCTGATGTACCTAGACGTAGCCTTATACCAGACCATACAGACATCACAGGTCCTAGTGGAATGAAGAAGCCAATGGTAGAGATATATCTAGATAACCACAAGGTTATAGAGCTAACTCCTAGGAGGAAATGAATAAAGAACAATTTAAGAAAGCAGTGGAACTTGAAACATCCTTCCTTTCTTATATCTTAGAGACCAAACGGTAGCATCTGGAACCACTTTTAAGGCTATTGAAGTCCAATTACTCAATTGGGAATTTTACTCTTAGTGAGTACTGTTCACTGTGAAATTCCAGAGGAGTTACATGACTTGAAAAAATCATAACTAATTCTAGAAAAATCAAAATAAAGTGGCTCAAATTGCTACACGAAGCCAACTTAATGCTCATTCAGGGAAAAATAACTAGCTGACCACGCCTTGACCAGGTCAACATCAGTCAACCTCTAAAGTTTACTATTTATCATACTTTTTTCCCTGATTCCAGTAGTTTGGTCCCAACATTTGCACTATCCAATCCCCATCTTCTCTTCATGCTCCTTCAATCATTCCTTATCTTAAACCTGTGAGATTGGGATTACATAGAAGGGGATGAGATTTATGGGGAAATCTCAGTAGCAAACAGTACTAAATAATGCATGTATTAATGTACATACTTGTGCTTGTTTGTGAAAGTGTTAACATTGCGTAATGTGTGTACTTTCATACAACATATAAAATACAATTGGCTAAAGTAATCATAGAAACAGAAATTCATACATAAGCACACGTATAGCATATTTCAACAAAGCCATAGCACATCAAGCATAGCATTCAATACATACAAGTTTAGGATAAATTCACTACCTGGCATGTAGCCTTTCCTTCCATCTCTTAGCCTTGTCTCTAAGGTCCCTTCTTTTCATAAGTCAGAGCCTATACATAGCATAATAATATCTTTATTATTATCCTGTATAGCTCTACTTACCTCATGCTTAACTAGGGGTAATATCCTTACTCTGACATTCCCCTAACTTTCTTTTTCTCTTTATCTACCTTTATTAATAGAGATATTTCTCTATTTTAACTACTAAAAGCAATCCTCTACTTTATTAGAGCAGGGACTAGATAACTTACTTACCTTATTCCTAAGCTTTACCTAGTCCCTCAGCTCCTTAGACTGCTCTTGGCTTCACCAGAACTCCTTCCTTTCTTTCTCTTCGTTCCTTTCTTTCTCTCTTTCTCTCTTTCTCTCTTCTTTCTCTTCTTTTCCTTGCCAAATCCGTGAATGAAATAGAGGGAGGGGAGTGCCTATTTATAGGTGAGTGGAGGTGGAATGAATAGCTCATATCAAATCTTGATGAATGGCCCAGATCGCTTGCTTCCTTAAGAAGCTTTGCCTACATCATCACGATGACATCACCCTCCTTGATATGACATCATCCAAGGACACCTCAGTGGACACCTCAGGGGGTATGTGGCACAATAGTGGGGCCCTTGGGACACCTCACCAGCTGACTTATCCTCTCCAGAGAATTCCATAGCCTTTTCCTGGAATGAGCGGCCGAGATTATGCCACGTGTCCTCTTTACTTTTCCCCCTTTTTCTAATCTCATGACATGTGTCCTTAACTTTTCTTCTTTTCCTATAATAATGCCATGTGGTGCCTTGTGGGTTCCATGAGGATACCTTTCATGTCACCTCATGGTCTAAAGTCATATCTGATACTTTTCCCAATTCTATCCTTAACCGGGTAACCTTACTTTATGGAAAGCACTAAAATATTATTTTAATGCCTCTTTAACTCCATAATTCTTGGGCCTACGTTTTTGGGCTTATGGATTGATATCTTGGGTTTCTAACTAAGCCTAAGCACTCAGGTGGATCAGTTCCCAAGAAACACACTTCTTACTTCTTCTTTATGCCTACAGGGACTTTCACTATTTTCCCTAAATTTTCACTTTCTTGCAATTTAGTCCCTAAACATCATCTATATACTTATGGGACTCCTGTATAATAGGGTCTAGTAGCCTGCCTTTTTTAGGCTACATACTGGGCTTCTAAGCCTAAAAATTGGGATATGACATTTCTCCTCCCCTTAAAATAAATTTCGTCCTCGAAATTTGAGGGTTAAATCTCTATTCATAGTTTTCTCTGAGGAGAATGTCTCTTTCATTTCATAACATTTTCTTATCTTTCTTAGCTCTTCTCAACCTCTCTTACTATCTTTCACAACTTTGTGTATCTATGCCAAACTTTTGTGGCATTTACACCTTTTTCATATAACTGCATTCTATCTTTACTCTATTTTAGACCCTCTTCTTTGGGTCTTTACTAGCCTCTTAATCTCTTTATCCTTATCTGAAGGATCTATCTACTCATACTTTTCTATTTTCAAAACATATGGGGTTCTCTTCTCTATTCCTCACGCATACTTCTACAAAACTTTTTAAATATCAGCACTCAGACTTGAACTTGGACTCCATCTTCGTTTAAGGAAAACTAAGTTCAGTCTGTATATAATATAGGGTATTTGAGGAAAATCATTATAAATAGGTTTTCTAGAGGAGTTAATCAACTCGTGAAGCTTCCTAACCTTAACTTCGTCTTTGGTACTCATCTTTCCAAAGAGATATTGTACTTTTCTCATTTCTTCATGGCTCCTTACTTTCCTTAGGCTAGGTCTAACTGCGACCTCAGGATCTAACTACGATCAATCGTAAGCCTCTTCAGAATCTAACTATGACTCTGAAGCTATTAAGATGTAACTGTGATCCTTGAGCCATGCTTGGATCTAACTGTGACCCTCCAGAATCTTCTGTGATTCTGTTGTACTGTATCATCATTTCTGAAAGATCTCATCCAACAAACTAAGTTATAAGGTTAGTTGCTTCCACTTGTTAATAACTCAATAAAAATTTTAAAATACATTCAGTAGGCCATATTATTTACAAAGACTTTACTTATTTTCCCTCTTACTCAAGAGTTCTTCTGATCTTTCTTACTCTGTTGTGGCTTACCAATTATGGTCTAACCACCTGCCATTGCATTCTGTTGCTTTGACCTCATCATAACTTCTCATTTCAATCTGTGCTCTAATTGCCAGCCATTTGAACTATGCTCTAACTGTGAGCAATCTGTATTAGATCTAACTCTTATATGAAGAGTGATCTGAACTCATCTGAATCTAGCTCTATCTGAGAGCCATTTGTTTCATATACAACTCTTATCTGGAGAGTGATATGAAAATAATCTCTTTACTGTTATCTCTTACTCTTTCTGTATACTATTTCTTTTGATAGAGTTATAACACTACCACCTTCTGGGTACTTGCTGTAACCCTAACATAAGAAATAGCCCTGAGTACTGTATTCATAAGTCTGTAGAAATACCTAAGTAACGCCAATCATACTGTAACAACTGTCCCACTTACTGAGGCTGTTTATCATCCTGGGAACATTCTTATTGCATGTCGTATGGTATGGGAGCAATATAAGTATTCATAGCATACTCTAACATGCGTGTCATCATATGACAACTGCAAGGAGATGCAACTATTCCTCATAACTTATGGCAACAAAAGCCATATCATCATCACATAAATTTGCTCAACCATCCATCATACGTACACAGCAATTGAACAATCAACTAAATAAACTTTAAAATATTATTTCCTCTATCCCATTATCTGCTAGATTCTAAACATTCATTTAGGAACCTAAAATAACTACTCATTTAACTTAGGCTGCCATATTACCCTCTTACTAGGGTATAGACTCAACCCTTCTTACTCTTTCTTAAATTGGGGAGTCTCTTTATCTTTGAAACTATGGCTACCTTTCTCTTTATCAGTCTTAGTCTGCTTTACACTAGACTATGGTTTCTCTATCTTCGGAACATCATCTCTCCTTATCTATTAATCATCTCATCTCTAACTTTAGGCCACATGCTAGAATCATTCCTAAGCAAGCCCCATTCTAACTTTTAATTCTTTTGTTCAGGAAACACTAGCTGAACAAATTCTTTCGTAATGTAGATCTACTCACATAGAGGATATACTTATGAACATTGTCTTAAACTAATCTTTCATATCTCCTTACTTTATACTATCTAGCTTGATTATACTTTGTATCAATCCTCTAGTTGATTAACTTCAACGAGGCTAGTACCTTCATTATCATTGTCACTGTAACGTCTGGTAGTTTCCATTGACCTGGGACTAGTCAACTTCTGTCTCTATCCATAGAGAAAACTGCTCCCCAGACATTATCCTGCTTAGTCCAGCTACATTGTGCTTAAAAACACGAGACCTCAGCGGTACTGGCTGACTAAGACTAACCACTTCCTTGAAGATTACCCCGTAATGTTGTAAGGTATGGGGTACTATTCTATCTATCTGGGTGTCACTATCTCTAAGTAGTGAACACTATCCCCATATCTTCTACTAGGGAGAGAATCTCTTAGTTTAAATCTCTAACTATACCAGAGCATCACTGAGCCAGAACCTTCTATTCTATACCAGAATCTTATACTCTGTACCAGAACCGTTTGTTCTAATACCAAAATGAAACATCCTGAAAGGAATTGGAAGACACACAGTAGAAATTAATTTAAAAAATTTTCCATTCCTTGCCAGGATTTACAGTATGTGTTTAAGTCAAGTGGGAAGAAGCATTACCCTCAATGTTCCTCTGTGACTTCCACAGCTCCTCTTCGCGACTGGTGATCTCCTTTTGATCGCAAGAAGTTGACGGAGTGTTCCTCAGCGACCTCTACAGCTTCTCTCTGTGGCTCGTACTATCTTTCTGATCGCAAGAAGTCGTCCACAGCTTCTCTCCGCGGCTCGTGCTCTCTTTCTGATCGCAAGAAGTCGACGCCTTAGGTCGGCTCCCTCTACTAGTATCCACACGAATAGCGTTCCAACCACGAACGATGTGCTAGCGTCTCCTGTCCCTCTAAGGCTTTCTCAACAATTCGTCCTCTCTGTCTCTACTTCAGCAGTTTCTTATCTGCAAACCTTTTGCAGATTCCTTTCGGCCTTTTGTGTTATGTGTTGTTCAAAAAACTGTAGCTCCTAAAATCATATATATAGGATGCTCTGCGTTTTTCTTAACTGAATTGGATTTTGGAATTAATCTATATTAATTCTGAAATTAATACAATATCATATATTGTATAATTTGATAAGAAACTAATTAAATAAATAATGTTTATATTAAATCCGTCCCACAGATTTAATTCACCTATTTATTTAATTTAAAATAAAGATAAGACGGGACTATATTTGATTTATTCTAATAAATCAAATTTGAGATATCATGTCAATTTGAATTTCAAATTCAAACGTGATAGTGATTTAATTTATCCTTATAAATTAAATCTTGTAAATATCTCTTATATGAGATATTCTATCAATTTGAATTTCAAATTCAAACGTGATGGAGATTTAATTTATCCTTATAAATTAAATCTTGTAAATATCTCTTATATGAGATATTCTATCAATTTGAATTTCAAATTCAAATGTGATAGAGATTTAATTTATTCTTATAAATTAAATCTTCTAAATATCTCTTATATGAGATATCCTATCAATTTGAATTTCAAATTCAAACCTGATAGAGATTTAATTTATCCTTATAAATTAAATCCTATATATATCCCTTATATATAATGTATATATATGAATTTATATATATACAAATATAAATATAAATAAATATATACATCAACCTTGGATCATTCATTGAATCTGGACACGTCTTAGATTCAATGAATCTGGACATTATAGTTCGTGTTGGGCTATTTTGTGTGTGACCCTGTAGGCCCATATGAAGTTGGCAGTGGGTCATTTGCTATACTGGTCCACAAGTCGCAAGCAGCCTCTAGCAAGACATAACGACTACCCAAATCATGTGAGGATTGATAAATGATGTAACCTTTTATACAACCATATCAGGTCCCTTATGTCACGCGATATTTTGGTCATGGATGAGGCATGGATAATGTCATCCTCCTATTCCTGACCGTTACTTTCTCGATCCCTAAGTAATCTGACTATAGAAATGGAACTACCTTTCCATTATAGTATGGCCATACATTTCTCAGACTCACTCATCGAGGGGCCCAGTAATATCTCTCTATGAATGTGAGGGACAAATTCCATTTTGACCATTCACATTCCTCCGCATGAAAAACCACTAAGCCCAAACATAGTCTTTATGATCACTCGGTCAAAAGTGACTTTTGACTAGGTCAAAGCTGAGCGTTTGTCATGTAGGAATCCATGATGATCTCCGGTCAAAGGGCATAGTGACATGGTTTGTATATGAGAGAAGCTTATGACGTAACCCATGCAGTTCTCTCATAGCGGGTCAGTCCAACACCTTGTACTCTTACATGTGCCTATGACTTTGATTTATATCTCTATATATCTTCAAAGTCATACTAGCCTTATGTCATCTCTGCTCCCACATAGATGACCGACCAGGGACATTTAGGATAAGATCATGAATTATCCAAGGATGGTCATCACAATAAATATGCAAATAATATGATAACACAATTAATAAATTCATAAATCAATAATGTTCATAAGACAATGATTGGCCTTAGGGCATATTTTCCAACACATCCTCCTTTTCTTATATCTTAGGGACCAAATGGTAGCATCTGAAATTACTTTTAAGGCTATTAAAGTCCAATTACTCAATCTGGAATTTTACTTTTAGTGAGTACTGTTCACTATGTAAATTCTGGAGGAGTTACCTGACTTTGAAAAATCATAAATAATTCTAAAAAAATTGAAATGAAGTGGTTCAAATTGGTACACGAAGCCAACTTCATGTTCATTCAGGGAAAAATAACTTATTGACCATGCCTTGACCAGGTCAATATCAATCAATGTCTGAAGTTTACTATTCATCTTGCTTTTTTCCCTAATTCCAGCGTTTTGGTCCCAACATTTGCACTATCCAATCCCCAGCTTCTCTTCATGCTCCTTCAATCATTCCTTATCTTAAACCTGTGATATTGGGATTACATGGAAGGGGATGAGATTTTTGGGGAAATCTCAGTAGCAAACAGCACTAAACAATGCATGTATTAATGTACATACTTATGCTTGTTTGTGAAAGTTTTAACATTGCGTAATGTGCATGCTTCCATACAACATATGAAATATAATTGGCCAAAGTAATCATAGAAATAGAGGTTCAAACATAAGCACATGTATAGCACATTTTAACAAAGCCATAGCATATCAAGCATAACATTCAATACATACAAGTTTAGGATAAATTCACTACCTGACATGTAGTCTTTCCTTCCAGCTCTTAGCCTTGTCTCTAAGGTCCTTTCTTTTCATAAGTCAGAGACTATACATATCATAATAATATCTTTATTATTATCCTGTATAGCTCTACTTACCTCATGCTTAATTAAGGGTAATATCCTTACTCTGGCATTCCTCTAACTTTCTTTTTCTCTTTAGCTACCTTTATTAATAGAGATATTTCTCTATTCTAACCACTAAGAGCAATCCTCTACTTTATTATATCAGGGACTAGATAACTTACTTACCTTATTCCGAAGCTTTGCCCAGTCCCTCAGCTCCTTAGATTGCTCCTGGCTTCACCAGAACTCCTTCCTTTCTTTCTCTTCCTTTCTTTCTTTCTCTCTTTCTCTCTTCTTTCTCTTATTTTTCTTGCCAAATCCGTGAATGAAATGGAGGGAGAGGAGTACCTATTTATAGGTGATTGGAGTTGGAATGAATGGCTCAGATCGAATCGTGATTAATGGCCCAGATTGCTTGCTTCCTCAAGAAGCTTTGCCTGCATCATCACGATGACATCACCCTCCTTGATATGACATCATCCAAGGACACCTCAGTGGGTATATGGCATAATGGTGGGGCCCTTGGGACACCTCACCAGTTGACTCATCCTCTCCAGAGAATTCCATAGCCTTTTCCTGGAATGAGCGGTCGAGATTGTGCCATGTGTCCTCTTTACTTTTTTCCCTTTTTCTAATCTCATAACATGTGTCCTTAACTTTTCTTCTTTTCCTGTAATAATGCCATGTGGTGCCTTGTGGGTCCCATGAGGACACCTTTCATGCCACCTTATGGTTAAAAGTCATATCTGATCACTTTTTCCAATTCTATCCTTAACCGGGTAACCTTACTTTATGGAAAAGCACTAAAATATTATTTTAATTCCTTTTTAACTCCATAATCCTTGGGCCTACGTTTTTGGGCGTTTGGATTGCTATATTGAATTTCTAACTAAGCCCAAGCACTCAGGTGGCTCAGTTCCCAAGAAACACACCTCTTACTTCTTCTTTATGCCCACAGGGACTTTCACTATTTTCCCTAAATTTTCACTTTCTTGCAATTTAGTCCCTAAACATCATCTGTATACTTATGGGACTCCTGTATAATAGGGTCTAGTAGCCTGCCTTTTTCAGGCTACATACTGGGCTTCTAGGCCTAAAAATTGGGATATGACATTTCTCCTCCCCTTAAAATAAATTTTGTCCTCGAAATTTGAGGGTTAAATCTCTATTCATAGTTTTCTCTGAGGAGAATGTCCCTTTCATTTCATAACATTTTCTTATCTTTCTTAGCTCTTCTCAACCTCTCTTACTATCTTTCACAACTTTGTGTATCGATGCCAAACTTTTGTGGCATTTACACCTTTTTCATATAATTGTATTATATCTTTACTCTATCTTAGACCCTCTTCTTTGGGTCTTTACTAGCCTCTTAATCTCTTTATCTTTATCTGAAGGATCTATCTACTCATTCTTTTCCATTTTCAAAACATACGGGGTTCTCTTCTCTATTCATCAGGCATACCTCTATAAAACTTTTTGAATATTAGCACCAGACTTGAACTTGTACCCCATCTTTATTTAAGGAAAACTAAGTTCAGTCTGTATATAATATAGGGTATTTGAGGAAAATCATTATAAATAGGTTTTCTAGAGGAGTTAATCAACTCGTGAAGCTTCCTTACCTTAACTTCGTCTTTGGTACTCATCTTTCCAGAGAGATACTATATTGTTCTCATTTCTTCATGTCTCCTTACTTTCCTTATGCTAGGTCTAACTGCGACCTCAGGATCTAACTGCAATCAACCGTAAGCCTCTTCAGAATCTAATTGCGACTCTGAAGCTGTTAGGATCTAACTGCGATCCTTGAGCCATTCTAGGATCTAACTGCGACCCTCTAGAATCCTGTGATTCTGTTGTACTATATCATCATCTCTGAAAGATCTCATCTAACAAACTAAGTAATAAGGTTAACTGCTTCCACTTGTTGATAACTCAATAAAAATTTTAAAATACATTCAGTAGCCCATATTATTTATCAAGACTTTACTTATTTTCCCTCTTACTCAGGAGTTCCTTCTCATCTTTCTTACTCTATTGTGGCTTACCAATTATGGTCTAACCACTTGCCATTACATTCTGTTGCTTTGACCTCATCATAACTTCTCATTTTAATCTTTAAGAGTAGGCTGAAAAGAGAGAAAACTGGAAATTTTGATATCTCCTAGGATGGATTGCTACGATTTAGGGGACGACCATATATTCCTAATGCAATGGGATTGAGAGAGAAGATCTTAGATAAGGTGTATAAAAGAAAATATACAATACATCCAAGTATGACCAAGATGTATCATGATGTTAAAAGTTTATTTTGGTGGCCTAGATTGAAGAAGGATGTTGTGGCTTATGTATCTAAGTGCTTAACATGTCAAAAGGTGAAAGTTTAGCACCAGAGGCTAGTAGGGAAATTGCAACCACTAGAGATACCTGATTGAAAATGGGACAACGTTGCCATGGATTTTGTTAAAGGACTGCCCATGACTCCTACTAAGCATGATGCTATATGGGTAGTAATTAACCAATTAACAAAGTCGCCTCATTTCCTGACAATTAACAAGAAAGATTCTCTTGAGAAGCTGGCAAAATTGTATGCAAAGGAGATTGTTAGATTACATGGTATCCTAAATAGTATTATATCTAACAGAGATCCTCGATTTGCGTCAAATTTTTGGCTAGATTTGTTGGAAAATGTGCCCTAGGGGCCAATCATTGTCTTATGAACATTATTGATTTATGAATTTATTAATTGTGTTATCATATTATTTGCATGTTTACTGTGATGACCATCCTTGGATAATTCATGATCTTATCCTAAATATCCCTAGTTGGTCATCTGTGCGGGAGCAGAGATGAAACAAGATCAGTATGACTTTGAAGATGTATAGAGATATAAATCAAAGTCATATGCACATATAAGAGTACAAGGTATTGGACCGACCTGCTATGAGAGAGTTACATGGGTTACGTCATAATCTTTTCTCATATACAAACCATGTCACTATGCCCTTTGACCTGAGATCATCATAGATTCCTACATGACAAACGCTCAGCTTTGGCCTAGTCAAAAGTCATTTTTGACCGAGTGATCATAAAGACTATGTTTGGGCTTAGTGGTTTTTCATGCGGAGGAATGTGAATGGTCAAGATGGAATTTGTCCCTCACATTCGTAGAGAGATATTACTGGGCCCCCTCGATGAGTGAGTCTAAGAAATGTATGGCCATACTGTAATGGTAAGGTAGTTCCATTTCTATAGTCAGACTACTTAGGGATCGAGAAAGTAACGGTCAGGAATAGGAGGATGACATTATCCATGCCTCATCCATGACCAAAATATCGCGTGACAGAAGGGACATGATATGGTTGTATAAAAGGTTACATCGTTTATCGATTCTCATATGATTTGGGTAGTCGTTATGTCTTGCTAGAGACCGCTTGCGACTTGTGGGCCAGTATAGCAAATGGCCCACTGCCAACTTCATATGGGCCTATAGGGTCGCACACAAAATAGCCCAACACGAGCTATGATGTCCAGATTCATTGAATCTAAGACGTGTCTAGATTCAATAAATGATCCAGGGTTGATGTATATATTTATTTATATTTATATTCGTATATATATAAATTCGTATATATATATATATATATTATATATAAGGGATATATAGGATTTAATTTATAAGGATAAATTAAATCTCTATCACGTTTGAATTTGAAATTCAAATTGATAGGATATCTCATATAAGAGATATTTACAAGATTTAATTTATAAGGATAAATTAAATCTCTATCACGTTTGAATTTAAAATTTAAATTGATAGGATATCTCATATAAGAGATATTTACAAGATTTAATTTATAAGGATAAATTAAATCTCTATCACGTTTGAATTTGAAATTCAAATTGATAGGATATCTCAAATTTGATTTATGAGAATAAATCAAATATAGTCTAATCTTATCTTTATTTAAATTAAATAAATCGGTGAATTAAATCTGTGGGACGGATTTAATATAAATATTATTTATTTAATTAGTTTCTTATCAAATTATACAATATTTGATATTGTATTCGGAATTAATATAGATTAATTCCAAAATCCAATTCAGTTGAGAAAACGCAGAGCATCCTATATATCCGATTTTAGGAGCTACGTTTTGAACACAACACATAACACAAAAGGGGCCAAACGGAATCTGCAAAAGGTTTGCAGATAAGAAACTGCTGAAGTAGAGACGGAGAGGACGAACTCTTGAGAAAGCCTTGGAGGGACAGGAGACGCTAGCACGTTGTTCGTGGTTGGAACGCTATTCGTGTGGATACCAGTAGAGGAAGACGACCTGAGGAGTCGACTTCTTGCGATCAAAAAGAGAGCACGAACCGCGGAGAGAAGCTGTGGAAGTCACTGAGAAACACTGAGGGTAATGCTTCTTCCCACTTGACTTAAACACATACGATAGATCCTGGCAAGGAATGGAAAAATTTTTAAATTAATTTCCGCTGCGTGTCTTCCAATTCCTTACAAGATTTACATAAAGAAATAGACACTACTCTCAGATTTAGTATAACTTATCATCCCTAGATAGATAGTTAATCTGAGAGAACAATCCAGACACTAGAAGATATGTTGAGAGCATGTGTATTGGATTTTAAAGAGAGTTGGGATGTCCATATACCATTGATAGAATTTGCATATAACAATAGCATCAGGATAGTATTCAGATGGCCCCATTTGAAGTACTTTACATATAAAAGTATAGATCTCCCTTATGCTAGTTGGAGTTGAGTGAAAGAAGGATGTTTAGTCCCGATATAGTAGATCAGACAGCAGCGCAGATCGATAAGATCAGAAAAAGGTTGTTGATGGCTCAAAGCAGACATAAGAGTTATGCTAATGTTTGAAGGAAGTTGTTGGAGTTTAAAGAATGAGAGCATGTATTACTTAATTTGACTCCAACTACAGGTGTCGGACGATCGATCAAAGTGAAGAAGCTGCATCCTAAATACATTAGGCTATTTTAGATCCTCACAAGAATAGGATCAGTGGATTATAAGTTATCTCTTCCTCCAAATCTCAGCAAGATCCATGATGTATTTCATGTTTCCCATTAAAGAAGTACGTTCCAGATCGATCACATGTGATTGAGCAAGACGATGTTGCACTGTGAGATGACCTAACCTATGAAGTTGGACCAGTACGAATTGTAGATCGAAAGGTGGTATGGAAGGGATTAACGGAGAATGAAGCTACGTGGGAAGCATAGGAAAGGATGAAAGAAGCATATCCTAAACTATTTCCTTAGTATATATGTAACATAAATTTCGAGGACGAAATTTATTTTAAGGATGAGAGAAATGTCATGTCCCCAATTTTCTTATCTAATGTATACGTACAGTTTTTCTGTAATGGATATAAGATTCTTGGAATAAACTGTATCAGATTGAGGTAGGAAAGAAAGGGATTAATAACTAAGGAAAGTTTAGGGAGACCTAAACACAAATTAGAAAAGGTTGGAGGCAAAAAGTTAAAGTAGAAACAAAAGTTAGGCAAAAAGTGGTAATTATCAAAAGTTTAAGGACCTAAATATAATTAAGCAAAAAGTCAGGGACCTAAATGTAATTATGAGAAAGTTGAACTGAAAAATGTTTAAAAATGCCCGAAATCATATTAGACCCAAATTTTACCAGTAGATATTCAAAATTATTTCGGTCAATTTAATGCAACATAGAATTTTAATTTGAAGTCCCGATTAATTGATATAAATTCATGAAGTCAAAAGAAATTATTACAATTTTTTTCAAACCTCAGAATCAGATGAAACCTTATAATAAATTCCTATATTTAATATAAGAATTTATAAAATTGATAGAGTCAAAAAAGGAATCTGTAAATTTCTTAAAGGATTTTACGGTGGAATAAAGTACTCGATAAATATTGTTAGGAGAGGTTTCTTTAAAATTGGGCAAAAAGGTGATGAGCCCATACAAAGGTCCAAATAGCACCACCATAGGCCCAATAAGGTGACTGGACAGTTAGGTGGGCCAGAGTCCATAGCAACCTAGGAAAAGTACAAAATTACGAAAATGTCCCTAGATGATCAGATTATACCAGTGATAGATAGAGGGTATTTTGGTCATTCTGGATAGGCTAAAAACATCCCATATAGTATAAATATGATTATTTAGAGCCAATATATACCATGAGGCAATACAAAGAGGGGTAAAATGACAATTATGCCCTTAGGGTTAATATAGTGTAAGAAAGGACGCCAAGGGTATTTTAGTCATTTTCCAAGAGATAGATGGCAGATAAATACTCAGTCTAACAATGTCAATTGTATGAGCAACCTACACACTAGTTTCCAAGACATAATACATATCTTGGAATATTATAAAAATTAGGAACATAAAACAATCTGCTTTTTGTGAAACTGCTCTTATCAGTACCAAACTTGGCAAAAAAATTTCCTATAAGTATATTTACCTTTTTTCAGCCAAACATGGCCTTGTGTGATGTCATGCATGGTATCAAGCTTGTGGCTTCTAGGGAAAGCTTGTTTAAAGAATGAATATGGACTATTAGATCAAATAGTAACCAAATCAATCTTGGCCATCCATTTTCACCCAAATTTATCTATAAATACCCCCTCATTTCTGACCCCATTCAGCATGCTTGGGAACTATAGGGAAACTCTTGCAATTATGTTATGGATAGATTAGATAAGCTTAAACAAGCTAGAATCAAGTGGTATAAGCTTGGAAATTCAAGTATGCATGAAGTTAGGGTTTTATGTTCATGGTTGTTACTGTGTGTGATACTATTCATATGTTGGAATTTCATGATTTTGATGCTTCCAATGAGTTTAAAATGGAAAATTGTGTGGGCATAAAGTAGGAGAACAAGTATTGGAAGCATTGGAATCAAAATGTGAATTTTGGAAAATCAAGGGTTTCACTTCAGTCAAGAGCAGCAGCTTGTGATGTGTTTTGATTTTGGAAATTCTAGTTTCATATTTGGATTCTACATGAAAAATTATGTGGAAATGAACTATGAGAATTTATTTTGGAAAGATGAAAGTATGAAACCTAAAATAGAGAAAGAATGGAAGTTAGTGAAAACCTAGTCTTAGATTTGTTTTCAAGTTGAGTTGTAACTTGATATTACTTTGTAATGGATAGGTTTTGAAATTTGTGAAGGAAGGAAACAATCTCAAGAAGACTTTGACAAGGATAGTTAAGAGGTAGCAAGAATACCTAACTATAGTTTCATATATGATTGATTGTGTGTTTGCTTGTTGATTATGGTGTTTGGTTGAGCTTGAGATTATGCCATCATGTTGATGATGATATATAAATTATTGCAACTCCTTGCAACTTATGTCATGGAAATATGCATGTTAGAGTTTGCTTATGTACCATTATGAAGTAGCTCCCATCTCATGATAACATGTTAAGATCCAATTAATCATGCATGATATTATAGTTTATATGACTTGCCATTGGGATTTTCATAAAATCTCATTCCTCCCATATGCATAACCATGTCATAGGTGCTGGAACTTCTCAAGGAAAGAGGGTAAGTATGGATGGTTAAACTTGTATAATAAGTCAAATGAGTTGCTTGACATTATGTAAGCACATGCTGGAATGTATATTGAATGTTCATGTGTTGGTGTTCTGAGACAGAGAAATTTTTATGATATTTATCATACCTTTTTATGATATTTATCATACCTTAATCAACGAGTTTGAACTTGAGATTTGGTATGATTATAGTTAAGACACAGAGATTTAAATGTACACCAAGAATGCCTCAAATGGTTAAGAATTCGATTTGTTATTATTTTTCTAATTTTGAATTAAGATCTGGAATTAAGATAAAGTGGGTGGTTAGAGGCAGCAATGTTCACGCGTTAATTTTATATAGCAAATGAACGAATTATTTTATGAAATTTTGTGGACTTAAATAACACATCTGGAGCTTTAAATCTATAAGTAACACAGTTCATTTGGACAAGTAACCAAAGAGAAATGAATTTTTGAAGTTAAGGCAAAGAAACTGGAACTTCTAGATTTTACCAAATGAATAGTGTTGTTTAACGAATAAACTGATTTCATTGGGACAATGGAACCTCAGTTTTACATTTTTCCTTCAAATTTTAATAAAATAGATTTCATTATAAATTGGAACCAACTTATTTCAATTTTTCTACATTTAATTATGAATTTTTAAAGTTGGATACATGTTCTAGAATTACTATATGAAAAGTAGTGTGAACAACACCCGAGAGCAATTCTTTTGAAAATGCTTATTTCCAAAACAAATGATCATATAATTGGTTCCAATAACTTCTAATAAGGTATATTTGAGATTGAAATTAAGGATATGTCATGGTAAGCAGATAAATACCCAGTCTAACAATTTCAATGGTAGGAAAACTCTAGATACTAGATTTAAGGTCAGAAAATATATTATGGAATCTTAGAAAAATTAGAGTTATTAAATAGTTTGGTTTATGTGAAATTTGACTGGGCCAATAATATATTAGATTGAAATTTTTCCAATTATATCTTAGCTCTAAAGTTTTTCAAACAAGGCTCTAAATTATGTCATGGATGATATCATAAAGTGGCTTCTGGGGCAAGCTTGGTGGAAGATTGAATATGGACCATTAGATCAAATAGTAACCAAAGTAATCTTAGCCATCCATTTCCACCCAAACTTTTCTATAATTACCCCTTCCCAAATTTGCAGCACGTAGAGCATAAGGAAGCTATGGGGAACCTCTTGCAAAATAAAATCTCAAGGCAAGACAAGGCAAATCCAAGAGCTAATTGATCAAGCAACTAAGGTAATTTCTTCCTCTTACCTTTGTATTATGTTATAGGAAAAATTCTCTTGGATTTGAATGGTTAAAACACAATTTTTCTCTACATATTATCTGCTTTACATGATCTGTAATTAAAGGGAAAATATAAATTTTAAGTCATGGAATGTTTAGACAAGTTTAAACAAGCTAGAATTAAGTAGTTTGACCTTAGGAAATCATGTAATCTTAGAATTGTAATCTTGAAACCCTTTCTATCACTATTTATGTACCTGAGAAGGACTTTTAATTTCATGATTTTGATACTTCCAATGGTTTTAAAATGAAAAATTGTGTGGGATAAAGTAGGTAAACAAGTATTGGAAGCATTATAATTAAAATGAGACTTTTTGACATTTAGGAAGGTGTTGTACGGTTCTGGAGAGATCTTATAGGAGGAGTTTGATTTTCATAATTCCAAGATCATATTTGGATTCCTTGGACAAAATTGTATAGGATTGGTCTAAGGAAAACATTATTACAAAGCTAAACCACTAACTCCAAAATTTAAGTTTAGAGTTAGGGGTTTTAAGGAAGTTAGTGTACATGGATTACATTATGGCTCTAATGAGTTGTATACACCATGTAATTATGTTTAGGACTTTAAGACATCCAAGAGGATTTTGGGAAGTGGTTGACCCAAAAGTAAGCATGGTTGGAAGCTTAGGGAGTAAGTGCAAGAACAAGAGCAAAGCTTATGTTTAAGGTAGTAGAATTACCTCTTTATGCGCTTGATGTGGTATGGTTATGTGTTGACATGTATATGATGATTGAATGATACTATGACATGATGAGTGGTTTTGAATATGTTATGAGTAACATGTTTCCCATACCCATGCATTTTTATACAAAGCATATAGCATGATGGCATGTCACTAAATGAAAAAAGTTTAATGAAATTACATATCATGCATCAGCATCCATCTTACATATTTAAGTGGTAATATTTGCTACTGAGATTTATTAGAATCTCACTCTCCCATAACCAACTATAATAGGTTATTTATGACGAAAGAATCATGCTTGATATATGAGCTAAGGAATGGAAGAGAAGTAGACTCATGACATGTCATGTATGTTATTTTTTTTTATGTAATGTTATGTAATATGCCATTATATGTAAAGAAAAATATATAAAATAATTATGGTATAACCCTATGATTTATATGAATGTAGGAGAGGCCAAAGAGATGGTGTATGCATGCTAGAACAATTATTGAGAATTAAAGAAAGAAAACTGAAATGGTAAAAATGTAGGTCTTAAAGTAGTTTTGTTGTGACTTCAATTTGACCTTACAAATGAAGAAATTAATATAAGAAATTTTATGAGAAATTAGTATACATCCGTAGCTTTAAATTCATAAGTAATACACCTCATTTGGATATGTATATCTAGAGAAACAAATTTCTAAAATTAAGAGACATAATCTGGAATTTCTATAATTTTTCATATGAACAGTAAAAAGTAACAATTTAACTATATTGTTGGCAAAGTAAATTTCTAGATTTATATTTTTTCCTTAAAGATCTATGAAACATATTCAAGTATTAATTTTGATCACCTCTATATGATTTTTTTAGAATTATGAATGAATTTTCAAATTTAGACTGTTAATATGGAAATTACCTAATGAACAATACTCGAAAAGTGAGTTTTAAAATTTTAATTTTTGGACTAAAGTAACACTTCCTCTAGTTAAATGTACTTCCAAATATGTACTTTGAGAGGTTAAAAGTAGGATGTTTCAATGTGTACATATAAGAGTTGATTGAGCTATGGACGGATGGCGTTGAGATGTTTGACTCATACACAAGCATCTATGCAATCTCTATGCAGCGTTGATATGGATGATAAGTGATTTTTTGGGTTTGGGAACTTTTTCTAGCTGGAACATGCATACTGGGTTGGCCTATCCTGAGTGAAACTTTGACTTTGTATCATGCTTCCTTCCACACAGTCAGAAGTAGTGTTTTCTGGGACATCAACAGTTCCTAGATTCTAAACACAGATTTATATTGCAACGGATCCGCTTTGATAGGAAACAAGAAAAGAGAGATCGTCCAGCCACTTTGTCTAGTATTGACATATTTTGGTAGTTAGAGGATGTTGATGTTAAGTTTGGTAAGAATATTGAGGATTCAAAGCTATCAGGATTACGATCTCGTGGGACACCCGATAATAAGCCTCTATAGTGGCGTAAGAGAAGTATCTTCTTCACTTTTCCTTATTGGAAACATAATTTGCTATGCCACAGTTTGGATGTCATGCATATTGAGAAAAATGTGTGTGGTAATGTTTCATACAAACAAGCTTGGCCAGAAACAACGACAAGTTTCAGCTAGCTAAGTTCACCTTGACTAATCAAAACAAGGGTATCTTCCTTTTGACACTGAAGAATATCAAAGTTCCTGATGGATACTCCAGCAACATATCAAGATGTATCTATCTCTAGTCTTCAAAGGTTTCTAGGTTAAAGAGTCATGACTCGTATGTTCTAATGTAATAGCTCCTTCCTCTGGCTTTGAGACACACAATTCCTCCTGACCTATCTATAGTATTGGTTGAGTTATGCTCTTTTTTCAAGAAGTTGTGTGTGAAGGTCTTAATACCTCAGGAGCTTGATCAGCTGGAGGAAAAAATTATTCTTATACTGTCACTTAGAGATGATATTTCCTCCACCTTTTTTATTGCCATGGTTCACTTGACTATCCAACTTGTTCAAGAAGCAAGGCTTGCTAGCCTAGTTCAATATCACTGAATAAACCATATTGAGAGGTACGAGAAACTTTATCTCTTCATATTTTATTTGATATGTGTGATTCCACAACACGCACAGTTGTTAATTAAATGTGACACTGCAGATTTTTAGGAAAACTAAAAACCTATAATCGCAATAAGGTATGGCCAAAGGGGTCATCAGTATAGGGTTATTTAGGGGACGAGGTCCAAACTTTTTGTTCAAAGTACTTGGATGACATGGAGACATCTTTTAACTACTCATATCGTGTGGACGAATCTCCTCCTCGTCCTACCTTTTTAAGTGATTTGTTTCCTCCGGTTGGGAAACCTATTGGAGGATCTAAGTTCTTCAAACTCACTCCCACAAGGAAATTGTAGGCACACATACATGTTCTGATAAACCCTAGCCAAGTTGAACCTTTCCTCTTGTACGTATATATACATAAATTAAACGCACACTATTTTGTATACTTGTTGCAATTCAATTTATTCATCTCTAACGCTTATAAAATAAAGTACACTTCATTATATTATATAGGGAGTACAATAGCCATGTCAAGTGCCAGCTACTAATACATGGGCAAACTTCAATTAAGGCTGATAAAAGAGTCCACCGAGAGTTTTTTGATTAGTTAACACGACAAATGCGAAATGACAACAGAATTTACATCTGTTCAGAAATCTTTCACTCATCCAATTAGACCATGAGAGAAGGTATATCACTTATAATGTCAATGGGTTCAAGTTTTGTATCGTTGCATGTGACCAGGGATTGCTCCCACAAAACTCTGAAGTTTGAGGTATATTTAGGATAAGGAGTTAGGTTAGCAGTAGTGACGGCTACATACGAGGCATCACTTATTGCAAAAAGCTTATTAATATTATTGAGTTAAATTACTAGCCTTTCACCATAACTCTCTTCAAGTGCTCCTGGGAAAATAAGACATCTTCATAGGAACTTACTATTGATGACTTAGGCATCACATTTGTCAATTTTTCCATGCTTATTCATACAGGTGAATCTAAAGATAATAAGCAGTTCATTTTGGCCTCTGAGATGCACCAGGTTTATTATGTGGAGGACGAGAAGCATAAAAATTGTAATATGGTGGTTTATCTCAAGCCACTAGATCTTTTTGATATGGGTGATGGTGACATCATTGCTTACGATAGAGAGTTTTTCCAACTGACGAATTTTGAAAATTTATTCTCTCAAGATGATGATAATTTAGCCATTATCAAGTATGTGACATCTTCATCGCAATATTTATTTACAATTGTTGTTATTAAATTAATTAAATACTTATTTACTTCAATTTGTAATTTCATTCCATTATAATTTGATTACAAATTAAACCTAACCAAAATTTGTTATCAAAAAATCCCTTTTCAGGCAAGGTGATGTTGAGTGTGTTTCTTTATTTTTTTAAATATTTGATTTTTCTTTGTAATTATTTTTGTACAAGAAGAAATAATTCAACAAAGAGTAAACTGCTGCAAATTACAAACCGCTGTAAAATGCATAAAACCACTACAAAATGACACCTAACGCCTATAAATACCTCACATTCTTCCTCTGATGTTCTTCTTCTTCCTTTTTTCGTTCGTTGTTCTTCCTTTCACCTTTATTTTGGTTCTTTCTTTACATGGTAAGATCATTTTAATTTATAAGTTTTTTCTTTTTCGTTTGTACATTTATTTTTATTAACATGTGTATTTATTATTTTCAAGTCCTTCTTACACAAATTACTAGATCTATTCAATCAATTATATATTATTTCCTACAATTTCTTCACTTTCCAACTCTTTTCTACACCTTCTTTCATCTCATTTCATAACTTTCTACCAATATAATAATGTCAATTTTTACACTTTCTATATATCCTCAATATTTCTCATGAAATAAAATATATCAAATTAATTATATACTACTTTAACCTAGCAAATATCAAATAAAGTATATTCATATATTTATATATATAATTATAAGTATCAGTACAAGAATTTTTTATTTTTTTTTTACAAATGCTGCAACATTTGTAGTGGTTTTCACCTCTAAAAACTCTTTATGGGGAAAATTCAATTTTTTTAATTTTTTTACAGCATGTGGTTAAATTTGTAGTGGTTTAGCAACTGCTATAAATGTTTGGCACCAATATCAAATTTTTTCATTTCCCACCTAAATTTTTCATTACCTTTCCCTTTCCTGCCAACCTGCGATGATTTTGTAGCGGTTCAGTAAACCATTACAAACTTTTATCCCTTAGATTGACATGCACATTTATGGAGGTTTAGTTGACCGCTACAAAGTACTAAAACTACTAAAAACCTTTACAACGGTTTGACCGTGATGCACAGCCGTTACATAAACCAATACAAAAGTGTTTCTAGCGCATGATTTTGCAGTAATTCAACTAACCTTTGTAAAATATCATACTAGAAGTTCAAACCGCTAGAAAAGAAAAAAACTGACCACTGTAAATCGCCTATTTTTTGTACTGGATGCACTACTTGCCATTATAGCCACAACCAACACAAGTATACAAGAAGAGTGTTATCTAGATAGTGACTCTAACTACTTGACAATTGAAAGGTATTACAAGAATGCTTAAAGACTTCACAAAGCTGAAGAAGAACAGGGAGCTTTTACGTAGGTGCCTTAAGGCTACTGAAGAGCAACGTACGTAAAGCTGAAGATGAATGCTATAAGGCACAAGCTGAATTCAACCAACGTATAGATGCCATATTAACTAATATCCAGCAGATGCTAAAGCGGTTTGAGGAGAAGAACAAGCAAATGGAAGAAGCAAGCAAGTTGATTGAAGTAGAAGCTATTCCCTCAAAGGTATAAGATGAGGTTGTAAATCTAAGTGAAACTCTGCCATCATATCAATCGGAACCTGGTCATAGCACTGGGATGGCGTCACCAGTACCTATCCTACAATAAGCTCCAACAAAGACTCATGTGATTGATAACGTTAATCATGTGGGCCTCAACAGTGAAGTGGTTATTCTTGATGGTCAAGTTGACTATGTTGAGCACCCTACATCTATTAAAGTGGTTCCTTCTTAAATTGTGGCCAACAATAATCAGTTTAGTCTTTCTACAACGCCACTTCGTTTGAAAGCTACATCTCCCAAAGCCACTCTATTACTGAATGAATCACTCCAACAATACCTTGTTTGTTGGAAAGGTCTTCCAGATGTTTTCCTTAATCTAGCTTTTAGCTTGTACCAAAGTTGTCTCTTATGGTACTTCATATGTTATAAAGGATTTCCATATCAAAGCACCATGCTACATTTATTATCCCACCCTTCCCTCCCTAACTTTGTGCATCACTTTTAACTCCTCAAGAGCTGCGTTCTTCAATCGGGGAAGAATTGATGAGAAATGGGATAAAGAATATGGTGAAGTAATATCTGAGTAATTTTATGTTTTATTATTATCTCTAGTTTATTTTAATTTATCATTATTTTATTATTTAAGACTCTGATTAGGATTAACTTTGATTATTATTTTATTATTATTATTATTATTATTTCCTATAAGTAGATCTAGGTTTCATTTTTTAGATCAGATATTTGATAAATCAAATTATAAAGAGTTATTTCTCTCTCTCTCTCTTAATTCTGTTCTCTATTCTCTCAGCCTTCTTCCCCTTCCTAATCTCTTCTGATATCTTCCCTTTTCTTCTTCTTGTTTTACATCATTATGTCATCTATACATTGATATGAAACTATAGCATTTGTGTCTTTTTCTATATGTGTGTATAATACGATGAAATGAAATATAACATAAAAAATTATAGGGTAAAGAAGCAAAATTACCTAGACATTTTTTTCAAAAATGAGTCTAACACTAAATTTTTTTTAGAAGTATAAAAATACCTATGAATATTCAAAATAAAAGTAAAATTACTAACACAGTTCAATATATCCTAGCACACTTACTAGTACTTTAAAAACAATAGTATGGGACCCATCATAAAATGTACGGGTGTTAGGTTACAAAAAAGTGAAAAAGTATAGCCAACACTATAGGTTTTTTGAAAGCACAAAAATACCAATGAACATTTAAAATTGGAGCAAAAATACCAAGACCAAAACTATATATCTAGTTTATATAAAATGTAAAATCATATACACGATATAACAATTATATGCTATAACATAGGTATTTGCTTTCTTTACTTGAAAACTTATATTTTTATTTTAAATTGATAATATGATTATTAAGAAAGTTAGCGTAAAGAAAAAAAGTTAGACTCTAAAAAGTTGATACTAAAAGTAAAATTTGTTGCGGTGACTATAAACAGTTGTTGCTGGGATTCTAAGAAATCCTCGCTAAAAGTTTGCCTTTTAGTGATGTTGCTTTAAAGTCTGACAGACAGTTTTAGTGGCGACTTCTTAGAGTTGTAGTTGATTCACTTGTAGTTGCTATTCTAGAGTCGCTATTGGAAGTGTTCCTTTAAGCAAAAGCCTGACTTTTAACAACAATTTCTAAAGTCATTGCAAAATATCCACTTTTAGTAGAGACATTTAGAGTTGTCACTGAAATTTTTTTTATTGTAGTGCTTTTTGATAGAGTTGGAGATACATTGCATTATTCATGACTTATAAACTGCTTTCTATATAATTTAAATATAACAACAATCCTTATTCTATAAATTTTTTATTATACATAGATTAGATTTGCCAGTAAAATTGCGAAACAAATGATTATGCTTAACGAAGACTTAAATTAAATTGGCATCTTTTCCCAATATGATTCAAGGTGATGAAATTTGGCTTTTATTGATATAAACGAAGGGACGTAATTTTTGGTTGAGACTATCTAAATTTTAAAACTTGCAATATTGAGGCATAAGTCGGCCAATTGTAATTAGATTCCACGCACCTACTTTAGCCTTAATCATATGGCCTTGTGTATACGCTAAAATATGAAATATGTGGGCGGATAATAAGGTGAATCAGATTTAGGGCGTCTTTACATTTATGACACCGACAGATTTGGCCTATTTAAATTTTAGAGTGTGCTGAGCCCATGCTTTACCAGAAGAAACAAAGAGTTAGGTGAGGGGAAAAAAAAGAAGAATGGAGAACGCGAATAGTGATCAACAAAATGGTTTCAACAACTCTAATGATTCTCGTTGTCGACTTCGATCCTCATCATCGAGTAAGGCTTTATAAACTTTCATAGCTTTCTTTAGGCATTTTTAATGTTATTTTTATTGTTGTCATCGACTCTGTCATCTCTCTTTATATCTGTGAGTCGTTTTTTCCCATTGAAGTAGATAATTCTTATTCGCATCTAAGAAGCGAAACTGTTATTTTCTACTATTATATCTAAGGTTTATATGATTTTCTGAGGTGCAAAAGTACATATAAACGTTTAAAATGAGAGTGAAAATGGAACGACCATTACAATAGGCGAACGTCTGTTACTTTTTGGGGTAGGATTTATACTACTGTTATGGAAGTTTTAATATATCTCAAGAAAAAACCCTCGATTTGGGCAAGAGAGCAGAGAAGGACGCGAGCGAAGAAGAATGACCAGAGAGCAGTCATGCTGATCGAAGTCTACTTAGACCTTCAGTGGAGATCGAAGTGAGGACAGAAGGAATCTCGTTTAACTGCTTGTCTTCTGCTTTATTTCTTTCTCTTCTTGGGAAGACTAGGGAACCAAAGGGGGGTCTTGTGCTGTCTTCTTCCAATTGCCTTCGTCTACGCCACAACCATGTGTGTATACTGCTGTCAAAGTCTATGGTGGAGCACAGGGTTCGTCGTTCGTGAAGGCTTACTTCACCTTCCCTTTCTGATTAAGACTTCTCTGTAAGCTTCTTCTCTCCGATGACTGGTTTGGGCTGGTAGGGTCGATAGTCGCCGTCACTAGCCGCCACTCTCAACTATCATAGGCTCAAATCGCATTTCTCCTCTCAATCTCCCTTCGTTGATATGCTTCTTCATAGGATGAATTCGCAAAGCTAGAGGTGCTGAGGTTAAAGAAGTGGTTATGTGATCTAAACCTTCTACCATCATCGTTGACTTGTTCTTGCGAGGTTCTTCTACTAGTGAGCTATTTTCCATTCTTTCTTCATTTTTTTGGGTACTTGAGTTGATTTCTATGTTAATTTCTGGTTGATGGATTGTTAATGATGAATTTCTGGAAGTGTTGATGAAGCAGAGCATGAATTGAGAGGGGAGGGGTTTTTTTGAGTTGGGGTATCTCCAGAAAAACATAGGCCCACTACAAAAAGTAACGAACGTTAGCATATTTTAACAACAGTTGTGTCATTTTTTATCTCCGAAAAACATATGATGTTTAACGCACTCTTGGTAAAAAAATTTATTAGTATTTTTATACCTTTACCCAATATAAAAAGTCAGAACAAAATGGAAAAATCTTTGAAATCTTGTTAGATGTACTATGGCTTATTCTAATATTGGTTCATTTTACATTTATAAATACAACCTCAATGTTTTGTTAATTATCCTATCTAGTATACTGTCTTCTGTTGTTTATATGTTTATGTAAAAAAATGTTTTCTTATTTTCATTTTTTTTTTTGCCAACTCGTTACGTTTTATTTTTGTTTCGTATATATCATTTTGAGCACGATATATGATTTATTTTTAAGTTGTGCGAATTATTGATTTATTTCTTATATATGGAAGAAAAGTGCGTCAAAATGGTTGTCATGATAGCAAAGCCTCTTCAAGTAAACTATTCTCGTACTTTGGTTATACTTGTCAACAAATTTTGATAATTAATAACTTATTAAGCTTAGAAATTCAGGGGTTAAATAATTACTAATTAGAATGATTGAACAGTCCAACCGTTGGCCATGCTATAACAAAAACATCTTTATGAATTAACTAGGTTGGATTGGAGGAGTAGAGCGCCATTGAGTAGGAACTTAGAATTCAACCAAAATCTTAGAATAGTTTTTAAAGAACCAGAAGATTTCATTTGGCCCGATAAAAAAAATGCTATAAAAATTGAATAAAAAAAAGTATAAATAATAAAAAAAAAATAACCATATCATAGAGTCCAATATATTTTTCACACCATTTATAGTCAGTCCTATGGTAATATTTTATTGAAAACTTAATATATTGTTGTGTTATTATATTGACAATTAGATGCATATAATTATACTTTTTCAATTATTACATTATCCATCCGACTCTTGGTCTAACTAGTTGCACTATGAGAACTGTAAACTACTACCCTTTCCAATTTGACATTCAATCCTACTCTAAAACATTGTGAGAACCCTTAATGCTTTTAGATTGTTAGGGATCGACAAATTCAAGAGAGTCTAATAGGAATAATTGTTAAGATTCTGAATTATAAATTAAAATTTCATCGAAGAGATTAGACAGTACATATACATCCCAAAGGGTATAGGAATAGCTATTCATCTAAAACCAAAAACAAAATCAGTATTGGTTAGCCCAAGCGGTATATATAACCATGAATTCATAAGGTCCTTGTCACAACAATAGGTTAATTGTTTTCTCCTAGTCTCAAGGCTATATATATCATCAATTCGTAAGTGATATATTACTGCTTTGTAGTCATCTTCTTCCAATCCAATTTAACATTTCCTGATGCTTTTTGAACTTGTTGTTCTAGAAACTATGCGGAGTCTCGATTTAATGAAACTTAGGTCTTTAAAATAATTTTCTGAAAAATGATAGCCCAATTTCAATTCATAAGTGATATATTACTGTTTTGTAGTCATCTTCCAATCCAAATTAACATTTCCTGATGCTTTTTTACCTTGTTCTAGAAACTATGCGGAGTCTCGATTTAATGAAACTTAGGTCTTTAAAATAATTTTCTGAAAAAGAAGTTGTAAATATCTATTTAGACAGTTATAAATAGAAATTTTAGATGCAAGAAGTTCACATGATTCAAACCTTAACTTGTGTTCTACTCTTTGAGCCAATTCTTAAAGGAGTGTCTTCCCTTAGCTGATTAAAAGAAGCTCATATTTCGCCCAATATTTGGTCTCAATTCGGTTATTAATGTTAATGAATGTAATTGAACCAAATAAACCAAACACTCACCTCTACTTTATACTATTAGCATCTTCTATCCATCATTATTTGGGAAGTATGGAATCACTCAAATAACTCTTTACTGATAGTGATATAATGACTGAATAAATTGATGTTTTAATCTCCATCCATTAGAGTTAATTCAAATGCTTTTTCCTCTAAACATACTAATTATGGAAATCTCAAAATTATAGGGACGGCTTAATGTAACACCCTAAATTCTTATCCTAAACAAATAGTTTAACTCAGAGTTTAGCCTAACAAACTGAAAACCTATAAAAATTGGATTTCTTGGCCCAAACATAAACAATTGTTAACCCAAGGCCCAATGGCACCCAATATAGTATAAACATAACATCCAGCATCAATAACACACCAAATACTAATGAGGTTAGAATTTTAAGAAAGATATTAGTTCATCATAACGTAGTGAATTTTGAATTATCGGTTAGAAAAGTTATCCATATTTAGTACCTGATAGTTCCAATAAGATGATATCTTTACTTAGCAAAAAAAAATGAAAACAATCAACCTAATTAAGTCAATGTGAATTTAATATACAAGTCATATGAATATTTACTTCTTATTTATCTTTTTTTCCTGATAAAATGAAAATAGTATGTTGTTTTCCTTGTATTGAAGTAAGAATAACAATTATTGATGATCGTTTGACAAGCAGGGAACTTGACAAAAAGGGAAATTGAGACCCCACCACAACTTCCTTCAGATGTGCTCAATGTCATTGCTAAGGAATTAGATATTCATGAGTTATTTAACTTTGGGGAAGTTTCAAGGATTGGAGGACATTTTTTCAATCCAATTTTTGGCGTCATTTCATGGCGTCACATGCACCACTCATTGTTCAAAAGACACCGGATGCTAAAAAAGCTTTCTCCTTCTATAGCATATCTGAAGAAAGAATCTACAACACAATGCTTCCTTTCTTTTCAGGATTCTCCCTTTTAGGATTTTCAAGTGGTCATATGGTAATGGCAGGTCCAGAGAACACTGTTAAGCTTCTAAACCCTTTTGCGAGAAAGAAAATGACAATCTCAGGGTCAACTGATCTAGGTTGTATCATAGATATATATGATAGAGCAACCTTAGCTTTTGCAGAAAACTCAGAAGAGTTCATCCTTGTGACCTTATGTACATGGGCATCCAACATGCATGTGTATCAATCTCGAAATTCAAGCTGGGCTATTTATTCGAGATGGGGAAAAACATGGAAGGTCATGGATGTCACATTTTTTCACAACACCCTTTATGCTATTACCGATAAGGGTGATATAGGAATAGTGAAGCTTGATAGCCAAACCATAAACTTTCCACGAATGATAAAGATGCCGGATTTGGAAGGCTCGAATTTAAAGCTGGTGAGCGCGGATGATGATGGCGATAATCATCTTCTTGTTATTCATGTCAAACCCTCTTTGGAACTGGAAGTTTACATGGTGGACTTGTGGGTGATGGCTTGGTTTAGGCTGAGATCATTGGGAGATCGTGCTTTGTTTTTGGGTGCAAACTCAAAGTGTTATTCTTTGAACAATCCAGGTTAGTGGGGATTTGAAAGCAATCGTGTGTATCTCATTGGTCGCAATTCTTCAGTGTGCGAACTTGTGTCAATGGAAAATGAAGTTATTAAAACCATCTCACTTCCTGAGAATAGAGGTTCTGTTGGAGCTAGGCTTTGCAACATCGATTGGTGTTTTCGACCTCAACTTGATGAGGTGGATTATGCTCTCCATGAGTAAAAGGTAGCCTGTTCGTGATGATCATGACCGCATCATTTAGAGAGAGAGAGAGAGAGAGTACTGCCTTGTTCCTTGTTTTAACTTCCCTTTTGGCTTGACTTAATAACATATTGCCATGTTGTATTACATATTATTGTGTCTTTGTTATGGTTGTTGCTTGAGTACTATGTCTGATGTATCCTTTTGTTTGTCTCTTGTAACTTGAACTTCTTGTTTTTCCTTAATTTGGCTAGGCTAAAAATTTGGCATGTTATATAATTTTTTGTTTCTTTTTTTGCCATGTTGATTTATTTTACTCCCTCTTATTCTAAATATATAGGTTATATTTTAATTGTAAATATAAAATTTTAATCTATTTTATCTTATAAATTAATATTTTTCAAACGTATATTAAAAAGAAATTTTATCAATTAAAGTAATTTCTGATATAAATGATTAAATTAGATTTTTTTTTCTTGTAAAATAATGGGTATAAATTATTTTTTTGCAATAACTAACTTGATTAACTTTTTAATATTAATAAATTAATTATATAGTTCATATATTTAAAATCAAATGGTGTATTTTCTTTTTACTTTTTTTTTTTTGCCTTCAATTAGTTGGCTAGACTACAAAGCTTGGGATGTTTGATTCAGCAGTTGACTCTTTTCAACGGACTCTTGCAATAAATCTCACAATTTTATCGTATTTTTCAAATTTTCCTACAAAAAAAAAAAACAACTTTTTCAGGACTTTCAAGCAAACATCTAAATTTCAGGAATTTTGCTGGCCATGGATGGACGTTCTATTTTGAAGGTGTCTTGTTCTCTGGAGCATTTTGCTAGCTTAGATCATGGAAGGGCCCAGAGCGGAACATTTATGTTTACCCTGAGGCTAGATGAAATCTGTTATTTTGTAACATAGAAGATAGTTTTGATTTATTTATAGGTAAGATTCTTGAGGGCTTTGTCATCTTTTTTATATGATGAAAATGGAGAAGGAAAATTTTAGGGAAAAAGATAATAAAAGAATTTTTGAAATTCAAAAGGATAAAAAGTCTTTGGATTTTATAAATTTGGGGCAAAAGGCAACATTATCTTTTGGTTATTTACTACTCTTATAATAATATTTATTATTTGAGCAATAATTTTGACTATTTTCCCTAAGATATTTACTACTCCCAGATGACCAAGTTTGAAGTAGTAGCTGAGACGTTTCGACTTGTGGATGTTGCTGCGGCGGCGACAGAGGCTGACTATGACCATATGACAGAATTACTCAATGCTGAGGGGAAGCATCATAATTAGGAGCCATTGTTTGCGGATTTCCTAGTGGATTTCACCGTGGGAGAGATCTACTTGTTGAACCTTCTGAGCTCGGATTTCTCATATATATGCAACTTCGATAACAACAACAGCATCGACGGCGGTGACTTGTCCCTATCTTCCGACCAACTTATAAATCCCTAAGAGTGCATGTTGACAGCGAGGGAGAGCAAGAAGATGAACAGTGGGGAGGAGAGTCTAATGGTAATCAAAATCATTACTCAAGTGATCAATCATATTGCAGTAGTAGTAAATAATCAAAGCAATTACAATTCAGTTGTTATTTGAAGTAGTAAATGCCTTAGTAAAAGTTATCAAAATTATTACTCAAATTGTAAATCTCATTGTAGAAGTTACAAATCTAAAAACAATTACTTACAAATATATTATTAGAGAGAATTATAAATGTCTTAGGAAAAGTTGTCAAAAATACTACTCATGTTGTAAATCTCATTATAGGAGTTGCAAACCCGAAGCAATTACTTGCAAGTACATTATTACATAAAGTTACAAATGTCTTAGGGAAAGTTGTCAAAACTATTAGGTATATTCAAAATCTCATTGTAAGAGTTACAAACCCTAAAACAATTACTTGCAAATACATTGTTATAAAGTTATAAATGTTTTAAGAGTTGTCAAAACTATTACTCATATTATAAATATCATTACAAGAGTTGCAAAACCCAAAGTAATTACATGCAACTACGTTGTTACAGAGTTATCTTAATTAAAATTGTCAAAATCATTACTCAAGTCATAAATGCAAGAATAGTAAATAACCAAACAGTAATTTCATCTTTTGCCCTAAATTTACAAATAACAAATTGAGTAATCTTTTTAAAATTCAGAAGCCTTTTTATCTTTTTAAATTTTAAAAAGTCTTTTATTATCTTTTTTCTAAAATTTTAACAAGTTTAATTTAAAATAATAGATAAATGAAATTATAAATTATAGAATTTTAATAAAGTAAAAATATACGATAAAAGAATGAAATATTAAAACTTTTAACCCATTTTCTCTAAAAAAATTTAAAAATTAATACAATATTTAATCCTTCTAGTATCTACTCATTTTGGTTTTGATTCCTAAAAGTTTCAAACCAAAAATTTTAATAACTTCAATTTCCTTTTAACTAAAATATTAGTCTCTATAATATAATAAAAACCTAAACCATTTTTTCCTTATAATCTAGGTTATAATTAAGGGGCTAAAATCAAAAATTGAACAAACTCAAGGGATCAAAGTATGTATCAACTCATTACAGTTTCTCTTCCCCTCCCCTCCCCTCGTAGCGCACTGACCATTAGCGCGAAGGTTTGATAGGTTTCCATGGAATACTGAGAACAAGTGCCAAGAATCAACAGTATCAATGTAGGCAAGGCATAAGTAGTACAAGTGTTAAATCCAGAAGCTACCTACCGCTTTCTTACTTCACCTCTGTACAAGTCCTCTAACTGGCTACCTCTGAACCCAAAAAGCCAGCGTCAGTTAATTTGCATACTAAATGCAACTACTTGCGGGGCAACATAATACACAACTGGTACAATCTTGAATAAATAAATTCATGAAACCATATAACAGAGAAAGTAAACGCATTCTTCACCGAGAGCTGCTTGTTTTTTGCTTGGCCTTCTCAATGAGTGGCTTCAACTGCTTCTTCTCAGCAAGGATCTTCAGAAAGTTAAACAGAAAAGGTATATAATTGTGCTTCCTACGGATATTCTCAGTTCTCCATTTCTTGAATTTTTCTTCCTCCATCAATATCTTCTCGGTTGCAGCTTCGATCCCAGCATTAACTTCGGAGAGAGAATTGTTCAGTGCCTCGTAATTGCTATTTTCCATTAGTCTCTCCGATTTCGATGCGGCCAGCTGCTGCAAGATGCGCTCCCTCCTCTTTTGAAGCTCCTTGAGTTCGGCCGTATACATATCCTTCCTGTTCTTGATAACTGCCATGAGATTAAATCTTATCTCACTTTGGGAATACCTTTCGATGCGTTCCTGGATCACCGGTTGCACCATCTTTAGCCATTCCATGTCGCCTTGACCGCCAGAGGACTGACCAAGGCTAATGGGACCATCCTTTAATCCATCAAGCTCATACAGGACCCCATCCACTGGTAGGTAGCTTATAAAATGATAAACATCATTATCTTTCCCGGCAACCTTCTGCTCATCAGGGACAAAAGGTTCAGGCTTCGCAAAGCTATTATGGGCCGTACGAATAGCTTCACTATTGTTGATAGCCAATCCTTTTAGCTCAGGCGGGAAGTTCTTGGTAAATTCTTTCAATTTTGACAACTCTGGTCCAATGTCAACATCTGGTGAATTCAAAAGGATAGACAAGATCGCTTGTGTTGCACAAGCATTATTTATGACCTACAAATTTAACACACTCAGCAATCAGTAAACCTTAAACAAGATTTTGTTGTAAATCAAGAAAAGTAACCTGGCTAGCAAAGAACAAGTTAGGATTGGGATCTTTGATAAAAACACGGTCATCCTTTTCGCCTGGACGCCATTTGAAAAGAAAAATCAACCCATAAACAGGCATGCAATTGAGGATGGAACCCACGAAAGGGGAAGAAAAACGAAGGCAAATGTTCACAAATAGAACATAACTTGTGAGCATAAATTTAGCTTGGTGAGATAGTACACCAACCTAAGGCTGTTGAGGCAGTCCATGTCCAAGGAATACAACTCCTCAACCTGCCAACACATTAATCATGACAATGTTCATGCAAACCATAAAGGAAAAATAACAACTGGGAAACTGAAAGTAAATAGCCTAAGGCTATATAAAAAAATATAAAATAACTGCAATCAGATAGAATAATATAATTGTCCCAGGCACAGGACTTATACTCACATAAAAATTGGGAAAATCATGTTGTCCATTATGTCTATTTATAGCTTTTTAGATTTTTTTCGATACTTCTACTTAAAATCAGCCTAGCTATCTCTCATTGAATGCAGAATATTATATGCTTTACTGTTGGTAGTTCTCTTGTATCTTTTTTAATTCATTCCCTAAGACTGCTTTGTTGCCGTCAAATTTAGATGTTAAGTATTCAGGCACAAAGTGTTATCATTACCATCAACTCTAAACGTAGACAAAGTTGTGTTAGGGTATAACATCTCTGAAAAAATTCATGCTAAAGCAATTCAAGAAGATTAAAGTATATCAATTTCTAAGGAAAGTCATCACCCCAAAAAATTTTAAAAAAATAAAACATCCCACAACAAGCAAAAGCTAAAAATAAAAAGTAGAACAAAAACACCCATATAGGACAAAACTACCTGTACTCCTTTCACTTGCATTTGTTGTATAAGTTCTGTGAATACGCCTGAAAATTTAAAAAGAGAAGGCGGGATACTTTGAGTTATGTCTTAACAAAAATTATGTAACTACTACAGAATTGCATGAAGCATGCCACACCTTGAACAAAGGTAAGGGATGAACAAAAACAATATGTCAATATATCATTTCATTCACATAGGAAGTTTGTGAGTTGTAAGGCAAATCCCTGCCTTATATTCAAATTCATAAAGCTTGGTATCTATTATTGGAGACATAAGGCATTTATGGAGCTATCTAATGGCTTACTTCTTTTAGGTAGAATGGCTATTGAAATGATATCCTATGAGCGATGAAGACCGAATCTAAGAAACTTGATTTTCACTACCTCCATTTTCGCATTTTTCTTGAATATAAAATTCAATTTTAGCATTAGATAAGAGATGGGTCTTGCTTTGCCACTCATCAAATATGAAACGCAAGCTAACAGAAGCATACCTGGATCTGACTCAATTGTACACCAAGACATGATTGAAAATCTTAAAAGCTGCAAGGAGAGGAATATAATTAGAAAGAGGCATTCAAAAACACACGGAATATGAAAGATTGAGCCTCCAAAATAAACTTGTTTTGGTGGCGAAGGACATCACAGAAAAGAATATTCTCATAGTCAAGGTACCGAGTATTAAGATCTAGCAAATATAGTAGTCTCTTCCGATCTTTTATACAACAGACTTTTAACTAAATCACAGTGCTATGCTAGTATTTTTCTTTGCTTATTGAAGCATATCTTTCATCTCTTATTTGTGATTTTAAACTTGTGACATCTAATTTTTAGCTCTATTTAAAAAAACAATAAACCTCATTTCAATGAAAGTTTTGTTTATTCCCTACTATCCTTTTCGAGGTTTATGTGATTCTAGGATTGCGACATTTCCAAGCTTGCACATACTTCTTGCGATTTGCTTCTCACCAGCACTCGTTAAGCTAATTGATAGTTTTACACCCTAGCTCCAGCTTAGGAAAGCGGCAATATGATTATTTGTTTCTTTTTTTAACTAGTCCAGTCCCTTGATTAAAAAGAGCTTATTCATTGTAGTTCAAATCAGAGTAATTCAGTTTGGAAGCTTAGGTTTTATTTCAATATTCACAAACTATAAATCGATACACGCTCTCAATCAAAAAGCACAGATCGGCCGAGATTCTAGCCTAAAATACAGCAAAATAAAATCAAGAAGAATATCCCATTAAATCTGGTATTAATTCTCAAATATTAGGATCACAGACTCAGGAAATAAATCAAGAGAATTAAACATAGCAATCAACCAGGATATTAGGGAAATCAGCTAGGATATTAGGCCCAACTTGCCCAATACTCCCCCTCAAACTGGCAAGTAAATATCTAGCAGCCCAACTTACTTTTGAATTTCTAGTTGGTCTGAATCCAGTATATGAAGACATCCACGGGCGACTTCTCGGACGCATACCACTCCCGTCAGTACCTGAAGCATTTGCCCTCCTACGAGATGAGGAAGCCCGACGCCAAGTGATGAACTCGGACTCCCAGACGTCGCGACCTGTCACAATTGAAGCCTCGGCCCTTGCTGCTCGAGTAGGAGACGCCAGGAAGGAACGCCCCGTGTGCGAACACTGCAAGAAGACAGGGCACACTAGGGAGAAATGCTGGGACTTGCACGGAAAACCAGCAGACTGGGAGCCCAAACCAAGGAGGCCCAGAAGCCACTTAGCCGAGGCACATGATGATGAAGCTTCAGCCCAATGCATTGCTGAAACTAATAGAGGTCTCCCAGCAAAAACCCAATACGGTGCAGCCCAATATAGTGATCCATCTTTGGCCATTAACAACTCTGGTGGGCTACATGTGACAGCCCAATATGGTGCAGCCCATGTTCCTGTGCAGGGTCCAGATCCGTTAGCAATTATTTTGGAGCGCCTTACTGCCCTTGAAAATCAAACCCGTAAGCAACCTGTGGCCACAATAGTAAAGCGAGGTAATTTCCTTAAAGCTCTTGCCACCATTAAAGGTAAGCTCACAGATCCTTGTTGGATAATAGATTCAGGTGCCTCTGACCACATGACCAATGATGTCTCATTGTTTTCAAAATATACTTCAACAAAATCACATCTTACAGTCAAAATTGCTGACGCCTCTGATTCTCTTGTTGCTGGGAGTGGTACCATAAATGTTTCTACCACTCTAACCCTTCATAATGTTCTACATGTTCCAAAACTACAGTGCAATTTATTATTTGTGAGTCAATTGACTAGAGATGAAAGATGTCAGGCTAATTTCTCTTCTACTCACTGCATTTTTCAGGATCTGCTCACGGGAACGACGATTGGTGTTGCTAAAAAACTTGATGGGCTATATTACCTAGATGACTGCTATCACTCAACGTCTCATCTATGTAATAAAGTGTCTCCCCCCAGTACTAGTGAATTGGAGCTATGGTATAAGCGACTAGGACATCCAAATTTTCGATATATGTGTCAAATGTTTCCTTCAATTTGCTCTAATAAAACCTCAGTTTTTTCTTGTGATTCTTGTGAACTAGCCAAACACCATCGTTCTCATTTCCCAAGTGTCCCATATTGCCCATCTAAGCCCTTCTCGATTATTCATAGCGATCTGTGGGGACCATCCCGTGTTTACAACCGTACCCAGTCCAAGTGGTTTATGACCCTCATTGATGACCATACTCGTGTCAGTTGGGTTTCCTCTTGAAGGACAAAACAGAGGTATACCAGACATTTGTTGACTTCTATAACATGGTTCTCACACAATTTGAGACCAAAATCCAAACCCTCTGATACCATGTCGGTGAAGAATGCGAGAGATATCCTACAGGTGATGAGAGAAAATTGTTGTATTTTCTTTTGTATCAATTCCATGTACATGGGCACATATATATATACAAGTTTAAGATCCCCTTTTTGTGGGATTACAGAATAATTTCATTGCGTAAAATCTGGAATTATCTCCTACACAATCAATCCTAATTAATCCTAGTAATCAATCATAATTATTTCTCATATCCCGGTAATTACTTATAATTATTTCTCATATCTCCTACATGAAGAATTCAAATTTGCCTCTATCCATAGGCTTAGAGAGAACATCTACCACATGAACACTGGACCTTATATGGGAGAAATTAATTATTTTTTACTCAAGTTTTTCTTCTATAAAATGTCTATCAATCTCCACATGTTTGCTCCTATCATAATGGACAAGGTTATTGATCATCTGAATGGCTAACATGCTGTCACACCACATCTTCATAGGGAACTGTGTACTGATTTTCAATTCTTGTAGGACATGTGTAATCCACATTCATTCAGAGACTCTATCTGCCATAGCCCTGAGTTCAGCTTCCGCACTACTCCGTTACACAACAGGCTCCTTTTTACTTCTCTATATTACTAGACTACCCCATACAAAGGTGAAGTATCCACCTGATGATCTTCTATTCTTTGAGTCCCTTCTATGTTCAGCATCTGTGTATATCACTATTTCTTTAGAATTCGTCTTACCAAAGAAGATTCCCCTTCCTGGTGTCATTTTTAGATACCTTAGAATAGTGTATATGGCCTCCATATTCTTGTTTCTGTACTTAGTCACACCTTCTAGTATCTTCATGTATACCTCCTCCTCAAGATCTCCATTTAGGAATGCATTTTTTACATCTAATTGATGTAGTGGCTAGTCCGGATGAGCCGCCAGTGAAAGGACAATTTGAATGGTATTCAATTTGGCTACCGGTTCAAATGTCTCTTGGTAGTTAATGCCCTGAGTTTGAGAGTACCCTTCGGCAACAAGTCTTGCCTTGAACTTATTGACTGTACCATCAAAATTATGGGTCTGTTTGGATAAGAGTTTAAAAAAGAGCTTACAAAAAAAAAAGACTTTTGGACAACTTTTAGAAAGACTTTTGGAAAAGAATTTAGAGAAAAAAAGTGGTTATGAACAAATGAGTGTTTGGATAGTTGTTACCAAAATGACTTTTGTAATTGTAAAATTACAAAAAAGGTATAATTCTATTAAAAATATGACAGAGGATATAGGGTGAAGAAAAGAGGAGAGAGGGTGGAGAAAAGAAAAGAGAGAGGAGAGAGGTGGAGAAAAGAGAAGAGAGAGGAGAGAAAGTGAAGAAAAGAGAGGAGAGAGGGTGTAAGAAAAAATAAAGGTAAAATAGTAATTGAGTAGTCAATAAGCTCTTTTATTGTTCCAGAAGCTAGTCTCAGTACCTGTTTGGCAATTAGGTTTAAAAAGTCATTTTGGACAAAACCTTGGTTTGGAGAAATTTTAAACAGTCATATTTGTCCAGAAGTGATTTTGGCCAAAACTATGGTTTTGAATAAGCTACTGAAACTAGCTTTTGGAATAGTAAAATAGCTTATGGACTATCTAATTACTATCTTACCCCTACTTTTTCTTATACCCTCTCTCCTCTCTCCTCTCTCATCTCTACCCTATATCCTCTTTCCTCTCTTTTCTCTACACTCTCTCTTCTCTCCTCTTTCTTCTCTACCCTCTCTCCTTTCTTTTACTTTTAATCAAATCATACCCTTTTTGGCAATTTACCAATATGAAAAGTGATTCTACTACTAATCATCCAAACATCTCTATTTTCAAAATCTATTCTCCCCAAAATCTATTCTCCAAAATCTATTCTTCCCATAATCTATTATCCAAAAGCTAATCCAAACAGGCCCTCAATAGCTTATGCAAAACCTTGGTTTTAAACCATGGTTTGATCCAAACACCCTTTTGGACAAATATAGCTGTTTGTTTTAAAATTTCCCCAAACCAAGATTTGGAATAAAAGCCCTTTTAAAACCAAGGTTTTATGTTTTTCCAAACATGCACTATATTTGATTGCAAATACCCACTTGCATCCAACTATCTTTATCCCCATCGGAAGTTTCATGATTTTTCTTGTTTGATTTTATTGGTTGCACACCATCTTAGGCCTTTTATTGCCTCTTCAAAGGTAACTAGGATTTTTTCTTATTCAATCCTAGTAACAAAACTTCTCATGCAAGAAGATAACTTGTCTTAAGAAAAAAAGTTACTTATGGAGTGTTTTGTACACTGTCTTACCCTTTTTCTTAGGGCAATTGGCCACCCAAGGTCATTAGGCTCAGGGATTGGAGAGGACTCTTGGTTTCGCGCTAAGCCCGAGGGAGCATCACTGTTTGGAAGTTATTTCTCCTGAGTATCTTCTTCCACTTCATCATCTGCCTCTTCCAATTCCTCCCTATTCAATGTGTTATTGAGCATGGGCGAGTCATTGTAATGGGGCCTTGTATCAGGTCTGATTTATTCACCTAGTATATCGGCAGGCATAATAAACAGTAGGTATGGGAGGGGCTTCTTGAACGATCGCAAGGATGTTTGGTACTATTTCGGTGCTATTGGGTGACTCTAAAGACTCTTATTCCCTCAAGTCCTCCCCCTGAATGGGAGAATTCTGATAATAGCCTAAGTTTTCCTCAAAGGTGACATCCATGGTAACAAAGAACTTCGTTAGGGTAGGAGAATAACACTTATAAAGAACTTCCTTAGGGTAGGAGAATAACACTTATAACCCTTTTGAGAGGTTGAATACCCTAGAAAAATATATTCAATAGCCCGTGGGTCAAGTTTTCCTCCGGTAAGAGTGTGAACATAGGCTAGGCATCCAAACACTTTCAAAGGAATTTTGATGATAAGAGTGGTGTTTGGATAGTGCTTGGTGACAATGGTTAAAGTATGAATTGGGGTTTGGAATTGTGTTGTAATCATTTTGTGAAAGTTTATGAATGTCGAAGGAAGATTAGATTTTTCTCTCATGAAGTAAACCCACGTGAGCCGTGTGTGATCATCTATAAATGTGACAAACCCTTTTGAATTTGAAAGGGATGTAATCCATGAGGGTCCCTAAATGTCACTATGGATCAAATTGAAAGGTTGGGAAAATTATTGAGGGTAGCTTTTGTAGGTTGTTCTAGTATGTTAGCAAGTTGACAAAATTCACATAAAGAAGGTAAGACGCCTTTATTCATAAATTGAGGAAAAAGTTTAGATATATAATTAAAACCGGGGTGGCCTAATCTATAGTGCCACAGTACACATCTTTATGTGATGAAACAACAGATAGAGCAAATGAATCCTTCTTGTCTAGAGGCTGCTTTTGTTAACAGGGTTCCAAATAGTAAAGTCTTTTCAGGATCTTAGCTACACCAATCATCTTCCCCAACCCCAGATCATAAAATAGACATTCAACAGCAGAAAATGAACATCACAATTTTATTCCGGGCTATTGTTCTCACAAAAAGAATGCTGCACTTTAATTTAGGTGCATAAAAGACATTGGACAGAACTAATTTATGATTTATATGTGCTGTACCAAAGCCTTCAACCTTAACAGCTTGAATGAATATATTCAAGGTGTAAGGCCTTATATCAGTCGATAAATCTTGATTTCCAGTCATATGATCAGTGGCTCAGGAATCAACAATCCAAAGAGCTTTGTGATGAACATTAGTTTTTAGGGCTATAATGGTTGTACCCGTGTGAGCAACATATCCTGAAGACATCACTTTTTCTAGAGCCTCATGTTTTTCAAGTATCTTTCTCAAAAATTAAACTTCTCTATTTAATCCAGATTTAGGATTGCTTTCAACAGACGAAGCATATGCTTTCCCTTCTTGTCTGCCCTTTTTGAGAGGCTTTCCATGCAACTTCCAACAGACTTCTCTGGTGTGTCCTTTCTACAGTAGTCACACCATTTAGTCTATTTGTTTTTGTCTCCTTCTTGCACCTTACCTTTTGTCATTAGTGCATTAGGTTGTACTTCAATCAAGGAGTCTCCTTAGGTCAGCTTCTTTCTGCTCTCTTCAGCCTGAACAATGAAGAAAGCTTCACACATTGAGGGTAGAATCTCTTGACTCATTATTCTACCCCTTACTTCCTCAAACCCGGCATCCAGACCAAGTAGGAACTTGAAGATTCTCTGCTCTTCTTTTATCTTTTTGTAGAGAGCTGCATCATCAGGGTGCTTCCACTCATACACATCGTATGTATCAAGTTAGTGCCATTTAACAAATAGTTCAGTGTAATATTATGTGACTAAGCGATTACCTTTCTTGAGATCATGAATGAAACCATCAATCTCTAGCACCATAGCTCTATTTTTCTATGAAGTGAACATGTCTCAGGCTACATCCCAGACCTCCTTTCTATCATGAAGAACAAGAAGTGGCTGCTGATGTCAGTGGTCATAGGTTTGATTAGCCACACTTAGACCATCGAGTTCTCTGCTTCCCAGGTTGCATACTTCTCATTAGTTTCAAGGGGCTAAGTATGAAACCTGTGAGGTATCCGTATTTCCCTTTACCCATGATGTAGTGACGTACGTTGTCAGCCCATTGGATATAGTTTTCTCTATTTAGCTGATGGATAGTGGAGACAAACTAGAATCGGTCTGTGTGATTTCCTAATTGGGTTGCTGTTGTCAAACCCATAGGGATCACCTCCTGGGTTGAATGAGTACCAAGGCTCTCAGTATTAAGGCCAAATCCGAACTGTATCTTTGCTCTAATACAATGTAGTTCAAAATCAGAGTAATTCTGGTTTAGAAGCTTAGGTTTTATTCCAATATTCACAGACTATAAATAGATACAAGCTCTCAATCAAAAAGGAGAGATCAACCGAGATTCTATCCTAAGATACAGCAGAATAATATCCCATGAAATATGGTAATAATTCCCAGATATTAGGGTCACAAAATCAGGAAATAAATCAGGAGAATTAAACATAGTAATCAGCCAAGATATTAGGGAAATCAGTTAGGATATTAGGCCTAGATATTAGGCCCATAGGCCCTTATGTCTCCGCCATCATTCATTATTAATACTGCATTTTATCAACTCAGCAAGACACTATCAAACAATTGCCCATTTGCATAAGCCGGAGGGTCTGGGTATTCTTTTTTTCTGGTGTTTATCAAGGTACGATTTTGCTCTTTCGAGAGAGTTTAAAGCATTTTGAGAGGTTATATTTGATTTGTCATTGAAAAATCACTCTTAAGTCAACAATGTGGTTTGAGTTCAGTCTATTTCCACATTTCACTACCTATGGTCTTTACAAGAGGCCTTCTAAAAGAATTTTGTCCTTAATATAAGAATATTTACAAAATTTAGTGATGTATGCATGATTTGCACAAATGCCCTTATGATTTTAACTATCTCTTAGTTGATTATGAGAGAATTATGGATAGAGGTTAACTTTGATTAAGGGTATTAACACAATAATATTTTACAAAATAAAAGCTTTTAATTAATACAAAAGTCTTTTATATATAAAGGACCAGAAGGACTACTATATTTTTGCTAGAATAAACTATGAGAATGTTCTGTACAGGCCCGTCGCGGAAACACAGCACAAAAGTCTTTAAAACCTCAGAATTTGGATTATCAAGAGGAACATAATTTCACCAAAAAAAAAAAGAATATTTAAATCGACATCCAGAATATGATAGTTTCTTTCCTCAGGTAAAGAATAACTATTAAGAAAAAATCATCTAGAAACCGAATTAGATTAGAGCAACAAATTTCAGAATCCCAGAAAACGAAAACAAGAACAAGCAAGTTATTACCGAAAAAGAAATCCAGAAGTAGAAAAGAGAGATTTCAACTCCATTACAACAAGTAGCAAAGATTTAAAAAAATATACCATAATCCCAAGAGCAAACAGAAATCAAGATAAAATAAGCGAAATCCACCGGTGAAAGTGAGATCCACAAGAGAGGGAGGGGCAACGGCGGGGAAACGCAATCGAGAGGAGAGGGAGGAGAAAAGCACCTGAAAATGACGGCGCTGGAGAGAAGACGAGAGACGGACAGTCTGTGAACTGAGAGACGGACGGAGAGTGCGACCGCGAGTTAAAACCTAAATGCAAGGGAGATACCGAAGTCTGAAAGCCTAATAGGAAGTCAGGAAATATTGGGCGGGGGGGAAGGGAATAGGTAACTGCAGTTTTCTGGCCTAGTGCCTACATCTTGTGGTTTACTATTATTGTTGTTCAAAAAATTGAACTCGACCGGCCAGTTCAAATCGGAACTTGGTCAACCGGATGTTTCCCTAGTGTAGTTTAGAGCTGGGACGACCTAGCCCAACCGATGCAACCCGACTTTAAATCGAGGTAATCCGCCGATTGAGGTATTAGTTGACAGTTATTCTTAACAACCATCAAACATTTGTATTTTTTAAAATGTCTACAAATTTTGAACTCTTTGATGGTATTTGAAAACAACAGTCAAATAAAATATTTGAAGATAATAGTTTACGGTTGTTTAAAAACAATGTCAGGATAATACTTGTTGTTAATGTTTTAAATAACCATAAAGTATTCCCATCTAAACAGCTTTATTTCATTCTTTATTAGGTGTATATTTGGCATCTACGTTTGAGAATAAATATTAGGTAAAATCTCGGTTTGAAAAAATTTTACACAAACATCAATTTTTGTCCAGAATTAATTTTGGAACAAAACCTCGGTTTGACAAAATTTGAATCAAACAGCCATTTTTATCCATAATTGATTTTAGGCAAAACATCGGTTTGAAACTATGGTTTTGAATAAACTACTGAAAATAAATTTTAGAACTGTAAAAGAGCTTATAGATTATCCAATTACTATTTTACCCCTACTTTTTTCTAATACTCTCTCTCATCTCTCTTCTCTCTCATTTCTCATCTCTCTTCTTCACACTATCTCCACTTTCCTCTCTCCTCTCTACACTCTCTCCTCTCTCATATTTCTTCTCTCTCCTCTATCATCTCTCCTATTTATTCTCTACCCTCTCTCCTCTCTCATACTTTAATCAAATCATACCCTTTTTGGTAATTTATTAATATAAAAAGTGATTCTACTACTAATCATCCAAATATCTCTATTTTCAAAATATATTCTTCCCAGAATCTATTTTTCCCAAAATCTATTCTCCAGAATCTATTCTTCCCAAAATCTATTCTCCAAAAGCTAATCCAAACATACCCTATATGAGTCTAAGGTCCCTTCAATTTCGCTCTTCTCTCCAACGCTGAACAACCATATCCGGTCAAACCCACCACCAAACTCTGTTGAAACCCCCACCAAAACCCAGGCTATAACCTAAAATAGAAAAAACAAATTGGATTGGATTATGACTCAACATTTTCAAGTTAGAATCTAGGCTAAAAGTGAGGCATGCGCTACAGTTTGTTTGCAAACTCAGAAAAGGGGCTTTGATATCTAAAGACATGTTATTGGCTAAACTCTTGTACTGGATTCGTGGCAAAAGATGCCTTAAAGAAATTATCTTCAAGCAAGGATAGAATCCTTATATGTAACTTTTTTTTGTACCAAAAAATTTAGTAGGTTCGGTATAAATCATTTACTAAAGTCATAGTTCAATTCTAGAGTTTAGAAAATATTTATAGAAGATTTATAAAATTGCTTGTTAAAAGAATCATTACGACAGTAGTAAAAATCAAACTCATATTTTTATAGAATATAAACTTATTTTTATTACCTATACCAACTCTCATTAGTCTTAGTATACAACTTAAATTCACAATTGGATATTGTTGCAAGTGGCAGATTAGCCTTATTACTTTAATCTATTGAAATTTAGCCCAATTAATTTCATTTGTCCCTCATCTTAGGGTAGTTCATGTTTCCCACGAGCAACCTTAGGCAAGTTTATACTTGCTCACAGTTAAGCCTACATGGGCAAACTAAGGTGAAGTTAGGACTTTGCTAAATGGCAAGTTCGTGGAGCAATCGGGTAAGAGTTGGTTTTGGGCCCCGAGCAACCTGAGGCAAGGTCTCTAGTCAAAATTTGAGAATACAAAACATTTTTTCACATTAATAATGTACTGTTGGATCTTTTTCACATTAATAATGGATTGTTGGATCTTTCTTTTGATTTTAATATTGATAACCCAAAAATATTATGTCAATCAAAAGTTTAGGACCATATTGATACTTATTTACGAAGATTCCGAGGCAAAATTGTCTTTTACTACTAGTTAAAATTATCTAACTAATGATTAGTATTGGTTAAATGTTACTATATATGGCAACATTACCCCATTTATAAAACTTTCAATAAAACATCACACTAATCAAAAGTTAAAGATACCAAGGGCTTGTTTTTTCTGTTTTTAAAAGCAGTTATTTATTTATTTTTTTTAAAAAAAACACTTATTTGATAACTTATTTTTACTTAATTATTTTCCAAAACAAAAAAAAAATGAAATCAGTTTTTAAAAATAAAAAGTTAAGAACAACTTTTCTTTTTAGATATTTTGTAAAATTGTTTTCCTATTTTATTGTTTTTATTTTTTGTATTTTTATTTTAGAAAAGTGACCAACTATTAAAAAACTAATTTTTAGCACCACATGTCGCCTACCAATACGCCTCTATTGACAATTACCTCCAATAGTCCCCCTCGATGACCTCCACTGCTAACAACTGGCAACATTAACAACTGCCACCAACAACCTTTGCTGACCGCTATCAACAACTATCATATCACTAACAACCTCTGTTATTGACAACTATCACTGATTATTATTTAAATTGATGATAAGAACAATTATTATTCGCTCGTCTACATCTTGTATCAATCTTTCAATTCTTCGTGTGTCATCACTACACTATACACTCAATCTCTCACATTCTTTTAATTTTAAATGTTAGTTTTAAAAACAATTGTTCTATACAAATGTGTATGTTTGGGTGTTTTCAAATACAAATTTTTAGAATAATTATCCAAACTGATTTTTTTGTTTTCAAACTTTGTTTTTAAAATCAGTTTTATGTTTTCAGAACAAAAAAAACACAGAATAGAAATAAATATATTCCAATTGGAGCTGGCTTCTCTCCGCTACCAGCTCCATCAGCTGCCCCTCGTATACCTAAAATTGCATCCTTTTGGGTATAAAATAAGAGTGATGGATGCTTTTTCTAAAAGTAGAAATATTATTTTAAAATATTTTTTAATTATATCAAGTATTTTTGAAATAATTTTTTGTTTACTTAGTATCTTAAAATTTTTTCACTAATATCTTAAAATATTTTTTAATAGCACTAGGTATTCTGAAATAATTTTTTACGCTCTTAACACTCTAAAATATTTTTTTCTATAACACTTAGTATCCTAAAATAATGTTTGATACTTTCAACATCTTAAAATATTTTTAGTAGTATACAGTAATATTTTAGTGTTATGAGAGCACAATAAATTAAAATAAACATTACTGGGTGCTACTAGAATATTTTTTTTGTGCTACCCAGTAAAAAAAAAATCCACCATCCTTATTTTATACCCAAAACACTGTTTTGGCTATAGGAGGGGCAGCGGAGAGAAGCCATCTCCATCCCTATTGTACTGATGAAAAGCTTTTGAGGAAAATTTTCCCTTTAACTCTTTATTGAAATAAATAGTTAAATGAGTTTGTTCTCTCTTTTCTCATGATAATGTATGCTATCTTCTCAGGAAGATTCAAATTTAAGAATAAATTATGTTTTTTACTAAAACAAAAAAATTAAATTTGAGTTGACTTTTTAAATTTTAAATTAAATCAAAATAAATATATAATCATTATATTAAATTATATGAACTGAAATAAAAAAAAAAGCAATTTATTTATATATTTTGACTTATAAATTTGTCCCTCCCCCTCCCTTTTTACGTTGTTTTAAAATATTCTGTAATTTCGTATAAGTGCCTATAATTGAGACACTTTTTTGGGGATCTGACTGGTTTTAAAAAACATGACAAAATGCATCATGTGATTGAAAAATAAATATTTATTTGTAAAATTATACATTTATCATTATTTAATTAATAAATATGACAAATTAGTTACATTTCTTTCTGTATCACGTCCTTTCTTATTGTTTTAATTGGCATATCTTGCGCATAGATTCAACTTATATGATTCTAAAAGAAATTGATATGAACAATTTTAAAGTTATATTTTACTATCTTGGCTAATGTATTTTTTTTGTTGAGTTAAGAAATAGATGTATTAACTTATTTCTAAAATTATAATTTGAGATATTTGAAAAATGGCCGACAAAATTTATCATGTAAAATGACGTGATAATATAGGATATATTGCCCAGTGTAGAGCATCAATTTTTTATATTTGTAAAGTATATATTTAAAATTAGCGTATATGTTTAAAAGAATCAAATTTTCATATATATAGCATATACAGTTTATATTGCTTGAACCTGAAGTTTAAAATCTAAGTTATTAGCTGCTTACTTTTAACTTATTATAATTTTTTTTTTAAAGATCTCATAGAAATAATTAAATGTACTCGAATCATAAATTGATTCTCAAGGTATATATAAAATTACTAATAAAAATATTTGAATATACGTTTAACAAATGCTTTTGACATTGTATCTTTATTTTAGTACTAAATTTATCATCTAATCATTAATTATATTTAATTTTAGTGTTTACTTTAAAAAAGAAGACTGTCTTATCAATATTTTTAAATAACAGATTATGATTATCCTACTATTAGTATTTCAATTTTAATAATTTTTATTTTTAGGATTATTTCTGATTTATTCCTTTTATTTATTATTTTCAGAATATTTTTCATTAATTTTTAGTTTCTAGGGTTTAGAGTTATACTCAGACTTTGATTATTGAAACACAGATTCCTACTTCTTCCTCTTCAGTGCTCTCTTTGATCTCTCACCCTCTTCCCGTTTCTTTCTTGTTTTACATCAGAAAATTTAGAAGGAAAAGAAGCATCGATCATGTATATAAGACTAATCAACTATAGTATTTTGTAGTACAAAAATTTATTACAGAGAGAACTGCACTATTCAATAACAGCTTCTCTTTGGATTGAGGTATATAAGACTATCACTAAATGCACTATCTTTTAAATCATCTATTATCTATGAACCTATGGACAAAAATGCAGATCAGTGGTACCGATGGATTCTTTATCGAAATTACCTATATATTAATCAAATTTGATGAAAGATTATATGTACACAAAAATAAAGTTTAAGGGTATAATATATAATTGATAGTTGTGAGTTATCAACACAGATTAGAAATCACTTGAAGTTGAGACGATTATTAGTATGATCCAGTTTATATTTTATATATAGTAGAAAATCCTACAATCCTCTAATAAACACAAATCAATTGATACAGTTAGTGATAGTAATAATCACAATAACATATAATCAGTGCGTTTTTATTTTCTTTTGTTTACTGTTTTTTAGGAATTTGATATTGTTTCCTGTCAAAATTTATATTTTTACCACCAAATTCCCACCGTCACTTTATAGGTAAAACTAAGCAAAACAATTAAATGAATAATTTATTTATAGATAAAACTTAGATAAAATTATTTTGTTATTATTAGTTGTTAAAATATATATGTGCACTTGTACATTCGGAAGCACTTGTAAATCTTTATAGTAACTATTATAATGGAAATTAAGATTTATATATTTTTATATTGACACTTGGTATTTTATTATTTTCAATTGTTAAACTGCGTATTTGGATTGAGGTATATAAGCAACTTAACCAAAAATTTGTATATGGATTAGGGTAGAGATTTAGGAACTAAATTAGATAAGTGAATATGTAAATATCTTAAATATTATTGCATTTCAACTATTTGAATGAATTATTAACTGTGTAGTAAGTAGGAAAATTGAAGATCAAGCAAGAGGAGGATCCTGACCTTTCTTTAGATGTGCTAAGAATCATTTCCAAAAGATTAGATATCAATGACCTAATTACTTTTGGGCAAGTTTGTAAAAGCTGGAGAATAGTCTATTCTGATTCATGGTGAAACTTCATGGCGTCTGAATCACCATTAATTTTTCAAAAGACACCACTTGATAAGAGATGTTGTTCTCTCTATAGCATATTTGATGAAAGATCCTACAATATTAAGCTACTTATCTTCACAGGATTCTTATTAATAAAATTCAATTGAAGCCTACTGAATTCTGAGTTTCACTGAGGCCGAATCCAACTTTATTCTTTCTCTTTTCTAACTTCTAAAAAAGAAAAAAGAAGGAGAGTCCTGTTCTAGGGAAGGAACTGAGGTTTAGATGTATACATAGGGAGAGTCGTGTGTAATGAAAAATGCAAGTACGGCTTGGGGAGGGATTTTTTTTGTTTTTTTGTTTAATTATATTAACAAAAAAATTATCTACTCCATCCAACTAGTTTCGGGTTCGAGTCCCGAGCAACCCATTATACAATATATCCAAGTCATATGTATTAAGTCATATGTATAGAAATACATATATAAATTTTAGAAATTAGATTTTTTTTTATTTTCTATGAAATGAGGTAAAATAAAACGAGAATTCTGATAAATCTAAATGAGTAAGAGTATCCTATGATCTAAATGAGTAAGAGTACCCTATGCATATTGGTATTGGTTGACACCGCTATAAAGTCATGTTATACTGTTGAAAAACAAGCCTTCAATTCTCTAGTTATAGAGAATTCGTGTGCTTGGGAGTTCCTGATGATTAAATGAACCAAGATTTTACCATGACTGTAATTTTAGAGAGACGCGAGAGCGAAAGCCTATGGGGTCGCTTCTGTAACTGGATAACCAGCACTAAAAACCTTCTTTCATTGCTACCCCTCCAGTAGATATTGATGGTATTCCTGAGCCTATTTCTGGATCACTACTTTATGCAAAATAATATTATTTCTGGTGCCATTATTCCTACTTCTGCGGCTATAGGTTTTCACTTTTACCCGATATAGGAAGCGGCATCCGTTGATGAATGGTTATACAATGGCAGTCCTTATGAACTAATTGTTCTACACTTCTTACTTGGAGTAGCTTGTTACATGGGTCGTGAGTGGGAACTTAGTTTTCGTCAAGTCAGGTTTTTTTGTTATTGGGATAGGTGAATTCTTATAGATCCATCCTCCAAAAGAATCGGACATGATACTTTTTCATCATTCAGCTCGAGCACGAATCACACGTATCTATCTAACTAAAAAATTTATATGTTATACACACATAACATATATGAATATGAGGATTCTACGTACGAAAAAAATTAGCAAAGTCTCTTTTCTGGAGTTACAACTATCCATTGCAAGAAATTATGTTCTTATAAGTTAAGTAAATGCTCAATACCTAAGTAGGCTTACAAAGTTGATAATGCTTTCTGGGTCATCTCAGACCTTGCTGTTGGCCTTTATCTTTATCCCCCAAAATCTCGAGACTTTTTACTTTACATACAAAGGATTTACTTATTACTAATATAATCTATCCCTTGTTCTTCTTTAGATATACTTGTTTCACTCCGATAGTATCATAAATCGAGTTAATGCAGAGGAAATGAATGCATTTCCATACTATTAAGTTAAATTAAATATAAGACATAATCTGGATTATACCACATCACTTATTTTACTGGATCTTACAGAGCCTGTTCATGCAGGACATGATGGAGTTTGATCATAGAAAAGATTCTCTTCAAGCCTATCCTCTATAGGGGACTTGCGTGGTGGTTGGAACAAAGACACATTTCATTGTGAATTCAAATGTGGCGGATAAGATAAAGTCATATATCTGCGGGGCCCAATCAATAGTTCAAGTCACATACTCCCATAATCCATTTTTTTCCGAAGAATTCCCTTCAACTATTCATGTCTGTCAAATAAATAATATAATCCAATTTTGTGAAGTTGAAGAGAAATATCCAAATACTTGTCTTATTATTTTAATTTTAAATAAGCCATATTTGTAGCAATGAAATACTATTGTTCTCCTCCCCAAAATGATAAATGATTGATTCAAAATATCTACGATCCATATTCTCTATAAAGGACCAGAAATGCCTTACTTATGTATCATTGGAAAGTGCATTAACATAAATACGACACTAAGAAGAGGTAATACAAAAGTGTGTAAACTATAAAAATGAGTCAAGGTAGATTGGCCCACACTAGCACTTTCGCGTAATAACTCTACCAAAGATGATCCTATTACAGGAATAGCTTCAGGTACGCCAGTTACAATTTTTACTGCCGAGTTATCAGTATTTATCAAATCTGTTCCTATCTAACGGAATACTATTGGATCAAATGACAAAGACAGTGAAAGATTACCTTTTGATTTACTAGAAGCAAAAGAATAATTAGTACTAGGTTATCAAACCGAATATTCGGGTACCATGCTATTATTGCTTAATATTCATATGGCGAAGGCATAGTCTTTTTTTTCTCAAATAAAAGACTCATTGGTGCCAAACGTGAGGGAATGCTAGATGTTTAGTAATTTCTCCTCCTACGAGAATAAAAGATCCCATTGAAGCAGCTAATCCCATGCATACTGTCTGTACATCTGGTTGCACAAATTGCATAGTATCATAAATAGCTATTTTGGGTATTATCCATCCGCCCAGAGAATTTATAAACAAATACAAATCTTTGGTATCATCCTCTATACTAAGATATACCATAAGGTCAATTAGTTAATTCGAAATCGCCCAAACCACTGCCTATGAGTCGCCGGCTCATTCTTCAATAGGCACACAGTTAGAGCCCTGGGCTCCTCCCCGATAGGGGTTCTTTTCACCCTTCCCTCATGGTACTACTTCACTATCGGTCACCCAGGAGTATTTAGCCTTGCAAGGTGGTCTTTGCTGATTCACACGGGATTCCACGTGCCCCATGCTACTCGGGTCAGAGCATAAGCTAGTGATGCTTTTGGCTACTAGACTCTAGCCATTTAGGGTGCATCACTCCATCTCTTCACCTAGCAGCATGACGCTTGTATTCCTCTAGCTACTAAGATGTTTCAGTTCGCCAGGTTGTCTCTTGCCTACCCATAGATTCAGCAGCAGTTCGAAGTGTACCCAGAAGCAAAAAATCCTATTTTTTTAATAGTATTATGTTCATTGTACAATGAAACAAAATCTTTTTTCTTCTCTAGATTAACTTAAAAAAATGAATTGGAATTGAAACTGGATACGTTTGGTGTTTGTGAGAACCCCTTGAATCACTATATTACTTGATTTAAAGGGTTCTCGATGGTTTGGTTTATGCGAAGTTTTCTTATACTTTTACTTAATATTCTATTATTCTATTTTTTTATCTATTTTATTTTATTAAATTTATTAATATAAATTAATATAATATTAATAATATATATAATTAATAATATATTTAGAATAGAATTTGAATATGTATTAATATGCATAATATTAATATGCTTATCATAATATTTAATATTTAATATTAATATGCTTATTATGTTTGTATGTTTTTTATTTGTCAGGCTCTTTACTTATTCTTATTTTAATTCAATTAGATGTAAATGAACCATAACTATGTAGTCCTATTCCTAATAGATTGATCCCAAAATAACATATCCAAATTATAAGAAAGCCCATAGAGGCCACTATTGAAGAATTTATACCTTCCAATCTTTTCTTTTTTCTAGTACGTAAATAAATTGCGAATATGGTCCAAGTAATAAACACCCAAATTTCCTTTGGATCCCAATTCCAATATGATCCCCAAGCCTCATTAGCCCATAATGCTCCCAAAAGGAACTCGAATTTTTGGTGCGATCGCTCGGGAATTGAGACAGTTAAATTTCACTAAAATAGTTTCATTA